>NAJO01000003.1:0-600000 GCA_002077065.1 Cryoendolithus antarcticus | reverse complement strand
GCTTGTGATTCTTGTGATACTGTATGCACTCGTGTGGTGTAAGGGAGCACAAATCTGTCTTGCGCATGGCGGTGCGTTGGAAGTATCGGACGCCCGCAGATCGCGCCTCTAGCGGCGGTACTGGATCCTTGGTCAGCGTTCCTCGAAGTCCAGAGGACCAAAGAAGCAGACCACTCGACAGGTGCACGGAGTCGATGCTGCTAGTTTTCATAGCACCACGATAATAAATCAATGCTAGTGCTGCCTAGGAGAGCTTTAGAGCAGATGATGCTCTCACGGATAGCGCAGGTACGAATGCACTAATGCTGTGGTGTATACATCAGCAATCTCTGCTATGGAAAGTCGCTGAGCAGTCCTCTTCTTTTGTCGCTCGCGTGGCTAGCGGACAGCACCGACGGTACTACACAACAGGACAGATATCACAGCACTATGATCACAGTGGAGAGACGAGTGTCACTTGCCCCTGAAGCATGGTGCCATGACGAGAAAGTGGATACATTAAGAATATCTCGTCGTTCACCCAGTCGAACGCCCTTACTCACTCGTGTCAATTGGTGAAGTAGTCAGCCGCTGGTAATACATAGCTATCTCAGTACCTCGCTCTCTTGCACTCTTCGGTGTCACACTCGTCACCCCTCGGTAGGCTCCTCAGTATGTAATCAGTAAGCTCCTGGTTCAGCGCAGCTTTTAAGCGAGGGTTCTGCGGTGGCTCTCTGGGATTTGCTGGATCGAGAACAGGCTGTACGTTTGCAGGTGTCGGTGGTACAGGCGCGTCGGGCTCCGCGTACTGTGGCCGGCCACGAGCCGGGCAGGCCACGAAGCGGAGCAATGAAAGCAGCGTCTGGTGGTACGGCCATCGCTGGCATCGGCAGCGGTTGTCGATGAGGTCTTATCGGCCGTGGCATGATTCCGGGCGGCCAGGGATGCCACTTCTGTTCGGGACTTCGGACACTGGGCAAAGGTGGGCCAATATCTAGGTCTTCGGGGACTGGTAAGAGTATGCTCTGAGCGATTTGGGGGTTGACTGGCTGCTCGGCGCGAGTTCGTCCAATGCCATCAGGCGCGGGGCCTCCATCTGCTGTCTCACGCAAGGCTTCGAATCGGACTATGTGTGTGTTCGCCATCTGATCTTGGTAATGGCTACTGAAACGTGATGATTTCGATACTGAAGGATAGCGATGAAGGTGCAGCAGTTTGAGACGACAATGGAAGACATCGTGTAAGCCTGCTATGGTCGCCGTGTATGCTGTACTGGTCGCTGTGAAGGCCATCAGGAAGCATACAGTACCTGCTGGTGCGGCAATCATTGACAAAGACTTCAGGGATTTACAATAGGCAATGTCGTAGTCGCTTGAGAAGTATGCATGAACAATCAAATACTTCCCCGGATCAAGAGCCAGCACTTACGGTTGCGCTGTGAGGCAAATGACAGCAGCAGCGAGTATGCACCGCTTCCATGGAGGCAGGTAAGGCTCAATTGCAACGACCACCGTGCCTAGTACAAGGACTTTGGTGTTCGTGGCCCGTCGTTAAGGCTGTTCAGTCGTTGCTGAAACCCGACAACCCCAGCGTGTCGCCGATGCAGCGGTATACCATTGCGATGCCCCAGGTTAACGGATACGAGCAGTCTCCATACTCCAAATAGTTGGAGAAACCGCAGACAGCAGAATCGTATGTGCAAGTCGACAAATGAATGAATCGGTCACGTGCAGCTCCAAATTCGGGAAGGCGCGTCCATGCAAGAGCGTCTGTGCAGCGGCGCGTATTTGCCTGCTTCACACCAATCACATCGCATATCATCATCTTCTCCTCCATGAATCGACAGGCGCTTGTGTGCATGCTGCACGCTCGCTGTGATCGCCCAGGCGTGGCGACCACGTCGATTGACCATGCACGGTGATATGTATAGACCGTCTTGGCCAGACCGGCGGTAGCGGTAAGTTCGACTTCACCATCTCTGTCTCCTCTATCGAGTATGTGGGTGTGGAGGGATGATGGCAATGTGAAGTGGACGTGAGTAAAACAGAAAAATATGAAGAGGACACTGGACTACCTCGCGACCACTGCGGTGCTGCTTGTCACGAGCGCAGCACCCGCAAGGGCCGGTCTCTGGACGATAGACATAGATCAAAGTCCAGCTCCATCGCCAGAAGATGGTCCTCCATTCTCCGCGCACGCCAGCCGCGATCGCTCCCTACTACCCTACCAGATCACCGGCATTGCGGCGTCCTACCTTGGGACACTGCTCATCCTAGCGATCTTCCTCCTCACAGTCGGCCGGCGCATGCGAAGGCGCGCACTCAACATAGGCTTTGTCCATAGAGGCACCGAGATGGTCAAGCCGCTCAGCACCGCCTTCGACCCGAGCCCGATCAGTCCAGTCAGTGTGCGAACTCTACCATGGCGGTCTCCCAGAGGAAAGAAGAAGGGCGTGAGGAGTCCGAACGGGAGCATGAGGAGTGGGTTGAGCAATACTGTCTCGCCTGGCATGCAGAGCGTGGCCAGCTTTGACAGCAATGTCGTGGAAGCAGATCGGGCCAGAAGGCAAGAGGAGATGGAGAAGCTGTATGCGGCCGTCATGGCCCGGGATGAACAGAAGGGGCAAAGCTCGAATGTGCAAGAACAATATGGTGGACCGCCGCCGCAGTACTCAAGGCCACGACCGCCGAGGCTGCTCACTGATGCGCCGGCATTGAGGCATTTGCAACCAGAAAACTCACAGTACCCGATCAGCCCGCTCAGTCCGATGTCTCCACGCTCACCGATCCGTGCGATTTACCCGCCAGACACTACAATGCCACCACTACCTCAAGGACCCACGAGCCCGATTCGAGCTGAGTACCCTACGACGCCACTCACCCCAGTCTTCCCACGTGCAAGCCAGACCTCCGATCTGCCACTTCGAGATCGAGCGACGTCAGTCGGATCGTCACGTACGTACGCCTCAGCGTCGTCTGGGTCTGGCAACCCGAAAAAGCTACGCAAGTCCATGCGCCACCTTAAGATCTCCTCGCCGATGATCCGACCCGACATAGACGACAATAGCGACGGTGCTCGCACTCCACTGAGCCCACGTTTCTACACAGATCCTGGCATTCCTCCAGAGCCGCCAACGAGTCGTACTACGGATACTGTAGACAGCCAAGCGTACCCGCCGACGACTCCTGGCACGCCATGGCAGTACGAAGAACGCGTAGACGAAGTGCGAGACCTTCCGCTCGCACATCCACAACGCCCTGCGCCTGCACAGATAGCAGCTGCTGCTCAGTCAGCAGGCTATCAGTATAGCACCCCTGCACAAGCGTTGACAGATCATGCTTCTCTACGGCCAGATCCGACTCGGCCAGGTCCATCGCGCACTCCGCCGAGGACTCTGCCTTTCCGATCGCAACCTCAACAATTTCCACCTATCTCTGCTGGTCCGACCAAGACCACTTTTCTCGAAGTCACGCGCAACCAGCGCTTTGGGAACGGATTGGGAACCGGTGGGATGCGGACTGCAGGTCTGGCGACGCCGTATAGTCCGTATATGCCATTCACGCCTCTCACACCTGTGACGCCGCGACTGACTACAAGAGCCGAGAGGCGAGCTAGGCAGAGGGAGGAGCGGGATCTCAGGGGTGCGGCGATTGCGGAGGAGGATGAGGTCAAAGAGGACGGGGAAATGTGGGGAGACGGGTATGCTTGATCTTTATAATCTTGCCATGCCATGCACCTCCTATCTCACGCGACTTACTGCTCCACGATCTGAAAGTGAAAATCCTGGCTGTCCATGTTCAAATCTCCGATCACGTCCCCACGTACGCTCACCTGCGAGTGCGGTTTGTCGTGTACACCTCTCCCCGTGCTCTCCGCAGTCAGCTCATACTTGACGTGCTTCCAGCCCACTGTAGCGACAAGATCATCGGCTTTCGCAGTAGAATGATCCGCTGCGAACAGAGGCGCGTTAAAGGCTTTGGCGATCTCGAGTGGGCTTAAGGAGACATCTCGACCAAGGTGCCAAAAGCCATGGTAGGTGATCAACACCACGACGAGAGAAAGTAGCGTCAGAGCCACTGCACCAATGAGGAGATCGTAGTGAGTGCGGTACACCGTTTTCGTTGTTGTTTGTGTTCCAGACACTGTCTCCAATCTAGTGGAGTTGTCATCCACAAGATCGTTGACGTAGATTGGAACACGCACGGCAGTCTCGTTGGCAAAACCCATAGCAGTTCGGAACATGAGCTCTCTGGCTTGCGCAAGCATATTCGGGAGCGGGTCGCGAAAGGTCATGTTACAAGGATCCTTGTCGCCAGATATAGCGAATTGAGGTGGCGTCGCGCCTGTGCTATCCATCTCGTAGCCGATTCCGCCACCGAAATGCATCGTCGCTGCGCCGTTAAAACGATTCTGCAGCGAGACGATGTACCCAGCAAGTTGGGACGGAGCACCGTTGTTGAGAGAAACACCTGTCCCTATCGCGGTGACGTTGTCAAGAGTATCATCGAAAACGGTGGACTCTTGGTCCAGAGCAATAGTCGATTGATTGCCGTCGATCGTGACAGGGTAGTAGACTGTCGCTGCTCTGAGCGTGCAGTTCTGTACCGTTATGTGGCCAACGCAACTCCCCGTCGATGTCGGTACTCTGTATTGCGTATCGAGCCGCATGACACCGCTTATAAGAGTCCACCCGAACGCGATGATAAGGGCATCTACTTGTGTGGACCTCACACCTTTTGAAATATCGTGGAGCTCTGAGTCGAAGTCGAAGGATGTGGACGAGCAGTTGACCGCAAGGCCTGCAGCACGTAGTCGACCATGGCAGATGCCATTACCGGGGCAGCCTGTGTCCTTGACTGAAATTGGTGCACGGTCATAGAATTGCTAACAGGAATTAGTTCTAATCTGACTCGTGAGTCACTGGATTAACAGGCTTACTTGCACGATATTGGCAAAGGAGGTAGTCAGAAAGCCTGGTTCGAGCTGCCGTCCAGCGATATAGCCTGTTGCTGAGCTAAGGAATGTCGTGCTATTGATTTTGAACATCGCAGGCGATGTGACCTCGTCTTGAGATATGCTCGAGCCCCGTTGCAAAAGCGGTCCATTGGCAGGCGTTATGGCGACGAGGAGGCAGGCGACTGCGACCATGTTGACTTTCTTGCCTGCTTTGACCGCGGCCAGCGGGCTTGTCCCATACTGCCAGTATCGGTGTAGATCTCCGAGCTCCGTCTTTGGTCCCATAGCACGTCGCCACCACCTGATGGTAACACCATAGCTAAGCGCAGCGACGAGCAGGATGTTGGTTAGAGTGTAGCATATCGAGAGGTAGACGGTGGGCGCATAGCGCCATGAGCCCACAGGGACTCCATCTGATACCACCAGTATGATGATGCAGGCAGCAAGTCCACATAGTGCTCCCAGAATGCACAGAAGCCCCTGCCAGGGCAGACGGCGGAAGAAGCCTGGTCGCCAATGCGCGTCGTTGACTTGCTGATGGTCGACATGAGTGTAGTCCATTTCGATCAGCCCGTTGATCGTTAGCCAGTATTGACCAGACGACGTACACTCCTTATTTAACCTGTTAGTGCTGTCGCGATTGAGCGTGGACGCCGCAGCACTTTGCCATGCACAAGATCGCGGAGACAGGAGCACATGGCGACAACAAGCTACCGCGAAGCAATATCCTTCTATGAGGCCGCAGTCCTCGGGCGAGGAATGTGCATGCTGTGCACCCAGTCTCTGAAAACGCCACGGATATCACAGACGCTGGTGGTTGATCATCTCGAACGTGCCAGCCTCGGTCACAAAGCGTGGTCACGCAATGCTAATCTTGGTCCAGCAAAGCTTCATAGTGCTGATCAGACCAGGCGTGCCCTCCGATTCGACCAGAATGCTGCAAGGCTGAGGCCAGACCTTGACAGCCTGATCACGTGCAGAGGTCTCGCGTACAAGCTAGGCGGCGCAACGTGACTTGAGACATGATTGCGAAAGACGTCCAGGACCTAGTGGCGTGATGTATCCCGAGATAGCACACTTGACTGTCTTCCACGCTCAGCCTTGCGCGGCATACTGCGTTATCTTGCATGTGTGCGATGCAACTGCGCTTGACGCGAAAGCTGCTTCTCATCCCGAGGTGGTCACCCCTCTGGACTCAAAAGCCTCAGCCTCGTCTGAGCAGCCTTGAGAGCCGGTTTGGGGATTCATAGCTCAGTGCGTCGATCCGATCTGTGATACGATAAGCGTCCTTCATCTCCTATGTAAAAGCAAATTGCTCCGCTGCAGTGCCCAACATCTTCACTTGCGATTAGCAGGACGCGAGTCCAGTGAAATGCAATCATCTGTCACTATCGCGAGTCAACAGAAGATGAAATTCGTCTTAGGCTGGGCCTGCGTTCTAGGTACTGGCCTTGTCTCTGCTAACCATTCTCCACGGTCGACCGTCGTGCCACTCGACCAGGCAGATTCACCAGAATGGGCACCGGAGCCGACAAGTCCGCCTGAGTTACTACGCCGCGATATAGCAAAGCGCGATAACAGACCCGCAAGTATATGCGGCTACCTCGACGGTGTCAGTGGTGAGTCTGCATCGATGACCGCCGCCCTCACACAACCTGATGCCTATCTACAGACTACGCCTGGGACTGCGGCTCGACGGGCATCTGTGGCTTCGGCAACAATGCATTTGGCTGCTGCGCAAACGCGACTGTTGTGGCCGGTAGTACCCGGTTGGCGCAGTGCGAGCAAATCTCGTCATGCCGAAATTACTCCCAGGGTTGCGATGATGCGTGCGTATCGGACTCCGGGTTGGCGTACTGTGGGTAGGTGAGGTCACTGTAAACGACGTAGACGTCTGACCTGACCCTGCGACCTAGCAACTCGACGTTTCCGTACTGCGGTGCGATCCTCGCCAGCGGCATCTACACCAACTTCGAGTGCTATACTGCCCCTCAAGGGACTCCGCATACTGTGCTCGCCACTTGGACTGACGATACGTCGCCAACATCGGCCCTTTCGAGCAGCTCATTGCTTGGTTCGGCGGCAACGCTTACGACAACGTCCATGTCTGACCTGTCCACGACGACAGAGTCGAGTTCTGCGTCTACTATCATCCAGACTTCAATCCCCTTCACCCAGAGTCAGCCGGCCGAGTCTAGCGCGCCATCAGCTGCGGCGACGGTGACTGTCACTGCGTCCAGGGCTTCTACAGTATTGAGCCATAGTAGGGTGGCGCTTTTGGGAATTGTCAGCATACTGCTACATGCCCATCGAGTCGCGGACTTCGTGTGAGTCATTCATCATATGAAACTTGCCATGCAAAGGTTGTGGGGAGGATGTAGTAGGAATACGTCGTATAGTAGTAGTAGTGGCATTGAGGTTTGGGAGCCTTGTTGGTACCTGCATGCATGGAGTTCCCCCACAGATTCACATGACAATGACAAGCAGGCACGTCACTCACGCTTGCCATCCAAGGAAATACCAATGGCGTCCGCGGGTAGCAACGGGTTGTCATCTCCTCCATTTATCTCAAGATCTGCATCTACATCCTCTCGAAGCTCACCAATCTCCATCTCGCGCTCCAAGTGAAAGATCGCACTACCACCATCCCAATCCCATCGCAAAGATGTACGCCACCAAGCTCACCGCGCGCTCAGCCCGCGCCCTGCGCTCCTCCGCCCCGGCAGCTCGCCGCTACGCCTCAGACGTATCAGCTCCCTCAGGCGGCAACCACATCACCGCGGGCATCATCGGCGGTCTCGTCGGTGCCGGCTCAGTCGGCGGCTACGCATACTACCACTACCGCTCCTCGGGCATTGCGACCGCGGCCGACACCGCAAACCAGATCAAGAGCTATGTCGACTCGACGACCGAGAAGCTCAAGGTGCAATTCAAGGAGAAGACCCCAGAGCCTAGCGAGGCGTTGAGCGCGTTGAAGGGGTTCGCGCAACAGTACACTATGTTCATTCCGGGGGCGAAGCCCTATGTGGATAGCACGTTCAAGGATTTGGAGACGGTGAGGGCGAAGCATGGTATATTGTTGAGACGAAGGTAGAGAAGTTGCGTGAACTGACAATACTTGACAGGTCCGGAAGTCGACAACATCGTTAGCGAGGCATACACCGAGCTCCGCGACGCATCGTCAAATGGTCTCACGCTCACGACACTCACGGCTGCGTGGGGAGTGCTGCAGAAGCATCTCCACAAGCTGAGCTCACTTGCTGCGGATGCAGGTCAGGACATTCTTAACAACCACCCCGAGCTGAAGGAGAAGATGGGCGGCTCGTTCGAACAGCTCCAGTCACTGGGCGACCGTCTTGGACCGGAGGCCAAGAAGCAAGTCGATGAGACGTGGAAGCAGGTGCAGGAGTTGACGCAGCAGGGTTTGAACTTTGGCAGTGTACAGAAGGTCAGAGAGATCGTGGAGCAGAAGATGCAGGAGATCTCAAAGATGGGTGACAAGCTGTGGCAGGAGGGTCTGGAGCAGGCAAAGCCGCTGCTTGACAAGCAGCCCGAGATCAAGAAGCTGGTTGAGGAGAATGCCGATGTGCTGAAGAAGGGGAATGTCGGCGAGGCACTGCAGAGACTACAGAAGGCTGTGCAGTCTGGCGATTTTGGTGACTTGGAGAAGTACATTGACGGGTACGTCACTCGCAGCAACTCTAATACAATAAGTACTGAGCTGATCACTTCACAGCGCCAAGAACAAGGCAAAGCAGTACGCTCCGTCCGGCCTCAACAATCTGCTTGACAACATCCCACAAGGCTCTAAGATACTACCCGAGCTTCAGCGATTGAAGGCAGTCGCTGAGAACAACAGCGACGAGGCACAGAACCTCGTCAAGGAGACTGTCAACGAAGTGCTCAAGGTCCTCGAGAACAAGAAAGAAAAGTTCGAGGATATTGTCAAGAAGGGCGGCAAATGAGATGGTAGAATGGCAAATGTAAGATGACGGCAGTGGCAGTAGCAAAAGCAGGTTCTACGGGGCTGTGTATACTATGGCAGCATGAGCTGGAGCCGGGGTTGGGAGCGCAAAAATTTATATCGAGACCACTACATGATTGAGAGCTGGAGGCTGATCTGCATCCGACTACAGTACACGAAAACCACGCTACCCCGCTGGCCTGTAGTTGCCATTGTGTGCTATAGTACCGAAACTTTGCTAGTGCTAACCACGTCCAGACCAACATGAGAAGCAATATAGCGGATGCATCCCTCACGCCACCTTCGCAACCCTGGAAGCCTACAAGGGTTCACCGCCAACTTGCTCGTGCCTTGTCGCCGAAAGCTCTCGTGTTTCGGGCTTGGCTGCTTGGCAGTGCTTACCTGCCAGGCTGCCTTCAGGGACGGGCGACCTCGTGCATTGCCAATTGCGTATGGATATGCAAGTAGCATTGCCTACATGCGGAGATAGATTGGCGCTCGTGAGGGCGGCATGGGAGGAGGGAAAGCTAAGTACTCGGTCCTTCTGTCCTCGATTCCATTTCGCATCACTGCCTTGTTCACGCGCTCGACATCCCTGAAGTCATAGCAAAGATGTTCGTCCTCTCACTGTTGGGTGTAGCCAGCGCTGCTGTGGTGGCAGCCAAGCCTCGTAAGTACAACATCAAGCCCCCTCATGATCTCGAAATGTTCTTAACTCCCTCCTCGCAAAAAATGCCACTACCGATCCCAATGCCGATGACTTCCGTTGCCTGACCTCCTTCCGCGCCTATGACTCCAGTTATTCCTCCTACGCCTTCAAGGTGCTTACGAGCTACATTAAGGTGGCCACCCTCACAGACCCTATAACGGACACCAACGTCCCGTTGACGACGCTCTGTGACGGCCGGCCACGTGCCCTTGAAAGCTACAGGACCTCCACCGTGACTTCGACCGTGACCTACAAACCACCAGTGACTTTGACGTACCAGCGCGGCACCTATACCGGCGTATACCCGACTTGCACCATCGCGGAGACGGCTTGCACCCCAATCCTGTCTTCGTATAGCTCTGCTGTCAGCGATGCCGAGACCAACGGCGCTCCGTACCCGACTAATATCCCACACTGCACGACCTCTGACACATCGACCATCACCAGCGCGCCGACGCCAGTAGAGACGTATGTCGATTGCGCGATCAACACCCAATACTGCTTCATGCAAGGCGGCAATTTCGGCACGCTCTTCTACTGGCCCGTCACGACCGTCAACGGCGACTTCTGCGCGCAGAACGGCACGACCGTGACGCCCTCGCCGACTGACCCGGCAGGTGCGCCAAATACTGTCGTCAGTCTGGGATACACCTTCACTTCGCCGACGCCGTATATCAGCTTGGCATACATCCAAGCTTACATCCATGGTCGCAGGCCGAGCATTACGCCTTGCGGTCCGCAGACAGCGCAGCATACTGGTTTCATCGTGCCGCTGAATACGCCGTTGACTTCGGCGCGGACCATCAATGTCTATTCGACGTATTCGTTCAATCTTGCAGATCTGAACCGGCCGATCCCGACGAGCGCGTGGGACGGACAGAGGAAATGTAGGCTGGGAGACCACTGTGCCACAATCGAAGGGGAAGGGAGCTTCACTGTCTTGATGCCTCTTCCAACAGAAGTAGTAGCATTGGAGAGCGCCTGGGTGGCGGCGAGCTGTCAGGGGACATCCTCGGGGTGGTATCTGACGCCTGTGCCTCTGGGTACAGCGACTGCCAGTGCTCCAGCGAAGATCACTGGGCACTAGGATGGCGACGGTGGGTGCGGGTCATGACAGGATGTGTCGAGTACTATGAGATGGTAGCGTTTAGAGTACCGGCTGATCCCACGCTTCTCTGCGAAGCTTCATCAAGTTGCTTTGCTTGTGAGGGAACGACACCTCTTTTTCCTTGAAGAAGCCGACAGACTCGCAGTAGTGCTTGAGCCTGCAGATAGTCAGCATACGTCCCTTTAAGCAGTCACTCTATGTAACTTACTTCTCGTTATCCACCCTCGGCTCCATGTACACACAGCCGGTTCGTAGATCATTCAGCCAGCAGTAGTGCACAAGCGCACTGAGCCACACCCCGACTCGATGACTACCTCTGAACTCCTGCTCACCAACAAGTACATGCAATCCACGATCCCATTCGCCGACTCCCTCACAGTGTGGTGCGAGGGTCGACTCTTTGACCCAGTATATCTCAAAGTAGCCGAAAGGTTTGCCGTCGAAGCAGCCAATGACAGGAAAGGAGGACCGCGATGCGAGATTTGTGCTCAAGAAGTCTGTCTGATGTGAGATCGGGCCGGTCTCGCCCCAAGATGCAGCGACACGTTCGTTGTTCATCCACTTGTGCAGGAGCTGGCAGTCTGTCATCTGCGTGGTCGGAGTGTCCTCGCTGTCCTCGGACAGCGAGAGACCGGTGATGGTCGGTACCGAGTCAGCCGAGCTGTGCGGTGTGCGGAACAAAGTCTCTCGATGATCTGGAAGCGCCAAGGTCGGGCCACGATGTGATATTGGCTTTGCTGATAATGATGCGACGCGGAAGCTCAGATACTGGCCGAGCGACGGGATGAAGCGAGTATAGAATGTTTCACCTTGTCGCGGTGGTTTGGATCGGGTGGGATGGCGCACATTGCCCGTCCAGGTGTACTGCGTGGGCGGGGGCGGATAGAATGTTGGCAAATGAGAGGCAGATGTGAAGGGACCGGGTGGAGTTGAGGAGCGCCAGTGACTCGACTGGCCACTTGTGGGCTGTAGTACAGGCGTCCCGGGGGTGGAAGTATCGGCCGAGTGTGACGTTATGGATAGGTTGCTGTTGCGGTTTGGCGAGGAGGGTCGAGACCCTGCAGGAGACATGCTAGGGTACGGCGAACCGGCAGCCAACGGCGCCTGTGTGAATAAGTAGATGCGGGCATCAAGCTGCCAAAAGGTGCGACGCGAGACAAACATCTTCTCAAAGCCTTCACCTGCTCGTCGAACGCCGTCCTCGGGATCGACCCCGACTGAGCTGTCCTCGGTAGCGATCAAGCCCATACGCTCCAGCTTCGGTAGAGTGTGCTTGCCTTTGAAGATGCCCTCGCGGTTGATGTTGATCCGCCATTCTCCCTTGGGCTTCCCAGCATCAGTGGTCTTGGCAGAGGATGAAGTGGTGAGCTGTGGGGCCGGCTCTGGTTGATGAAAGTACCACCAGAGAGTGGCCCAGAGCATCATGGCGATCTGACGGGTCGGACTGGTTGGCGGACGGAAGTCATTGGAGTTCGGGTTGCTGATACTGCTAATGAATAGGTGATCATTCTGAAGAGTGGGCTTCCTGTAGCGGTGTTTGTGTTGCTGCTTGTGAGCAGGGTACTCGGCTCTGGGCGTCTGATCCAAGTCCCTCACGTGCTTTTCAGTATGGTCATCGTCGCCGTCCTCGGAGTGCAGGATGATCGTGAATCCTGGGGGGAAAGCCGAGTGGTGCAGCGCGAGATCATTCGACTTGAAATACAGACCTCCAAACGAGGGAGTGACGCTCAAGGTCTGGCCATTGGGAAGATGGACAATCGAGGGTGCCATGCTCGCTCGCGCATGCCTCTGTGAATAGTCTTGTCGATCAGTAACTCGTAAATTTTGCTTATCTCTCGTCCTTGCAACGATCGTGATCAACCCAAGGCAATGGCCGCACCTGCTGCTGGTACTCGGAGCAGATCAGTCGAGAGCAGTGCCGCCCACAAGTTCTATCTACAGGCACTCAACGTTAACGGCGCGGAGGACGAGCCCGGATATCTCGTTTGATGAGAGGTTGAGAGCTCCAATGCTGTCTGGATTCCCACTGTGCTCCCCCATGCTGCAGGTGCACCCCGCTCTTTCACGAGCCACACTCACAAGCCACATGAAGCCACACTATCGAATCAGCACCTTCCCTGTCGGTGGAAGTGCTATTCTGAGGATAGGAGGGGGTATCGATGTATCGACATGTCGGTTTGCCATAGCCTCCGCTGGTACGTCGTGGTAGCTGCTTCTACTGCACTACCCTATATAAGCTCACTGGCTCTCATTGACTATGTCATCACAAGATTGCTGTAATCCCCAGGCGCGGCGGTAATGAGCGAGGCGCATGTAAGCGAACGTCCATCTCGGCTTCGAGCCGCGTCTGCAGCCAGCCATACTTGCAGATTGACATTACACAGGCTGCCATATCAAGGCCATAGCGGGCCAAGCAGGCGTGTGTGGAGTATAGTGCCATGACAGCGAGCCGCGGGTCACACTAGAACCCCATATACCCTGCGCCAGCGACGGCGCGATGTTTCGTCGATCGCGACCCCCGCCCTTCGACGCGACCTCGTCTTCCACCACCTCCTCCCCCTCCCGCGCCACACCCCCTGTGTCGCCGCTGCAATTTGATTCTGGACTGGACGCGAACAATCTCCACTCGCCAGTGTCAGCGAGAGGCGATTCAGAGAGGTTCGGTGGGGTTCCATTCCGACCTTCGACAAGCGATGGAGCGCGGCGGAGTGTAGTCAGCTTACAGCCGCCCGTGCTGCCTCCCATTCCGCGCCTGTCGAGCAGGGATGAGCTTTTTGGCGAGTTCTCGACAACAGCGCATGCCGCTAGGGAGGCTGAGGTCGGTGAGAGTGGTACAGCCAAAGCCGCTGCATCACAGTCAAGTGCTAGGATGAATGCGGCACAGCCAAATATGAGGGTCGACACCCTACCACCCACGATCACGAGGTCGATGCCTAGTAATCCTGGGTCTACACCACGGATTGAGACACAGGCAGCCCAGTATGGTCAGCCGGCGCCTTCCAACGCCATTCTGGACATCGACTTCGATCGACCTCAGATGCAGGCCTCGATGTTCCCTCAACGAGCGCCTGCTGCACCTGTGGGCAATGCCTTCGCAACTCATCACCCAGCCATGTCAAGGGAGTTCATCGACAGTAGAGACCGTCCTTACTCGCAGCCTCCAGCACCACGCGTGCCTCTGCTGCAGCAAATCCACAGCTCTCCGAATCTGCTGGCTGCCAAGTCGCCAGTGAGTGCCGGCACACAAAGCGCGAGCAGTGGGCGGAGTCCTATGTCGCCGCGATCCTTTACGCAGAGCTCAACTCACCTAAGCCCGCAGTCTGCCAGTGGGCCAAACGTCTTGCGAAAGACCAATAGCCCGACTACCACTAGCTGTAGTGGGTCCACTGCCAGGCCGAGCACACACTCTTCCGCCGCGACAGCGACGTCACCTCTCGCACAGTCTACGATAGGTACTGCATATGCAGATACTTCATCTGCGTTCCCATTGCCGCAACATGTTGCAACCCGGCCCAAAACTGCGGGGATCTCCTCGACGCTTGCAGGTGTCATGGTACCTACGCATCACACAGGTGGCAAGAGTCAAGACAAAAAGAAGGCAGACAAGCGGAAGACGACGTTACTGAATCCAATGGCTCTGCTGGCGCGCCGACGAAGTGGGCAAGATGAGCCGCCAGCGGTAGATCCACGCGAGATGAGGGAGCATGAACAAGCCCAGGCGCGGCAAAAGAGTGTGGTAAGTGGTGGACTTCACAAGCTACCTGAAGACTTCGATCCACGAATCAAGGGTAAGATGGTGCATGACTTCAATGCTCCCAGGCCGAGACGCAATTTCTCCCAAAGTGACGCAGATCTGACAAGTCAGAATCGAGGACCTCAGCTGGGTAGTCGAGCACCATCGATACCAGCGATCAGTGGCATTCCCTCCCTGCACACGCCCGTCGTGGGACAATCTCGGGACGATGTCGAACGGCCTGCTCTACGTAAGCAGCGGTCCAGCGAGTCTGGCTCGCGGAACAGTCGCCATACTCCAGTCTTTACCGAGCATCTCGATGAAGACCCGAATGATCATCGACGATATAGCTCGATACAAGCTGAGCGCTTGGAGAACAAGGAGTTTCTGTATCGAGTGTCGCAGGTGTCGTCCCATCATCCAAGCATGAGCCAAGAAAGCGCTGTGTTACCCCCATTTGCGCGCAGAAGTCAGCAGATGGATGCGGCGCAGGCAAGCTTTTATCGTGATGATGAGAGCAGGCGATCCAGTGATCCTTCGTCAGCTGGGCCCATCAGCGGGAAAGAGAGGAACTCTGCTTCGAGCTCGGTCGGCGTTGTCAGCCCAGTGATCACGGGAGGACTACCACCCCAAACTCGAGAGAGCCTGAGTCCGATCTCCCCTCAGAGCGCTGGGCAACGAGTCTTGTCGGGATCTTCGTACACGAGACCCATCTCCGAGACCCTAGAACAAGCCGCTTCGCCCACATCCACAGACCGCACGAGTCGGCACCTGTCGTCTCTGATGTCGCAATCAGTGACAGAGTCGAGTCGTCACACTTCCTCTTCCGTCTCCGCGCAGCATGCTTCCGTGAACATGTCACCCACCTCATTGTCCTTGCGACCGGAGCCGCTGTCTCCCAGGATGCCACCTCCAGGCACCCTGATTCTGCCACCACGAACGGCGAATCTCATGACTTCTCCCGTCTCGTCTCCCGGAGGCTATGTTTCCTCCATTAGCTCCACTCCCGAGCCTGCCGAGCTACATTCAGCTGTTGCAATGACGCAGAGCCGAAGTCCGCCCAAGCTCGTGGAGAAGCGTGCATCCGCAGTCGGACACAGTAAGCGATCGCCTACTGATGATGACATGAAGCACATGCCCAGCACAGGTAGCAGGTTTTCATTCCAGCTGGATGGTAGCGAGCGTGAAGAAGCTCTACTGGAGGAGAAGCATCGCCGTATTGTTTCCAGCAGCTCTGGTCCGACAGCCCAAGCCGATCACGATGACGAGGACTACTTCGACGAGAATGCGATGGAAGACGAAGACGAGATGGAAGTGCAGATGCGGTCACAGCACGCCTCGCTTGATGTGATGCCTCCCAATGGGCTCGCTGCGCCACCCAATGGTGGGCTCCAGAGTCTGGCTCATGCTCGAGAGCAGCTTAGACCTGATCAGTCCGAGGATGGCTCAATCTATGGCGAGTCCATACCTTCCATTCGACACTCGCATGATCTGTCTTACGCTGAACACCCTGCGTTCCGAGCCCACTCCGCACTGGCTACATCGCGGCCCACCTCAGCTCAGCCATCGTACCACCGTGCGAGCGGTGTTGATGAGTATATGTGCTCCGCCTGGCAACGTGGTCATGGCAGAGGGTTCAGTGATGCAAGCGTGATTACTGTAGGCGGTAATGGGCAAGGCAAGGGAGACTTTGTCGAGGATGATTTCTCTCACGAGGAAAGCATACCCGGTGGGCATGGTGGCGTGAAACCGAGAAGTGGTTTCTACTTGCAGCCGAAGGCAGCGGGCTATAGTCCGAGTCAGAGTCCGGTCGAGGGGAGAAAGCCAAGTCTGCCACGCTTGACCACCGACGGGGTTCATAACGGAGGCAAGCATGTGGAGCAGGGAGCAAGTCCAGTCCCGCAAAGCCGGAATGGAGATAGATCAGCGGGCGGATTCAGCGCATTTGACTTCACTCAGGGACCGGACCTAAGCCAAGATGACAGTCGACCAGGATCACGACAGCTTGCCCCAATCGGCAATGGGACCGCATACGCACACGACAGCAAACTATCACCAGCGTCGCACGTTGGCTGGAACAATGGGCCTCCATCTCCGACTGTACGCGCGCCTTCATGGTCGAAGACTGAATCATTTGCTCATGGTCCAGCATCAGCGACGGCCAATGCACAAAGCGCATCATATGCTGGACGTCTCGGACCAAGTATTGGCGTGGGTATTGTCAGTGTCAACCAGAATCCTCAATATGGCGCTCACGGTGTTGTTCAGGACGACATGTACTTCGATGACGGCAACTTCGACCCTTCCGATCTGCGATCCAACAAGTCAGTGAATAGCAGACCGGCGATTGACGAGGATGACTTCGATCAGCCGGGCTTCGCGGGTGGCTATCGTGGTTTACCCGTCAGAGCCACGAATGGCGCATCATACAAGCCTGCCGAGAGAATAGTAAGTATGGGTGGCATGAGTGATGATGGTCCGTACCCGTCCTTCGCTGCCTCAAATCCGGCGCGAGTGCTCGACAGAGACTCACATCTACTACTTACCGATCTACCTCTCGCAGCTGCGCCAGTCGACCCACGATGGATCCCGCAGCGGAATCCATCCGAAGACGCGAGACGACTTGGTATGAGCACAAAGGTGCCTCCGCTCCCGCCGCAACCTGGCAGTGGAGCAGGCGAGGTCGAGCGTACGAAGACTAAGCTTCAGGCATATCACCAGGCGCTCGCGGCTGCCGCGAACAAAGCTGCTGGAGACGGTCGGTTCATCAGAATGCCTAGTACCAGTACTTCGCAGAGTATCAGCACGCAAGCCAGTGCAGATCATTTGAGGGAGTTGCCGCAGCAACAGCGTGCTGAGGATGACGACTTTGGTAATGCAAGGGACGACGGCAGCATGTACTCGCAGAACGAGACCGAGCACGACCGTGACGAGGCTCCTGCGCAGAAGCTCTCGCCACCACCAGTCCAGCACAATGGCTTACTTGCACCTGCACAGGAAGCAGATCACTCCCGCACACCGTCGCAACGCACGACCGGCTCTCGCTACGACACTGGCGTCTCATACAGTCCTCCCAAGATGGCTTTCGACTTCGGCTTCGACTCGACGAACTCCCCGCACAACGGTTTGTCAGACGACTACGCCACTGATGACTACGCCGATGACTTTGACGATGACGACGTGATCGCCGCCGCCAATGCTGAAGCACTAGCCAGTGACCAAGACAACTTCTACGGATCGGAGTTCGGGTTCTACAGTAAGCCCGCCAGAGCCAACAGCGGCTCGTCGAAGAACAGAGATCAGAGTCAGCAATACGAGCCCGAAGCGATCAATGGCGGCTTCTTCGGCGCCGATGGTGACGATGGCACTGCTCGGGATCGCTATCAAGCCGAGCCGAATCTTACGCCCATCACCGAGCGCTCCGAGTTTAGCACGCGCAATTCAATCATTGGCCTCGGCGGTGTAGCAGGAGGTCAACACTTCGGTCCGCCGAGGACTTCGCACCTTCCAGTCGGCTCACTCGTCGAGACAGATCCGGAGGCTTTCGAGACACTACGGAGGTTGAAAGCCAACGCCTTTGCCGGTGCCGGCGGCAGCAGAGCTTCGGGAAGCAGTATTGCGGGCAGCAGCAGCAGTAGTTTGCGCAACAGTCAAGCAAGTCTGGGAAGGACCTCGCAAGCTTTATCGCCTGCTAACGCCACTGCGCCGCCAAATGGGCAGGGGTACTTTGGCACCTGGCTTGCGACGGGAGATAGTCCGACGAGTCCTTCTGTTAGAGGCCACTCGAGGGATAACAGCTGGGGACAGAACAGCCAACGACAGATGCCTGTGCAGACGCAAGGGGAGGTGCAGCATGCCGCGAGCCCAGTTGCTGCGAGGAAGGTCGTGGCTGGTGGGGAGAGAATGGGGTGGATTTAGCTGGGTTTACATCATGCAACGTGCTGAGTTAGCGACGACTTTGAGATGGCGTTCGGGATTGACGAGCTTGGATATACCATGGGAACGGAGTTGCGTAGCGGCAACGGCATGTTACTACAGGCCGCCTGGACATAACGTCAATATGATAGTGTGAACGTGTATGCTACGGTACGATAGGGACAACATACGTGCCTGAGGAACGTACCGAGGTCCTTCACATGCTGAGTGATCAACCTCAGCTCCATGTACATGATACTGCATCAATCTCGCAGCGGGCTACATGTCAATACGAAATTCTGACAACGCAAGATTATACAACGAGAATGGCGAAAGGCGCACTTCTTTTCGAGCTCGCTGTCGGCTCCAATGGCAACATTGTCGTCACACAGCCTGTAGACAAAGTCTACCTCATCAGCTTCACCAGCCCACCGGACAATAGACTCACGACTGTTCGTGATCTGAACTCCCAATTCATGTCCATCTTCCAAGCTGACCAGTACGCCAGGAATTCTGCACGTCTCTCATCCTAGCCCTCGATATTCTCGCCACCCGCCACCCCGCAGGCGTCGTGATCACCACCTCCGGCATCACCAAGTTCTACTCCAATGGCCTCGACTTGGATCACGCGTCCTTCACGCCTGGCTTCTTCCCTGAGGCCCTCTATGCCCTCTGGCTCCGACTGCTGACGTACCCGATGCCGACTGTGTCGCTTATCAATGGCCATGCGTTTGCCGGCGCATTCATGACGGCTATGATGCACGATTACAGGGTCATGAACCCGCATCGAGGTTTCCTGTGTCTGAATGAGTTAGAGCTCGGGGTGCCGTTGAGAGCGCCAATGAGCTCTGTATTCAGGGAGAAGGTTTCGCCTGGGACGTACAGGAAGCTAGTGCTGGAGGCGGCGAGATTGAAGGTTCTTTTGTCGCCCTCCTCTCAGCATCTGTCTGCTGATCCCATAATTAGGCCCTTGATGCGCTCAAAGAAGGCGTAGTCGACTCTCTCGGCGGTCTGGAAGAAGCGTTGACCTTCATAGACGAGATGAAACTTGTCGCGAAGGCTGGCCCAGGCCTAACGGGTAAGTCTGCTCTCGTCGAGCTGAAGCGAGAGATGTACCGCGAGACTGTCGGGTATCTGGAGAATTTTAGCGATGAGGATCGACGAGATTTTGAAGTCAGGGAGCGGGAGAAGAAGAGGCAAGCTGCCAGGGAGGTGAGAGTGGGAAAGTGGGAGAAGGCGAAGTTGTGAGTACAGGTAATCTCTCTGATGCCGATCGCCTTCTCCACGGCACCACTGTGTATATCGTTGTATCACTGGGTTCGAACTCATAACCTCAGTAGATGTCTTTGACTGGCTTGCGCCTTCCTACGTGGCGGAGTCATGGGCGTAATCCACGCAAGAAGGGGTGGCAAGGTAAGAGAATCGGGGTGCTTGGGGGTACCAAGCGTTGTACCTGGAAGTGGGTGTTGAGCCCGTGGTTGGTCTCCATAAGGCTATATTCGCGAGCATCGTACGGTCCCACCCCGTAACCATGCTATCTCACAGCAGCAGGGAGCTAGGCAAATCGGACCGGTGTCGTTCCTCTAGACCATGTGGTACGGGTGCCAGCTTCCGAAGATTGTTGATATAGTCAGCATTGCGATCGGCTGAACGAGGTACGGTTTCGATGGAAGGCTGGACCACCGCGGAATCATTGATGACAGCGGTGGTGCCGTCGGGAACCGCTGGGCTCATTTCCAGTATTGAGCACGGTGCGTGAGGGGCCTTACTACACCGATCGCTCTTGCCGTCCGCATCGTGGTTCTTGTGATGCGCTGAGACGACTTCGGAGACTCCCAGGCGTTCATAAGCATTCCCTACACGACTTGCCGACTCCTTGATGGTCAAGCACCGCGACGATCCAGTGCTCCGTCATTAGCACACTGAGAAGTACTTCGAGAAGGCGGTGACCGCGACGCACACAGGTCAATCGCGCGCAAGGGTGAGTGCGTGGTCAAGTCGGATTCAAGCAGTTTGTACACTGGCACCGGGAAGTTGCTGGGGCTGCAGGACACCGAACGCATTGTGCTACATGGGAATGAGCTATTGTGGCTGTCGTGCAGGATGTGGATGCTTGTGTCGCGATTAGAGCCCAGACTAGTAGGGGCATCAGTATCTCAAAGATATCTGCGATGCTACAACTACAACTTCGCCCCACTCTCCTTCTTCCAGTCTTCTCTCAGTATTCTCTTCAGTATCTTTCCCGAAGCATTCTTCGGAATTGCATCAACCCACTTGATCCCTCCCTCTAGCATCTTGAACGACGCCAGCTTCTCGCGCATGAAAGCATGCACCTCACTGTCACTTGGTCCGCTTGCACCTGGTCGGCGTACGAGGTGCGCTCGAGGTAGCTCGCCACCCTCGCGCACTGGATCAGACACTCCGTATACAGCGGCGTCCACAATATTAGGGTGCGACAGGAGGACGCCTTCGAGCTCAGGAGGCACCACTTGGAAGCCTCTGACTTTGATCAATTCCTGGGTAGATGGATGTCAGCAGTGTATTATGCATCGGGGATGTGGACGACGCACTTTCTTTCGGTCCACGATAAAAAATAAATCTGTCCTCTTGTCCACGTAGGCTATGTCACCCGTATGGAAGAAACCATCTTGGTCAAAGTCTCTGTTGTTGGCTTCCTCGTTCTCGAAGTATCCGCGAATCACCGTGGGACCGCGAATGCACAGCTCGCCGCGTACGTCGTACTCGGAGATGTCGGCTCCGTAATCGTCCACAAGCTTCAAGTCGATGTTCGGCAGAGGATATCCGACGGAGCCTGTGGTGTCGTACTCTGGGTACCGCAGCCTTGTCGCGATGCAGGAAGTCTCGCTCACTGCGTAACAGTCAGCATTAAGCGTTACGAAGAGTGAATACCCGGCACACTAACTCTTGTTCTTCAGCTCACTGTTGATAGCCATGATTGCTATGGGCGGCACGACGCCCACGTCGGTAATCTTGTAGGTCTGGATCGTCCACATCCAGTGCTCTAGATCAAATCTCCGCAGTACATAGCCTTTCTCACCATTCCGGAGAGGCGTGGTGTGAGCTACTGGTGCCATTGCAGCGTGGAACATCGGCAGTGCCAGGACCCGCACAGCTTTGTATGGCCTGGGAGGGGCTTCGTACACCAGCGTGTGCTGTGCGACGAGATTGTAGTGGCTCAGCATTGCTGCCTTTGGAAGTCCAGTGGTGCCCGAGGTGAAGAGCATGGCTGCCGTGGTATTCTTTGTCGTCTCCAAGTTGTCGAATCGGACCCAGTCCTGCTCTCCATGTTGCAAGAGATCGCTCCACTGGGCATAACCTGGGGGGGATCGTTCGCTGTGCGGATTGAGGATGACGATGTTCTTCTCAGGTAATCCAACCTCGCGACTTGCTTTGAGTACGCCATCGATCAGGTCCGGCTGGACAAGCACGAATCTCGCCTTTGAAATCTTGAGGGCGTGGCTAAGCTCGTACGGTGTGTACGCGGGATTGGTGCCGCTGAACACACCTCCAGCGGCCACGACGCCCAGCAGGAAAATGGGATACCATATCGAGTTGAATGAGTGAATATTCACGACGTCACCCTGCTGTAAACCGGCCGCATGGAATCCTGCTACAAGCTGCCTAATGAGTTTGCGGGCTTGACGAGACGAGATGTTGTTCGAGGGTTTGAGGGCGTCAATGTAGATGGGATCATCCTGATCATATGTTTGGTCGTCAAAGGTCCAGGACAGCAGGTCCTTGGTCGGTATTGGGTGGTGCTCCTTCGCTAGGAAAGGCATGATGCTTGTCGTGGACGAATGTGCCCTTGCTATGGCAGTTCGACAATGAAAGGCAGTGTAATGCGATCTTGAACCGCAGGATCATCTACGATACAGGCTGAGGATCGCGTGCTTCTATTCAGGCGCGCAGGTGTGCCGGAATCTGATCAGCCAGCCACAACGGATGCAGACTTACTGCACTCGAGCCCAGACGGTCCGGAGATGGTGCGGCTGAGCTGGGGGCGGAACATCAGCGCTAGTACACGACAGGGTCGATACCTTGACGAGCGGGTAAAGACCCTCTGCTGGACTGCATTACGTTGAAGAGCGGTGCAGAGGCAGTATGAGCCATTCAAGAACTCAATGACCAGCTGCTGTACCTCTCCGAGTAGATGTACCTCGGATATAAGCTGCTTCCGCAAGAAAGCATGGCAAGCTGCATCTTGAGTCAGCACCCGTCGGGCGTGCGACCACACATCTCCTTGGTGCGATTTGCCAGTGCGTATGCGCTACCAGCGTCCGCAACGAAGCATAGGCTGCAAATTGGCAGATCTGGACTAAAAGATGATTATCGAAAGGGGTCGACGGCGAGTTGCTTTGTCATCCTAACCTTGATTCTAGACGTCATGTCTTGGCAAAGTCGAACTCTACCGTGTCGACACATGGTACATTTACTGCACACAAATCTCAGAGAATCTGCCCGACTCACGCTCAACACTACACTGAGAACTTGAGTACCTGGCTGCCAGCGGTAACAGAATCTCAATCATTCCGCGAAACCATGTCTCGCCATCACCCCGATCTCGTACAATGCAAGAAGACCGCCGGCATCAGCATCGGCCGCCTCTGCGACAAATGCGACGGCAAATGTCCGGTATGCGACTCATACGTGCGCCCAACGACGCTCGTGAGGATCTGTGACGAATGCAGCTTCGGAAACTACCAAAACAAGTGTGTCGTCTGTGGTGGCGAAGGCATCAGCGACGCCTTCTATTGCTTCGAGTGTACGCGCCTGGAGAAGGATCGGGACGGCTGTCCGAAAATCATCAATCTGGGCAGCTCGAGGACGGATCTGTTTTATCAGAAGAAGAATTTCCGGAATCATTGAGGGCCCTGTGAAGTGCACACGGGGGCTTATGTCAACAGCTGACGTGAGCTGGAACGACACGATTTCACTACAACTGAAGAAGACTAACTTGGCTCACCGAAGCTGATCAACATCGTTTGCTGCCAAGTCAGCCCCATCACCGAGCCGACGCCGCTGGTTGGGCCGCATCGGCCAAGCAACGCTGGCAAAGACCGTGACTGCAAGCGCGAGGTGAAGTAATCGCCGGCCGGCAAAGTATTTGGGTACAGCCTGGTGGCTATGAGGAATGGTACCCAGTCCAGTATGCACTCTCACGTCACCGCTGGTGCTGGACCTGCGAGCGATTCGATTATCGATACGCCGAGGTGAGAGCGCGAAACCCAAGTGCAGGACACAGCCGAAGACCATTTGCCTGTCGGTCAGGGATGAACGATCGTGACGGGAGAGAAGGCGCACATTATCGGTGCAACACACTTGAGCCTTGTCAGATAGCGCGAGTGTATGCAAGGTAGCTCATTCAAATCAACACCACATCTTGCACAGTATATGCACCGTCTCGCATGGCCTGCCCATGCATGAAACCATGCAGATAGCACTCCCCGACCAGGTCGTACCTATCGCCATGTTCACATTTAGCAGTCCGCCTGATCACAACCGGTACACTGCAGCCCAGTAGCACGGCTACCACATCGCCCTTCCTCGCCGTGCGAGGCGCCATCCCGACGAACCCCTTGTCCGTCACCAGTAGCCTGCGTGCCATGGTCTGCAAGCTCGTAACATCAGTGAATCGTCTCAACGGCCAAGCAGCATGTTCCAGCTCAGGCTGACGCAGGACAGCCGCGTAGTCAAAGTCTGAAGGCCGAAAGGCGCTCTGCAAGCTAATACCACGTACGAGGAAGTCAGTACTGAGCTTAAACCATGCGCGGAACTCGTTGATCCTAAAGTTCCGTGCACGCTTGCCAGCTTCATAGTCGGCTACGGCTGTCAGCAGATGAGCAGTGATGAAATCGGCTGATGCAGGATACTGGAAGCACCAGTCTCGGCGATCAAGGACAAGCGACAGAGCGATATTGTCACGCACTGACGAAATATCTGCTCGAGGTTCTGATTGTACGGATGGTTGTGTATTTGAACGTGATGTTGGTGCAATAAGAGGCTCAATTTGTGTGATATTCTCTGGATCGCTGCCATCAACCATCGCACCCAGGCCGTCGATGTTGTCGATGATTATTCCTTGACATGTGAGCCGTTCATCATTCTCGGAGAAAGTTGCAGAAAGTGCACTCTCTCCAGACGCAGCGTAGACTGCACAATCGGGCGGGTTATCCATAGCGTCCTTCGGCCGTAAGCTTCCTATACGTGTGTTCGCAGCCTGACTGACGAGCAAAGGAGTATGCGCTGCTCTGATGGTCGAAGGACTGTTACGCGCTTTCCAGTCAGGGACCCATGAGGGTACGTCTGAGTCCGCAGCTCTAAACATGTGAGCGAAGCAGATGATGTCTAGACTCTGATGAGCTGCGATCCAGCGCATTGTAAGATCAGTATACACTGCTTCGTAGGGAATGTCATAGCGTGGGCGACCGATGAGTGCTCGGTCGAAGTCATTGATACATCCAACGAGAGAGTAGATCAGGTCTACTGGCTTGCTGGACTCCGAGAACGAAGTATATGCTAGCAACGCCAATAAGCTGATCCGCTGACCAGGCTTGTCTCCGCGGTGCCAGTAGTAAATTCGCCGACGACACCACATCGGCGACCAGACTCCAAGATCGGGCAGCACCTTCTTCGGAACTAGACTTGCCGTGGCTACAGTAGCACGCATAACCACTCTATGAGTCGCGAACGTGTTTCCACAGTAGTACCGTACAGTATGACTAGCGCCTTTCGGCAGAATAGACTCCTGGAGGGTCCAGATACGCCTGAACCAGGGCCGGCTGGCAATCTCGTAGTAGTCTCGCCAGGCTTGCATGTCGTAAAGCATAGGATCAGGATCACCCTTGTCCTCACGCTCATGCTGATCTGCGATAGCGATCATCAGTCTCATGCCCCTTTCAGAGCCTGGCAGCGCTTCCCCAAGCCAAATGATAGCGCCTTGGGCATTGCCGTAGATCTGATGCATCAGAGACACTTGACTTGCCCGCTCGCTGTCATTGCCCAAGTCGATACAGATCGAGTCGATCCATAGCCATGGCGAGTCGCGAAACTCAGGCTGTTCGCACACCAACTGCAGTACGCCGTAGGCTGAGCGCAGGACCTCGAAAGGTGTGTCATTGAGCCGAATAGACACAGTATCAGCCGGATCGCCCCATACATACGATGCAGGCGTGTAAGCTGGTGTCTCACTTGCGTTGAGTTCGAAGCTTCTTAAGATACCTACAATGGGACCACTGTCGCCACGATGCACTCGCAGAAGGCGTATAGAGTGATCAGTTCCGAGAGGCTGATGCGGAGCCATTGCGAAGCATTGAGCAGTCGACTAGGTGACGATCCTAGCACACTCAGTGCATATCGACGGTGATCACGTGGTCATGAACGCGATTCGTCGTCCCTGATCATACCGGTGCAGTGCTACTAGGCCACATAGCAGCGGTCATGCTCGATCGTCTCTGGATTGAGATGGCACAATATTGTGACTCCCCACGAGCACCGGTCGAAGATATCGATGTGCTAGGAGATGCACAACGCGCGACTGTGTTGCGCAATACAATGCGGAGGATTTTCAATAAGGTGAGGTCTGCCGGTCGGCCAGTCTACCACCAGGGTCAGCCTTACAGCTCGTAGCCAGGAACAGTAACGCCACCCGTGCTATTTGTGGGTCGATCCCAACGCGAACCCTGTCTTTCGCTTCAGCGGCAAAATCTTTTCCGTCGGCGTGGTCCATCCGGGCAATTGACCGCCAGTCTTCTCTATATTCTGTGGATCTGATGGGATTCTGTGGGATCCTCGCCACGCCTGGCGCGTGAAAGATGGAACTAGAGCAACAGAGATTGCCGATGCGCCACTAATCAAGCATTCAGTCTTCACCGATACTGGCCTGTGCACAAGAAACGGGCAGGAGGAGATTACGGGTAGTACACGTTTCTTATATGAGCGGCTGGCCACGTTGGACGCTTTTATCGATTCACACTTCACTCATCACCAGCAACGCTCTTTCTGTACCAACACCAGCACTCCCGCGATCTCCGCAACACATTCGCTCAGCAACATATAACCCTCCTACCAACTCCTGATCTACCTCGACACAACACACCAGATCATCACCAATCGCCTCCCAAACACAGCTCCAGCCAACAATATCAGACGTCATGTCCGCAATCTTCAAGTCCCTCACCATCTTTAGCGGTCTTGCCGTTACCGGCGCCGCAACCTACCACACCGTCCGCTCAGGCGCAGATTTCAGCGTTGCCGCGCTCAAGGCGTCGGAGGCCGGTATTGAGAGCAAAGCTGCGCTGCCCAAGCCCAAGCTGTAAGTCTGCCAGCGTTCGTAGAGATGTAGAAGACGCAATGACTGATTCTGAGTCACAGTCCCTCGGAGCTTTGGCACTTCACCACCAAGGGCGGCTTCTCGCTTGGTAACGCAGCATAAGCGAAGAGAGAAAGATCGAGCGATCTCGATGAAATGGCACGAAGGTGCAAGGTGGCTCATCACCGAAGTGCAGTCTTGATTCATGTTAGCAAATTGGGTAGAGTGGCATTGCATCGGCCCAAGAGCTGGGCCATAGCATGGGGCGTTTTTGCATTGCATCGGGAGCGTGGGTAGTACGCCCAGGTAATGGACCTACGGAGATACATGACACAGACCGGGATGGGGCAGGACGTTCGAGAGAGCACTAGCACTTTCGAATGAGTCTTGGAATGCGCCTGGTGCCGGATAATAAACATATCACACTTGCATCGATGCTTTCTCCAAATAGTATTACAGTGACGGCATATCGAAGATGTACGAGTTGGATCACCATCCGGGTTGACTGCGGTGAAGCCTTGATGGCTCTAACGCTGCCACTACTTCCTCCACCGCGGCAATTCTGAACCGTGAATCTAAGCTTGCTCCCGAAGCCTCTCACGGATGCTAATGTAAAGCTAGGCGAAGCCAGCCATGACGAACACTCCGTTGTCCACGTTCCATATGGTCGGAGAAGCGAGGCTGTATCACGCGGCCACATAGCCGTTGCTCGGAGCACTCTTTAGCGCAAGCAAACTGTACAGCCCTCCGACGACAGGTCTAGCGATGAAGGTGATCCCAGGGGGATAGCTATCCTTCTGTCAGTCTCTGCACTCGTGCAGCCGGTTGCTGGAGATCACTTACTTCCCGGTCACTGTATCGTAAAGATCCGTGAAAGCGAAATTCGTAGGTGTCACACCTAGCCATTTCGCAACAGTCGAGATGAACTCGGTCTTTGTGTCTTGGGAGGCGATGGCGGCGCAGAAGAGCTCCCAGTCGTCTGTGTTGCTTGGTCAGCTGTGTCAGGAGTGCCAAGTGGCTAAGAGGCTGTACTTTTCGTGTAGGTATGCCTTGTGTCAAGTGGCTGTGACCTATCAGTACCACTTCGACGCTCCCCAGTGGCTCGAGCTGATACTCAGATACGCTTGCGGAAAGTTGCCAGCCTCCTGTTGGATGAAGAGTGGGTCGAGCAAATACTTCAACATCGACGGGTTGAGGTATATCGCGATTAGGTGGAAAGGAAAGATGACATCGACAGTCTGGACGTTACCATCGGATGAAATCTCCTTCAAGAAGACCCAAGGCTCCGTGGGTGTATTGGTCCCCTCGAGTGCGCCAAAGGCTTGTCGAGTGGCGAGCGAAGTCAAGCTGAAATAATCTTGGCCACCAGCTGCTACCGAGTCGGAGGCGATCTTGTTGTCGAGGGATGTGGCTAAGGAACTTCCTGTCTCATAGTCGTCGAAGAAGAACTTGAGCTAGAAGGGAGTAAATCAGCATCGGTACAGCTGTCATCTGCAAATAAAAACGTACCGCATCGGTGTCGCTCGAGAAGTAGCTGGTCCAGAGCGAGGGCACAGCTTGCACCCCGTTCGCGTCAAGGAACTGCATCGCACTTTGCTGATGCAAGCTCAATTGAAACAACATACTTTGACTCGTCGATCCAACAGAGCCCAGGTCTCTGCTGAAACCGAATACAACGTAGTCTTGATTGATCGGGCGGTAGTCCGTATCGGCAGTGTTAGCCAGATAGCCGTTGGTAACGAATTGCAAGCGCACTGTTGCATCGGCGCCAGACTAATGTGTGAGACTTTCCACGTTGGAGGTCGAATAAAACCAGTTTCCCCACTCCGCCTGCTGCTTGATCTCCACTGACTCCTGCTGCTCCTGTCTAAACACCTGATGGTATGCAACACCTCCAGCATTAGCATTGGCAGGCGGACGCCACTTGTTGTGAGGAAAGCTGCTGCGATTGCCTCCGTGGCTTGGCCGCTTGCGTTGCCCGGCTGCATGAGTGTACTCTGGAGGATGTGCGACGGACGTGGGTACAGCGAACGCCGTCTTGGTGCCGTATATCTTGAACGGGTGTGCGGCAGACCAGCTGGCGCTCGACGGTCCGGGCCAGGAGTGAGGCTGGGGTTGATCCTGTATGACGCCATAACCCCATTGCGCGGTAACTGATCGATCGCCGCTGACCTACTCGGCGGAGATGTCGGTGTATATTTGCACGTCATGCTGCTTGCCATCCACAGACTGGATGTCGACCTCCATGTAAGAGTACGGCAGGGATGACCTAAGCAGATCGTCTGGAGCAACCAGGCTCAAGAAGGTGATCTTCATTGCACCTGGCCAAGTACATCCATAGTGAAGGTGCTTCTTGTAGACGTGTACTCAAAGGTAGTCTGATTGACGGACAGAGTAGTCTGTGTCGGCTGACCCATCCAGATACAAGTGGCATTGTCGACGCGAAATAGTCCAGTCCAGCCTGTGACCGCTCCACTATCTGTAGTCAGTGTCTGGTCCGCATCCAAATTATCCTTACGTACGCCCAAAATGTCGGCCATTGTCCAGCAAGATAGCCGCCATTACCTGCATCACTGCCTGCCTGCTGACATGTGCTCATGTAGGGACTTCTGACGGCGAGAGGGATCGTAGGAGGACGAAGAGGGGAGAATGTCGACTGCGCGACGCAAAAGCCCGCCGACACAGCAAGGAAAGATGTCAATGCTAGCATACTGTTGACTGGAGACTGACGGAAGAATATACAATCGCCGATGAGACTCGAAGCGATTTGCGAGGCATCTTTATTGCCATACTTACTCGAGCTAAGGTCGGCAGGAAACGTCAAGCGCGTGCCTGACGTGCGTCAGGAACAAGAACTCAGTCCTGCGGTGCTTCCTGTTGCGGCCACTGCAAGGGACGACCCCGTCATGCGGCCCCTCTTGCGCAAGCGTTAGCCTGCCGTACCCAGGGCTTAAGACTGGCGGATGCGAGCCACTGAAACGTTTGAGGAATCGTGGTGGAGAGTGAATCGAGTTACTCCCAGTCAACAGCAACGCAATCGCGCGCGGCTCACTCCAATGTACTAGTTGAGCTCGAAAGGGAATTGCGTGTACACGACAGTTCAGTCAAATCACACTCTAGTGCCAGGGTCGATACTGAAGTCACTCAGATTTTGGTGGCTGCGACTTTGTGGAGCTTAAGTTTGCTTGTGAATTGACAAGGTTACTTCAGTGCGGGGTGCGTCTCCGCTCCACCTGATATTCACCCAAGGACTTGCATGGTGCAGGTGGGTATAAACGATAATTGCAAGTCAACGATCAGGATATCAAGTCGTGTATCATCGTCATCGTAACCAGTACTGAGAGATATCGGCCGGTCCGGCCTTCAGATTGACTATGAGCGAGTCCGTCTCATGCTAGTAGTGCGTCTGGGCTCTCGTGGTATTGCGGTCAGGTGCCCTACGCCGTGGCTGCCACGCGCACAGCCAACACGTCGTGAGAACGTGTCGTGAGGTGTGAGGCTCAGACACGACGGCCGGTGGTGTCGCAAGGGAACAGGTAATGGTCCTGCCTCACGCCGTGAAGTGTACCACCGAGAAACTCAGCCAGCTGCCCACAACGCCAATCGCGCAGTAGGACGAGGTGAACATGAGTGGTAAGAACTCGTACTTGGCACCAAAGATCATGTGGTGTAGCAGAGAAGTGTAGACCATCAGAGGCACGGCGAGTGCGGTGTACAGCAGCGAGAAGCGATCCAGTAGGAAGACTCGAGGCTTCTCGGACCTATGACTTGTCAGCAGACATTCCAAGTGCGACCTGGCCCTTTGCCCCACGTACGCAGGCACAAGCTTATCGAACGTCAGCAGGAAGGCGATCAACCAAACTAGCGTATAGACGGTCTTCGCAGGAAACTCCTGCACCGTGAACAGCAATGGGAACAGGCTAACATGACCCGCTACAGCCAGCGGTCGGAATGCGCCGAAGTATCGTCGATCCTTGAGTGCGATCAGGCTAAAGGGCACAATGACTAGCAAGATGGCCTTCTCGTGGACATGCCAGCCAAACAAGAAGGAAGCATAGCCACATAGCGTAAGTGTGGCGACGAAGTTGTCCCAGGAAGGCTGGAGGAAGAGCTTCAGTAGTGCCGGCTACAAGTTGTTAGCGAGAGGTCAATGCGAGAGACGTGGACTGCCTACGATCTGAGCTGCCAATGTCAGTATGAAGGTCATCCGAGGCGTCACTTCAGGTAACACTGCAAATGAGGTGTCTCCAACAAGACCGCGAGTGACGCTATTGACTGCATCCGAATTGATAGATAGCTTGAGGTATGGCGCGACTAGACAATATCATCAGCGTGAGACGTGCACCGAATACCGGCTGACTCACGATAGATGAGGATTCGGTCGCTGAACGAGTAGATGGCCCATACATTCGGAGCCCAATACGCATGGCAAAGTCCTCTGGAGAATGGAAAGAGCCGGGCTAAGACTTGTGGCATTTGTTCCCAGTAGACGAATGGTCCGAATGCCAGTGCGAACACTGCAGCGATACTGACACCGAGCTTGATGCAGTTCGCGAACTTGATGTCGAAGACCGATCGAGGGCCAAGGCAGTAAGTTCGTAGCAAAAATGCAAAGTATGCAGGCGCCAGATACAGGTAGATATGCTTGAAGCAAAGCAAGACAGCGAACATGATGCCACTGAGTAGTAGAGTGGACTTCTTCCGAGCCAAGACAATCGACCAGATCAGAACGCCATACATGAAGCCATTGTACTGGAAGTGGATGTGGTCAATAATCAAGAGTGCTGGCGAAAGCAGCAATGATAGGGCAACGGCATGGGCTTGCTTTTTGGTTGCTGCTGGAGATGACCGCACGAAGCTGAGGCCGGTCAGTGACATTTCAGGGAAGAACACAGGAAGTCGTACGCGTATAGACTGTACACCAGCATGAGCTCCGTTAAAATGACCGTCGCTCGCTGGAAGTGAATCGTCTGCCAGCTGTCGTACTCAAGATTGTTGATCTGGAGCATCGCAGCATCGACATAGCGCGCAATTCGGCCCAAGACCCACTCGAAGTGTGCGAAGAAGGGAGGGTAGTCCAGCGTCCATTCTGACGTCTCCTGGCATGGGTTCAGTGCTGTCAATGGACCGGGACGAGCTGATTGTACATACTTCGAAGTACCACTTATCGATGGGCAGAGAATGCGTTATGGCTAACCAATTTCTGTGCACCTCGAAGTCTGTAGACTTGCTATTGACCGTCAGCTCGCTGCGCTTGTTCGTCATCCGACGTGTGTGACATACTACGCCGGCCAAAGTAGGACCTTCAAGCTCGTCGCCACGACAGCACATTGTGCCAGGGTGGGAAATTGGTCCGCCATCAAAGCACAGCGATCGACTCACTCCAGGACCGTCATTATTGAGCGGTAGTGCACTCATTCATGACACATTACCGGCAACGCAGAAGTAAGGTTGGCCTTGGCGGGCACTCTACACGTCCAGTCGCGTCGTCCCAAATCCGCCACTTCCGCCCGTATCTCGATCAAGAATCTCACTTGTTCGTCCGGATAATCTGATCACCAATGTCACCGGCGTGAGAAGATCGAGCTCCCGTTATGGGTGGATAGGCATCATGTCGACAGCGGTGCACCGTACTAGCACCCCGTCGCTCTCTATCCCGGCAACCCAAAACACAGCTCCGGTACTGGAGTTCAACTGCTTATACACGCACGATATTAGACGAAAGCAGAAGCGATGGCAAGATGGCTTTCTCCGCTTCCACACGTTCAACAAGCGGGTCATGGTTTACGATGTGCCCAGGAACTTCATTGGAGATATGCATTGGGCGAGCGCAGAGGCAATGCAGGAAGGAGATGAGGTGATGTTGGAGAAGGATGGAGTGCTGGTAGAGGTTGTTCAAAGTGTGGGCAGGACTGCGACGGATCTTACGGAGCTAAGGGCAAGCACAAAGAAAGTCAGACCGCAGACGACGAGTTCGCCCGTTCGAGGTGCTATCAATACACTAGCGAGGGCAATGGTGCCACCTCCTACAAGACCCATGACTGCACATACGGGACCGCAGCTGAAGCATCGATCACTAAATGCGCTGCTGGGAGCGCCGAAAGGAGCCTCAGGCCGAGCTGCACCTCCGTCAAAGTCTCCCTTCGAAGTCAGACAAGGAGACATGGAGAACGCAGAGTGGGAAAGTGAGCGACCTGCAAAGCGATCACGGACGGAGACATGGAGCGTGACACGAACGACGACAACTCCAAAGGCGAAAGTACCACAAGAGGCGCCACTGTGGCAACGCACTGCAGACGTAAGGAAGGCAGGCGCAGGAAGCAAGAAGAAGAAAGCCGCACCAGCCGCTGACAAGCAGAGGCTCGGGACGAAGGAGATCATCGACCTATCTGATGACCTTGATGTACCTTCTTCTGCGTTCCTGCCTGGCTTCTCTAGCGATGCGATCATGCCACCCTCGTCGCCCGCCAAGGAAGTGCCGGCCGCTAAATGTGCGACAGCATCGGCTCCAGCGAAACAGCAATTTCCCTTAGCCATAGCTCGCTCAACCTCCCCGGCTTTTCAGACCCAGCATGCACCTGAACGGAGGCGCGACAGGGCTGTTCATTCTGACAGGTTAGAGCAGCCTGCAGGAACTAGGGCAGAAGCTCTCCGCGCGAAGAAGCCAAGCAGACAAAATAGAAGCAGTCCGAAGCACGTCGCACCGCCATGCCTGCCACCCAGCACCGACCCAAGCACAACGCTTCGCATGTCCACCAGCGCTTCGAGGAAGAAAACGCTGGCGTGCATTGATCAGCTGCCGAAAGCAGCACCTGTTGACTCAAAGTCGGCGGGCTCCCGTCAAACGACAGAGCCAATTACAACTTCACAAGTGCAGAACAAGACACCGGGAGAGAAGCTAAAGGAACGTCTCGCCAGGATTGAGCGTAAGAAACAGCAACGAGCGCAAGATCTGCAGGCTGTGGTTGACGATGCTGGCGATGATGCAGAGCTTGACACGAACGATACTCTCAATGCGGCAGCGGAGATCAGTCGACTGGACCAGACGCTGTTGCTACATAGAGACTCAAGCCCGCGGACTGAGCATGCAGCTGGCGCGACAGAGATCAACGACTTGTCTGAGCGAGACCGCCCACCTGATCCCTTTCCAGCAGATGTAATATCGATTGAGGCAATCTTGCCGTCTGCCGATACGGGACTTCGAAGCGCGTCAATGAGACAGTCTAGATCCTTTCAGCGAGTGTTGTCGGAAGGCAGTACCACAGCACCGAAGCGCGTGCCTGGTGCACCCGTTCGCTACATCCCGTCGCCTACTAGGCGCTCAATGGCAAGCGTGCGGCAACCCAGCCGTGCTTCTGTCACGCCCGTAGCCAGGGCTGTAAAGGCGCCACCAGACATTGCAATCACATCAGACCCTCCAACCGGCGTCGAGGAGATCACTCATGCACCTCAGAAAGCAGCCACCACCGCGAGACCAATGTTACATCCCCAGGCGAGGGAGACCTCGCCGGCAAAACCGAAGGCGGCACCCAAGCGTAAGGGTATTGGGCGCAAAGAGATTCGCAAGAATGCAGCAAGTTGCTTCCAGCCTGCCCTTGACACCTCTGCTAACGGTACTGCGACTGTCGTCCTCAGCAAGCCTTTCCAGGCGCCTAAAACACCTGCAGCCTTTCAACCCACACCCGAGCCGAAAGATATTGGACCATGGAGTCGTGATGCCTATGATCTGTTCACATGGCGACCTCCTGGTTGGTGTGAAGAGGACTGGCGGCTGGCGCCGGGCGGCGATGGCGATGCTGCATAGTCGGAGAGTCTGGTCGCCGCTGATCTAGCTTGCCAGGGCGCGCTCAGACGCATCGCAAATGTCGCATAGGCGTATAGCTTCTAGTTCGAAACAGCATGCGCTTCATAGCTTATCAAGCAGCTTCCGCTTCCTTCGCTCCAGCAACTCAATCTCCACCTCCGCGCTCGTTGGCAAATTCCACACTACTCCATCCCCAGCATCCCCAGGCAGCGGCTCCCACCCCTCGTCCATCGCTTCCTCATCCTGCACCATCAGCCCCTCGAACGCCTCCCTCTCCTTCTCCCTCTCATACGCCAGCAGGACTCCATCATCATCCTCCTCGAGCCCATACCCATAGTACCCAGCATCCACCCGCCTTCCCAGCTCCCGCCTCACATCCCCCTTGCTCTTCCCCTCCTCCCCCTCTCCAGCTTTCGGTCTGGTAGCAGCCTCAATCAACTCCTTCACCCCAGGCAACTCCCTCGCCCTTCCAAAATACCTATACCCCTTCCCACTGCCCTCAATAATCCTCCCCTCATCATCCGTCACCCGTCCCCCACCTCGCATGTAATTCGGGCCGCCCAATTCCTTGATCCGAATCTCCCATTGCCACTTCTCCCTGAACAGCTTATTGAGTTCATCGTTGATATCGCGGATCTGGTAGTCTGATAGCGCCGGGTCCTGAATTTTGGAGACTTTGCGGGAGATTTCTTTGAGCACTGTGCCACGCCAACGCTCGCAGATGGGGACGTTGGTGAGTGTTGAGATTGCTTTGGGGCGCCGGGTGCGGGTTGTGTCGATGAGGCCTAGGTCTTTTGCTTGCTCTTCGCGGAAGCGGAAGAGCATTGATTGCGCTTTCTCGGAGTTGCGGGCCATGATCGCGGTTGGAGAGTATGAGTGAGTCTGGCGAATCGCGAAACGAGGCTGTCGATGTGAACGTCGACGTGACCAGTTCCGTCTATCATGGAAATTGTTTGAAGCTCTGCAATGACACGGCACGTGCGCGCTGTCACGTGGCAGCAGCAGGAAAGCCGTGTCTTGGCATGTGATAAGCTCAATCCTCACTCAGCCCCCGTCTCAAACCTCACTTCTCTCTTCTCCCTTCTTCAGAGCAACAAAATGTGGATCGACGTAGCACCAGATCTCGGTAGAACGTCGTATGTTCACTCGGACGGGACTCCACTGATTGCGCCTGTCAATGTCCGACTCCGAACACCAGCAACGGCATTGACCGAACTGTCAGCGATAAGGAAGGCGGAGCATTCACTCTTTCGCCGGTGTTCTCACGACGTAGATAATGCAGGCCAAGACATGCGCGCATTGTTGCCCACGCCCTTTAGTACGGGCTAGGAAGCAATTGTGCCGACGATCGCTATGGATTGGACTTTGTTTCTTATCAGACAGCATGTATCCAACGGTAGTACCCCTTCGGATGTTACCTCACAACGCTTGGCAGAGGAGCCATCGATATCGAAGGACATAGCCTGACCCGGTGTGTCAATATCTTGTCAAGCATTACTACAGATTATGCCGTGAACCAAGGGATGCTTCGCGAGAGCGACGTGAGGGTGCGGATGGTATAAAGGCTTGTGTGGTAGGTGCTGTATCTCAAGCTCTCTCGTGGGCAACGTTTGTACGGCTGTTCACTATGCTGCTCAAGTCTATCACAGCTTTAGTCGCTTTTGCACGTATTGCGAGAGCCACTGCTATTCGCCGTTCGGAGATAATAACGTTCCAAGATGGCATCGTTGCCGAGGCCGGTGGCATGCACAATGTCCATATTACTTACAATGCTCCTCTAGACGGCGAGTTGTCAATTCACTATGGGTCCTGCGACGCAGTCTCGGCGTCAGATTGCCACCATCAACTCGGTCGTACCCATGTTGGTGACCACCGTCTGGCCCGAAGACACGCCGCTCACCCTGCTCAGCGGCCGGGAAAGTTCGTATGGCTGCCGCCTGTCGATATCACCACGGATGGATGCCTGCATGCCTTCTCCAGCGGAGTTCTAGTCGGTCGCTCCTCTCCGGTCACAGTCAAGCATCGCAAGGAGCGCCGCTGGACTGCCGCGGCAGATATCATGGATGCTGAGGGTCCTTGGTTCGATGGTGTCGCCCACCTGCAGGAAAAGAAACTGACCAGATCTTCGTCGCAGCAGCCAAGTGAAAGACTATTGGCATCCTAGGTGGCGGTATGTCCGGCTTGATGACCGCACACCTACTCGACTCGGTAGGATTTAATGACTGGAAGATCATTGAGGCCTCGGGCCGGATCGGTGGGCGAGTTCATACTAGCTATCTCAACGGCACCAAGCTGGAAGAGTATCAGTACCAGGAGATGGGCCCCATGCGCTTCCCCGTAAGCATCACGTACCCTGAGACAAATGACACCATACAGATCCTCGATCACCGAATGGTCTTTCAGCTCGCCGACGTCTTGAATGCTCAGAACGGGCCGGAATATGCGGTCAAGTTCATCAAATGGATCCAAGCCTCCGCCAATGCACCGTCCTCGACATCCACTCGCCGTCCAGATGGGACAGTTCCGGGCTCAGCAGAGGTCAAGGCCGATCCGTCACATCGATCTAACGCCACCCTGGCCTACGTGAACGCTACAGATGTCGCTGAAGCCTTGGGCGCCTATGACACCTGGACCGATCTCGACGAGACGAAAATTGCGGAGATTGCGACGAATGTCTACCAAGCTCACAAAGCAGCAGTTGAACATGGATACTTCGACTTCTCGGAAGCTGGCTACCTGCGCTAAAAGCTTGGCTACAGCAAGAACACTACCGATCTCGTTGATGATATCACGGACAACAGCCCGAACTGGCTCTACGACAGCGTCTACTTCAGCGCTACAGACTGGCGTACTATCGACAAAGGCCTATCCCAGCTCCCGAGAGCTTTCGGGCCACAGTTGCTTAATCGTACGATGTTCCACACATCCGTCCAGGGCATGAAGTACAATGGCACCACCGAAAAGGTAACTATCCAATACCGCAACAAGAACCTCTTCGACGTCGCCCCCGAAACAATGTCCTTTGACTACGCCATCGTAGCCGTGTCATTCTCCAAAGTACGCCTCTGGAACCCAATGCCGGCCTACACCTCCCTCCTCACCCGCGCAATCTCTCGCCTGAACTACCATCCCTCCTGCAAAGTAGCACTCCACTACAAAACCCGCTTCTGGGAGCACCTCTAGTACCCCATCATAGGTGGCTGCGGTAGCTCTAACATCCCCGGCATCGGCTCTGTCTGCTACCCAGCTTACACACTGAACGCTACTGGACCGGGCGTGATTCTTGCGTCCTACGCCTCAGGCACGCCAGCACGCTCCCTTGGCGCGCTGGTGGAGGAGGAGCATGTGGCGCTCGTACAGCGGGCGATGATTGAGATTCACGGGGATATTGCGAGGGAGCAGTACACGGGCGCTTATGATCGGATTTGCTGGGAGAACAATGAGTTCCAAGCTGGAGCTTAGTGCGGGCCGGAGGTTGGACAGCAGGATCTGTATCTACCGGCCTACTTCCAGACGGAGCAACATACGGTATTTGTGCGGGAGCATACTAGCTATACGAATGCTTGGTTTTGGTAAGGCCTGCTTGGGCCATCGAGTAGCGGCACACGCTGACTGACACTGTTTCCCTAGGTCAGCTCTCGAGTCCGCAGTCAGAGGCACAGCTCAGCTGTTGCTCGACATGGGACTTGTAGACGAGGCGAAGGAGATCACAGAGTTCTGGATAGCGCGGTGGATTACGATGTAAGGCTGACACGCAGTGACGAGCAGGAGCCTCTTCATCACTGTGAGAAGGCTGAGTGACCGTATGTCAAAGAGGGAAGGGAAACAGATTGGCAGGAGAAGCTCGCACTCACATGAAGGGTATGCCGGTCGGCACCCTCGCTCTATATGATTCGTACTCTGTGCCGTAGAACTCGACTAGCTTCTTCTCTTCCCCTACGCTTAATGTCAGCACGGGTCACTTGAGCTGGATATGCCCTTCGCACTTACCTCGTATGCGATCACTGAAGAACTTCCACAACACAAGTGCGTACGCTACCAGGCATAGCTTGTTTCCTACCAGTAATTGCGTCCCCAATGCCCACCAGAAGAATCCGAAGTACGACGGATGTCGACTGACACCGTAGATCCCTTCGGTCACAAGCTGATGGCCCTCTTTTCGCGCTTGCTGTGGGATGTGGTTGAAGTTCGTCCCAGCAGTTGCCATAGCTGTGCTTCGAACGGTCTGGCCCACGATCACCACTAGCAGCCCGATCACCGCCACGAAGGGCCCAGATAGCCAGGCTTGCCATTTTGGGAAGATCAGATGCGAGAGCAAGATCTCCAATGCAGCACATGTATGAGCTATGTTATACGCCGTGCCGTTGCTGTAGATCAGATAGCTGCTGGCCTGTGCTGCGGGCGTGTTGAAGCGTGCCGTGGTCCAGAACTCGAGGAAGTGGAACAGGGAGAGGGAGCCGAGGAAGGCGAAGAAGCGCCACAAACCGTTCCCAGAGTATGCGAGTTGCGGTGCGATGATGATGGAGGCTGCAAGCGCGGAGCCAGTCCAAAAGCCTTGGAGACTGATCAACGAGAGGGAGAGTTGGCCGGATGGTAGAAGCTCGGGATCAAAAGGTGTCTTTGAGGCATTGGTGTGAGTGACGGGTGTAATGTCGCCCTTATCGAAGGCGTAGGAGACTGCATCGTCTTCATTGGCAACCCTCGCATTTCGTGCTGCTGTGGCGTCGCTGATCGCTTCGCGGCTATTCGCTCTGGCCGCGGTTGTGTCTGACGGTCGCGAGGCGGACGATGAGCTTGGCGGACGCGCCATGATCGTGACTACAGCAGTGCTTATCGAACGCCCATGGACACGCGACGACTGACGCTACATGACAACATATGGAATGTTAACACTGGGCACGTGAAACATACAATGAACGCATGCGTCTGAGCGGGAACAATCTTAAGCTTTCGAGAGGTTTCGGCAGTGACAACCGAGCACGGACCGAGATCCGCTGTTGCGTCACCTTCCTTGACGACCTGCAGAGGAGACTTGCATGTGCTTGACTACCGCCAATATGGTACGGTGGAAGAGGTTACATCGCCCCTACAAGGTTGAGCAGTTCTTCAGTGTCAGCTGCTTCAAGCCAATAACTGAGATGGTCCAGCCAACTGCGCGACTATGCCATCAATTGCGGACACGAAGCGCCAAGTGAAGGACACGCTCAACGCCGAGCCAGACCACGATGCCATACTGGCCAGTCTACAAGACGAGATCGACTGGCACAATGAAGCTGCTGCACGTGACAAGCAAGACCGCTCGATGCGAAAGCGTAGACATGGCGTCGACGAGTCTGAGCGACAAGAGCGGAAGGAGCGCCACTTGCGCTTTCGCTTCAAGTCTGGGGTAAAGGAGCCTAGGCGCGAGAAGCGGCGTAGGCACACAGAGCGCCGTGCATCTGACTCTGTGGAAGATGTGACGGCCGCACATCCGTTTCCACGCGAGTCAGCGGACCCTGATGTCAAGCTCTCCTCAAATACAGCCGCCTTCCAGACCTCTCTATTCGACGCTCTAGCCGATGACGAAGCAGCGCAATACTGGGAGTCGGTGTACTCTCAGCCGATCCATGTCTACAGTCGACCGACATTGCAGACTCCGACAGGTGAGTTGGAGAGTATGGACGACGAGAGCTATGCGGCGTATGTGCAACGGAAGATGTGGGAGAAAGCGCATCCAGAGGTGGTGATCGAGCGAGATAAGCGAGCGAAGAAGCTGCAGGAGGAGGCAGAGGAGAAAGAGAGGAGGAGGAAAGAGTTCGCAAGGGACAGAGAGCGGGAGGCTTGGCGCAGACATGATGCCGCGAGGGATGATAGTGGAAGCAAGCCAGCTAATGGCTACAAGTACACATTCGACTTCGCAGATGGCCAAAACAGCGCTGCAGATTCGAAGAAGGACAAGGCTGAGTGCGAAGATTATATCGCGGCCTGGAAGGTATACCTCGATGCTTGGGACCAGCTGCGGGGCCGACTGGATCGTCTATCCGCAGAGGGAGCATACTCGAAGCCCAATCGAAAGGCATCCGCGCTCATACCATGGCCTACGCTCCTGCACAAGCCAGCCATCAAGTCGAATATCGAAGCCTTCATGCGGTATATGCCAGTATCCGCGGATGGCAAGACGAAGATGCAGCTCCTGAAGGTCGAACGAGTACGCTGGCATCCTGATAAGGTGCAGCAGCGCTTCGCCGGAGCCGTAGACGAAGGCACGATGAAAGTTGTCACTGGCATATTCCAGATCATCGACGCGATGGTCGAGGAGGAGAGAAAGCGCAACATGTAGATGAGTGTACAGTGTTAGTCTATCTTCTTGGGAGGCAGTCTCGCAACAACGACGTCTACCATCTTCTGCAGTCCACTTACTCTTTCCACTCTGCTCTTGCATAGAAACAGCTTGACGACCGGCCATGCGTGGATCCACCCCTTCTCTTCGTAAGACTCGACTTTACCCCCACTTTTGTTGAGCAATGCTACGAGATCTCTCGCTTCTGGCGCAAAGACTTCTTCCGCACCGTAGATGAAGTACCAGCCTTGCGTTGGAGATGCCCTTCGCCACCAAGATAAGTCCTGACATTTACCAGGCGAGACCATTGCATCGTCGGCAGAGGCATTCGTGCCGATATATTGCTGGCCGTAGAGGCGCAAGCTATCCGCGTCCAGATAGTCTGAGGGCGTGTTGCGGTTCTTGGACGAAATGATCGCAGTCCACGGCGATATTGGCATTGCAAGACCTGGCATCTTATTGCGAAGCGAAGTATAGTTCGATAGACAAAGCAGTAGTGACAGGATCAATGTTGCGCCTGCTGAGTCGCCCGCAAGAACGATGCGCTCGGGTGAAGGCGCAAGGGTGAGCAGCCATTTATAGCCAGCCAATGCTTCCTGAACTTGCGTCGGATAAGTAGCCTCAGGTACAAGCGTATACTCCAGCGCGAAAAGCGCCGGATTCTCGTAACCTGCTGCCTTTAGTAGATCCAGCCAAGCCATGCAGAACTCCATGTAGAAGTAAGCACTTCCCATGCTGAACCCGCCGCCATGACAGTAGTAGACCACAATATCGGGGCGTGCAGTCTCGTCGTGGATCATGTAGATTCCCGTGAAGCCTTCCCGGTGGATCTCGCGCCAGTGCGTTGGACATCGTAGGTCGCCATTGCGGAGGAGGCGGAAGTAGAAGAAGGGAAGGGCGACGGGTTTCGAGAAGAAGACTTTGCCTATCGAGGCGGGAATGCGGGCGAAGGCGTAGCGGACGCAGCGGATTACGAGGTCCTGGAAGAGGGTTGCTTCGCGGACGAAGGGGCTCTTTTGGTCATGGCGGGTGAAGTAGCGTTCACGCACGAGTTGGTAGGGCAGTCGGAGGACTGGTGAGTGTCAATGATGGATTGGATGAGTGATATTTCTGGTAGTTCATCAACCTACGTAGGAATGGCAATGCGGTGAGACCACAATTGATAGTCTTGAACAATCCGACTCTGAGTGGCAACTGGGGAACGAGACACAAGAGAAAGACGATGCAGTCTGACCATGCTATTTGATCGAGAATCATAGTCCCTCGTGGGAGCAAGATCGATTTTTCGATAATGAAAGCTTGGTGGTGGTGTATGAAATGATAATCACCGCCTCTAATCAGTGGACTTCTGCCATTGAGAGCGATCCGCGCTCAGAAGCCGATGTGTAGCGCACTGTAGCGGTTCCGGTGCAGCTGGTTAGTGCGTCCGATCCGAGAGACTATCGTAGACAGCGATCCTCCTTACGCAGTAACAGTACTTACAGTGGCTATTGTAGAGTCGGTCAGCTGGGTCAGGCAATACTGTAGAGTTAGCATTCGCCGCTGGGCCCCAAGATAAGGTAGGGTTCGTGCCGCACCCGCCGCTAAGATGTCGGTACTTTGCTCCGAGCTCCGTCGCCCATTTCCATTCAGTTTGCCGACACGCGACAACGACTGCACTGCTACAGTACCTACATGGACTCAACCCACCCTTTACCTTTCATCTCTTCCATCCTTGCCGAAAGCAGGCCCTGCGGTATCACCATTTCCTGATGGACCGACACATTTGAGAATAGCCTTACATCCCAGCGGTTGTAGAGAAACTGCTTTACCTCACTTCAACTCATCTCCGCCTACACCTCGCGCGATTATGGCCACCTTGACGGAGGAAGAGACAGCTTTCGCCAAGTGAGTCGCGACATCGGGAGTACTATAGAGGTCTGACGCAGCTACTGACAAGTGATGCAGAGAGCTGAAGCCCCAAGAGATTCCCGCGAAACTACGATGCGGCATGTGTGATACGCTCGCGGTGAACGCAGTGAAACTGCCATGCTGCGAGACATCGATATGTGCCAACTGTGAGCAACACCAGCCTTCCATCCGCAAGTCCAAGATGCTGACATTCCGTAGGTCAAGCAAAGCTTACGGAGCAATGCCCCATATGCGAGCACAGCCCGGTGTCTGCGGATGCCTGCACTCCTATGAGGAGTCTGCGAATGACTATCAAAGCTCATCTCAAAACGGAGATGAAGAGGCGTGCGGCGGCGGCCGCAGCTGCAGCGCCGCCGCCTCCGAAGGAGCCTACGCCAGAAGCTGCACCCGTCCTCGAAGAGCAAGCTCTACCGACGCCGCCAGAAACATCGATCGAGATCATGAACGAAAACCCTATCGCGGAGAACGATGATGAGGGTATGCCGGCAATTGCGGCATCAGTCGTCGAGGGAACGGAAGATGCGGCTATGGTAGACCCAAATACACTCGTAAGCGTGACCGCACACCCTACTTGTATCCACACTTGACTGACCAATCCCTCCTAGAATGATGGCGATCACATCAACGACAGAGAGGCCGACAATGAGGAGCTCGAAGATGACATGGCAGACGACAAGAGCGACATCGAGATCATCACGGAGCGCCCGGAATACGAGATGCAGGCGAAGAGCCAAGTCGAGGAGAAGCAGGAGGACGCACAAAAGCAGGAGGACCAGACTACGACCCTCCCCAACGGCAATGCTCAAGGCAACTTCAACAACTTCAACCAAGCCCAACAAGGCTTTGGCGGCATGGACTTCAACACCATGGGCGGCTACAACCCGATGATGGCAATGCAAGGCATGGGTATGCCCAACTTTGGCATGGGCGGTATGCCAAACATGATGGGTAAGCATAATAAGAAACGAAATCGCCAGCACCACCCAGTAACCCCCTTCCCAGGCATGCCAGGCATGAACATGATGGACCCGACTATGATGATGAACCAGATGGCTCAATTCGGAGGTATGGGTGACATGAGCAACATGATGGCATCAATGATGGGAGGTGCTTATGGAGGAATGCCTAACCAAATGGGTGGCCCGAATGGGTTCGGCAATGCCGCTGGTGGATATAACCGATTCGGGATGAACTACAACCAACAGCAGCAGCAGATGCCTTTCAATAATGCCCGTGGCTTTAATCGTCCGTATGGCCGTGGCTTCCGTGGTCGTGGTGGGTATGGCTTCGATGGTGGTCGAGGCGGGCGTGGCGGTGGCAATGCTTTCAATCAGTTTGGACCCGGCCAGAGTCGGTTCCAACAGCAGCAGCAGCAGAACGGCTTCCAGCAAACGGGCCCGCAGAATGAGTTTCACAACGGGTCGCAGCAGCAGGATGTGCCTACCCAGTCTATCGAAGACGGATCCGCTGAGCCTGGTGCACGACGTGGCTCTCCGGTCTATGAGTCCATGAAGTCCGCCGATGAGGCCACTGTCGACAATGTTGTGCCACCACGCAGACCGAGCGACATGGATGATACTGACAGGGCAGGTAACGACATTACTAACGCAGTGAACGGTAATGACGAGACAACAACAGGCGATCGTGATGCAGATGTAGCCGAGCCAAATGCAGAGCAGGACGGACATGGTGAGTCCTTTCCTGTCACGATGCACAGTAATCCACACTCGGGAAACGATCACACTTGGACGCTCGAGCATGTCGCTGACACCGCCCAAGATATTTCCGTAGGCCCGTCGCACGACGACGGAGTCACTCAAGAGCCTGTCACCAAGCTCGAGCCAACCCAGAATGACCAGCAGCAGCCAAATGGCACACATGAACTGCACGCTATCCCGAGCTTCGACAGCCATCAGCAACAGAACCGCCTCAAGCAGCCACCACCGGTACGAGCGATCACTCCACCCATCAACGCGCCGACGGGTCCCAAAGCCATGCGTCAAGGTCTGCCCAATAATGGTCGCTTCTCACGCCCGCAGCCCAGTCAGCCGCCTGTGCAGCCGAGTGGGCGCGACAGTCAAGTCCCTACCGGACCGAGCGCTGTGCGTGGCAGAAGTGCGGAAAATGGCGGTCATAAAGATGATCGCGGCAGAGACGACTCACGCTCACGATCACGGTCAAAGCACAAGAGCAGGAGACATAGATACGAGGAGGACGAGTATGAGTCAGATGCCACATACGAGCGTCGCAAGGAGCGTGAGCGCAGGAAGCGCAAGGAGAGGGACCGTGAGGAGCGTGACGGCGGACAGAGTAACGGCAAAGCACGCTCGAGATCTGCGTCACCTGTAGATAAGTCCTCATCGCGCCGTCACCGTCACCGCGAGGATGAGAAGCGTTCCCGCCACGAGCGTAGCCGCGACAAGCGCAAGTCCAGCTACCGCGATGAAGAGGAAGACGATAGCAGCAGCCGTCGAAAGTCCAAGAGCCATCGCTCCCGTGACGATGGCGATGAGCACGCCCGCGATAAAGACAAGAATACGCGCCATAGCTCCCGCCGCGAAGAGGACGATCGCAAAGACAAAGATCGCTCATCAAAGCACTCCCGCCACCCCAGTCGCGAGCGCGACCGTGATCGCTCATCTCGTCCTTCGGTCTCCGAGCAGCCGTGCAGCGACGACATCGGCTTCAAGATCAAGGGCTCGCATTCGAACAAGATCAACCCTCGTGGCATGCCGCCTCCATCACGTAGTGGGCGCCATAACAGCACGTCCGAGAAGCCTATCGCCAAGGCCGCTACGTCTTCGGATCCTTATGCCGAGGAGCGCGAGCGTCACAAGGCGGAGCGCGCGCTTAAGGAGCAGCAGCGGCGTCAGAGCACTAGTTTGGGTAAGCGGGAGAGGGAGGAAGAGGGCGGTGGAGGTGGGAAGAAGAAGGGGAGGACTATCAAGGCGAGGTATGAGGATGAGATTGCTGTTGGGGATGGCGAGAGGGAGAGGGAGGCAGGACGGTGGAGTTAGAGGCGTCGCCGGGTTGATGAGGGAGTGGAAATTTTGGGGGTAAGTGGTGTGAGAGTGTGGTGGACTTGAGATGAGCACACTGGCGGCAGGGTGCGGACGATCTTTGGAACATCGCGTTCGTTGCAGGTGGAGATGTGAGTCGCACCACGAGTGTGCCAAAGACGAGGGCGAGACCTAGGGACGGGCTGGCGCAAAGCCTGCGACCTTTACGTGTATTATAGACAACGCCGGGCTGCGTGCTACGGCAGTAAGCTAGCACACCCCGTGTTGAGCTGCTACATATCTTGCAGAAGGATTCCACATGCACGACTTGTTTCCTCAGTGTCCTCAGCTTTGGACAGCCGTAGAGCTTGTGTGAGATCATCAATGATATAGGTAGGCGATGACATGTTGTCCAGGGGCCCATAAGGAGAGTACATGTGAGCAGGGAAGAGGCGACATGACCAGAGGGTCTTCTATGGTGATATGTACATATACAATACAAACGCCGTCGAGGTTCTACGACACCATCGTACTTTGCTACACCCCAGTCATCCTCGCCTTCATCATGGCCTCCGGCCCTCTCTTGCCGACCTGTCCAGCCTTACTGGCAGCGTCCTGCACAAGCCTTATCGTCCTCTTACTAACCCTCACCCGACTCCCCAGCACCAAGACACCACTCAACAGCGCCAACGCACCAGCCTGATGCGCTGCCGCTAGTGGCGTAGGCACAAGATACCACAGCGTCGTAATCCCCATAATGACTTGCAGGCTGACATAACCGACAACACCCGCCACGCCCTTCTGGACCGGCCTGGGCAACGTCAAGCGGCGACTGTAAGCCCATAACCCCATGATGGAGATGAATGTCGTGGTGGCGAGGATCCGGTGGTCTAGCTGCACGAAAGCGGGGTTCTCGAGCATGTTTCGCCAGATCAGATCTGGATGCGGGGAGGGTGTGTGGGAGTACCAAGTCGAGAGAAGCTCGCTTTTCGGTGGGATGAAGCGCGGTTGGCCCATCCAGGGGAAGTCGTTGTAGACTAGACCGGCGTCGAGACCTGCTACTAGGGCGCCGGAGATGGCGGTGCAGTAGGTCAGTCCGAACAACACCGCGGTGGCGATGCGAAATGATTTTAGAGCTGGGGAAGAGAGGTGGGAGAGCTGTGCTAGCGAGGCTGTGGGATTTGCGAGGAGTCTGTGTTGGCGCAGAATCGCGAGACCATTCCAGAGCATGGCTAGGTAGGCTGCGAATGCTGTGCCGAGATGGGCTGCGAGGCGATATTGGGAGACGCGGGGGTGGGAGCCAGGCGCGAAGAGATCGTCTTTCAGGCCGGACTTGACCATCCACCAGCCGAGAAAGCCTTGAAAGCCGATCAAGCCGCAGATTCCTACTAGTCTGGCAGCCATGGGTGCGCTGACTTTCCTCCGTGCAATGAAGTAGGCTGTTGGTAGGAGGAAGGTGATGCCTACTACTCGGCCCCACAGTCGGTGTCCCCATTCCATCCAGTAGATCTGCTTGTATTCTTCGAGACCCATGCGGGAGTTCAGCATCTTGAACTCGGGCGAAAGTTTGTACAACGAGAACTCTCGCTCCCAGTCCTCATCGTTCAAGGGCGGAAAGGAGCCCGTTACCGGTCGCCATTCGACTATGGAGAGGCCTGACTCGGTCAGACGCGTAAGGCCACCGAGAACGACTATGCCAAAGACCGACGCGGCGGAGGCAAGGAGCCAATAGGCGGCGGACTTGCTAGAGGTTGTGGGGAAGGAAGATGTTCTCGTGGTGTTGGCTGCTCGGCTGGCGAGGGCGGAGGAAGCATCACCAAAGGAGCTACTCAAGGCACCCAGAGGCGATGCTGATGGCAAAGCTGAGGAAGATGTGTAACGCGCTGAGGGCGGAATGCGATAGTGGCCTGGCTTTCGGAAGGCATCTAGGTAAGGTGTCTGGCGGGCGGCGGGAGATGGCACTGTTTGCTGATGCAGGCAGCGACGACAGATGAAGCCATTGTCGACGAGTCGATTCGCCCTGAGGGCTAGACGCGCCCTGATAGGTGACAGAGCCATTGAAGAAATACAGATGACAAGATTATCGAATCGCCATCTGGAGTCTAGATGTCATGGCTGATGTGCTGACCTAATCGTGCATGGAGACTCTCGGGCTCGTGCTACCGAGCCGTTAGACCCTGCGAACAAGTGAAGCTGGGGAGCTCGTCCATGGAAGCTGAAGCGATGGCTGGTACGACAGAGGCAGCACGATACCGACTAGAGCTGCTGAAGCGATTCGTGTTAGGGGAAGAGTCATATGCCTTGATCTCGCGTTACGCAGCAAGTCATGATCAAACGACCAAGCTTGATCATCTGATGTACATCGCACATGTACAAGATATGTCACCTGCCACCGCAACGAGCTCCGAAGTTTGACCTCCGCAACAGGCAGCACATAGCCGTATAGCACACGCCGCGCTACATTCCAAGCTGGCCTGCCGCACCACATGGCCGATCCCGATTACCGCTATCGTCACCAAGACGATGACGAACCTACACCAACAAATAATCCATCTTCCTCGCCGTGGACGTTTCCTCCACCAGAGCAGCACCGACCCAACACCAGTCGACAGCTAAGTCTGCCGAGATCACTATACGCCAACAATACCTCTGTCTTCGGTTCAGGCAGCAGTAGTGGTCACCGTAGTGTGAGCAAACATCGTCAACGGCCAGCACTCAGCATACGTCCAGCCACTCCTTCAGACACGCTGGATTCGGACTCCCCGACCCAGCTGTCTTCGCTGCCCAATCGCAGTGCGGCCAGACAGTATGAAGATGAGATAAGGGCCACGTCAGACCGACGCCGTTTGCCACGGGTCGAAAAGGATGCAGACGATCCCAGCACACCACCTGTGGCAGGGACTGGGCTCGAGAGGCAGCACACAGCTACATCGACGACGCTGAGTCGGCTGTTCGCTGTACATGCTGCCGTCAGTCCGGATGGCAGTCGAGCTCCGTCGTATGCTCAGCCTCCGTTGCCGTATGTGCGCCAGCAGTACAATCATGAGACGGCAGCTCTGCCGGAGCATCTGTACTCGCGAGGTCTGCTAGGAGGAAGGCACAGTGATATCGCTGTCAATGCGTTTGGGAAACAGTACAAGTTACACAGGCTCATACTAGACCGAGCGCCCTTCTTCAGCACAGCTCTGAGCGAGCCATGGCTGGAGTCAAATGCCAAGGAGATGACCGTCAAGCCGGACGAGATCGACAGCAACATCACACAGCATGCTTTCGAGCTTGCGCTCAAGCGACTGTACGGCTGTCCCAACATGCACGAGGAGGACGCGAATGCTGTCGGACTGTTTGCCACAGGTTGCTGGTTGGAGATGGTAGACCTCATTGACATTAGCATCGAGAGCATGCTGCGTCAGATGACTCCGGAGACACTTGCACCGCTTATCAACCTCGTGACACGCAACTACTATGGCCGAGCTGGGGACAAGATACTTGCCAGTGCCAAAGCCATGCTGTGCAGGGATGGATGGCGCATGCCACTTCGGTACTGGGATCGCGTGCCTGCTGACATTGCACGTGAGATCATTGGAGGTGACGGCTTCTACATTGACGGGGAGTGGGAGAGGTGGGTCTTGAGCAAGCGAGTGATCGATCGCAGACTACGAGCACTTGCGATTGACGCCGGTCTGCATGAACCTAGTAACCGGAGGCGTATCATTCGAGCTCCTGCTTCCCTGGCGACGATGGCAATACGCTTCGACTCTGTGTCACGAAGATCGGCGCCAGCTGCGTTCAGTCCGGGTATGCCGGATGCCTTTGCGAAGTACATCACACTTTATACACATCCTTCCATCGAACCACTACTAGTGTTACTTGATGAGGGTATCCACTACATCCACCTCGACTTTGAGCAGCTACAATACATTCGACAAGCCAAGGATGTCATGGGTGTTCCTGTCATGCCCGAGAAGGTGGTCAGCAATGCGTTGTGGCAGCAGATGGAACTTCGACAGCGCGTGATGAACGCGCGCGATACTGATCTGGAGCTCGGGATTGCCGTTCAAGCCACCGAGGACCAGGCAGGTGGCGACCGCACAATGTCTATTAGTAATCCAGCAACGCCTCCAGAGGGTAAAGGTAAGCAGCGAGCTACTGATACGGCAAACACGACAGCTGTTCGCGACTTCGAGGAGCATGCTGTAGAAGACGATCACGACTCCCAATCTTGGGACGGCACTGGTCGACCACGCAAGTTCTGGATCCCCAGCAGCGATTGCAACATAGTCATGGGCGGTGCTGCAGAAGCCATCGTAGCCACACCGAGCAACAACCACGTCAACCGTCACACCGGGCGCTTCTCCCTCGTGCTGAATGCCGAAGACGTGCCCTGGGCCTCCGACTTCGCCACGGCCGCCTTGCCCCGGCCAGGCACCTCAGACGGTGCGACCGAAGTCCCACCCCCAGCAATTAGCTACACACACCTCCCACCCTTCCGCTTCAGCGCCGAGTTCCCCGCCCCTCGCCTCCTCAAAGAGCGCAAGCGTGTCTACTCCCGCACAGTCTTCTATGCCGGCTCGTTGTGGAACATCTACATTCAAAAAGTCGCCTCAGCACGCCACACCAAACAGCTCGGCGTCTACCTGCACCGCGCGAAAGAACGTGAAACAGAGGAAGTAGTCTACGGCTCTTCCGGCCAGATCGCCACGGTGGAAGGCCGTATCGGCTTGCTCGAGCGCGAGATGCACTCCTCCATCTCCCGTGACGAACGTCGTCGCCTGCGCCGCCAGACTCTGCCTACAGATGGCAGTCATTTGGCTGATCCGCACGAAGCGGATGAGTCCTCCGGCTCCGTAGGCGATATAGATTCCGCTCTCGCCGGCGCCTCTGCCTCCTCGTCCATCCCGGATCCTTCACTGAGGCACCATCACCGCAAAACAGGCCAATCCTCCATCCCGCCACCTCAAGCCTCAGATCACCTTTTCCCCACCTCTCCTACGACGCCTTTGTCCTCCTCATCCTCAGATTCCGACAACACATCCTCCCTCCCTCCCCGCTCTACGCGTCCTACGTCACAGACCTCGACGCTCCCGCCGTATACTGATGCGAGACCGACTATCAAGACGTACTTCAAGATCTACTCCCCGTCCCGCGGCGGACGGATGTTGTCAGTCTACGAGTCCGCGCCGGATAAATTCAATTTCAGTCAAAGTTGGGGGTGGAAGAGCAGTACGCTTATGCTCGAGGAGAATGGCTTCGGGATCGGGGCTGAGGTGGGAGGTATGGCTGAGGGCGAGGTGAGAGAGGTAGGCGTACTGGAGGAGAGAGATGGGAATGAGGGGGTGGAAATAGATGGTGGGAGGGGCGAGGGAAAGGCAGGGGATGGCAGACTGAGGTTTATGGTTGTTATTGGGAATGTGTGAGTATCTCGATGGGTTATGATGGGTAAGTGATGGGGAGATAGGACGATCTATATATATATTATGAGAGGGAGAGTGGCGATGAGGGAGCATAGTGCAATACTACTTCGCCGGGCCGAGAATTTCCAAAATCAGCCTTTCTCTCCTTCGCTTCAGAGCATCCGGCAAGCGATTGTATCATCTAATTGTTACTCCACCACTCACTAAGATCGTGCCGCCAGGGCTGCGTATCTCACTTACTCGCTGCGCCCCTTCCAATGTCTCAAAGCCATTCCGTCTTCTCCGGATCTGCATAGGCCCACCCCACGCACCATATCACTCACACCAGGCAGAACACCGCGACCACGACAGTGACTCCTACCAAAAGCTGCACCTTGTTCGCACCAGCGGCTCCGCTGTCCTTGGCTCCATCAGAACCAGCGCTAGCGGCGATATGCGAAGTGGCGTAGACAATGCCGTTGAAAGTCGCCTCGAAGGTTACCGGGCCGTGACCATAGCCAGTGATGCGAGGGGAAACAGAGGTGGTCGATGTCGGACCATCGCCTGGGGTGACTGTTGTAGTGATTGTAGTAACGGTAGTGGTCGACGTGGACTTCATGGCCAGGACAGACTCCGCGTTGTTGTGATGCGCAGGCACAACGCTGGATGTGTAACAAGCAAAGTCCAGTGCGGCACAGATTGAGAGCTGCGAAGCGAATTCGGGCTCAGCATCGCGGGCCATCATAAGCGTGGGTCTGTACGTGCGCGTATGGCGGGTGGTGAAGTGCGTTGGGTCGTGCATCACGGCGTCACGCGCAGGCAGTGGAGCAGGCTGGTGCTTCGGAGTCGAAGTCGCTACATCCCGAGGACCCATCAAGCCTCCATCGGATCGCTCCTTATGGCCAGCACCTGGATCGGCGGTGACTATATCACGTGGGCCATTGAGGTTCCTGTCCGTGTGCTCCTTACGCGCTACGTCTGGTGGCGGCGTGGCAACATCCCGCGGACCCATGAGACCGTTCTCAGAGCTCTGACGGCGTGCGACATCGGGTGGAGGAGTCTCGATGCCAGCGGGAGAGCGATTGAGAATATGCGCGATAGTGTTGGTGTGAGGGTAGGGCTGAGGCGTGTACCTGTACGTAGTGCGCACGGCGCTGGGGTTGATCGAGCTAGGCGTCGGGTATAGCGAAGTAACGTCGCCGATGATAGAATCGACAGCATGAGGCATGCCGCGGACGATCTTCGGTGAAGACATCGATGAGTGACTCGCGATCGGAGGAGCTGGTCCGGGAACGGTCCAAGATGCTGGCCAAGTAGCGCCAGCGAAGGATGTGAGGTCTCTAGCCTGCACATCAGTCGCGTTCGGAGCGGCGATAGGGGAAAGCGGCGTGCTTGAACGACCATTGGCGGCGTCGCTGAGTGACGAGAGAGAGCTAGTTGAAGCCATGGGCAAAAGAGATTCGCTTGGCAATGCGATAGGGGACCCGGAGCCTGTCATGGTCCACACATTGAGCGAGTTGATCTCCCAGTAGCTGTCAACAAAAGCCTGCGGGTTGTTGGCCACGTAGATGTTGCACGACTTCCATGAAGGATTGTCCTCGGACATCGGACAGCCGTCGACAGCAAATGTCTGACCTGCGTTGCTGCCACAGAAGTCGATGTTGAAGATCAACTGCTGCTCGCCAAAGTGGGCGTCGAAGTCGCAAGTGCCCTGAAAGTCGGCTGTAGGCGTGCCAAACTCGCGGAGATCTGGAGCGAGCGAAGTGTTCTTGCCACCAGCGATGGATTCCGGCACGCTGTTGCGCGGCCAGGACCACATCTGGATGCCCTCAGCAGTCCTCAGCATTGCATAGACGCCGCCTCCAACACTATTGAGATCGGCGCCAGCAGCGTGGGCTTTGGTGTCTGAGACTGCACAGCCTGTGTATGAGTTCGCAAACTACGTTCCATTAGTGTCAGGTAGGTAAATATATGGGAGCTTGCAAGAGTATCACTTACGGCGCAGTCGTTCGTCAGGAGTGTGCCGGTCTGGTTCGACCCGGCTACAGTGCATCCCGGGCTCGCGGTAGTATGAAGGGACATGAGGTTGCCCGGGACACTGTTGGTAGTCTCGATGATGTCGATCTCGCCGGTAGATGGCCAAATGCCGGCACCGACCATCCAGAACGCTGGCCATGTACCGCAACTGAGTATTGTCAGTATTGGGGCGCGCGGTTCCGTTGAAGGAAATAATTCACTTACACGTTCGCCGGCACATGAGCAGCATCCAGCACAAACAGGCCGTACTTGTATGTCCTCGTCGATTGGAGACGCAGAGACATACGGCCGAGATTAGCAGACGGATCAAGTATGGCCTGAGTGTCGACGCCCCAGCGAGCGATTCCAGTAGAGGTGACGTTGGCGATGCTCACAAGTCCATGCGTCTCAGCAGTGAGGATGTCGACGTAATGCACATAGCCGAAGGTCGGATCGTACCCAGTGTAGGGAGTGAAATCGGTAGTAAAGAATTCGAGGCCGGTGTATGACTTCTGCAGAATGAACGACTGGCAGATACTGTCTTGGGCTAGAGTCACCAGGACCATGAGGATCTTGACGATAGGACAAGCCATGCTGAGCTGTCGGCTGTCAGTGAGGCAAAGTTATCGAACGGATGAGGGACCCACTGTACTGCCTCAGCAGATAGCTGCCTGGAGATGGGTATTTTGAAGCTATCCTCGTGAGCCTCGTCAATACCTTGATGCACTAGTTGTCGTTGTGCTCGTTTGTGTGCACCCGAAGTGAGTAACACTGCGGCGCTCGATGCCACAACTGCTGTTGCTGCTGCCGCCGCCGCCAATTTCACGCCTTAAATTCACGCACAGGAGGGGGTTCACTTACTTGCAATGCGTGTCGATGCTGAAAGAAAGTGACGTTGTAATGTCGTTGGTACAGGAGATGGTCGATCGAAGTTGTGAATCGGTTGAAGTGATGGTGGGAATTGGGAGCCTGAGTTGGCCCCGCCGAGGTGGGGTCGCAGGAAGCAGAGCCGTGGTGAGGAAGTAGCGAAGGAGAGCTCATATTCGCCAAGCATCTTCGTCGAGACTCGACAGTACTAGAGTAAGACATATTTACGATCATCGGAACCGATTGAAGGGAGTTTAACGCCGGTAGCGTGCTATTTGTGCATCGTAAAGTGCTGAGCTATCTGGTCAATAGCGTGGAGACGACGCTCGGCACATTATCTCGCCATGTGCAGCACAATCGAGTACGACTTCATGAGGCCCTTCATGTTTGCCTTCAGAAATCTCGCCCGGGCAAAGGCAGAAGCCGAGTGACTGACCAAAGTGATGTACGAGCACGCAGGGATGACCTCGAACCTCCGCATTCCTAGACATTTGAAGCGTAATGGTAGTTTTCTGAGCGTGCCCAAGGCGGCGATTCGCTGTGCCACCGTGCTTGTGAGAAGTCCCAGCCGAACCTGAGCGAGGGTACTCACGACTAGCACACCCTGCCTGAACGACACTGAACAGCTTGTTCAACATCACTGGTGCGCTTACAGTGGCGCAGGAGCGTTCAGACTCGTTAAGCAGCTGATGTAATTGTCTCCCTGTGACGCTGGCATCTCGCCGTGGTGAAGAAATGTCGTGCTCCTCCGATCTGTGATCTAGGGCCACGTTCGCTTCTTAGTCGTCCCCCCAGCAGTGTTCCAAAAGCGTTGCGTTTGATTACCTTTCGCCATATGTGGTCGAAGGTCGCGTGAAACAAGCTCGTGAATCGCGTGAAGTCGGCTTTCATCATCACGCCAAGACGTCACGGCCTCGATTCACATGTGAATGTGCCATCGACAACGGCCAGCGGTTATATTTAGTGATTCTGATAGACAACCCGTTCGTGCTATCATACAATTCTTCTACTATCCCTAACCGACGCATCTCCGACACGTTCTTCTATACCCGCCTAAGAGCAATGAGGAATCCATGAACAGTGGAAGGTACGTGCCTTCCTGTCCCATGTACCGCTTCCAAGCACGCCCATTCACCATTCACCACTGCCGCCTATTGCCTAGACACATGCTCTGCACACATCATCCTTCGATCGTATTCGAACATCTCCATGAAACGTAGTGGGGAGGTCCAGTCATTACCACCCCGAAGCAATCTACTGGCGTAGCATCGAGCTCTCAAACGACCAACAACGCTGACCAAATGTCCCAAAGAGTGACTCGCTCGTCCGCAGCGAGGCTCGCCGCAGATACATCCACTTCCACCGACGCCTCCACCGCCACTCCTTCCACCACCACCGACCCCACCTCAGTGTCCCGAACGTCCTCCGCCCGCAAACGCAAGGCTCCCGCTACCGATCCTTCACCACCTCTAAACCGCGCCACCCGTCAGACCAAGCGAGCACGTGCTGAGGATCCAGAAGAGGAGGTTGAGAAGAGTGAGCTGTCTGCGTCTGCCAAGCGTGGCAAACGCAAGTCAGGTGCAGCGGCCATGTCCAGTACTGGGTGAGACATGTAGGATGTCACATTTTGAGAGCTTCACTAATCAAGGCAGCCCTTCATCAAGCTCGTCAGGAGATACTTCACCAACGACAGTGCCGAAAGACAGCTCACGACGTAAGAGCAATCGCAAGAAGAGCACAAAGGATGGCATGTCATTTGAGCCAATCGAGTCTGAGAGATTCATGCTGACATTACTTCAGATGCTAACACATCCGCGGCTGCAAGCAGTTCTCGCAAATCCAAGAGAAGTGCGCGGAAGGACCAGGATGTGATCATGAAGGATGTCGGGGAGAAGTCAAGCAACGCAGGGGAAGACTCTGGGAGGAATGCACATGATGATACCCAGGAAGGTGCAGAGGCGAGTGCTCCCGCCATCCCGAGACCCACAGATGATGAGCTAGATGCCCTTGCAATGATGAGAGGTATGGGAAGCAACGAGCTGTTCTCGGGCGGTTATCTCAGTCGACTCGCAGCACAAGGTGGCTTCAGCGGGGCTGGCTTGGCTGGACTAACAGGACATCTTCGCGCCATGAGTTCAATGCAGTCGGGAACTGGAGGACGTCTCAGAGGGATTCTCGAGCAGTTGAAGATGAAGGAAGACTCGTCAATCCAGCTGATTGCCCTGCAAGAGCTCTCGGAGCTGCTCTTGGTGTCCAACGAGGACAATTTGGCTGGTCACTTCCAGCCCGACCAGTTCGTCAAGGAGTTGGTTATTCTCATGCAGCCGAACGAATTGACTCTGGAGGCGAACCCCGAGATCATGCTGCTCGCCTGCCGCTGTATCGCCAACTTGATGGAGGCACTTCCGGCTGCCACTTCAAGCGTTGTGTATGGTGGCGCTGTTCCAGTGCTATGTCAGAAGCTTCTCGAGATCGACTTCATCGACCTTGCAGAGCAAGCATTGAGTACATTGGAGAAGATCAGTGTCGAGTTTCCCGCTGCTATCGTAAGAGAGGGTGGCCTTACGGCATGCTTGACCTACCTTGACTTCTTCGCTACGAGCACGCAACGCACAGCTGTTACCAATGCCGCGAACTGCTGTCGCAACATACCCGAAGACTCGTTCCCGACCGTCCGCGACGTCATGCCCATTCTCCTCAACACGCTATCGAGCTCCGACCAGCGAGTTGTCGAGCAGGCATCGCTCTGCGTCTCGCGAGTGATCGATAGCTTCAAATACCACGAGTCGAAGCTGGAGGAGCTGGTGAGTGCCGATCTTTTACAAGTCATCCTCCGCTTGCTGTTGCCCGGCTCAACGAACATGATCGGACCAAACATCCACACCCAATTCCTGCGCGTCCTGTCCATCACAGCTCGCGCGTCGCCAAGACTGAGCATTGAGCTTTTGAAGATGGATGTGGTCGACACACTCTACCAAATCCTCACCGGAGTGTCACCGCCTTCAGACACCGAGCTTGACGTAGCAGCCAAGATCGACAAGAATGTTATCATGCAAGCCATCATCCGCACGCCGCGCGAGCAAATATACGAGACACTCAACGTGGTCTGCGAGATCTTGCCCAGCGTGTCTAGTGACGGACCGATGTTCCTCGACGATCTGCCGCATGCAGGCTATACAGGTCCTGACCACGTCAGCATGTCGACTCGCAGCAAGAAGGCACCGAACGAGACACGCGTGGATCTGCTGAAAGAGTGTCCTTTGCAGGTCAAGAGATTTGCGATCGTGCTGTTCCCAACACTCATGCATGCGTACACTTCTACAGTCAACTTGAATGTCCGCGCCAAGGTTCTTACCGCCCAGCTCAAGATGCTAAGCAATTTCGAGACCGACATCTTGGAGGAGGCGCTTCGCGGAGTGTCATATGCGTCACACCTTGCGTCGATACTATCGCAGCAGGAGAATCACACGCTTGTCACATTCGCATTACAAGCAGCTGAGCTGTTGTTGAAGCGGCTCGAAGCTATCTACAGACCACAGTTCTACAGGGAGGGCGTCATGACAGAGATCGCTAAGCTAGCGACTCGTCCCGTCAAGGCGGAGCAGAAAACCATCGAGCCACCCAAGGCAGAGCCTGCAGTGTCACCACCGCCACCCGAAGTCGAGCCAGTGAGTGAGAACACACAGCTTCCTAACGCAACGGAGCCAGTGGAGCATATCGATCTTGGCGACGAGGAACTACCCATCGAGCACGTCGATGAGGATGACCAGGATGAAGATGGAGAAGATCACGACCACGATAATGACGATGACGACGAGGGCTCTGAGCAGTCAGAGCCACCATCAGACGACCTCTTGAACCCACATCACGCCATTATGGACGTACAGGATATCGTGACAACGCGGGCGAAGCGCTTCATGGATGCTCATGGGGAAGAAGGCAGTGAGGAATTACGCGACAAGGCTACTTTCGTGCTTAATGACCTCCGCGCTCTGAGCCACGAGCTCAAGGCGTGCTACAACGGCATCAGCAGCCAGGGTGGCGTGGCACTATTCAAGCGCTTGGCTGGCTACTTCGACGGTGACGCACTGCAGAGCATCACGAGCTACGAGTTGATGAGTTCTGATATCGTTGATGTCTTGCTGCAATTGCTGAACCATCCCGATGAGGATGCGCAAGCCGATGCACGCAGGGACTTCATCGAAGTGTTCATGGCTACCACGCCTGTCAAGGCTACTGCTACTGGTACGGCAGAGTCGCCCGCAACTGGATTCTCGATCCTAGTGCACAAGCTGCAAGATTTGTTGAGCAGATCCGAGCATTTCGAGGTCGTCACCGTGCACCAGAATGCACATGAGTCTAACCGCAGCAGCGCGGCGTCCATGCTAGCCAAGCAGTTGCGCCTCAAGCTGGTTGCAGATGAGGAATCTGGTATTCCTAAGACCTACAGGTCCATCATGGTGTCCATACATGCAATCGCGACGTTCAAGGCTCTTGACGACTACTTGCGTCCTCGCATCAGCCTCTCCGAGCGGCCGAGGACTGAGCGTGGCGGTCGGCGTGGATTTGAAAGCACTCTGGCTGAGTACACTGCGGCGATGGCAGGCAGTCGTGGCGCTGCTGGCTCAGCACTTCCTCCTCCACTTCCTACACTCGGATCATCTCTGCCGACTCGTGGACCGAGCACGCCCACTTCGAGCAAGCGTACATCAAGGAGCCAGCCCTCTCTCTTCGATCCTGTTGTGCCGCCTGACGCGTTTACATCAGAAGAGAGGCGCATTCTTCGCAGGCCTGCGAGGAGAGCGTCGGCGCAGACACCTATGCCGCCACCACCCGCGCCGATCAAGCAAGAAGCACCCGACAATGATCTGGTGCCAGGCGCCGCGCGCATCAAGCACGAGAGCGAGGAGTCGCAGACGAACCTCGAGTGTGCAAATGAAGCTCAACTCGATGACGATGACGACGATGATGACGATGACGAGGGTGGCGAGGATGACATGGACCTCGATGCTCTAGTCGACGATCTGGAGGACGGTGCGCTTGATGTTGACGAGCCTGATCCATCGGCCGTCAATCTTGAGATCGGCAATTCAGGCAAAGTCACTGCTCGTACCGACGAGGGCGATCGTGTTGAGACACCAACTCAGGGTACACCGACACCAGCTGCATTGCGAGAGCATGCTAGACAAGCCAGTGCGGCACGTATGGCAGCTCAGGCTAGGCTTGCTGCGTATGCTGGTGGTGGCGTTGGACACATGTCATACGCCAGTGCACTGCAGCAGATTCCCCAAGACTGGCATATTGAGTTCAGCATCAACGGCCAGCCTTTGTCCGCGGAGACGAACATCTACAGAGCTTGTCACTTTAATCAAGTTGGCCGCGAGGAGCTCAATACGCATAAGATCTGGTCTGCCACTCACGCGATCTCCTTCAAGAAGGTGCAAGGTCCACCTGCTGATTCCAGCTCGCTCACACCGCCACCCGAAAGCAGCTCATCTCAAGACAGTGGCAACCTGCCGCCATCTCTGGGCAAGCACCCAGTCACCGCCAGTATCCTTCGCCTGATGAGCATCCTCCACAGCCTGAACGCCAACCTGGACGAGGTTATCGCTGAGAGCAAGACGCCGTTGAGGCTGCACTCAGAGCCTTTGACGCAGTTCGTCAACACTAAGCTCACTGCCAAGCTCAACCGCCAACTCGAAGAGCCGTTGATCGTGGCTAGCAACTGCCTTCCGACCTGGAGTGAAGACCTCGCCCGCTTCTATCCCTTCCTGTTCCCCTTCGAGACCCGCCATCTGTTCCTGCAATCCACGTCCTTCGGTTACTCTCGTTCGATGACACGCTGGCAGAGCGCACAGTCTCAGAGTGACAACCGGCCGGGTAGGCACCGGGACGACAGGCCCAATCTGGGTAGACTGCAGAGGCAGAAGGTGCGCATCTCCCGCAGCAGGATCCTGGAGTCGGCCATCAAGGTCATGGAGATGTATGGCTCCTCGCCATCCGTACTCGAAGTGGAGTACTTCGAGGAAGTCGGCACTGGACTTGGACCTACGCTAGAGTTCTACTCCACAGTCTCGAAAGACTTCTCGAAGAAGAAGACGAAGCTGTGGCGTGAAAACGAGAGCACTGGCACCGACGACTATGCGTTTGGCAAGCGCGGTCTCTTCCCGGCACCGATGGACGAGGCGATGAGCAAGTCCGAGAATGGCCAGCGCATCCTCCAGCTCTTCAAGGTCCTGGGCAAATTCGTCGCTCGCTCCATGCTCGACAGCCGCATCATCGATGTCAGCCTTAACCCGACATTCTTCCGTGTCGGCGACGGTGGCCTATCTCTTAATCTCGCCGCCGTTGCTACAGTCGACCAAGACCTCGCCAAGTCTCTCAAAATGCTGAAGAAGTACGTCACTGCCCGCGAGCGCATCGAAGAGGACTCCCGCTTGAACCTCTCGCAGAAGATCAGCAAGGTCCAGGGCATTCGTGTCAACGATGCTAGAATCGAGGATCTGGGTCTAGACTTTACCCTACCCGGCTACCCGCACATCGAGCTTGCCGAGCACGGCGCTTCGACTGATGTGACGATCCACAACCTGTCCACCTACATCCGCAAAGTCATCGAAGTCACGCTGCTCACTGGTGTACAGCGCCAAATCAGTGCCTTCCGCGCTGGGTTCAGCCAAGTGTTTCCTTACACTGCGCTTAAGGCGTTTACTCCGGATGAGCTGGTCATGCTTTTCGGCAGAGTCAAGGAGGACTGGAGTCTGGAGACCTTGATGGACAGCATCAAGGCCGATCACGGATTCAATCTGGACAGTAAAAATGTGAGGAACTTGTTGCAGGTCATGAGCGAGATGCCTGAGGAGGAGAGGAGAGGTTTTTTGCAATTCGTGACTGGCAGTCCCAAGCTTCCCATCGGTGGTGTGTATCTCCTTGCCCGGTCAGTATCATTGTGGAGAGCGCAGCTTACTGAGATTTTCTTCGCAGGTTTCAAGAGTCTCACACCGATGTTCACGGTCGTGTGTAAGCCTGCTGAGCCGCCATACACTTCCGACGAGTATCTGCCATCGGTCATGACCTGCGTCAACTACCTGAAGATGCCGGACTACAGCTCGCTAAAGGTGTTGAAGGATAAGCTTGGGGTGGCGTGTAGGGAGGGGCAGGGGAGCTTCCATCTTTCTTGAGGTGGATGCGAGATGCGTGTGCAGTGAGAGGGAGATGCGGCATAAGCGGGAAGGCTGTGGGGCGGGGTCGTCGAGGAGAGGTGGTGGTGCGGTGCTTAGACGGCGTTTGGCATAACATGCATAGCCTTGGGCGGTACACCGGACGATGACAATGCTGACGACGAGTCGCTGACTGGTGTTGGGTGGTGTGCATGCTTATTAGGGTATAGATAACGGCAACTCACGGGAGTACGTTGAGCACGATCATTGACGGCATGTAGTTACACAGGACGATACAAATCGACGTCGTCTCTCACATGTACAAGGCTACCGGACAAGGCGTTGCTGATGTCAACCCTTCCGAGAAAGAAACACACAGACGATCGACCGAGAGCTCATGACCGATTTCGGTCAGGCCTTCCATTCCTTCTTGCCTAACCTAATGATCTCCCCCCCACCAAGCACCCTAACCTTCTCCCCCTGCTTCCCATCCAACGCCTCCAACCCAGCTTTCACCGCCGCCCGTCCAATCACTTCCGGCGTCTGCGCCCAAAAGTCCACCGCTCGATCACGCCCTACAGTCCCCAGAAGCCTTTTCACCCGTCTCAGCACATTCTCGGGCATAGTCTGCCTCTCCCCAGCAATCCAGCCAGGCCGCACAAATATCGTGTGCTCGAAATCGAGTGCTTTGACGGCTTCCTCCAACTCGCCTTTCATTTTCGGGTACCCGAAGTAGGAGTGAGAATTTGCGTTCGCGGCCGAGACAAGCACGTAGACTTTCGTTCCGGATTCCTTTGCTTTGGTGGCGAGAGCGAGGTTTAGGTCGTAGTCGACTTTGCGTTGATTTTCGAAGCCTCCGGCTATTGCGCGGGAGGTTGCGAGGGCGGAAAAGAAGATCTGTGCGTTGCTTGGGTAAAGTGAGGGCCAGGTGTGGGGATCTGAGGCCGTGAGAGGCGTGAGGGTTGAGGAGGTGTGTGGAAGGGTTTTGCGGGTGAAGGCTTGGACTGAATTGATACTGGAAGAGGCGAGGAGTTGGGCTAGTATGGGAGTGCCGGTTTGGCCTGTGCTACCTGCGAGCACGGCTGTGGTCATCTCTGCGCCAGGAGCAAAGAATCCCGGTCTTGCGATCCGGCTTGTGGAGCTGGTGTAACGGTGCTGAACGTGACGAAATTTCGATATTCTCCTAGGTCTCGATGGAGGTGATTTAGATATATATGGTGAGTTTGATGATTCCTACATGTTCTTACTCGAAAGCTATGATGGCGGGAGATCCTGTGAGTTCGTACGGAATGACCGGGAATATATTCGCTCTTGCTCCGGGTTGAACCCAAAGGTACATATAAGGTTGACAAGGTTCACCGGGGGCTCGGTCCGCTGCAGGCCGATCAGCATCCGAGATCCGAGCTTTCGAACTGCGCTGGATGGAATTTCCAGCTCGAAACCTACTGCGGCCGTATATAACATCTAGTCATGGCGCCTAGGAATAGTGCTTTTGATGACTTGGATGATGCTCGACCCACTGGTGAGGATATTGCGTTTCCGTGGATAAGATTGCAAGCTAATATTCCATGTAGAAATTGACCCTGAGGCGGACTTGCCAGACTCAGACAGCGAAGCATCTGGCAGCGAGTCCGATGGCGCAGCGGCGCGAGATCACTATGTCGATGTTGGAAAGAGCAAGCTGAGGAAGCCGAAAGAGATCGCACTTGGTCCGCAGTACAGTGGATCACGAGTCAGTCGAGATGCAGCATTGGAGGATGAAGAAGACGACCCTTTCGCAAAGGGTTTCGATGATGAAGACAGCGAGATGGAAGATGCACTGAATGGAGTGGATGACGACAGCGAGGGAGAGAATGACGATGAGGACGACCTCGACACGGATGCAACGGACATGAGCGACGAACGCACTGATCGACAGGCTCCAGGACTGGACGCGGATGATCAAGAAGCCTTACGGAAGCAAATGCGATCTGTTGCTTCAGTGTCGGCCGCTGTGCAGACTGATGTGAAGCGTGGCCATGCAATCAAGAAGCAGCGTGCCGCGTTCGACTCCTTGCTCAACACTCGAATCAAGCTGCAGAAGAGTCTGGTTGCGGCGAACACGCTCGTGGCACCAGATACATCGAGCTCAGTGATCCAAGATGATGAGGTCAAGGACGCCATTACAAGTGCAGAGATTGCCGCATTCAAACTTTGGTCATCGCTCACCACTTTCCGCGAAGAGATCACCGCAGCACGGACTGGCGAGAAGCGGAAGCGATCGACCTTGTCGCAAGACATGCCTACATCTCGACTGCTGAGCTACACGCAAGAGCAGGAAGTGGATGCGATCGTTCGCAAAAATGCTGTGCTGCAGAAGTGGTCGTCTAAGGTCAGGGCAAACGCACCCACAGTCGACTCGCAGAAGAGCCGGCTGAAGAACACTGTCCACGAGACAACCATCATCGATGTCCTCAACGAGCATCTCTCCGCACCCGAGCGACTGTTAAAGCGCGCACACACACCCCGATCATGTGCTCCGGTGCAGTCGGCAAAGCGACTGATCGAGGATCCGACTATCTACGATGATGCCGACTTCTACGGACTGCTGCTGAAAGAGCTGCTTGACTCGAAATCTAGTGCAGACTCCACAGCGGCTGCAAGTGTGGACGTGGGTACTTTCAGTGCAGTGCGGAAAGAGGCAAAGACGAAGCGAAACGTGGACGTTAAGGCTAGCAAGGGAAGGAAGCTGAAGTATACCGTGCATGAGAAGCTGCAGAACTTCATGGCGCCTGAAGAGCTTGGAAATTGGGGTCAGAAACAGACGGACGAGCTGTTTGGAAGTTTGTTCGGGAGGAGACTAATGTTGGACGAGGCAGACGGCGCAGAGGAGAACGTCGATGAGGATGTGCTGGATCCCGAAGCCGCGACGTTGCTCTTCGGTTGCTAAAATTGTGTGAAATGCAGCTTCTACACCAAGTCGGCATGCGTGTTGTAACCCGAGACTTGTAAGCTACAGGGACTGAGACCACTACTGTCACATTGTGGGAACCCATCACGAAGAGACATCTCATGTCACGCACTAAGTCCTTTAAGTCAACTATAAGACATCTCAAGTAAACCACTCCAGATCTCGACTGCGTTTCGAGTTGTATCCCGAGTTGCAAGTACTGATGTCATAGGCGCCGATTCGCCTACTAGGTATCGCACTGGTTCCGTAAATACTTCTCGATTGTTCCCCTCCACCGTTCCACGCTTCACTGATCTTGACAGCGCTGGCAGCTCTCGCTCTTCTAGCCATGAATACCGGATCAGATAAAGAGCTTACTGGCGACCAGCTCTTGGACAGAGTGTCGGCAAGACTCCGCGCAGCACGGGGTATCAATACGACAGCTGTATCGGGCACACAAGACGTTCGCAGCACAGGCAAGCTGGATGATGAACGGTTCGAGTTGGCTGCTAATGCAGAGGAAGAACGCCATCAGCGTCCACGGAAGTGTTCAGACGCCTCCATCTTCTCTATCAGCCCAACGCCATCGTACGTCGAAGACATACATGGTCAACGATCTCGCTCACCTTCCATCTCTGACCAGCTGGAAGCCAATCAGATTGACGACGAGGATGCCGAATTGTCTGATCTAAGCTCAAAGCTGTCAGAGCCTGAGGATCCGCCTTGTGCACATCCGCCATGCCGGGATAATTGGATCCGATGTAAATCATGTCTGCAACAGAGATGCCGATATGAATCTCTCCGTCTGCACACATGCAGACACTGGTACTGCGCAGAATGTCTCGAACGCTGGTACGAGGCTAGCATTCGAGATGAGAGTCGTTGGCCGCCGAAGTGTTGCGAAGATGAGTATGACGACGAGGACGGGGACACTACTATAGACTTTGAAGACGTGGCGACGTTGATCTCCAAGCCGCTTCGCGATGCGATTCTGGAGAAGTGGGAGGAACTGCACTCACGACATCGGACCTACTGCTCGAACCGAGCCTGTGGCGCTTACATCGAGCGGTCACGTCACTTTGACACGATTGATGGTGCTGTTGCATATTGTGGGAAATGTAGCACGGAGACTTGCAAGAGCTGTAAGGAGGTAGACCATCGCCCTACACGTTTTGCGTGCAACGAAGAGGATGAAGCAGTGTTGGCTTTCGCTAAAGAGGAAGGATCAGCGCGATGCCCAGACTGTGGCCACGTGGTAACGAGGATCGACGGTTGTCCGCATATGGTCTGCAGGTGCAAGGCTGAATTCTGCATACTGTGCAACGCGCGTTGGAAGACTTGTGAGTGCCGCATGTACTAGTTGCTAGTGCCTGAATTCGACCGATACTTGGCTCTGGCTGAGGAGAGTGAACGGATGATGCGCCTAGCATCAGATCTCCGTGAAAGTGCTAGGTAGGCGATCTGACCGCACGAACGCTCCGGCCATCTTCCTCTATGTCAAAACCTTCATGTATGACATACTCTCTTTAGAACGCTATGTCCCTAGAGAATACTTTGTTATGTTAGAATGATAACTCAGGAGATTCTTTGCTTACGTTGCTTCGAAGGACAGGTTGTATGCGTTTCCTACTACGAAAGTCTGCTCGTTGCACGACCGATGCACGTTTTGCTAGTTGTTTTTCTTGTTGCTGCTCACAAGTCCAGATTGCATCACAACAAGAAACCTGGGCGATGATGCAATTGTGCACGACTTCATTCTGTTTGTCACTTTACTAGCTAAACTGAGACACTCTCCGTCGAAGAAAACAGGTCTTCCTTCCCCTACAGGCTTACACTTTCTCATCACGATGTCGGTATCTACCGACAGCGTGCCATCTTGCATCAGTGACGAGTTTGGCTACGTATGTTTATCATGCGAGTGTGAAGTCCCAGACGATCGGATCTGCTTGTCGCCCTCCCAACATTTCTACTGCGCCGGTTGCGTGGGGAGGATGTATCGAATGGCCAATGCGACTCGGGGTGCTCGAAGCACAAGAGGATCGCTTTTTGCTCGCCAGAGATGTGAGCGGAGATCCGCGAAAATACTTGATCCTGTTCAATGCAAGACGTCAGGTCCTCCACCGCGTTGATGATGCAGAGATCGTTCCGCCGACAAAGCGCAAAGCTTGGATCCGCGATGGTTGTCGAAAGTTCACATCGATGGATTTTTTGATGGAAATGAACGTCGATGACATTCATGAGGCCGTGACCTTCACCGCGGAAGAGATGGGCATTCACCGACAGGCCTATATGTATCACCTGTGGCCTTCCAGGGTGACAGACTTATACATCCAGGAGATCTAGCTTCTGTTGAGGGACAAGCAGTGTGGTCATCGGGCAAGTGGTCCAACAAGGAAGACACGACCGAGGATGGGCTTCCGAGATCGAATCGCTAGAATTGGAGGATGAATCGTTGTCTTCGGCGAAGTGATGGGTGCAAGACCTGGTGATGCATCATGTCGCGGAACACACGGCCTCATACCTGTAGTGGCGGATGACAGCTTGGATCGTGGGCCACTGGCAGTCCTGTTGCATCCAGGCTGGCAATGGGGCTGTGAAGACTTTCATACGCTTCTGCTCCATCGCTCCCTCCTTCGTTCCTTCCCAGTAATAAGCACGTGGAGTCTTGGCCCTCTTGTTTGTGCCTTGCGTCGAAATTGATCCTCTTGACATCCGCAACACAACAACTCAGTGTTCCACAACAACAAGATGGCGGACAGACAGGAAAGGGAGGCTGATGCTTCTATGAAGCTTGTGCTGAAGCTCCAGCTCGAGGACATGCAGAGCATGCAAAGTGCCAAAGTCAGCGACGACTCTGCCACCGCTCAGCGCTTATTCATCGACGAGCTTCGGCAATACAAGTTTGCGCACCTATTTGACGAGGAGCTTGCAGAGCTGTGCGAAGCAGTCGAAAAGCGCTCGCACAAGACCAGTCCAGCTCCGAAGAGAGATGCTACGCCAGCACTCACACCACCTCCGACGCCGACACTCGCCGCCACCACATTCGTTCTAGATGCTGAAGTCGACATTCCGGGATTTGAAGAAGAGCCGCTCTTCAAATGTGAGGCCTGTGGGGCTGAGCTGACGATCGATGGCATCTGGCAAGCACAATGTCACCATCACTACTGTGTCCATTGCGTGAAGGGCTGGTTCACGCGTGCAATGATCGACAGGGCGGTGTACCCTCCCAAGTGCTGCGGAACTCCGTTTCCCTGGGCTGATGTCAAGGACGAGTTGCCGAAAGGCTTTGTCGCAGAGTTCGAGGGCATGCGCGAGGAGCTGGAGACCAAGATGCCCTTATTTTGCCACGTTCTTAAGTGCGGCAGATTCATCAGTAAGAAGTAGGTACTTCTTACACCGCTGTTTGTCAGAAATGCGACGCGGCTACCTGCACGCTCTGCAAAGGTGCTGCGCATGGCGAAGGAGATTGTCCAGAGGATACCACCATCAAGGAGACCATGGCACTGGCGAAGAAGAGCGGCTGGAAGACGTGTCCCGGGTGTCAGAGTGTAATTCAGCGCATCGCGGGATGCAATCACATGTCGTAGGTTGACTCCACCCCTGCAGTAAGAAGGTTGACTGACCGGTGCATAGATGCCGATGTGGCACAAAGTTCTGTTACAATTGCATGAAAGTGGGCAATACATGCAGTTGCCAGCTGTGGGAGGGAGAGCAGCAGCTTCTCGACCCCGAGTACCGTGGACCAGACCAGGCGGTCGAAGCTGTGGAGGGAGCTTGCCAGCATAACGCAGGCTGGATTCGTCAGGCCGGTCCGCATGTCTGCGACGAATGTGGCGACACCATGTTTGCATTCATCTTCGAGTGCGTGTCGTGCCCACGACAGGTGTGTGCACGCTGCAGGTAAGGAGTCCGGACTAAGGAACACGATGAGATCTTCACGTAGACGCCCGTAGAGCAGGCGAAGCTGCAGGGAAATCGTAGAAGAGTCGAAAAGCAGGAATCGGCTGTACTTTACCGCTAGTGGTACTTTCGTACGAAGCTTTCGTGCTACGACCTACCACCGTCCTGGAACCGCTTCCCACTATCTGCCTTGTGCTTGCCACTACCACTACCTCCACTTGTCCGCGCGCGTTCATCTTCGCCAGCCTGTGATGCCGAACCTTCAGCGCCACCCTCCTGTGGATCCCTCGCCTTGCTGACGTCTTGGTTTGCCGGACTCACGTCGAGTGGGTTACCATCCTGCGATACTGATCAGCCTAACGCCTTCGAAAAACCTTGCTGATGCATCATACCTTCCCACTCTCCTTCTCAGCCGCCGCATGTTGTTCCTCAGGTCGTGTCTTGTCCCGGCTGAAGGCTGCATCTTCCACTGCCGCAGCCCCAGGGTCTGAACCGCTTTTCGTATATTCATTGGGCTCAATCTTCATGCTATCCTTGTCTTGGGCATCCTTGTGAGCTGCGAGGCGTGCTGACTGGGATATTGGGCGGGTGGTAAGGCGAGTTGTAGCGAATGCTGGTCTCGCGAGGAGCGAGCGGCGGAGGGAGAGGGAGAACATGATGCTGTAGAAACGTTTCGACGATTCGAAAGTGATATGCTCGTTTCACAGTGTCCGAAATGCAGACTGGTTAGGGTCAGGACGAGGAACAGCCGCTTACTTCGGATTTCCCAAGCTGTAGCGCATCAATGGAAGTGAGGTCAATCATGACGTGAGAAGCTAACCATATCAGGCTCTTTGGAGCATCTCCTCAAGTCAGATCTGAACCCCTTCCACGACAGACTTCTGTGTATTCATCTACATACGCGATGCTCTCACCCAGAAATGTACCTAGCGGTCGGTTTGCGAGCTGTGCGAGTCGATCCGTCTGCGCGTTATGGTGTTCGGTTCGCCCAAGCCAGACCGGAGCGTGACCTTGAGGTCGACTCTATCTTCTTAGGCCTCTCTATTCTTACGGCTCTCTACCCAAGACCTGGGCACTCCGTATTTGACCATCGCGAAGCAGACTTCTTCAACACCTTGACAATCGAGCCGCCCATCCCGCCATCTTTGTCTGCTTTCACCATGCTCTCGCTGATGCGGCTTCGAAGCATTTGAGGTACACCCCCTTTTCCGACTCATACTCCTTCTCATGGAGTTTCACGAGGTCGGCAATCTCTACGTACCCGTGCTGAACGCTAGTTGCATTCCCCACGGCGTGTCTCAACATCATGCGCATGGCATCGGAGTGAAAGAACAGGAGACACTCCCGGCTCAGAGGTCCGGTAGCATCGGCTTGACCGAGGTGTTGTGCGAGCTGGTCCTGGAATTGGGTGTTGGTGTTGCCAGGGGGTGCAAATTCGAGCACCGAAATGGTACGCTCCTCGACATAACGCGCCCACGGTATCGCAGTCTGTATGGCCCCATACCTTGCGCCGGTCAGGTCCAGCGCCCACTAGCTTTTGTCCGCGAGCTTGATGCGAGCAATCCAGAACGATTCCGCCTGCGAAGCCTGATGCCACTTCAGCAAGGGAACGGACTGGGACGTGACTTTAAGCTCCTCGTAGCTAGCAACGGTACCTGGGACTTGCGTCAGCATCGAACGAAGCCAGCGCTGTTCCCACGCACAAGGCACTTGCCTTTCAGTACCTGCCGCAGCACGTGGATCATCTCGACGGGCACAGTGAACGGTCCACAATTGGAGAGCATGGCCATCTGCTCCACGGGTGTCAGATGATCCCCTTGGAATGCCACACGATGCAGATCCGTGTTAGTCGTTGTATGGGTGTGGAGCTGGCCATCGTCCGTGCGATCCATGTTGCTGATGATGTGAGTCCAGGCATTGCGCATGTGTGCGTAGAAGCTCGCTTGCAGCAGGTCTCCGGCGCGATAGAGGTGCTTGCGCACGTTCTTCCTTTTGCATCCCCTTTTATGCGTGGGTCAATCTGAGGTCTGACACGCTGGGCTGCAATAGGATGTCACGGAGACATCACCGTCGTATGTTCGACCCTCACTGCAGGCGCTGCAGCGTTTACGCGCACGTTTACCGCATACGTCGCAGAGGGAGGCCATGCTTGAAGGCTTTGAAAGTGTGTGGGAATGTAGAGGGAAGTATGTACGTGTTTGAAGTACTTGTACGTACGTGGGTGATCGTAACGATGGCTAGGGTGAACTGTGGCGACAGATGCGCTAAGTGAAACCTCCATTTGCGCCGGTCACCTCATATCTCTAGCATGCTCTTGACGACGCAACTTCTGATCACCTCCGGCTAGAACATACCAGTATGCAGGAGAGATCGTGCCTACGTCCCACTCGACTCGAAACACCCACAGGCCCTCTCCAGCGATCTCACAGGCATCGAAGACTTGCGTCGCACTGAATTGTGTCCTGGATCGCGCCTTGCCCCGACTGTTCACAATCTCCGAAACTACCCTGAAGTGCCGGATCGTATGGCTGGCAGCTTGCTGTAGACACCACCCACCGCCAAGAAAGTCTCGATCTCCTGAGCGAGGTTTGCCGCCAGTTGCTCGAGGAAGTGCTGCTGAGCAGTCTCGAAATTGACGTTGGACAGCTTCATCAACTCTGCCAGGTCGCGATAGCCATGCTCCTCGCTCATCGAAGCCGCGAGAGCCTTGTCGGTCAATACTTTCCTTACCCCGCTCAGTATGTTGTTCTTCGCCCAGCCATTCGCATTCTGCTCCCTCTTCACAAAGGCGCGGACCTTGATCATCTCTGCGTCGCTTGCCTAGTGCATGCAGCCTGCGGGGATGGTACGGTTAGTGGCCGTAAGGTACTTGTTGGCGAACGAAGCCCATGGCATCAATGGCTGCGTGTTGCCGTAGATCGCGGCTCCGAGATCGATCGCCCACACGGATTTGTCGGCCAACTTTGCACGGTAAAGGTAGTGACTTGAGAGACGCAGAATGGACTGAGGATAGTGGAACGTACGAGAGTGAGGGATATAGGCATGCAGATGAAAGCAGTGGAGCAATCCAATGCACATCCACTGTGAGCTGGTCTCTACTTGCAACATTTACAAGTGGTACTGCGTTTCACGGACGACCAGAGCAGGATCCTCCACGTCTTCGCGAGCAAATGTATCCCGCTCCATGTCAATTCCGATGTCCTTCTGCTTGCATCGCCAGTATGGCTCGACCCTACAGGCGTGTGAGAACTGAGCCATCGGGTGTCAAGGTTCCAGTAGCTTCTCTGCGGCTGTGTGCCCTCATCTCAGCCTTGAGCGCATATGCATTGCTGATGTGCTGTCACCACGACGCGTCACATCATCTGCAGGCACATGAACGCCAACCAGTCCTCCCACGCCCCCTGCTCGTTCATGATCTCGTTCAACTCCCTAGCCTTCGCTATGAAGCTGCTCAGGAAGACCTCCCGGGCCACGTTATACTCCGCTGCAGGCAGTCGCATCATAGTACCCATATCATCTTCACTTGCGCATTTCACCTTCTTCGCAGCCGCCGCCGTGGCGGACTCGATGTTGCCGGTATGGTGGCCGGTCAGAAGTGTGATCAGCTGAGGAATCGTGAGGACTTTGCCAATCGTGAAATTCGTCACCTCCATGAGGGAAGTTTCCTTCACACATGTTGGCGACATGACCGAATTCATGGCTGCTGATGATACTGGCAACGTATCTATCAACGTAATGCAGCCACGGCATAATGGCACACTCTTGGTTGTCGCTGACACTCCCGCAGTTGAGAGCGTAGGAGCTGGAATCGGGAAGATTCAGGCGGTAGACCAAGTCGGGCTTTGGGGTGGTTAGTTGGGGAGCCTCTGTGCTGCCAGCGACAGATCGAGCTTCCAACTTCACGCGCACCTCCACGCACTCGATTTGCGCAACTGTATTTATCGCGTCAGGATTCGGTCACACCAAGATCTTCCGTCACATGTCTTCTAGCATTGCCTTCAGAGGCTGATGCATGACGACGGCAAAGGTGAAGTGCTTGTCCCACTGAATTGTGTCCTTCCAGTTGGCCGCTTCACCAACCCTAAGCACCATGACTTTCTGCAGGAGCTCAACATGTAGTAGAGTCAGCGAGCGCATCAGACTCCCGGCCCGCCAGACCTGCGTGCGTGCATTCTTTTCTTTGCACCCCAGCTTGTAAATAGTCCAGTGCGAACTTTGGCATTCTCTGCCGCAGTAGTGAGTAATTTCGACGTGGCCATGCGCATCAAGTCCTTCAATGCATTTGGCGCAGCGGTAGCCGGCAGGCTTGCTACACACTTTGCCTCTGGACTGCATGGATTGAAGAGGTTGTGCCATTATTAGTAATTTGCCAGGAGATGTGACAATGTGTCGAGGAGCAACGTCAAATGGAAAGAGTCGCGTAACAGTGTCCGTAGAGTCAGTGGTAAACATCGAAGGCGGCGGTCAAACGAGCGGAATTGCGGAAAATTGCAGGAACGACCTGAAGTATACACCTGTAACTTCCTCGAGAACAGCACCCTCTGTGTGAGTTCAAGCATCACTGAAACAGCAAACATAGCTCGGTCTGTGCAATGAATGCGCTGTGCTGCTGAAATGGATTTGACTGACTGCATCAGCTTCAGGGGCATGAGCAGTTATCCGGCTTTCAAAGGTAGGTTGCGTGAGTATGGACTTCACAATCATGCAGATTCCCGTGACCGCTCTCAACGTCGCCCGCAACCAGCACTCTACCCCAGAACCACGGCCCTGCCGCCTCTTCACAGAGCCAAAGAGAAGCCAGCTCGTTGGCAGCCCAGACATTACGTAGCTAAGGAAGGCATGATGCTGGCCGTGAAAGCTTCAATGCCGCCATGCGTCTTGAGTGCATCGACGCCTTGTACGTCCGCGTCCTTGAATCGCACCAAGAGATCGGACGTAACGCATTGGGACTCGGCAGGAGGCATAGCTACGATCGTACTCGGCTTCAACCCCCCTTTCTCGGTCTGCAAAGCCTCCTTCATGGTGCGCTCGAGTAGTTGACGGTGCTTTGCGTGAATGATCGAGACCCGTGCCAAAGCCTTATAGTTCTCGGTGTTGAAATGCTACAGTGCCGTAAGTCGCCAATCCAGCATGCATCCTCACGGCGCGGACGCCAAGTTCAGCCTCTTCAGTAACGGCGTCGGAATGCTTATCGATGAAGTCAGATCATGGCAGCACAACTTCGTCGCTGTCGAACCTTGCGAGGGTGGGGCTCAGTGCGTAGACTTCGCCACTGGGTAGATTCACACGATTAACCTTCTGGTCCGACAATGACAGCGACGTACTCCCGTCCAGACTGGTGATGAGTCGAAGGCGCGGTGTCTTCTTGGGCTTCACTATCACTTCTTCAATGGTGATAGCGGTACCTAATCTAAGGTCAGCTCATCAGCTATTTCATAGCGACTAAGACAACAGACACTTCAACCTGCTGTGCATCACAGTCGGTATCTGTATGCGGAAGTCGTCCTCAGCCAGGGTATAGAGTACCAGAGCTTTGTCTTTAGGCGCCAGATCGTCACCCTAAAAGCCAATGTAGTCCATCTAAGACAAACGGATATCGTCCTGGGTCATGCATATGGTGCGGTCCATTTGCTTTTCGATCTTGAATTTGTGATGCCATACGGTACGGGCGTGGATGTAGGCGACCTCTCGTAGCAGTTCGCCTGCACGCCAAAGGCGCATCCGCCCGAGTCTGAGTTTACATTCGACTTTGTGTATAGCCCAGTGATTCGTCTGACAGATTTTGCCGCAGTAGTGGGTAGGCACCGCGCGGCCAACCTTGTCGACACCTTCATTGTACTTGCTACATCTTAGATTCGCAGGCTTGCAGCAAGACGCGCATTCTTTGGCCGCGATAACCGGAGAAGCAATAACCATAGACACAGACATGCTGATTGCAGAGCTGGACCTGCCGATGCGAAGCAAGTGGAGGGTGGAGGCTGCCATATGAGCAGAAGCCAGCAGCTAGTAAACCAGAGATAGTAGCTTGTAGATGCCAGGAGTATGTTCAGCAGTTCAAAGCCGGCAAAGCGCGTTTACGCGGATGCCCAGAAATCTCTCTTTATGTCTGTATTAGTCAACAATCTGCCTATTGTACACCAAGATCTTCGTACACTACGTCGACGCAGGACGCAAGCTCTATGGCTAGTGTGCGTTGTGGCGGAGAACAAAATCCAGGAAGACCATGATACAGGAGTGTGAGCTCTTCTTACTAGTCTCGAAGATGAGACAGAGTTTGGTCCTCATGCTTGCCCAAAGCCCTCTCCTCCCCACTCAATCGCCGTCCTCAGCCTCTGCTCAAGCACTGCCTCTCTCTCATACACCGGCAAATTCAAGATGCAATAGCACGTGGAGCTAGTCGGCAGAAGCTTTTCTTGACCCCAAATTCTCGAAATGTTGAAAGTCAAGCTGCCGCTGACGGGTACGCGCTCAGCACTTGTGACAAAGCGCAGCAGCCCTCTCTGCAACTCCAGAGGCCAGCTGGCCACGATACGCCAGAAGCTTTCGATGTATGGCTCAGTTGGCGAGAACGCGGTGTACGTTGTCGATCTTCGCCAGTCGTGAATCGAAGGCGTGGGTGTGCCTTCAAGAGCTGTTCGTAGTTGCCGGGCGGTCAAGAAGGCCAGAAGAGGGGCGGGCAGGACGGAGTGGAAGCCAAGTTGCAGAGCGTGGAGTTGCGGATAGACGGACAGAGTGGTCAGCCATTCGACGTAATCCAGGGCGTACTGCTGATTTGTACCACGGGTTGGGATATCAGGCCTAACCGGCGCTTGCCCCACAGTCCAACCAGGCCAATCCACGGTGTCTGCGTCGTCTGGCTCAGACGCAGCTGAGAAGCTGCGCGACTCAGCAGATGGTGATGTTGGTAAGTATAGCATGGGTAGCGTGTTGCGGCAGTCTTCTTCGTAGGCCCGGCGATGGAGATATAACTCTTCAAATCCGCTGTACCCGATTTCGAGGTCCAAGCCATTGGCACTTAGGTGGTAGACATGATCGTCATCCAGATCTGCCTCGATGAAGGCAACGAGGGTTTGCTTCTTGACTGGCCAAGCATCGGCAATATCATCCAGACAATCGATAGGGAGATCAAGGAGATGCTTGTACAACGCTAGAGGGAAGGAGACCGGTATGGCAATCCCATTGTGAATAGCCAAAGCCAATAAAACACCCAGCAGCTCGAACATGTGCAGTGGCTGCAGACTCCCGATCCTGAGCCAGGATAGTCCGGTAGTAGCGTCCGTCGTAAACATGCCTGCTTCCTCTCTCAACACAGCCCTGCATACTAGGCTGAAGAACTCAACCTGTACGCCGCCAAGGTCTTGCCCAATCTCGCCAACCTCACCGCCTAAGTGAATGCGAAGAGGACACAGAAGCTCAGAGCGCCGACGCTGCCAGAGCTGATCAAATGTGTCGCGCAGTACTTCTTCGCGGCTTACCAAAAGGACAAGGTACTTCTCACGTCTGAAAGCTACTTCGTATAGGCGCTGCTCCGCGAGTGTTGCGGCCGAGATAGGCTGCCGATGTATTGCAGTGGGAGGAGGATTGTATCGGGCAAATATTTTGTCGATCAGGTCCGCGCGTGACTGGGTGTCTCTGTAGCTATTCGTTAGCAAAGCAGATTTCTGTCTTTACGCTTGTACACAGTCAGACGAGATCTGATCGCCCACGGTCTTCATTAACAGCAGCAGTAAAGTGATGCTCAATCGCACTGAGTGCGCCTGACTAGCCGCCCCGCTGAAGCTGACTCTGGAGTGATGTTCGTTATAAGGGGCACGAGAGAATGATTCGTTGCTTGCATATGAAGTGGCTCGGCACATACCTCATGCGTAGGTGGCAAATGACGCGAAGTGCTGTGTACAAGTCATCGGGGTTGAATAAGAACGGAAACTCCAGTAGAACCACCGGACGTCGTTTAAGAGGATTCGAAAGCCCTGCCAGCCACGCCTCAGCAATCATATTGAGTAGTTGAGGATCGTAGCTGGACCAATCAAGGACGAAATTGCGCCGGCTGGTGGATGATCTGAGCATGACGCCCATCCATATGAGGGTACCGTGAGCTATCGATCCAGGCTTGACCGTTGCCTGACCGTCGTAGTTGGCTTTAAAGATATACTGCAGCATTTTCAGGGGTGAGAGACATGCGATGACCTGTGGAATCGCAGGGCCGGCTATCTTCTTCTCAATCCCGTGAAGTAAGTCGACTTCAAATCCAGTGCTATCATCAGATGTATTCTCGTGACGGGGATCGGCCACCGTGCAGCGGAACGCGATGGTCTCACAAATCTTCTCTAAGCAGTCGCGGTACGGCTTGTTATCTGTCAATATGTCGAGGACGCCTCGCGGCTTGGTCAAGCGAGGGCGGGACTCCATAGTTGTCTTTTGGAAGAGCTCCACAAGCTTTTCAAAAGGCTCAGCTTGTGACTCCCCATGCGTGTAGGCAGTGTAGGCTGACAGCCAGCTTGCGATCAGAAGCTCGACTGCGTGCTTGTCGTCAACATAGTCGGGGGTGGCGATACCTGCACGGCCATACGGCTTGATGAATAGGACCTTTAGCCCAAGTCTCGCCTCACGCAGCCGCCACGCAGCAGAGCCAAGCGCGGGTACCAGGACCTTGGTCGTACTCTCTATGGATGTGGTCGGCAATACCGTCGCTACCGAATCGCTCAAACGCTGTCCAAACGAGCTCGGATCGCGGGCGTCGTCGAGTTGTGACTTTGTAATCTGAATCACCATGCCCTTGTCTTCCGGGAGGTTGCACAGATGTCGCCGTGGGTGTTCGCCACTGAGAATCTGTATTGCGATTAGACGCGCGGTGCGGATCTTGTAGTCACGAACGGGTCGAGGAGAGGTATTGCGCCGGCCAGTCGCACACTGCTGGTTTTCGCAGCTGCTTTTGCGGCACCCTTTCGTGAGCTGACTGATGTATTGTGAGAGTAAGCACTCTGCTTCTGCTGAATCGGCATCGCCACTGTTCATGGTAACATGCTGAGATAAATTTTGGATGTCAAGATCTGGCCATGGGCTCGGCGGAGCGAGAAGGTGCTCATCCGTCTGCATACGGCATGTGCATTGTCCCCAGCTGCCATGCGCCTAGCACGATCTCGCGCTGGCACTTGCTGTCAGCAACGGCCTGCACGTGCGATCGCGATCGCGACATGATCATGGTGCGCTTTTGCGGACGTGGCAAGGTGAAGTTGGCAGTCATGGTATATCCACGAGCACGATCCACCAGACAGACTTCCGTACATCGGTCATGCCTCGATGCACACGAAGTGGGATACCTTCCACATCCACTTCGTAAGTGATTGTCATTCACTTACAAGTCAACCTTGTTATTAGTCACAGCCAACAATCCATCGCTACCCACATCGAAGTCACCCTATGACAGTTCGAGTCACATATAGTGAAGAAGTCTGTTCGCTGTCGATCCAGGGTTCAAGGTAATATTTGCCCCACTCTTGATTTTTTGGCGGGCGGCGGGCGTGGGCAAGTGAAGTGGTACTGCAGATTGCAATCGATCAATCGATGCTAACCTTACAGCAACAAATTCTCCACGGAACTCAGGATGGCAAACAATCAGGAGGTTCCGGACGACTGGGAGGCGGAGATTCCTTCGCACCCTGCTCAAGGCCAACGAGGAACATTCGTGCCCGGAGCGAACTCATTTCAGCCAGGCGCACAGTCTTTCCAATCACAGGCATACGGCCAGTACGGGCAATACGCACAGCAACCTCAATACAATGGCTCATATCAACAGTACGGCGGTCAACAAAGCTACCAACAGTATGGCGCCCAGGCATACCCACAGCAGCAAGGCTACCAGAATCAACAATATGGCTACGGTCAGCAACAATACCCACAGTCATCCGTCCCCGAGCAACAGTCACAGAAGCAGTCATATGTTCCTCCACAGCAACGGCAGCCTCAAGTACCCATGCTTGCCCGGCGAGGCGATGCATCATTCACTCCTTCCTCAGAACCACCTGCTTCTGCACCGCCACCGAGAGCTACGAACGGAACCGCACCTGCGCCAGTCAAGACACTCTCACTGAGCGCAGCAGACACCGGAGCTGCGCCTGTGAAGACGGAGAAGGGTGGGGCGAAAGTACTGTCACTTGGTCTACCTACGCCTGCGGCACCCAAGAAGGACATGGAGAAAGCAGTGGATGAGAAGGCGCCTGGAGCTGGCAAGACGATGACGGCAGCCAAAGCGATCGAGAAGACTGGAGAGCCGACACCACTCAGCAGTAATACCTCACCTACGGCTTCGGGACGATCATCGCCCTCGGCTGCAGAGACAAAGAAGGCGGAGAAGAGAGCGGCAGACATAGTAGCCCAGGAGCAAGCGGCTGAGGTAGACGAAGAGGTCATTGAAGAGTTGTACGGTAAGGAGCATGTCAATGTGATCTTCCTCGGTCACGTCGATGCAGGGAAGAGCACACTGGGTGGCAGCATACTGTACGCCTCTGGTCGGGTGGACGAGCGAACGATGGACAAGTATAAGCGCGAGTCGAAGGAGCTCGGTCGAGAATCGTGGTACTTGTCATGGGCACTCGACCAAACCAAAGAGGAGCGCAGCAAGGGTAAGACGGTCGAGGTCGGCCGAGGATCATTCGACACCGAGAAGCGGAAGTACTCAATCCTCGATGCACCAGGACACAAGACATACGTCCCCAACATGGTCTCTGGCGCCAGTCAGGCAGATGTCGGCGTTCTTGTCGTTTCTGCGCGAAAGGGTGAGTACGAGACGGGCTTCGAGAAAGGTGGCCAGACCAGGGAACACGCCATGCTTGCTAAAACCCAAGGCGTGAACAAACTCATCGTCGCTGTCAACAAAATGGACGACGTAACCGTCAACTGGTCCCAAGATCGTTACAACGAATGTCTCGCCAAACTCACAGCCTTCCTCAAAGGTCTCGGCTACAACCCCAAGACAGACCTCATCTTCATGCCAATAGCCGCCCAACAACTGCACGGAATCAAAGACCGCATCCCCGCGGGTCTCGCACCCTGGTACGACGGCCCTTCCCTCCTCGAAGCCCTAGACAACATGCCCACGCTCGAGCGCAAGCTCGGCGCACCCTTCATGATGCCCATCAGCGCCAAGTACCGCGACATGGGCACCATGATCGAAGGCAAGATCGAAGCTGGCATCCTGAAGAAAGATCAGAAATACCTCATGATGCCCAACAAAGCCGAGATCACCATCTCCGCGCTGTACGGCGAGGACGAAGACGAGATTCCCCACGCACAAGCAGGAGAGCAAGTCCGACTCCGTATCAAGGGAGCAGAAGAAGAAGACATCTTCCCCGGCTTCGTGCTCTGCTCGCTCAAACGCCCCGTCCACTGTGTCTCCGAATTCGAAGCCCAGATCCGCCTCCTCGAGCTGAAATCGATCTTATCCTCAGGCTTCAACTGCATTCTACACATCCACTCTGCAACCGAGGAGATAACTTTCTCCGCACTCTTGCACAAGCTCGAACCCAAGACGAACCGCCGCTCCAAGAAGCCTCCTCCATTCGCCAAGCAGGGCATGAACATTATCGCTAGGCTTAAGATTATTGGCGGAAGCGCGCAGCAGGTTTGCGTGGAGAAGTTTGAGGATTACCCGCAGCTTGGGCGCTTTACGTTGAGGGATCAGGGGCAGACGATTGCGATTGGTAAAATCTTGAGGTTGGTCACGGATCCGGTTGCTGAGGGGAAGGAGAGGGAGGAGAAGGCTGTTGCTGAAGCAGCGGCTGGGGCGGCTTGAACGAGTCGCCGATGACGGATTGACGTCGGACGAAGTGTTGTGAGAAGGCGCGGCTGCGAAAGGGTGCATGCGTAGATACCGACTGTGGCATTGTTTCGGGACGTGGAGAAAACTGGTTGGCGGCATCGTTCACCCAAACGTAGAGGGATCGGAAGCATTCGCTACAGCATGAGGACGTAGCCTTATATAGCGCGGTCACACTCAGGATCTACTGCCATGAATGCAAATGCGATGTACAAGATTGATGTAAATGAGTGTAGAGTGACATACGTCGTATCCTACTCTGCATGCCGACGCCTCCATGAAGAAGCCAACCCGTCACCCGAAATCGTCATTGCCCTGTCCATGGACTCGAACTTCTCATCAGTGGTGGCGGTGGAGGCAGACTGAAGTCCGTCAAGCTGCCCAGGTCGTCCTGTAGAGTTGCCGAGATCCTCTGAGTACGCTTCAAGCGGTTGGTGGCTCCACACTTATCGCCCCTGTCCGGCGTGCTCCAGGGTGGAAGCGGGAGTGGCGAGCTGGAGACCGCATCGCCGTATTGGGTATGCTGGGTGACACGACTTCTTGTCTTGATCTGAGCACTGGCGGGCATACGTGCTTCGTGAAGCGACTGCTGACATATCGATGCTTGCGTCGGGACAATCGTGCTTATCTGACTCTGATGAAGTGCTGGCGGCGAGGAAGGCGGCGATGAGTCTGCGATGACATCCAACTCCGCATTCTCCTCGGCGGACTCAGAGGCGTTGCGCTCATCGGACTGGCTGACGCGTGCTGCTTGTGGTGAGATCGCATCTATCAGATCGCTGAGCAGCTGTTCCGAAGGGCGGTGTGGCGGGCTTGTCAGATCGACTGTTGTGATCGTCTGCGCGGACACTGCATCAGCGCCGATCTCATCGAGAGGGTCATCGTCCGTCTCGCTGTCCTCCACAGCTTCTCGTGCACGCTTCAACGGCATTTGCGTTTGTGTCCATGCAAAGCGCGCGGCGTCTCGATCCAGTGCCGCACCAACAGGGTCGTATGTGTGTGGTCCATCATCGAGATATTGCTCACTTCCGTGAACGCTGTTCGAGTCGTGATGTAATTCGGATATGAGTGCATCCCCTTCGCTGAGGGCATCGAGATCGTCGATTGTGTCCAAGTCGAGGGAGTCGAACTGAGTCTCTGCGATTGTGGTAGATCTCGTTAGCTGCCTTGGTGGCGGCACCGTAGATATAGAGAGATCCTCGAGCTGAGAGTCTTGCACAGTGAGTGTGCGCTTCAGCTTCCGACACGATCGCTTGGTCATGGTGAGTATTGGCGCGATCGGCAAGCCTGATATTGCGGTTTGGCTGATATCAGACGCCTCCTTGAGCGGGATTTCCGATGTCTTCACAACAGTGTCGCCACTTGGCTGCAGTTGCAGCGGCCGTAGTCTAGTGTTGGCGCTACGCTCACCAAGTGGAACGCGTTGGGTGGCCGCGACGGTCGGCGAGACCGTTGTGGCCTTTGTTTGTGTTGAGACATGGGATTGCAGAGACGACGCCTTTATACTGGGAGATGTCTGAGAGGCTGCCACCTCTCTCAGGCCGCTTGATTTCGTCGGCGTAGCTTCATTGCGGGTGCCTATACAGACGCCAGCACACGCAGAGGAGATGGTTGGATCGATTGGCTTCCTTGCGGACACCGACTTTCGCAAGTCGTAGCGTTTGGCAGGCGTCGCCCCAGATCTCGTCGACGCACTGACATACCCAGAGTCATCCAGATCACCCGCTGCCTTCGCTGGGCTTCGAAGATCGTACCGCCTCGCGGGCATTTTATAACTGACTCGATCCTCGCCAGGAGCATGGGACAGCCATGGAAGCTTCTTCTTCCTTGCGACCTGTCGCTTCACCATCATGTCTGCGAACCTGTCCCTTCCTTCGTCGTCGTAAATATTGAAGTCCGGTGCGTCGTCATCTGAGAAAGCATCGGCAGCTCTCGAGGATGCAGGTAGCCAGGCAATCTGCGTGAGAGTGTTCTGCCCCTTCTCCTTTGCCTTCATGTTTGCACCACTCCGCCGTCGGCTTCCAGCATTGCCACCGGACTTGCCACCTGAGACTCGACGCTTCTTCCTTGGCTTCTCCGTGTCCAGATCGTCTTCGCTGCCCTCCTCGCTCCAGATCTCAATGGCTTCAGCATCCTTTGGCGTACTGACGAAATCGAGCTGTGTCAAGGACGACTGCCTTTTTTCGGCGTTGCTGCCTAGCAACGAAGGTCGTGGCCGGGCCACTCGAGTGTGTAGACCAGATCTTCGTTTGTTTAGTTGTCCTGGACGGACGACGTCCAAAACACCAGCCATATTATCGATACATTGGTAGAACGATACTGTTCTTCAGATTCGTGCCAGTGGGCCTCAACGCGTTCACAGGCAGGAAGACGCGTTGATGACGTAAGGTTGCCGACACGACCTTCAACTTATAAGTTTTCCTTACACACTGCACTACACTCTCACTCGAGGAAAAGTCTTTTCGCAGTCGGTGATTAAGCCTCAGTCCTCCTAGACGGCATGATATGAAGGGTCTGGTTGCAATGCTGGATCCATACGCGAAACCGCCTGCGGCCTTTCGTGAGATCTACAAGCGACTGCAAAAGCTCAGCGTGGTCGACATCTCCAACGAGAGCGCTATCGTTGATCTGCAAGCACTTGGCCAGACGAGCGAGTCCAGAGTCCGCGAGGCGTCGCGACATACGCTGTATCCAATGTCCCCGGAGGCGTTCGGTGAGTTCACCGGCACTCGATGCGAAACTACGAAAGCATTCACAGTCTACGAAGTGAGCGACCTACCAGGTACGCTCTATCCAGTGGAAACTTCATGTTCGTAGATCTGAGGTAGGTCGGCAGGTCTGTTCCTCTATCCCGATCTCCTGCCTCGAGACATTCAACTACAAATCCTCGCAAAGACTTTTCATCGCGATCTATCTAATCCGCAGCACTTGACGAACGTGCACACGCACTACGACGTGCCGACAACATCAGCTCGGTCATCTTACTTCTCTCCTGCGGCGCAAGGTCTTATCTTCAGCCCACGAGACCCTGCAATTCACAAGCCGATTACCACTCAACAGTTCCTCGACAAGAAGCTGCGCTGGATGACGCTCGGAGGTCAGTACGACTGGACGAACAAAGTCTACCCTGCTGGGCTACCTCCACCCTTCCCGTCAGACATCAAGCAGCTCATCGAGTCACTCTTTCCAATGAAAGCCGAAGCTGCGATCGTCAACCTCTACAGTCCGGGCGACACCCTGTCACTACATCGCGACGTATCCGAGGAGTGCGATCAGCCTCTGGCTTCGATCTCGCTGGGCTGTGAAGGTATCTTCCTAGTTGGACTCGACGATGGTCGTGCTGTAACGCTCCGACTACGCAGCGGTGATGCTGTGCTTATGAGTGGTGACAGCAGGTTCGCCTGGCATGGCGTGCCGAAGGTAGTTGCAGACACTTGTCCAGAGTGGATGCAAGACTGGCCTGCAGGAGGTGGACAATTCGAGGAGTGGAGAGGCTGGATGGCAGGGAAGCGGATCAATCTCAACGTAAGGCAGATGTTTGACTGACTTTCACACTTCTGCCATTGGTATGCTTGCCTGCGGCCGGCTCATCGGAGTGCGCCAAGAAATCACTTCCAGCTTCGAATTGGCTGATGGCCCGCCAGATGGCCGGGATATGGCGTCCTCAGCCAACGCGGCACGGTGACCTTCATTGGACATTGCGACTTCGTTCTTGTTACTATATTGCCACGCCTCTGCAATCGTCGACATCAAGTGACATGCATGCCTAAGTTTGGGGCGACAGGGCTTTCAGCTACAATCAGTGAAGATGTACGACGCATGGCTACATGCTGGCCCAGAAGTGCTGACTACCTATCGCAATCCTCGGCTTCCAGCTGCGCATCTCAAGGCTTCCACGGCGGTCAAGTACCCGCTGCTCATGCATCATGCGAATGAGAAGTGCATCGTTACTCACGTGAGGAGTTGGGGGCTTAGCTGAACGTGTACCTGAGTACATCGGCTGACACACGGCTCAAGCTTTGCGCCACGGCCTTCGCTTACGGTGAGTGCGACCACACCACCCCAAGCATGGTACTATAGATCTTGGAGAGCTGCGTCACAGCTTACGGGTAACGTGCTACAATTTGATGCGCCGCTCAGATGAAAGCAAGGATTTTGCGGCCTCACGGTGAGGCAAAAGCGAATGCATCACGGCTACAGCCCTACCCCGGCCAATCGCAAAAGTGACCACCTTCAGAGAGATCATAGTACTGCATTTCGAGCTGCGTGTACAACGCAATTCGTATCATCAGCTCAATGGTACCGTAGTCTTGACACGGCTGGCTGCTTACTCACAAGGGTTCATCAGCTCGCCACAGCAAGACATGGACCGCTTTTCCGCTTTACAGCGATTGCGGAGCGCCATGCGATCACTCTACAACATCAGATCCATAGCGAGCCCCAGTGACCGTCAGAGGAACGCCATCAAAGCTCTTCCTAAGCCTAATAGCATATAAGGCGGCTTCGTCTTCGTCCATCTCCTGCAACGTTCCCTACTGCACTTGCCTGAGCTCAGCATACGCCTACTTCGTTATGGCACCCACCCTCGAAAAGGTATTCGACCTCCGAGCCTTCCTCGGTAAGACCGACACACTTCCACTTGGGCATGTGAAGGGCGGCGCACAGCGCATCATCGTTCCTGTCACGAGCGGCTTTCTAAAGGGCTCTGGCGTCGAAGCCGAGATCATCCCGACAACTGGTGCAGACTGGCTTCTCCTCGATCCTGCCACAGGCACCGCTCATCTAGACGTTCGCATCGCGCTGCGGACTAAGGAGGGAGATAGTATCTACATATACTATCCGGGTATGGCACGCTCAGGGTTTCATTTCTGCAGATGAGCAGATCTGACCTCGGTCCAGGTATCATCAAGCTAGATGAGAAGATTGGTATGGCTCTGTCCTGGGACCCTGCGATGAGGACCACGAAGAGCTCTGATCACTACTTCTTTGCGACGCCAAGAATCGAGGTGTCCAATGAGAAGCATAAGTGGATGGAGCAGACCGTATTCGTATCGCACGGTAAGTGCCCTTGAAGCCGTACTACACCAGTAGCCAGCTAAGACGCGCTAGGACATTTTTTTGCAGAAGGAGATGGTACTCAGGCGGCGGAGTACGAGGTGTACAAGCTGGTGTCGGGATAAAAACCTTTCGCATAATGTTACGCAACGGTAATATGCACTCTCACTCAACAACACAAGTCCCCTCAAGCTGCACACCAGGGCATTTGTATTTCAACTCTATTCCAGATACACCAGTCACCAGATTGATGTTGTCTCGCCAAGTACGTGTGATATGCTTGCCACCTTGCCACTCATTACCCTCGCTAGTCCGTAGCAGATACACCACGCGGACCTTGTTGAGCTTCCTGAGCAGACAGCCGTGTGTGTACTGCAGAAACCGCATCCACATGCTTTTCGCTTGTTCTCGCACAAGAGCATCCTCAAGCACGAGCCCATCCGCGCCCGGTCTGTAGACGCACCAGCCGGACGCAGCGTCCTCGATGTGACTGCCAATCGTGGGAAGCGGGAGGATGGCTGGACCAGCAGGGCCACGCAGACAGCCACGATGGTAGCCTGGCGTGCTTTTGATCAGCATGACCGCAAGTCGCTGAGCCGTTGTGAACGCTACGATGCTTTGTCGGTTCGCTTTTGCGTATGGCTGCGACAGAACTCGAGAAGACCGAACGTTCTAAAGGCATCGTAAGCAGGGAGCTACAATGTGGAAGCTGGAAGCAATCTCACCGAAGATACAATGACCCATTCCGATGCCAATAGCCTCCTTAGCAACAGGATCTGCTCGTCTAGCTGCGCACTTGCCAGCTGTGCCTTCATGAATACCAGCTCCAGCACTGCGATGGCTCGAAAGGTGATATAGTCCTGCAACCTCAGTGTGGCCTGGCCATGCAACACAGTAGCGATGTAGATCACACTTAAGAAGTTCACGAACGGCGTATCGCTCCAATGAAACTCCCTGCACGTCTTAGAGCCAGTATAGGAAGCATGGGTGTCTTGTGACACGAGGCTAGCGATGCGAAGAAGCAGGTCACGAAGGTTGAGGCCACGAGGAGGTTCAATGTGAGTGATGACAGAAGCAGGTTCATCGATACGCTAGCGGCCAGTGTCGACGCGAGAAGCAAAACGCCAGTGTTGCTGAAGTACAGCTCGCTTTGCTCGCCGTCTGCATCTTTGCTCAATATTGATGTGTAGGCGTCGAGCACAACGGAGAAGCGAATATTGTCCTCGTCATGACGCAAGGATCGATTCGCGAGACGCCAGGCAATGGTGATGAGGTTCAGAAGCTCCTTCGCGAGGACGGTGATACAACTGTTGCAGTAGCAATGCGCTCGCTACATTGATCTGTTGCTTCCAGGGTACAACGGAGCGAGCATGCAATGGAAAGAGTGCCGAGAGGTCCATTTGGATAGGTTCAAAGGGTCGCTGTAATATGCTGGGTCTCCGAAAGACGTCCGCACAGGAAACTCTATGCTTATGGCATATTGAGCGTTGGAACAAGTCCTCTTGTCGACTGGACGGCGGAGAAGGAAAGGGATATGCGAAGCTGAGGCTCTGCATAGGTGCCCTACCTATAAATTGGCGCCACATAAGCGATCCAGTGATAGGCGAGCCAGCTACCAGGCAGCCCCACTGCATGCCGTCTGCTAAAGGGCACGCGGAGGGCGGCGTTATGACCCCCGGAGCGAGCTGATATCCATGAGGTCTGTCTCGACGAAGTTACAGGTATGTGATTCTCCAGTCAAATAGCCTTGAAGATGTGACCAAAGTCCACTGCTGAAACGGCAAGATATTGGAGGTGCACTGTGCGCAAATTGGCTCGTGAACCGTGCCCTTGTTCGAGTGAGCCGCTGTTCTCACACGAAACCTCCACGCTCGCCTTCAACCATTCATGTTTCGACATGATACTGGCTCTGTATGCAATACACACAGGTGACAGTGTGCAGCGAATAGTATGTTCAGCCGCACTTTGGCAAGACTGGCGACCCTCAGGTACGCCTGCTGATGACATGACTGAGATCTGTTATTCTGCTTCAACTCTCCCATCTGCCCTCGCCCTGTCCGCATGTACGCTTCTCTGGCCGGATGCTTCTTTCCTTGCAGAAGCCCATGATGGTCTTGGATGGTGGATAAGTTCTTCCATCAAGCTGGCGATACTTTCAGATCCTACAACATCGGATTCGCGAAGGATGGCTTTAAGATCTAATGCCGGGAGGTAAGTCCCAAAACAGAGCGTGGTCTCAACCCATCACCACGTCAGAGCTGCTTCAGTGTGGAAATTCCCGTAATCTGAACGCAAGTGAGCCAGCATATAAACGGTAGCCTCGCCTGGCAATGAGTCCAATCAACCAATTCTCCCTGGACAATGGCACCCACCTTGGAGAAAGCATTCGACCTCCGAGTCTACCTCGACAAAGATAACGCAGTCCGTCTCGGCACCATCAAGGGTGGTCCTCAACGTACCTACGCACCAGTTGGCTCTGGTGAATATTTGCGAGGCTCCGGTGTCGATGCTGAGATTATTCCAAAAGGGGCTGACTCGGTTCTGGTTGACATGGCATCTGGTACAGCTCATCTCGACGTTCGATGCGCCTTCAGGTCCAAGGAGGGCGACAACTTCTATCTATACTACACCGGTATCGTCCCCGGGTGATGCTTGTTTGATTGCGGCGCTGATGTACTCGCAAGGCATTGTCCGACTAGACGAAAAGCTAGGTCTGCTCTTCACATTCAGTCCTGAAGTGGAGACTACGAAGAGCTCCGATCATTACTTCGTCACCACGCCAACAATCGAAGCATCGAACGAAGAGCACAAGTGGATGGAACGGACGATATTTGTGTCTCATGGACATGTCTATGTCGAGGGAGATCGCCTAGCGGTGGAGTATGAGATGTACAAGGTGGTCTCGGGTTAGCTCCAGACATGTAGCTTAGGCAAGGCGCGAGGCGGAAGGCGCTCAATCCAGGCCGTTCGAAATGGTAGCATTGCAAAGCACACTGTATGAAACATTCCCTACCATTAACTCCTTTCGCGAGACAAGGCTTATTCAGCCTGCAGAGGGGCATGTTGGGGGATGAGACTTCAACTGATCGCCACTTGGCATCGCTACTGCATGCAGTGCTTGTACTGCAGTACTTTGGTCATGCGCCGACATGATTCTCAGTCACAATCCCTTTCTTTCCAAACAGCTTCTATCATGCTATACATTGTCTCACTCGCTCGTGCCACGCGATGATTCTCCCAGCCAATGTTCTCTTGAGATGTAAGTGGACTTTAGGTACGCGTTGAACCGAGAGTATCCAGTATTCAGTGTCGTCGAAGGCTCTCAGCTCGGATCACCATAGCAAATTCATCGACCTGCAGTCGACAACCGAAATGACCATCGCAAAGGTCGACATAAGATATTGTCGCATCACCGTCGTTGGTAAGATTCGTCCACGACCTAAGCACTTAAGCCTCTCACTGGTCGACCAGAGACCCGCTTCTTCGCGGACAAGAGATCCGGATCTGCCTTCGAGACCGCATCATAGCGCATGCAAGTACACCGTTGGCGTACACTTCAACGGACCACACCAAAGCCACGGTTCGCTGGCATGATCGTGTCTCGTGGCAGTCCTGATACAACAGTAAAGTACATTGAATCTCTCATATCTTCGTCGATCATTCTTGCACGTTCACTTCAGCGCTCTTTCTCATCGTCACTTTTCATTCCACAGCAGCCACGCTGAGATGGCGACGCCCAATTCTCTTCTCACCCGAGTGAGAAACATATTTCGTCGGAAGCCTAGAGATAAAACTAAGACTACCACGCAGAACAGCAACACCCCTAGTACCCAGCAACCTACCAATCAGCAGCAGCCAGCGGTCGGCCAAGCTCAGCAACCTTTAGTGACACAGAACCGAGCTGCAACTGCAGCGGCAGCAAGCACGTCTCCGACATTGCAGATCCAGCTTCAAAACCAGACAAAGTCGAATCAGGTTTGGGCATACATCAGTGCGACTCTACTGGGCCGTTCAAAGAACACTGTCACTGCTGACAACCATCTCTAGCTGGCCAAGCCCTTGACAACAACAATGCTCTCTTCCTACTCCAGTCAGACGCCAGAACGCCTTATTACCCGCCCTCACCCTCTTCGACCGGCCAGCCCTTGAATGCTAATTGCGCCATTCCCTTGGGTGGACCAGGCAACACAGTCAACGCAACCATCCCACGTATAGCTGGTGGTCGAATCTGGTTCTCCCAGGACGCCACGCTGAAGTTCTTCGTGAACCCTGGTCCCGGTCTCGTCGAGCCCTCAATCTTCAATCCTGCCGACCCGAACATCAACACCAACTTTGCCTTCTGCGAATTCACCTACAATCAATACGAGCTGTTCGCCAACATCAGCTACGTCGACTTCGTCTCCGCTCTACCGATCGCGCTCACCGTCAAAGACAACTCAGGTGCCACACGCCACGTCTCCGGCATGGGTCCCAACGGCTTGACGCAAGTTGCGCAAGGCCTGCAAGCGCAGACCGCGAAGGATACGAGACGATGGAGCTCCTTGATCGTCTCTCGCAACAACCAACCCCTCCGTATCCTATCGCCAAATTCTGGCATTCTACTGAATCCCTCCTGGTTCGGTACTTACTGGAACGCCTACGTTGACCAGGTCTACGCTCAGTACTCGACAAAGCCGTACACGATCAACACGCAGGCTCAGTTTGGGAACGTCACTGGCCAAGTGAGTAACAACAATTTCAAGTTCGGCAATTCCACATTCGCGAAGCCGAGTGCCAAAGACATCTTCGGCTGCAACACAGGACCATTCGCAACGGGTAGTAACACTGAAACTAATGTCATCATCCCCCGTCTCTCAGCAGCGTTCAACCGCAGTACTCTGCTTCTATCGAACTCTTATCCGAATTCGGTACAGCCTGCACAGTACTACCAGAATCAGACAACGAATGTGAGTTTATCGTCCACCCGTATTATATTTCCCACATTCGCTGACTTGGAGATGCAGCACTACGCCCGCCTCGTGCACGCCGCGAACCTCGACGGGCATGGCTACGCCTTCCCCTACGACGACGTCACACCCGACGGTGGCGTCGGCCAGGAGGGAAGCATCAGCAGCGGCTCAACGGCTTCGTTTCTAGTGGCTGTGGGCGGCAACAACGCTTATGCGGCTTAGGACGCGCCAGAAGACGCTATGGCGAGGGAAGCGAAGGCTATGAAAGCAAAGGCTGTTTGAGGTGCTTTGTACGTATTGTAGATTCATGGACATTAGGGTATTTCCCGATTAGCCTTCCGCGCTACCTACGACAGCGTAGCCTCGCGCTACGCCTTCCCGCCCTTGCTCCATGCCCGCGCCGACGATCTTGCCGTCTGCATCGCGCTCGTAGGCGATGCGCTCGTCGCTGCCGAGACCTGTCCAGGTACGTCGGGAGCGGAGAAACTCAGCACCGGGTGACGTGACGCCATTGACGGTCGCCACATCGCCTTTGGCACGCTGTATGAGCGCGGAGGACGGAGCGGCGGCTCCATCACTCGACTGAGATGAAGCCGCTGCGACTGGCTTCGGGCGACCCATTGGTCGCGACCGCGAGACGTACTTGCCCGTTCGAAGATCGAATTCCGGAGGCTCGTCGTCTGACTCTTCGTCCTCCCAATGCGCGCTACTGCTGCCCACCCCACCATCCTCTGTGTCTGCTACATAACCAGGCCCGTCGTCCGCATTGGTATTATCTACAGCAGCTCGGTCCCTGCTAAGTAGACCTCCGAAATCTCCGACCCACTCGCCACCCCACTGCCTCTTCCCATCGCCCTGCAGCGCTACCTCCAATTCAAACGGCGTGATCACAGGTTTGTAAAACTCGCCACTATCTACCAGACTACTCTCCCAGCACCCAATGATCACCCAGCCCTCGATCTCTGCAAAGTTGGCCAGCTTAGCTGCGTTGAGCTTGCCAACGACGAATGTATAAGACTTCTTGCCAGCTCGGGTAATGAGGTCCTGGCAATGAGCAAGAGCAGCCAGATAGTTCTTGACTGACAGGGTGTTGATCAACAGACCAAGGATTGGAGCTGTGGAGATAGATGTCAAGAGGGCGTAGCGGCGGCGAAGGAGTACTGATGTGTTTGAAACAAGGACTTCGGGGTTCGCGCTGGAGGTGGCGGTTGTGAGGGTGTGGATCGCCTTGACGCGAGAGGAGAGAATGAGGAGAAGGCTGTTGGGTGGGTGGAGGACGTGGAAGACGCTGTATGCTTTCAGTGCTTCAGGGTCGGACTGAACGTCTTCAGGTACTGTCCGATTTGGCAGCGCGCTCCCAGGATTGTGCAGGATGTCTGTCGCGAAGAGGTTGCCATAGCCTTCATCGCAGAGTCGCTGAGCGAGTGTTGGTATATGAGACTGGTATGGGACGTCGGCCATGAGTATCACTTTCTCCTGTACATCGGAGTACGTGCGCTTGAATGCTGCTACTGCGGCTTCAAGATCGAGTGGCGGAGACGTGAAGACGTATATTACCGGTAGTCTGGCAGTCGGACTGAGGCATGACCTTCCATAGTGCACTACCACGTCGGCATCGACGTGCTCAGCAGCTATCTCGTCGACGCAACAGGCGCCGTAGGACGTGTCACCCAGTATAGTGAGGTAGTGTTCCTGATCTTCCTCGGTGCTCTCACTTGGCTGGCTGGTCCTTGCAACATCCGATGTGCCAACCTCGCTCGCTATACTCTCTGCGCTCCCAGCAGCTTTGTCGCGACTGGGAGTTGCCTTCGGGTCAGCTAGAGTGTCCTTCTTGCATATCCTTCTGAGCTCCCGCGATAGGCTGTCGCTGACTCTCGGCGCGTCCACCATCATGCTGTCCGGGAACTGTAGACCAATGCTTCGCCATCTCCCATCGCGTATCTCTCGGACTGTACGATGTATCTCATACTGCACATAGAGCTGCTCGTCTGACAGTGTGCTACCGGCACTGATGGGCGACGCGATCGGCTCAAACCTGTCGTCGACTGGGGTCGAGAGAATCGGTGCGGTCGAGACGGGCATTTTGGTGTCGCCTGTCGGCCTTGCGCGCCAGCGAATTGTCCAAGATGATCCATAATAGTATACCCAATTATTTAAAAAGTACTTTCTGTGCCACATGCCTTATCGCCGGCTTATGGCCGACACGTGGTTGCAGGGTTATATACATGTACACCTCCCATAGCGACTTCGGTACCGACATCTTTCTCACGGGCAATCGCATCGTCTGCGATAGGCCGCAGGGCATTGCTTCTTGACGGGGAGGTGCGCATGGCTAAGATGCCGCGTGAGAGTCCCCACGCCTAGCGGAAGGAGATTGATGGGTCTTCGTTGTGACGCTCCGTCTCAGCGACCACTTAAAACTCGAACACACCCGAGTATTGCATTAGCGATCATGCTGAACGCGCGAGCCTTGACCGAGCTCCTCACCCTTAACACAGATGATACTCTGTGCAAGCAGTGGTGGCTGATGACTCCTAATGGCACCTTGCTTGCCTATAATGAACCCAGCGGGGTCAAAACTCTGCGCAACAAGGCCGCCATGGTCGTACTATCCTGGCAGGAGCATCAGCTACTATTGCAGCCTCAGCCCGAGGATTCGGAGCAGGACGAGGACGGCTCTCAAGAGTCTGAAGCACTTGGCCCTGCTGTGAAGCTCCGGGCGCTGACCATCGAATCGACGACCTCAAACATCTTGACCACCCGCGTACAAGCCGGGCTGCTACTTACACTAGAAGGCGGTGTACCGCCTCGGCGCCGTGGCTTCGAACCAAAGACCTCTGCTGAAGGGGACGACGATGCTGTGTATCCGCCTGAGGACACAGCCGAAGCCGCCACGTCAAGCGAAGAGCTGACAACGTCAAGACCAAGCAGCACAATGAGTAACGCCGCGATCAGCATCCTCCGTCTCCAACGAAAGAAGCTCGATGCATTGGCTGATGCGATATTGGACGAGCTCGAACGAACTGGGTTCACCATGCCTGGCAAAGGAGCAATTAACATGTTCTGATCGCACGCAATTGACAATATATCAGTCATAGCCTGGACTAAACATATATCGAGCCCTGCGAGGAATTCGCGGCCAAACGAGCCAACGAAGTGTGACCCTTGGACACCCTGAAGCACACTGCACTCCACGTTCGCGAACGTGGGGTCAGACGCGGGGTATTGGACTTCGATGCTTTGCAGGTACCTATTGGAGTACCGGAGAAGGCGGACCTGCAGATGCATTGTGGCATGTGAGAGCCAGGCTAAGATGTTCGCACGCCGATGACGGACGGTAGGCAAACAAATATGCTCGCCTTCCGCCCCGTATCTGCCTTGACAACGTGTACTTAAATCCCTTCCAGTCGAGTCACGAAGGACTCGGTTGCGGGAATATACTATGCCTCAACCACATAATGGTACCAATGGTCACGCAGCACGCCCAAAGGTTCTCATACCTGAGAAGGTCTCACCGGATGGCCTCAAACTCCTACAAGCCTCCCTCGATGTCCACGAACGCAAAGGTCTGAGTCCGCAAGAGCTCGAGGAAGTGATCGGCGAGTACGATGCACTCATTGTGCGAAGCGAGACGAAAGTCACTGCAGCGCTGTTGGCGGCTGGCAAGCGACTACGCGTTGTAGCAAGAGCCGGAGTAGGTGTTGATAATGTGGATCTCGACGCTGCGACGAAGCTGGGCATCATTGTGGTCAACAGTCCGCAGGGAAACATCAACGCCGCTGCTGAGCATACCATTGCCTTGCTCATGGCCACGGCGAGGAACATCGACATCGCTAGCGCTAGTCTGAAGAGTGGAAAATGGGAGAGGAGCAAGCTAGTGGGTGTCGAAGTCAAGGGGAAGACATTGGCTATCATTGGGCTGGGCAAGGGTAAGCAGCATTGCGTTTTTGTAGGGAGTATAAAACGCTGACCCTATCTACAGTCGGTCTCACCGTTGCGCGTGCAGCCGGCGGCCTGGGCATGGACCTGATAGCCTTTGACCCTTACGCCAACACTTCACTGGCAGCGTCCGCAAACGTCGAGATCGTCTCCACTATGGACGAGCTTCTGAAGCAGGCCGACTTTCTCACTATCCACACACCACTCATAGCATCCACAAAAGGCATGATCAGCGCTAATGAGCTCGCGAAGATGAAAAAGACGGCACGCGTACTCAACGTGGCACGAGGAGGCATGTTTGACGAGGCTGCATTGCTGGAGGCCCTCGAAGCAGGCACGATAGCCGGCGCTGGGATAGACGTATTCACGTGTGAGCCGCCAGCCCCTGACGACAGTGCGAGCAGACTCATAGCGCATCCTAAGGTCGTTGCAACACCGCATCTTGGAGCGTCTACAGTGGAAGCGCAGGAGAATGTCTCGATCGATGTCTGCACGCAAGTCATCTCGATTCTCTCTGGCCAGATGCCGCGCAGCGCAGGTGAGTCATACCTCCCTCTTCCCACCCTCTACAGTGCCTTGCTAATCCTATCCTAGTAAATGCTCCCCTCATCCTCCCCGAAGAATACCGCACGCTCTCCCCCTTCGTCTCCCTCCTCGAAAAGATGGGCTCTCTCTACACCCAACACTTCCAACCGCCCTCTGCCTCCCAACCCCGCAAGATCTTCCACCTAACCTACACTGGCGCCCTGGCCTCCGCGCAGACCACCAAACCCCTGTTCGCAGCCTTTCTCAAGGGTCTCCTGACCCCAATCACCTCTTCGGAAAGTCTGAACATCAACCTAGTGAACGCCGAGATCGTCGCCAAAGAGCGCGGCATTCTGATCAATGAGTCCCGCTCGCGAGAGGAGGATCTGGAATCCTCATCCGGATTTGCTTCGTCCGTGACGCTCACCGCTCGCCTTGCACCGCGGTCTCCGTCAGTCTCCCGCGTCCCTGACCCCTTCAGTCAGTCCAAAAAGATCGACCAAGACCACACGATTACCGGCTTCGTCTCAGCCAACACGCCCTACATCTCTCGCCTCGGGCGTTTCGAATGTCGCTTCATCCCCTCTGGCACACTGCTCATCTGCAGGAACTTCGACTCGCCTGGCAAGATCGGCGTTGTGGGAGGACGACTGGGGAAAGCGGGGGTGAATATCAGATTCATGAGTGTGGCGCCTATCGACCCACCGGAAGGAGCGGAGGGTGAGCTGATTGATAGTGACGGGAAGCAGGGGGGAAAGAACGAAGCGTTGATGATTCTGGGCATTGCGGGGAGTGTGAGTAAGGAAGTGAAGGAGAGTCTGGTGGGCGAGGATGGAGTGCTGGAGGCGGGTGTTGTGGTGTTGTGAGCTGAAATACACGTCTCACACAGCCGACTTCAGGTTGAGAAAAGCGGTGATCGATTCTAGAGTGATCATGCCACCTGTGTATGCATGTCTAGATCTAGTAGTCGCTATCGTAGTCCTCCTCCGGCAACAACGCGCGGTAACGTCTGCTGGCTAGATCTTGCTCGAGTCCGCCTTCGCTCTCGGGATCTGCGTAGCCTGTATGAAGTCAGTGGATGTGCTTTCAAGTCATAATGCAGGCATGCGCGACTGACCTCTCCCGCCCAGCAAGCTCAACACAACCGGCAAGAACACCAACGCATGCAGCGCCGCCCAAATCACCAGCGCAAGCCACACTCGGAAGTAATACACCTCAAAGATCTTGCTCCTCGTGAAAGCCAGCACGAACACACCGAGTAGCTTCGTGACGGTGATACCGCTGAACACACTCCCGCCAACATTCACCAGCGCAGCCCACGCTCTGCCTTCTTTGTTACCGGCGGTGTTACCGCGCATGGGTGCGCGCTCGAGAATAGCGGGTTGAGGGACCGTGAAGGCTCTAGCGATGTGAGCGCAGAACTCCACGCTGATACCCACAGAGATGATGATATTGACGAGGGAGACTGCGTTCAAGCTAACGCCCACGAGAGTCATGGTCGCGACGATGTCCGTGACGATCATGGCTACTGTCAACGTCACCAGGAATGCGGTGGCCAAGGAGCCAAGGAGCAGTGTCGTCAAGCCCAGAATGAATAGCAGCGCGGAGCCTACCAGCGTTGTTGCGAGCCCGATGATAGAGTGATACTGGTCGAAGAAGATATAGAACTTCGAGTATGGAAACACTTCGATGTTGTTCTCGCGGGAGATGTCGTTCGCGATGCGGCGCGCGGAGGCGTAGGCGGCGATGAAATCGTGCTGAGAGCGTAGTGGTGTATGGGCTGTGCGGAAATGCGTTGCTGGCAGGGTCAGAGAGGTGGCGTTGTAGCGGACTGCGTCGCTGTAGGCTGCTGCGCCAGCTAAGGGGCAGTCTTCGACGGCTGTGTCGTTGAGCCAGTGGGAGAGTTGAGAAATGAAGGCTTCGCCTTCGGGCATGCCGGTCATGGTCACGCTCCAAGGTGGGTCTTGGTCGGCTAGACAGGGCTTGCCGTTAGAGTCGAGGCAGCAGGTATCGAGCTCGGGGTCGAGGTATTTCAGGAAGTCGTCGATCCAGCTAGCAGTGGAATCGGCTATGTAGGAGAGACCTGAGCGTTTGCGCTCTTGTTCGAGGATGTTTGTCAGGGAAAGGGTGTTGCAAGTGGAGAAGCGGGCGCAGAGTTCGCGTTGGTGGGAGCGTTGCGTAACATTCAGATCGCGCGTGACGAAGTAGACTGGTGGGCCCGCATCGAAGTAGGCGTAGAGGTCATTGAAGTAGTCGATCATGTAGCTGCCTTGAGGCATTGCCATGCGTTGGTCAAGGCCGAGCTCGATTTCAGGGAGTAAGGCGATGCCCGCTCCGAAGATGGCGAGGAAGATAGTCAAGATCACCACTCGAGCGCGGTTGCCGAGAATAGTGGGTGCATACGTCTTGCGAATGAAGCGAGAAAGCCAACCTTCCTCTTCCTGGCCACTGAAAGGTGCTCCACCATAGCCATTTGGCATGGTTGAGTCGTGAGCGCCCTGAAGCTTGACACATGGGATGCAGTCAGCACGACCAGCCTCGACACGCTCTTGATTCAATGCGAGCACCGACACGAACATGGTGATCTGCAGCAATGCATTGATCAGGACAGCGCCCGCAGCATAAGCCGCGAAGTTGCGAACCGCTGGCATGCCCACGAAGGCGCCGAGCGCGAATGTGACAGTCTCCGTCGTGGCTGACAGCAAAATCGACGGACCAATGCGGCCCATGGTGCGTGCAACCCGCTCCGGTACTGACTCGTCGGCATGACTTATGTTTACCCGCTCGAACTCGTGCACGATGAGGAAGATGTTGTCTACGCCGACTGCTAGGACCAGGAAGGGAATCACCTCGGCGATGATGAGAGTAGCCTTGAGGCCAAAGGCGGCGAACAGCCCAACACTGGCAGATACTGACATCAGGACAATGATGATGCCGACTATGCCGAGCATGAATTTGCTCTGCACGAGCGCGTCCGCCGGGTTCTTCAAGATCGAGCTGAGCGAGACTGTGGTGCTACCCAGTGCAAGCGAAGCGTAGAAGAACATGACAATGTAGCTGATGACGATGATCTTGACGTCGGTGTTGGTGTTCTTGTTGAGCTCCTCTTCGAGCGAGATCTCGGCATTGAAGCTCAGGCGCAGGCCGCGCTCACTTGCTTCGACCTGAACGTCGAGCAGGAGGTCTTTCAGACTCTGTTCCCACTCTTCGGCCTTTGCTAAGCCAGGATCACCAGGATTGCGACCCTTGACAACCCAGGTGACCACCAGTGCCTGAGCGTCGGCCGCTTGCTGTGTGGTACGATTGTAGCCACCCAACACTCGCTCGACGGGGATGGGCTGACCAAAGTCTGGACGGCAGTCCACAGGCTGCTCAGTGCAGTGCTGCAAATCCTTCTTCCACGTCTTCTTATCTATTGCGGAGAAGTCATCACCGGCATTCTGGAAGTAGCCAGTGATGCTCTGCACGACACAAGCGTCTCCAGTCGGCTTGTAACAGACGTCTTGAAACGTGTAGCCGTGATCGTAGCTCTTGCGTGTGCGAACTCGATGCTCGACATCATACCACCATTGAAGTGTTTCATACGTCAACACAGGTCCTGGATTATTGATATCTGTATCATTCACCAAGAAAGCCTGCTCGGCACGGAAGAAGGGCCCGAAGCTCTCGTCGAAGAACTGCTTCTCCTGCGCGGCGTCTGAGTTGGGCGCAACCCAGAGCTTGACGGGGTCCTTCTCAATTTGGAAGCGTAGCCAGCCCAGACTCAGCAGCCCGACAACGATGACGCTGCTGACGATCGTGATGGCTGGGTAGTTGGCGCAAACACGCGCGAGTGAGCTGAACGCGCGATCGCAGTAGGTGTTCAGCCAGTACTGCCGTGTCGGGCGATCAGTGAGACCAGCATGATGTATCAGATCGCCTTCGTCCTCGTCGTCACTGGGTGACGCATCTTGCAGCAGCTGCAGACGCTCGTTCTTGCTCTTCCTCCGCTTCGCAGCAGCAGCGTGGCCTGTGACCGCAAGCACGATCAAGGTGACGATTGCGGAGTACACCATAATGACGCCGAAGCTCAAGCAGGGCAGCAAGCCTACGTGACACTCTTCTTCGACATGCAACTCGGGCAACGTCGGGCAGCTCCCAGGGCAGTCCACGCACGCGCACTTGTATCGCTCGTCTGTGCTGTTGCATGGCTTCGGCCCGCCGAGAACCGGCTTCATGCCAGTGAAGCTGTCATTCGGAACGGGGAAGTTGATCTGGAACGGGCTGCCTAGGAAGGGCTTCTTATCCCCCAAGAACTTCAGCATCTGGGTATAGTTCTTTGCGCCTCCTCCGATCAAGTCCATCGCCTTGCCACCAGTGGCACCGAACTTGACATCCTTGCAACTGTCGAAGAATCCAGCGCCATATTCTTTGCTGATCAGCTGATCAAGCTCAGTCACCAGGAATTTGTCGTTCTTGGGCTCGATTCTGGTGACGTTGATAAAGAGTGATTGATCGGGCGAACAGCTGAAAGTACAGAACAGGTCATAGAAGTTCTTTTTGCACGCTGGACATGCTGAGATGATGTTCGAGGCCTTTTGTAGATTGCTTGAAAGTGCGTCGACTTGCTCGCTTGTGCAGCACACGTCGGTCTCCTTCCAGTTGTCACCACATATCCCGACAATCTTGTCCCGTAGAGCAGTGTCCGGCTTCTCTGCGAGGCCATTGTCTGGACATGGCAGCTCTGAGCCGAAGAAGCCTTGCTTGCCACAGTGCCCTCGCAGTGCGCATCGACCTGACTCATGGATCTTCGTTGGCGGTCCAGGCTCAAGAGCAGTCGCTGTCGAAGCTGCAACTAGTGCCGCTCCTAGAAGCCATACTCTCGTCCTCATTCCCGATTGATCGCGCCTACTTTGCCGCAAGCGACTGCAGCAGTGTTCCTCAGTACTTCTGTCGATGGGTCTCGGTCAAGCGGGGTGTCGAACCAATTCAGGTTCGACGTTGTAGATCAGATAGAACTCAATACCACCGACTATGCATGAACTCAGTATGCACGTGAGAGCCTGAGTGAGGCGAATGTAGGTCCAGATGCAATGAAGCAGCCTGGAGCTATGTCCGTCAGTTTGTACGCAGCGTTTATGTCATAGCGTGGCGCTTACCCCGGACGGAGGTATCCGTTGAGCCTCAGAACTTAGGTACGTCCGGGGCAGGACTACACAACGAGTACACTTCCTGCCGCTCTCACGAGCGTGCGGGCAAGCACACACAGTAGGCCAGCACACTGATTGAGCATCGCAACCTGCCAGAGTCTCCTGCACAACTCTAAGATATAGTTGCTGTGTGTCGTTCCAGTGGACGATGTCAGCTTGGCGCTAGACGCAAATCAGGTACAGAGTTGCTATCGGCGAATCGGAGTGTTGTGCCGACGTTGTTTTGATCGCAACGCGGTTGCTTCATCTCGACACACGATCCGGACAACGCACGCTGTAATACAAGCATATTGACAGCAGCTCTACAGGACAGCAGACGATAGTGCACATAACATGCCCATCTCGCCTGCAGGACATTCGCGTCTTCCCTCGAGACTACTTCGCACCTCATCACCGCCCACCCAGGACTACCACACGGCATCAAGCTTCGACCCGCAACACGAAGCATTGAATTCGACTTGGGCGTTTGGGCATACTGTCACACAACAACTACCTCACATACAAGCGCACATAGCCATGTCGGACGATGGACACGACAACACTGGTGGCAGCATGGACATTAGTATTGAGCAGGGTAGAGCCGGTGCGCGCGGCACTGGGCAGAACGACTTTAGTGAAGATCGAGTATGGGCCTTCAGCAACACGAACAGCCAGTACGACATGACACCTCCGGCGCGCACTCGGCCGCGCAAAAGTGATGGTACTCTGCGACGTGAGGCTTCGGTGAGGAAGGCTTCGGAGGTCGCCAAGCCAAATGCGAGCGTGAAGCGGTCAGTGAGTGCAGCTGTGCCACAGCAGCCCAGCCTGGCAGAGGCAATCAAGCAGAACAATGCCCTGCCTGGCCGCGAAGACACTCACACTGGCGGTAATGTCACCAGACCAACCCGCAACACCCGCTTCGGCAATCGTGTGCTTTCTGGCTCCACTCTGGAAGGGAGTAACGGCGAGGGCAAGAACAGCAACAAAGTTACTGCAAGCAATAAGAACGCGACGACGCAAGACCTCAGCGAGACTACATTCGCCTTGCCGGACATGGAGGGCGCTACCCAGCTGTACGGCGGCACACCAGCGGTGACACGCCCAGTGAAGCGGGCAACACGATTCACGCCGTCAGCTGCGTTTCGCATGCCATCTCGCAGCACAGCTGTCGAGTACCGCAATCTTGGTGGTGCTCCTCTCGACAAGGATGCTGAGCGCGTGTTTGACGGCATTAATGATGCCGTCAACAGAGTTGCCCAGCTCGAGCTCGAAGTTGGCCGCCTTCGAGACGCACTTACAGACCGAGAATTCGAGATTAGCGATCTGAACTCCCGCCTTGAGACTGAGCAGCAGAATCATCGCCCTGACAGCGGACTTGGCTCTGAAGATGAGGGAGCGAAATTGCAATGGCGTCGTGAGAGACTGCAGTTGCAGGGGCAGATCAACGGGCTCCAAGACAGTCTGGGGAATGCTGAGCGTCAGGTCCGCACCCATGAAGCCACGGTCTTACGAGTCACTCAGGAGAGGATGGATGTGGCTGCGCAGTGTGAGCGTCTTACTCGGGATCTCCAGGATACTAAGCGCGAAAACGAGGTCTTTCGCGAGAACTACTCAAGGATGCAAAACGAGAATGAGGAGCTCTGGGAGGAGCTGGCTGAATTGCGTGAGCGGGTGCCAGGAAAGCGAGTGCGCAGTGCTAAGAGGAAGTCTGCTCCTGTTCAGCTTGAGGCAGAGGAGACTGTCGACCAGACCGTTGAGAAGCCGCAGGGTGCCAGTGCTCGCCAGTCAGGTCAGCCGCAGGCTATGCGCGCAGCCGATTACACCGAGCAGCAGGCTACCCGGAGCCAGTCACAAGATGTCACCTTTGGCCAGCTCGATCAGACGGCCCGCAACAACATTGCCAAGGTGGTACAACGCGAGCTTCAGCGTGTGCAAGGTGCTTCGATGATGATCTCCCAGGCGGCTCGCGAGCAGCGCTGTAGGAAAGTCGTCGCCGTGCAGCCCACTACAGCACCTCAACGACAAGTCTCACAGACGACACACCGTCGCGCTTCCGGGCTGGTCAATGGGCACCGTTCTGTCTCGGCACCCGTCGAGGCAAGCCTGAGTGATGCGGACTTCGAGACAGAAGGCCACACGAACGAGAGGACTGGCAGAGGTGCTGCGGATGCTACCAAAACGAAGACCAAGACTGTTCGCACTAGCACGCGCGACATCACGAACCTTAGCATGGCTGCCATGCCGACGAAGGATCTTAGGCAGATGCTCGAGCAGCAGCGCCGTCCAAATGGCATCAAGCAGCACACCTTACCCCCAGTCGAGCCTGTTCACGAAGCGACCACCACTCTTGGAGCTCGTCGCAAGTCCTCCATGCGCGACATCGCTGCAGACCTTACGAATGGCACAAACGGCCAAGTCGAGAACGATAACACCAAGCAGGCGAAGAACGTCCGCGTCCAGTCTCCTCATGCGTCCGACGACGCCATCAATTCCCCAACGAGAACCGGCGCCGACCTAGAAACCTCACTCATCAGCTCTACACCCCTCCCTCGTTCTCGCATCCCTCTGAACGATCAGACCTCCGCCTTCCTGGTCCCAGATATCACACTCCGCGAAGCAACTTTGGCTGCACCTCCCCACACCACTATCCCACCACACGCTCCAGAGACCTGCACCGTGTGCCCCGGCTCCGTGCCCAAGCTCGCCAACCCGATCCCCGTCTCGACCCGCGAAGGACTACCCGACGATGCCACGCTCCGCCCTGCCTGGGAGCCAGCAACATCGCTCAGTCATGTTCTGAAGGCATTGACCGACGAACTGGCACACCTCCACCTTACTCTCGGGGCCAAGCAGGCTGAGCTCCGTGCTCACGATCCCGCGCTCGGTCGCCGTAGACGTCTGGCACTCGAAGCGGAGGTGTCGAAGATACAGGATCAGATCGCGAAGCAGGGCGAAGTGATCTACAGGCTGTATGATGTGGTCGAAGGGTTCAAGGGTCATTTCGCGACCGCCGAGGACGACGATCTGACCAGAGAGGTCGAGGAAACGCTGCAGAGTCTCGGTATCGATCTGGCCGAGTTGAGCGGAAGAGTGGGCCGGGGCGTGACGGTCGAGGACGAGGGTAATGACTTTGAGGTGGGCGGCGAGACCGAAGGTGAAGGCGAGGAGGTTTGGGAGGGGATCAGTGAGGAGGGTGATGAGTGAAACGGCGAGATGGGCAGGCTTTAGGGGACGTTACGCGTCGAATCAGTCTGCTTATCAGGGGACATTGATACAGGCAGGCTTGAGGAATTGTTTACATGCATTCGCTATAGCGGTATTGATAGCGAGTACGACTATACTTGAACAAACGTTTCCTTCTTGTATCAAGCTCCGAACTGAGATGTAACAAGCCAGTGAGATGTGAAACAAGATGGGCGAAGATGATGGAATGAATTATACATTATAGTGTAAAAGCATCGCTACCGGTGCATCGCAAATCTTGCGTTCGTTTCAACTCGAAGCACCACACGCACTGCTGCCGTCATATCTCACGCTCACGTTCATGTCTTTGGACTAGTACCTCTTCTCACTCCCATACCCAGCCGCCTCCTTCTCAGCAGTCGACAAGGGCGCTCCACTCCCAGCAAGAGGAGCCTGCGCCGCAGCAGGATCGCCATACCCACCCACCCCAGCCGTAGTCCCAGCGTGGGTAGGCGACGTAACAGCCCCAGCCGTGCCCGCCGTCCCAGCAGCCGGTGCGCCATGCCACCCAGCGCTCTTCTCCGCGCCAGCAGGGCTATCCGGCGCGCTGCCCTCAGGCAGCTCATTATTCGAGATCCCCGCCACAGACGCAATAACAGCGTGCCAGCGCTCCGCGTCCTGCGGCGTGTGCGCGCGGAACGCGTACTCGTGCGTCATGGCCATCTTGCTCATGATGCTGCTCTTCCCTGCATCTTTTCCACGGACGTTGAACTTCGTGCCATCCACAGCGCCAATAACGCAGTCGGGCAAGTAGAGCGAGTTCTCCGGCGAAGGATCCTTGGCGAAGTCGTCGTCGGTTTTGAATTCGTGGAGGTATTTGGCTGGGGTTACGGCGTAGAAGGCGGTGGTGTAGGACTTTAGCTTTCCCTTCTTCTCGAGGGAGCCGGCGATGAGGGCTTTAGTGGAGCGGTGGTCTTGGTTCGCGAAGCCGAGGGACTCGACGCTGCGTTTTGGGGCGTGGGGGTCGATGAGCGTGGCGCCATTGCGCTTGATGAAGCCGTTCCATTCGAAGTCCGGTTGGATGCGCTGAGCTGTGCCGAGCATGTCGCCGTACATGCTGCGGGCTTGCTCGGTCTGGTTTTGAAGGACTGCGTTGAATTGTGCGAGGCCGGTTTGGAAGGTTGAGACAACGTGGGCTTCGAATTGGGCGAAGGAGTTTTGGACTGAGAGGAGGTCGTCGCGGTTGTTGTTCTCTTCGAGGACTTGCTTGTTCAGCCGGTGGTAGACTTGGCGTTGGATTACGTAGGGATCATCGTTCGCCTTGACGGAGCCAGCGGAGGAGTCGAAGGCGGCAGTGTGTTGGCCTAGGTACTCGATATGCTTTTGAGAAGTGTTGCGGGCTTTGTCGACGAGCTTAGAGCCCTTGCCGGCGCCTTTGCTGAGCCCCTTGGTCTTGTTCTTGATCTCGGAGTGCAGACGCTCGAAGATGGGAAGGACAGAGCCCTTCAGCGTCTTCGCGGTCTCGTAGTGGGAGTTTGAAATGCCCTGAGTGTTGGTACGGATGTTGTCGAATAGGCCAGCGACACCTCCAAGATTCTGCTCGAAATGATGGCCCTCCTTAAGGGGATGGTTGACGGTCTTCAGCACTTTCTCGTACTCCTTGCCGTGTGCGTGTTGCATCTTCTCGGTGGAAGTGACATAGTCTTCAAGGTAGCCACAGGCGTGCTTCCATGCTGCGAGACGCTCATTGAAGAGCTTTGTGGTCTCGCTACTGTCCTCATCAGGGATGGCATCGTCTGGGTCGGTGGACGAGGTGGTGGTCCTCGTGGGAAGGGTGTTCTGTGCAGATGTAGTGGCCATGGTTGCGGTGAGTGACTTCAGGCAAGATGTCAATATGAGCGAAAGGTAATCTTTTGGCTCACGAGATGACCTTGGATTTATATCGTTCCTCGGACCTCCTTTCCCTTCGAAATATTTCCACCATGTCAACACTGACATCATGCGGTTTCCGCAGGAGTGATTGACTACCAAATTGTATATGGAGCGTGATGAATATTACTATAGAGCGGTGGGAAAGGTGCATCTCAAATCACGTGCTTCGCTTCAAATCCCACAATCGCGTCGGACTATCACGTTGTCTAACAGATTCATAACGCTCCCTAGACAATTCAACAAACTTTGACGCGATCTTCCCTGCAGCGATCGACAGCTGCGCCACGATAAGGCGCGGGGCTCGACCTTGGGACGGTCTGGACTCTTTCCAAGACTCGTCGGTGCGTACGACGGTACCATCTCACTACGACCCTACACGCCTGCAGCAACCTGTGGCTTTTACCCACACTGTTGATCAATGCAAACAGTCGTAAGAGGCTTCGACGCCGACTCATGGCTTACTAGCCCTGCTCGACGCCACGTCAGCTACCACACGTCCGCGGCCAAATGATGAAATGAAGGACAGAGGCTCTGCAGTCTGGACATCTCGGACTCTCCGCTGGCACACCACCGTGGGAGCAGTCATACAGTCTTATGACGACTGTCTCCCTCACAGCATACCTCATTGCTAGCACGCGCACCGTTCGGCGGGCGAAAACCTCCGCTCTCGTAAGTAGCCAACGGTCAGTTATGCTACTCTCGAAACCATCACGACGCTCTTCCAGCTGTGTGATTATCGTTGAGATCTGGGTTCGATTCGTCGATGCATAGTCACTTTTGTGACCAGATTTCCGCTCATGTAGTACGATCGGAAGCAGTACTTGAGGACATCCAGCTTCTTGAAGCCCAAATTCCATACAGGATCTCAGCAGCCGGATCTCGGAGCTGGACCGCGTCTTTCGAGGCATTGAGTTGACATCCTCGAGCGCGACAAGGACCTGGCGCGTCCAAGTGCACAACGCTGATCCCCTACCGTCTCCGCTGCGTAGATTGTTTCACGCTGTGTACTCATTCTTTGGCCTTCTATCCATTCTGGCAGCTATGAACGGGCCTGGCGTCGAACCAGTACGATGCGAGATGCGAGCATGAGCGTCCAGGCCAAGTCAGAGTCGCCTAATCACGTGCTACCTTTCACTGGAGTAGCAGTATTGGGGAAACGACCTGCAGCGTCCAGGTCGCTCGGAGCTTTGTTACACCGAGAGCATGGACATGGACCAGCTCCAACGCATGTACAACCGATGTCTGAACACAGCTTCGATTAGTGCGCCCAGACGTCCAAAACGCTCTTCTCGCGGTTGTGGCAACTGCTACAGCGTTCGGACCTCTACGGAGATTTCGACCGTGTGGATGAGCCATCACATACCACGGAGCACCGTCGTGAATGAGAACGTGTCTGGACTGACGATGCTGTTGACTGAACTCTGACCTCGAGCCACACTGCTGACCATTAGACCCGACGTAGAGAAGCTTGACCTGAAGCCTGTTTAGCCTAAGCCTGAACCACAGACGATCTTCGGACATGATCTCCACCTCACGGCGTGCCTGTGGTGCCTGTACTACCTCGACGACCCGACTTCCCCATTACTACCCCAATGCAAGTAGTGCGAGTCATGGGGAAGCGGGGCAGAAAGTGACCGTCCCCAGGTTATGCGCTCTCGTCGTCATTTCTTTGACCCGGACGACTTCGTTGCTGTTTAACAGAGTTTGCGTCATTGGAGAAGTCGTATGCTCCACCACGACGGCCTTGGGTAAGATAGACGGATGCTCAGGTCTTCAGAAGCGGGGTACGTTGCGGTGCCGGTTGTGGTGAGATGGGCAGCATCACTCGTATAAAGATGGTCTGCAGTCGCTCGAGAAGGGAGCATTCGGGTAAGGACTTCTTCATATCTCCGCAGTCATGCCTTCCATACTTTCGTCTCTCTGCCTCCTCGGCGCTCTCGCCAGTGCAGCACCAACTTCACAGCAAAAGGTGACTGTCCGAGCGCCGACTGGCTACATGACCGGCCGTGTCAATGCCAACTTCAGCAACGTCCAAGAGTTCCTCAACGTACCCTATGGTGTGTCCACTGCTGGAGCGAATCGATTCATGCCACCGAAGGCCGTGCCGTTGTCGTCACAGCACTTCGATGCCACAGACTACGCCCCGGCCTGCCCGCAGTTCGTAAGCGCAGTGCCAGCAGTATGGAATCAGGTCATACCACAGTATCTGCAATACTGGGGGAACAGCAACCTCACAGCAGGAGAATCTGCGAAATTCACCAATGAAGATTGCTTGAAGTTGGCGATCTGGAGACCAGCGAACGCAACGACTGCGTCTAATCTTCCGGTGGCTATGGTACGTTCCTCTCGTCGTCTCTCATTGATGCTGCAGCGAGGTCAGACTGTCGAGGCCGAGTGGACATCAGCTCAGGGAATGCGGAAAGTCTGAGGAGTCGACATTGGTAAAAGCTGACATAGATTCACAGTTCTGGACCGGCGGCGGCTACCAGACGAACGGCATCCTGGTGCCGGGACAATTACCTCCACGGTGAGATTCCCGAGACCTGACGTTTGTGTATGTCCTGTTCGGCTCTCTAATCTCCTCATAGCTGGGTCTCCCGTTCGCAAAGCCACATCGTAGTCACCATCAACTACCGCATGAACATCATGGGGTTCCCCAATGCGGCAGGTTTGTACGACCAAAACCTTGGACTTCTCGACATGCGCCTTGCGCTCGAATGGGTACGTGACAATATCGAGTCCTTCGGTGGCGACGCCGGACGTATCATGGTGTGGGGTCAATCCGCAGGCGCATCAGCTGTGGACATCCACCAGTACGCCTACTACGACGACCCGATTGCGCACTCCTTCTTCGCACAGTCTGGTAGTGTCATTGGTGCCGGCCCACCACAGGATGCTGGTCACTCGAATTTCACTTTTGTGGCCAAGAATGTTGGCTGCGACTACGCAGCGAACGCCACGAAGGAACTGCAGTGCATGCAGAAGCTCGACTACAACAAGATCATCAACTTCATGGGAACCTACCAGGACGGAAATACTTTGCGCAACAAGAGTCAACCGCGTATCTCTTTCTCCACCGTCGCCGATCAAAGAATAGTGTTCTCCAACTACACCGAGCGGTACTTGACCGGTCGAGTTTCCAAGGCACCCATGATCTACTCGACCGTTGCAAACGAAGGCGGGAGTCTAGCGCCCTACCCCAAAGACCCCAAGGCAGGCCAGAACCAGACTGCCGCCAATGCCATTACCATCAACACACTCTGCAACGCAGCCAAGAGCAGCGTACTACGCAACAGCATCGGTCTGCCCACCTACCGCTACCAATACGCTGGCAACTGGACGAACCAAGATCCCTTCCCCTGGATGGGCGCCGTTAGCAGCCCCTTTCCGCGTCTCATCATCGCCCAGCTGACAACCCTTCTAGTTCCACTCATCTGACCTCGTAATGCTTTTCGGAGCCTACGATAGCGGCACCGGACCCGTTGTAGAAGCACTGGAGCCAGAGACTTCGGCAACGATGGAAGACTACTTGCTAGCTTTCGTTAAGGATCCTTGGAACGGCGCGCAGGCGAAGGGCTGGCCGCTGTTCAATACTTCGGCGCCCAACGGAGGTACGATGCTAAGGTTTGGAGCGAATGGCAAGGCGGTGCAGAGTGTGGATGCGAATGATGTGCAGGCGGTGTGTTATGGGAAGGGGGCTTACAACCCGTTTCCTTGAGGAAGGAGGAAAGAGATATTGGCATGCCGATCAACTTCGTCAAATCGAAAGCATTGACTAGTATTAGCACACATTTGTTATTCTTATTCCACTACTAAGTGCACATGTATAGACCCATTGCTGGAGTGATCGAGTGACTAGACTGATTAGAGGAAGCAATTTGCCTTTGGCTGGTCAGACGCACAGCGCTGGTGGCCGCAGTGGCATAGTGTTTCGCCATATCTCATTACATGCGTGGATGCTGCTTCACGTGACGCGGTATGTGTCTGCATATCGGCTGGTTACTGGCGAGATGCGATGGACTCTCATAAGTCCTGCATTGCCATTGACCATAGTCTGCGTTTGCCAATATCTGTCCGTTCATCTGATCTAGGAACTGGACTCTTGACTCTAGTGTACGTTGCCTTGGCGCCAATACATCCATCTAATCATCAGTCTACAGTAGCTCGGTCGCGTGTCGCTCCCGCGCCGGTGCTTCGGGCTGAACTCTGGCTTGCTGCTCAGAGCAATTGACATAGCACAGCACATCCAGGACACACACAGACAGCAATTCCGCAGGGCAGGCACCTGCTTTCTTTAAGGCTACGAGGCCATGATGAACTTCAGTTTCTATATTCTTAGCACTCTTCTTCCCTCCACAACTACACCGTGATCTGCCGACACCCACATGAATGAGCGATTCGACGCCGTTGAACCTTCGATCGGCGCAGGACGATTGCAATACGCGGAGGGCGCTCCAGGAATCAATATACTAGCAGCGAGTTTGTGTTGCAGTACGGGGTAGGGGTGAAGTGCCCTGTGGGCGAGGAGGAGGCGAAGTGACGACGATGCAGGTATGATATCAGTGTCTTGCTTCAACAGTCCACCCCCCTGCCCGTAGCCATGAGGGGCTGCATACACTACACCACGACGACATCTCTCGAGGCACGTGCTACATGAAAGTGCAGCATTGCCAATTCGAACACCTACCCTCTATTCAATCTATCAACCAAACTCGAGCATCGCCTGATCAATCCGCTGACCGCTGTACTCTCTCCCACTAGCCCTCCGCACGGCAGCAAGAGCTCGAGCGCCTCTACAACGCCCGTCGCGGCCATGTCCCTCAGATATCCATCAGCGACGACGACCACCACGTGACCGAAGCAATAGGCAGCTACTACGGCTCGCCGACGGAAGACCACATGCCGCGCAACGATCCCCGCCCGCTGAGCTTTATCAGCGGGCCCTCCGAAGCCTACGACGTACCGAACAATCGAAGACATGGCAATTACTTCGACTCGAAACGGACTAGTCCACCACGCCGGACTGGGAGCAATGATCGAGCACACCCGGCGAGTCCAGGCGAGGGGCCCATTAGCCCGAAGATGCTACACAGGATGAGTAGTCGAGAGTCGGAGAACTCGCACGCGCAGTCGCCGCCGCCTTTGACAAGACAGACGAGCTCGGAGACGGCTGTTCAGCAATTCCCACTGAACGACATTGACTACGAGTCGAGCCCTGCGGCTGTGGCGTTGGAAATGAGCAATTTGCAGGCCATTCGGAGGATGTCTATGAACGTCGATATGGCAGACCCAGACTTGCCTTCGTTCATGTCTTCGTTCGGCGGCGTGCCAACGCAGGCGCCTTCGCATGATGACGATGAGGATGATCCTGGAAAATTGTTTTGGGTGCCTGCGAATGTGCATCCGGAGCTAGCGCCGAAGGAGTTCAAAGCGTTTGTGGAGGAGCGTGTGGACAAGATTAGGAGGCGGAGCGGAAGCGAGGATGGACTGTCGCCCGTCAGCCTTGAAAGATCTGGGTCTGGCAGTGGCAGTCTGAGGCGGAAGAAGAGCATGTTGTCACATTCTATCAATACGAGGGGGGACTATCAGGACGGTGCTGAGAGATTGGAACGGAAGCGGTCACGGGGCACGCACTTCGAAGGACAGACTGCGGTGTCGAATCTGTCGGAGCTGGAAGAGCTGGTTAACGACCCTGCTCAACTTATTCGGAGATTGAGCATCGATAACGCAAGGCTTTCGCAGGACTCTGGAGTCGAAGTACCAGCATCACAAGATATGCCCGTACTTCCCCCAGGCGGGCCGACGTTGAAGCGATCGACACGCACGACCTACAGACGGGGCAGTCTGCGCAAAGGCGAACGAGTACCGTTCTCGAAACGAGCCATATCACGTCAGGGCGAAAACGAGAACGATGATTCGCGAGCGGAGTCTCCCGTGCAGTCACACCTGGACGAGCCAATTCTGGGCTTAACCAGGGTACAGACTGAACCTACACCCGTGCCAAGCATGCCCCGAGAGTCTGGTATAGCCGCATCACGGCCGTCGAGCTCTCGTCGAAAACCGTCCTTGACCGGCTCTCAAGTAGACGAGCTGACTGCACTGGCCGAGAGAAGGACCTCGCCGCCGCCCGCAAGATATCCTCCCGTGCAACGACAGAGGGTCGAGCGGCCGAAGTCTGACCCGGAACCGGAGATTCCTCTGACCTCTCAGCCTGTGCCTCGACCTTCGCTGGACGAGGAGCCGCAACGTGCACCAGGTCCACAGCCAAGACAGTTTCAGTCCCGTATCGCAGCGGGCGGTAGGACGACAGCACAGCTACCCGGCTACACTAACAGCAATCCGCTACCCCACATCATCGAAACGCTCCCAGACGGCACTAAGAAAGCAATCGGGCATAAACAAGTACTGCAGTTCCCCGAACGCAAGTCATCTCATGAGATACCACGCAATTTGCAGCGCGGCGGCGCGCACATGCGGCCTGTGCCGGGTAGAGAAGGACGCGAACGCTCATCGACACTAGACGACATCAGCTCGAATCCTTCACCTCTACCAGGTAGTGGCAGCACTAGAACTGACGCATTGACTATGGTTCCCACATATGAGGACAAGAAAGTGGACAAGAAAGATGGCACGCGCAAGAGCAGTTGGAAGTGGCTGATAGGACATGAAGACGAGGAAAAGGAGAGAAAGTCGAAAGAGGAGCGCCGAGTGTCCGACGACAATGCTTCGATCAAGTCAGGAAAATCGAGCAAACTCACCAGGCCCAACGACAAGGCCCGACTCGACGTTCTGCAGAACTCCATCGATGGACATACGCCTGTACGCGGCCGCGAGAGCATCGTGCTCAATCGTGAAGATCTCAAACTCGACGACGAGCGCAAGAAGGAGAGCAAAAAGGCCGCGAAGCCGCGCAAAGACTCCGAAGACAAGGAACCCGGCCTTCTCTCTGCCATCTTCGGCGGCGGTAAGAAGAAGACCTCAGAGACCGATCTCAAGGAGAAGAAACGCAAAGCCGAGCGCACGCTCTCCGTCGAACCCCCTCCTCGGATCCTGAAACCAGACATCGACTACAATTGGACGCGGTTCAGCATCCTAGAAGAACGGGCCATCTACCGCATGGCGCACATCAAGCTTGCAAACCCTAGAAGGGCGCTGTATAGTCAAGTGCTGCTGAGCAATTTCATGTATAGCTATCTGGCCAAGGTGCAGATGATGCACCCGCAGATGCAGATCCCGGCTAGTCCGGCGCAGAAGGCGGCACAGCAGCGGAAACGAGCGGAGCAGGAGGCGGGGCAGCCTGTGGAGTTCAGGGAGTATCAGAGGTATGCTGAGGTACGTTGCGATCCCCTCAAGTTGGTAGGAGGCAACAGCGATACTGATCTGAAACGCAGCAGCAGTCAAAATCCGATGCTTCCCAGCACACCAGCTCCTCTGATGCACAGCCCGACACCACCTCCGACGCCGCTACCTCAGAGCAACAGCTCTCGCAAGAATCTCACGCCGAGTGGCCTGACTTCCGCTCTTCCGCCACTCCCACCAAGTCTTCGTCCTCCCCTCCGAACTTTTCGCGCAGTAACGGGTCACATAACTCGAATCACAGCAGTAATGGCTATGCCAGCGCAGCCGGCGGCGCAGTGGCAGGCGGTGCGGTAGCCAACAACGGGTATGCCGTGGCGAGCACGCATGATTATATGGGGTATTCGAGCGAGGATATGAGTTTCGGGGACCAGGCGGGGATGTGGGATGATGATGAAAAGGGAGAGGAGATGTGGTAACGTTACGGGTCGTCCTCGGAACGGGCGGCAGGGGGAGGAATGTGTAGCGGCGCTGGGAACGGGGTCCGCTGCACATGCGTGGATCGCGCAGGCAACCGATCCGTCGTTCCCAATGAATCAAAGAATCCGGGTCATCGTTGACCAAAAAGCTGTCACTTCGAGACCACGGCCTCATCGTCTGTGAATGCCTCGAGAAGCCATTGCGCGGTGAATTGCTAGAGATGACAGCTACTATACAATATTCTCTCGCATACCCAATGCTAAAGGCCGAGAGAAAGAGAGACCAGATGATGCCTCGCTTAATCGCCCTGCCCCATCTATCAGGTCATCCTGTCGCCCTTTTCTATGCATAAGTCATCCCTCCAAACTCCGCGCACGCATGCCCGCAAACACGTCGATATCCAACTCGATTCCAGTCCGTCTACCCAGTTCTGCTCTTGCATATACCGCTAAGAGGTCATCCTCCACTCTTCTTCCCCAACCTCCTCGAAGCCCTGCGAACACACCAGGCAAAGTCTCCCTAAGATCTCGCCCTGAGCATCCGCAGTCTAGCCTCGTCCTCGCTCACGCCTCCCAAACGATGCACAATCGCAGGCTGCGGCGCTTGTGCCCCTTGCACCTGACTCGCTTGCGCGAGGCCACTCATCTGCAGACTCGCCATCGTAGCATTTAGCGTCTGTTGACTACTGTTACTATTTGGCGTGCTCGTTCCACTGGTCCGGACATGTGCTTGGCCGGGTCGCTGGAGCGGCGACGGCGGACGAGAAGTAGCTGTTTCGTAGCTTGGTGGCGCGGCGGTGAAAGGCGTTATAGCGCCTGACGTGCGGACTGCAGAGGTGTAGGATGGCACGCGGGAGAGGTCTTGGAGGTTGTAATCTGAGTTCGACGCATGGAAATTCGTCGGCGGTGTTTCGTCTGAAGTGCGGCGCGAGGGCGAGGAGGAGGAGTGATGTGGTGATTGTCCGTTCGCTGCTGCTGCTGCTGCCACGTTGGCGAAGTAGGAGCTCTGAGACGGTGGTGTAGGATGATGGAAGCCGATGTCTCCGGGATATGAATTGTCTAGCATTCCTGGTGCCGGAGACGTGCCGCCTGAGGGACTATGGTTCGAGGAGTGGCCTGCTGATCGGAAGGCGTGGGATGAGCTACGTTCTTGCAGATCTGCTAGGCGGGAGTGTAGGATTGAGGGCGTAGCGCTGCCGTGTTGACCTTCTGTTGGGGAGACGTGGCCATTGATGCCGTTCAGTGACGGCAGATTCTCGTCTGAGCCTCGCCTACTCAGCGCGTTCAGCCCACCTGGTGTGCCTGGTGCGCTAGTCGCTCTGCTCATGTAGCCTGCCGGGTCGATGTCGCTAAAGATCTGATCCAATTGATGTCGCCCGTACTCGGGAGGTGCTGTGAGAGACGTCTCATTGCTGTTCAATTCGACATCTGTGACGCCGTTCATCACTCCCGTAACTTCATTCGCCTCGTCCACGGGCAGATTCGGCGAAATGAACAGTTTCACCGGTAGTCGACATACCAATTGAGAAATGTGCCCTTCCGGATTATGAATATTCACCATCAGCTTGAAGCGGTGCGAGATGTTAATCTGATGCGAGTCGACGTCCTGTCTGCACACATGCAGCGATTTGGGTAGAGGTAATGTCGCCTTGAAGCGGTACATCTCGTCTGCCAGTGTTGGGTTGTCCACCGTCTCGTCTTCGTATGACACTTTTGACTCCTCAGGAAATTCCATTTCTGACTTCGCAACTTCACTTTCTTCGCTCTTCGTCCGATCGCCTCTCGTATCCGGCACCTCACTGGCTTGTATCCGCTTCACAGTCGTCTCGACCAGCCTCAACTCCACTTTGCCTAGTTTCAAGCCCTTCTTCAGCGGGCTGAGCTCAACATCTGCAGTGATAGACGTGCCGAACACAATCGCATCTGAAGGAATCGAAATGCTGTAGCTGATCTTGTTCGCCCAGATATCTGCATTCACCCTACTCCGCGTCATCTCCATGCTGTCTGCCCCAAGCGTCCTGACAATCCGGATGTGCTCCTGTGCCACTAGATCCTTCGCATTCCAGCCTGGCCGTGAGACACTTGCATGCAGATGATACACGATGAACGTTTCCTTCAGCCCCTCTACGCTTTCAGGCATGGAAGGCGAGAGCTCGAACTCAAACGGCCACTCTATGCTGCCAGCCTTGACCTTGTGCGAGCTTTCTATTCCTAACTTCTGCTCCTGGTTCCAGAAGACCCGCTTGTCTGTGACCTCGCCAGCGCTCATACCACCCATGTACCACCACGAGATCCTCCGTTTGCCCTCCAGTCGCACCTTTGGCCGCAAGATGCTCATGGGCTCTGTGGCTGTGAAGCGCACCACCCCAGTGAGCTTGATTGACTGCGCCTCATGCTCGCTGCCGGCGAAGACTATAAAGCGGGTGTCTGGAACAATCTCGAGGGTCGCTTTGCTACTGCGGCCGTTACTACTGCTGCCCGGGTACGACCGCGGGGTTGGCACCATATTGGGCGCAGGAAGTCCTGGTCGTCCGGGCCAGGAGATGTAGGATGAAGGGTCCGCCAGGTTAACCTTCCTGTCGCCGAACGTCCAGGCAGGCTAGAATGTAGTCCAAATCCACGTTATGTAGAGATCGAGCAACCAGATGTGATGTACGAAGATAGATACTTTGCTCGTGAGAGCACGAATGCACAAGCTAGAGAGGTATCCAACTTTTTAGGGCGACCAAGATATCACCGCAAATCTAACATGTGTCTCACATCAAACCCTTTCGCCGTCAGATCCCACCAAACTGCATATGATACCCACTACCGCAAATGCCACCCTCAAACAGTAGCCCCATAGAATAAGCTTATCGCAACTTCGCCCCACGCGGCGTAGAGTGACGTGCTCCTAAACGTGAACTTTACGCGAAGCCCTTGCATAAGGCGAGAGGGTGCGGCTGCTACCGATGCATTTACTTTACCCAGAGCTTCGTGGGATCATCGCAATGGTCGTCGCGTTCAGGTACGAAGTGCGCGAGATCAGGCACTTCTGTGGCTTGGACTGCCTCCTCGAGATGAAGCAAGCAGAGGACCAGACTGTCATACGACCATACAGTACCACAGGGCGAAACAACGATCCGCGCTGTCCAATCGGAGGGCAGTCTACCACCATGCCGAGGACGGCCCGACAGAGTCGGCAGCCATGATTAGACTTCATTGTAGGCATTGCTTGTACTCAGAGCGAGAGCCTCCTGCAGCACAATGCTTGACCCAACGAGCCCTTGCGCATTATCGTGATATCGGTCGAAATCGGGTGGTTTCAAATCCTCCTCATGCTTCCCTAAAGGGATGGTAGAGGAAATTTTGGTGGCGATATATTGCTGTCCAATTACCTGACACGCCACGATCATAATGTCCAATTCATTCCAATGATACATGATGGTCCAACGATGGTGATGCTCGCTACTCATAGTCAATGCGCCGTCTCGCCATTCCAATGCCCGGCCTGTCGATATGAAGTGAACAGTGCGATTAAGCTGCGCTCGCCCCAGCACTCGAAGCAGTGTCCTCTTGCGGACCCTCCTTTGGTCTGTCCCATTCGCGGATATGTGCTGTATCACTGTCAGCAAAGCCTACATTAGGAGACCAAGGCGAGAACTTACCACTGTCGCAACTCGTGATGATACAGCCCTCCTCGAACCCCAGCCACGCCACCGGGTGGTCGTCCACAATCTTACTCATGACGGGCGGCAGTGTACTCACACTAGCCTTGCCCTGCACAGCGACTTGCACCACTTCCTCGGGCTCAGCCTCCAGCGAAGCGCCTTCGACGACGATGCTAGCATTTGAGCTCTTCACGGTTGATGTGGTCTTTTCTCGGTTGAGTGGTGCTCCCGCGACACTACCGCGAGGTCGCAAACTCATCGCTTTTGGACGACCAAGCATGCCGACGCTGAAGTCCCAGAGTAACAAACGGCAGTCATCGCCGACCGAGCCAAAGCGATAGTTCCGTTCATCACAGCGCCACGGATCGAACTTCACATCCCGCACCCAGCTTTCGTGGCCTACACATCTTGCGACAATCGCCTGCTCTGCGAAAGACCATATGGACACCAAGTCATCCTGTCCGCCAGTAAGAACGTACCGCCCGTCTGGCGACCATGTCGTGGTATTGAAGCCTCCGTAGTATGATCGTGTTGAGAAGACCACACGCTCCGAGATGTAGTCCAGGATCGTCAAGACACCAGTGTCCGTGACGATGGCGAGATGTACAGCATCTGGACTGAATGCAGTGCAAGTGATCTTCCCAGGTCGGCAGTGCCAAACTGCGACAGGATTCGTCCTTTGGTTCCGCGAGTGGACTGACTTCTTGACACGGAACGGCGGTTTTGGTGTGGTGCCGTTGCCGATTTCTGTCGGTGAAGCGTCTTCAGGCACGAAGTCGGCGTCTTCCTTTTCTTTGTCGTAGACTACTAGGTCGCCATTTGCATGGGATGCAAGGAAATAGTTCTCTTTGTTTGGCAGCCACCAGAGGGATGTCACGGGTGAGTTGTTGATCATGCCGTTTTTGTTCAGACGTGCGTACTTTTGCGAGATGGGCTCGTACCAGATGATGTCGCCTGTGTTGAAGCCGAGCACGAGGTCCATGTGAGCGGAAGACTGCGTATGCTTGTTCACATCGTGGCAGGTTGCATGGGCTTTCGTGAAGAGGACTTTAGTCAAGTTCTCGGTTTTGTTTTCGGGTGATGCCAGGTCTAGCCACATGAACGCGCGGTTGACATTGGCGAAGGCGTACACACCCTCTGGCGCATGATCTGCTAATCGCTTGGCGATCGTCTCATGTGGGATGACACGCGACACGAAAGACGAGTTCGATTTGACGATGTTATTCTTCGGTTTGGATCGCTCGTCCTTCTTCTTGCCCTTAACAGGTAGAGGTGCAAGCGCGGGGTTGCTGTCGCCGAACGAAGGGGTGCCGTTGTAGTAAGCGGACGAGCCGAAGCCGTTGCTGATCGATCCGGCATCGCTCTTGGGACTTTGCGTCTCCTCCTGTATACTCTGTATGTTGTTCGATCGTGTGCTCTGACCTGTAATTGTGCGGAAGAGGTTATGTGAGGGTGGCTTCCTCGATGACAGCACTACAGTCGACAGCTTGGTCCCAGCAGTGGCTGGCGCTACGGTCGTCGCAAGCGGGTTATTATTCGGCTGCGGCGCATCGCTGGGATGTGGAGGCGGTGTGGCGAGAAGCAAGTCATCGCGCAGGTGATATGTGCCCTCACCTACGACAAGCTGGTACTCTGGTCCGGTGGGGTGCTTGAGGATGTTGTTTGTCTCGAGCAGTGCGCCGCCTGGAGCGCCTGTGTAGAGCTGGCCATTCGGGTATCGAGGGGGAGGAGGTAGTACGCTATTAATGGGAAGCGCAAGTTAGTGATACAGGACTTGATATCCGCTCTTGAAGCCATGTGTAGCTCAGTGTTAGCGCGTAAGATGTGGTGCACGCGACGGATGACTTACAACATGGTGAAGCCGGTGGTCTTATCGTCGATATCTTGGCCCGTCGGTATCAGGCACTAAGCATTGGAGAAGACGTCGTCGAATTGAGGCTACTATCAGCTGTATGCCCCAGTGCAGATCATTGAAATGGTAGCATTAGCCTGCTCGCACGCTAAGCGGCGTAAGATGTTGGTGATCCAGTGTGGGGAAGGGTCAGCCGAAACCCATCGTTGCCATCTAGGTAGGCGTCCTGGCCTGGATGATTGCGTTTTGGAGCAGAGTGTATCATCTATCGCAGATCGGAGTAGCCGTCTCACGCGTCCTCAAGACGCGCTGGTGAATACAAGATCATGTTGTGTGTAGACTATGTCATCGACCTGAAACGCTTCATGGATTGAGTCGCGTGGTCCCACGTTGTATAGAGTGGGGTACATCCGAGGTGGAGCTTCCTTGTTCCATAACATCTCACATGCGATATGCTGCAGTCTATAATGTCTACAGGTATGTCAGCAAATTCCCGGGCTTTATTAGATCGCTGCTAACTTGATCTCGTAGTCCGAATATGTATCGTTGGCGACGAAGGCGTTGGCAAGTCGTCGATCCTAACATCTCTCGTCAAGGACACCTTCATCACCTCCCCTCTCCAGCCAACCCTTCCGCCCATAACACTTCCGCCGACTCTGGGGACACCCGAAAATGTCACGACAACGATCGTTGATACCTCGTCGCTCCCGCAGAGTCGCGATGCCTTGCGAAAAGAAGTCCGCAAATGCAATGTCATCCTTCTGGTATACAGCGACCACTACAGCTATGAGCGGGTGGCGCTCTACTGGATGCCATACTTCCGATCGCTGGGAGTGAATGTACCTGTTGTACTATGCGCGAGCAAAAGTGACCTGGCCTCTGCGAATAGCAGCACAGCGCAGATCGTGGAGGAGGAGATGCTGCCTGTGATGGCGGAGTTCAAGGAGATCGATAGCTGCATCCGAGTCAGCGCAAGAGAGCATTTCAATATCAATGAGTGCTTTTGGCTTGCACAAAAGGCTGTGACGCATCCGATCGCGCCGATATACGATGCCAAGGAGAATGCACTCAAACCTGCAGCGGTCGAGGCCCTGAAGCGAGTCTTCTACCTGAGCGACCAGGACCAGGACGGCGTGCTGAATGATGCTGAGCTGCATGACTTCCAGCGAAAGTGCTTCGAGAAAGACATTTCGGCCGATGATCTGACGAATATCAAGCGCACGATACAGCGTTGGTCGTCTGTAAGTGGTGAGCTCGAGCATGGCGTGGACCTTGACAGTTTCCTGCTGCTGCACAGAATCTTCGCGGAGAAGGGTCGACACGAGACCATCTGGATCATTCTGCGGAAGTTCAACTATGCTGACAGCCTGTCGCTCAAAGACACGTTCCTGCATCCCAAGTTTGATATACCACCCTTTGCATCTGCCGAACTCAGTCCAGCCGGCTACCGCTTCTTCGTCGACCTCTTCATTACTCACGATGCAGACAATGACGGTGGCCTGAGCGATACAGAGCTAGCCACGCTTTTCGCCCCCACACCTGGCGTCCCAACCTCCTGGACAGACTCCAACTTCCCACACTGCACAGTGACGAATACCTCCGGGTTCGTCACCCTGCAAGGCTGGCTCGCTCAGTGGAGCATGACGACGTTCGAAGACCCAAAGGTAACCCTGGAATACCTCGCATACCTTGGCTTCGAAGCCTTACCGGGCAAAACATCTGCTTCCGCCCTCAAACTGACGAAGCCCCGACGTCGCCGATCAGGCAACTCTCCATGTCGCACAGAAACAGTAGACCGTACAGTACTCTTCTGTTACTTGCTCGGCGCGCCCGGCAGCGGGAAGTCGACACTCCTAAATGCCTTTCTCAACCGGCCCTTCAGTCCTACCTACAACCCTACAATCAAGCCTCGGACCGCAGTGAACTCTGTCGAGCTACCAGGTGGTAAGCAGATACATCTGATACTGTCCGAGCTCGGCGAGCTTGAGCCCGCTGTGCTTGAGAACCCTCAGAAGCTCGAGTCTTGCGATCTTATCGCCTACTGCTACGATTCGTCAGACCCAGACAGCTTCGCGCATGTGTCCTCTCTCCGCTCCAAGTACTCTGTCCTTACGTCAGTGCCGTCGATCTTCATCGCCACGAAAGCCGATCAAGACAGAGTAGTGCAGCGAGCTGAAGTCCAGCCAGACGCTTACTGTGAAGCGCTAGCCATGAGCAAGCCATTGCACGTGAGTGCGCAGTGGAAGAGTATTGGGGAGGTGTTCGTGCAGGTCGCGGAATTTTCGACAATGCCTGGGATGGGCATGCCGAAGGTAGAAGACGAGGATGATGGGCTGCAATGGGTCGGGCTGATGGCTGGGGTGGGAGTCGCGGTCGTGGGCGTCGCCGCAGGAGTGGTCATGTGGAAGAAGTTTGGAGGCCCGGGCAGCGGTTCCGGGACTTGATAACATGAGTCCGGCGTGGGAGTGGCTCAGAGCTACGACTAGATGTACAATACCCAACTTTAGAGGTGTAAGATAGGATGTATAGTATACTTATGCGCCGCTGATCTCGGCGTCGGGACCCTCCATCGGAATCAACATAATGCTCAGCCCACGCATCCATTAGCCCAAACACGCAGCAGCTATATTGGATGGCATTGATTCTCGTGCTCAATGGGTTTTGTGCGCGATAATTGAAATGGTGCCTGAACATGGAAAGACTCGAGCTTCTTCAGCCGAGGCCTCCAATGTTGTCACTTCACGTCGTCCAACTGAGCCGAGTGAAGCCGCATCTCGATGAGGAATGCGACAACACCTTTAGGACTATACATTCTAAGTTCTCACAATGTAGTCTCGACTCCTCAACACTGACACCATGATCCGCGCGCGTGTCCTACCCCGTCTGGCCAGCACTTCGCTTACGAAACCAGCCTTCCGGACCTACGCCTCTCATCCTCCAGGAGCCCGTCTCAATCTCCCCACAGATTTCAGCACAACCCCAATCCTCGCTCACACTTCGAAGGACGCTCTGTCCAACCCTGAACTCAGCGCCGAAGCTCGCAATGGCACAGCCTCACGCCAAAATCTCTTCCAGTCCATCAACTCAGCCCTCGGCCACGCCCTCCGCACAGATCAACGCACCCTGCTCTTCGGCGAGGATGTAGCCTTTGGCGGCGTTTTTCGCTGCTCCATGAAGCTCGCGGAAGAATTCGGCGACACACGAGTCTTCAACACGCCCTTGACTGAGCAAGGGATTGTGGGCTTCGCTGTGGGAGCTGCCATGGAGGGCATGAAGCCTATCGCGGAAGTGCAGTTTGCTGATTACGTTTATCCGGCCTTCGATCAGATCGTCAATGAGGCTGCGAAGTTGCGGTATCGTGCTGGTACTAATGCTGAGACGATGGGGTGTGGTGGGTTGGTTGTGCGGATGCCGAGTGGAGGGGTGGGGCATGGGGCGTTGTATCACTCGCAGAGTCCAGAGTCGCTTTTCACACATATTCCTGGCGTTCGAGTGGTCATTCCGCGATCTCCGAGTCAGGCCAAGGGTTTGCTATTAGGCGCTATTGCGTGCAACGATCCGGTCGTGTTCCTGGAACCGAAGATCTTGTATCGGGCAGCTGTCGAGTACGTGCCGCAGGAGGCTTACGTATTACCGCTGAGCAAGGCAGAGATGTTAAGAGAGGGGAAGGACGTGACGATTGTCTCCTATGGCACGCCACTGTACACGTGCTCGTCTGCCATTGCTGCGGCAGAACGGGATTTTGGGTGCTCCGTTGAGCTGATCGACCTGCGTACTGTGTATCCTTGGGATCGGCAGACTATCATGGAGTCCGTCAACAAGACGGGTAAGTGCATTGTAGTGCACGAGAGCATGGTGAATGCTGGTGTGGGTGCAGAGGTCGCGGCCACGGTGCAGGAGGGCTGCTTCTTGCGACTTGAGGCGCCGGTGCAAAGAGTCGCTGGCTGGAGTACGCATGCTGGGCTAGCGTACGAGAAGTTTAACATCCCGGACGTTGTAAGAGTGTACGATGCTATCAAGACAGCGCTGAGCTACTGATCGCGAGTACAAATTGATAAGTCACGAACCGCCTGCCATGAGCAGGAGCAAGCTTGCTTTGGGGTGTAGGAGACATATCTGCGCTTGTCCATGGCTTGAATGCCCAGGGTATACTGGTCCAGGAAGATACAGCAGACCCACATCCGCGCCAATGTTGATCCATGTCACCCTGTGATCAGCAGGTGTGAGTCTAGGCAGAAGTCATGTACGACCTGGAGAGCGGACTTGACACCACATTGGGACGAGATGATGTTATGCATGACTGCATGTCATTTCGCCTCGGCAGTGTGCCCATTCCAACGTTCTTGGAGCCGTCGACTCCCTTGGGGTGGTATATCGGGTGGTATATCGCGCCACGACAGACTGAGCCGAGCAGTCTGTTGGCTTTGAACGTCATGATTATGAGCTTCAAAAGTCACTGAGAACTACTCTCTCCTTGGACACGACGACCCACACGACTTCACTGCGGTGAAGTCGAAGGATACGTGCGCCCGGCTACGTTTCGGTACGATCAGCCCGGTGGTATGGAGGTGAACAGACACAGTGGCACGTCCGACGGTATGAGAGGTGCGACGTGTAGAGTCTGGTCGAACACTCGCGTTCAGCAAAGTAATGCTCTATCTGGTGCGTGTAATGGAGACAATGGCAAAATCTAGGTGTAGCTACTTGCATGCAGTTACGCAGCGACCATAGCCGTCACGTCACCTGGAGAGACCGCGAGCTCAGCGAGTTCCTCGACTGCAGCCTCAGTGATATCGCTTTCCGAGTCAAAGTCGCTCTCGTCCCCAATTTCGGCCTCTTCATCACTCTCTTCCTCAATTACCACATCACTCTCAAAGTCGTCAGTAGGCACACCCTTGTACCGCCGATTTATCAAACCATTAGGTCCCTCAATCTGCGCCATGATGCGCGCATGTCTTATTTCAGCCTCGATGACTGTAGTCACCAGTGTCGTCATGCAGCGCTGCATTGCAAGCGCATCCGGATGTCCTTCCACGACCCTTTGCGCCAAGATTGGTGTGCGATACCAGACAGCCTCTAGTAGCCACACCTTATAACCCCGGGCTGTACCCTCTCCACCAGAAGCTTGTTCGATGGCGGACTCGAGCGCGCTCCTCACGGGCTTGAACAAGGGATGCATCATTATATGTGTCAGGGGCTCATTGCCACAACTATTGGGCCGTCGTTGGCTTTCCACATCGATGTGGTAGTGCAGCGCTTCGATACTGCGACCCACGCTGACCTTGACAATCTGCGTGGTACTATCGTAAAGGACCATGCGTTGTAAGGCACTAGGAAAGTCGTAGGCCGTCCACCTCACATGCTGTGGCGCCTGGAAGTACATGTCTTCACGCCATTGGTGTAGGGAATTGCCAGTAGTCACTAGCCACTCACGCTCAACTTCGAAATCTTCTGCTCTCGCGAGCTCGATCTGCGGATCTGCTGTCATGATCTCCAATCTTGATAGTTGTCCCATGAAGTCTCCGAAGATCGACAGGATCTCGCGCTCGTCGAGAATTATACTCTCAATGGGGTTCTGAACGTTGACGCTCATGATAGCATCGATGCGAGGCCATAGCTTCTGATTGTGATATGAGAGGTAGGAATAGACTTGACGTCTGCACGATGGGCAACTGTTGTGCTCGCTAAGCCAGGTGATGATGCAGTCTTTGCAGAAGACGTGAGTCTTATGGAGCACCACAGGCTCACGTTCGTCAGTGAGTAGCTCTGTGCAGATAGCGCAATCCAGGGTTGACTTGCATATCGGTGGCAGCTTGGCGACGCGGGTCATCGGTGTATCGCTAAGGAACTTGTAGCGACGGGGTAGTGCATCGCAGGTTGCCATATCTTGCGACAATTTCATAATCGACATGCCGAGAAAACCGCAGCGCAACCGAGATGAGGCGGAAGATTGGTGAGGCAGCTTCTCTCAGGATCGGTAGGCAGGAGGGCGGTAAACGGTGAAGTGGTATTCGTGACTTGACTCCAGAGTGAGTCTGTTACGATGTGATGATAGAGAAAGGAAGCGGCAGCATGTTCTAAGAGTGGAAGTCAATCACCTACCTCGCCATCCTCACGTAGAGGTATCCGTCCTCGAACAACGATTGTCGATTTCGGCTGCAGCGGATTGGCATTGAGGTTGAGGACGCCTCCGTTACGGGAGATTTTGTTTACAGCCTACAATCAACCCCGTCGCGGAAGTCGTCGATGCTGCTACGGAATGCACCTGCAAGAACTCCAGACCCTCGAGATATTAGGGATTTGCCAACCGAGACTTAGGGAAGGTTACTCGGTCCACAATGTCCATGTTTTGCGGGCGAAGCAAAATATCTAGTAGAGTAGTGATGTATGCCCGGGTGCGTCCAAGCGCTCCAGATCAGCTGGGTCGATCTCCGCTCCCGGCGAACCTAGCGCAGCTTGTAAGAGTTCCTGCGTTAGCTGGTTTTCTCCACCAGATTGATATCAACGCTAATGACCTTCAGTGGCATGATCCTGGCAATGCTGGCAAAAGAAGTCGTCGCGAGAAGTCGTGAGTACACAAGGAATAGGCATGCAAATCACCACGATCGAACGAGCGATGGCAGCGATACTGACAAATGCTTGGATCCTGTACATCGTTCAAATTACGCAAGTTACGGTGATGATCGACTCAGTGATCAGACTTTCCGTGCGGATGATCCTTCTCCTGCTGTTCTGCCGTCTCCTTCTGCAAATCCTCGATATGTTCATCGTGGTCGTGAACTTTCTCCTTATCGGCGGCTGTGTTGGATTCGGAGCTCGAGGCTAGCTCCTCATGCCATTCACCCTTGCCCTGCTTCTGCTTCTCGATCTGCTCGTGCTTGATTCGATCGAGTTCCTCCGGGCTTCGATTGGCATCCTCTTTGAGTCGCAGCGCTGGAGCTTGGGTAAACCTTCGCATGGGAGCAATAAGAGCTCGGGAAAGGTTAGGCTGTGCCCGGTGGCTAATGCGACTATATGCCCTCATCTTGAATGGCCTTGGGCAATCGTGCCTTTTTTGAAAGACGCCTGTGGTGCTGTGAGCTCCGGCGCGGCTGCGAACGAAAGGGCCTCAAACTCACAACAGATCGAGTGTCTGGATGGTGTGAGATGGTCCGGCAGAGATCAATCTCCGGTCGTTGAAGGACTTCACGGGAGGGTGATCAGCTGTCCTGAGGCCAGACGAGAGCGTGCAAGAAGACGTTCTGAATCGCTGTGAAACTCGCCAGCTACCTCATCCATGCAGGCCGTATCGCCATGATTGGCCATGACGACGCGGCGTTCGTGCCTGCATTACCATGATCTGAAGATGGCAATCTCTCCGGTGTAACGGTAGAGCTTGCCATGCGGCGAAGAAACCCAAATGATCTTGATGCTCGCTTTCAAACTGGATACAAATGTGGTATCCGCAATTGACGTCGATGCATAGAGTTCAGCGAGAGCGGCGGTGAGGTAGCCATTGGTATTATAGAACACCCCCTTTGTCCGCCCCCAGGCAACCCCCACCTCGAACTTTACTCTAGCATCATGGTCAGATTGGTGAGTAACGGCCCACCGGCACATGCATTGGACTACCGACCTTCGCTCCCACAACTTCGCATTACTCACATATCAGTCACACACCTTCAACACTCCGTGCACGCTTGTTAAACCCGCAACACTGTCTTCCCGATCAGTCTGGGCCTCAGCCTCGCACTTAAAACGGCCTCACGTGCCCACCCATCACCTTCGACTCACACCTTTGTTTGCTACCCAACCCTTATATATCCGACTCAGCTCTCGCCTTCCGGCATACTCCACTCGTCCGATACTTCGAAAGCTACTGCCTCTGGACCTACCTCCCCAATATCGCCGCCGTCCCGCAGGCATGACAGACGACGTGCGCGGAGACATGACAATGTCTGAATATGAATTCCCACACAGCAGGCTGCGCCGCCGGATCGAGGACCCAAACCGAACACCCCTCGTTCTCATAGCCTGCGGCTCCTTCTCGCCACTCACATTTCTCCACCTGCGCATGTTCGAAATGGCCGCTGATTACGCGCGCTTCAATACCGAGTTCGAGGTGGTTGGAGCCTACCTCTCGTGTGTGGGCGATGCATACAAGAAGACCGGCCTAGTGAAGGCAGAGCACAGAATCAACATGTGTTCACTGGCTGTAGCTCAGAGCAGCTGGATCGCAGTGGATCCTTGGGAGGCCTTGCATAGTGAGTATCTTGAGACGGCAAAGGTGCTGGATCATTTCGATCATGAGATCAATGGAGTACTGGATGGAGTCGCGACACCAGTAGGCAGGAAGAAGTGTCACATTGCGCTGTTGGCCGGGGCAGATTTGATCCAGACCATGAGCACACCAGGGGTATGGGCGCCGAAGGATATTGATTACATCCTGAAGACCTACGGTGCATTCATCGTAGAGGTGAGACATACTGCTAGTACTAACGACAAAAGAATTGACTGACACATCTACAGCGATCCGGCACAGACATTGACGAAGCGCTTTCAGCACTACAGGAGTGGAAGGAGAAGATCTGGGTCATCCAACAGCTGGTCCAGAACGACATCTCGTCCACTAAAATCCGATTGTTCCGTCGCCGCGACATGTCAATCCGCTATCTGGTGCCTGAGCCGGTTGTGGACTATATCGAAGATCACAACCTGTATGACGAAGATGGCGTCGCAAGCACAAGCAGCGACGGCAAGGGCAAGGAGCGTAATAAGCCCGGTGAGAGCAAGGGTGTGGCTTCTGCGTCTGCTTCCGCAGCTGGCAGCAGTGCCAACGCGGAATAGAAGTGATGTTGAGCGATTGACGAAGTTATGAGGAATGATGGACGGTGGCGAGCTGCGAGCCGGGAAGGTTTGCTCATTGTGTGCGTCTGACCAAGGGTTCACATACAGATGTTAGACGCAGCAGTGTTTTGGCGCAAACGCACTCTGTATACCGCAGATATAGCATCAGTACAAGCAGGGAGCAATCGATGTGCGTACCTTACTCGCAAGCTGTCAATGTCAGTATTGGCAGCTGAAGTCGAGACAAGGTTGATTGTTGCCTGATCGGTTCTGCCGCGTGTTGGCAAGTGCGAGCCGGAGTACCGTGTGTAGACAAACAAGCTGCCACATAGCAATGCTCAGAGAATATGAAACTACAGTACGGGTATCACATATTGTATGTCAACCGCTGGCCAGCCCGGTGCTTCCCAATCCTTCCCAAAACCGCTTCAACCCACCTACCTTCTCCCTCTTCGGCCTTCGCTCCCACTCCGCAGTCTCCCTCCTCTCACTTGGACCGCTCACCTTCATCTTCCTGCTGAACTTCCAGACCAGCACCCCCACACCAGCATTACTGTCTTTTCTTCTCGCTCTGATCTCCCTCGCCTTCCTCTCCAGCCACACCCTCAACCCTTCCTTCAACCTCTCCCTCTCGAGCTGACGCTTTCTCTCTACAAGCCCGCCACCTCCCCAGACGAAGTCGCCCGATCTGCGATCTACGCGGCAGCACTCCTTGGGTAGGATGTTGGCAGCTACGAGGGTAGAGAGCTTCGGTCGGCGTTGCAACGAGCGACTGAGACGGATGCAGACCAGTGCCCAATGCAGCCGGCGCGCCGCGAGACGTGTACGTGAGAGATAGATGTTCGACGTAGGGGGCTGGAGAGTCTGCAAAGATGGACGTAGGGGAAGGAGATGAGCCAGAGAGCTGAGTGAGTACTTCAGACGAAGAACATGAAGATGGGGATCGAAGGCAAGGAAACGCAGAGAACGTGACGTCTGTACTCACATTCCATCAGCAGGTATCTTCAGATGTATAACCCTCGGTGCTACCAACCCGAGACAACGCGAGGAGCTCGGGGATATCCAAATAATACAGAATCTGTAGTATGAGCTCGTTTGGTAGACTGCCAAGGCTGAGGGCCGTCATCTTTAGACTTTCCGTTCGAGTACGCGAGCGAGGTGATTACATGCGGCGATGAGGTGAGATGGAGTGATGTGCAGCAGCATCTGGACTTGTTTGGCGACAGGATGACGTCTGAGCTTCAAACAAGCGCGCGCGGCTACTGAGGCAGGAGCGAACATTGGCACGTGCTGCGTGCATGTGGGACATCAAACACTGTGGGAACACCCCTGAAACCGACAGACAGGGAGAGATCACATTACGCGCCTTGGAGCCTATAATCACAACTTTCAGAGCCGCCAGCCTGGACTGGAATCGATGCTGTCGCGTAAGGAGCCAACTTGACCTGTCCTACTCCTGGCCTTCTGCAGCACCAGCTACCGGGTAGCTCACGAGGCCGTGCTCTGCATGAACGATAGATTAGCTAATGGCTAGCTTTGATCCATAGTCAGTCCTTCAGCAATGACGAATCCGTAGGATCCTACCAGGCTCTACTCGCCTGGGCGAGGGGATCTCTGGCCAACACGTTGCCAACGGTTCCACTTTCAAGAAGTTCCCAAGGACAGCGCGCTTCTAGATTGCAACATGAACGGACGGGCAAATTTCTCCATCATCACGAGATTTCCAAGTGTCCCAAATGGAATTGCTACGCCTACTCGATGTTTATCGCTCTGCTGTGCTCCGCACGTGGAGCTGCAGGTACCCATCTGTACGTCTGCCGCCGGTCGATGCCCATTCTCATTGGCCTACGCTTTCGTAGAAGCGCCGGCGCACCAATGGTGGACAGGTCGGTCGCACGATCCCGCTCTAGCCGCCTTCGCCTCAGGCGACCAGCACTTCATGCAGGTCGTCGACTGCCCGCAGTGGGCCTTTCCGGCCCAGCGTTTGCTTTCATTCACATGACGGAGCTCTGCTGTTGTAGTGCCAAGCTCGATACCGACGTCAGCTGGCAAATTCGACTACGCTGCTTGTTCGAAGGTACTTTGCTACGGCGCTTGTACAGCTCGTTTTCGTTAATCCTTGACCACTATACTGTGCCCAGAGTCTACAGCTCGGTATGTCGGCTAGTTCTGTTTACCGCTAGAGCTCACAGGTACGGAGTGCAGCCCGTGGCAAGTCTTGCACCAGCATGCGCGCGATTGGTGGTGCACGGTCTTCCAGCCTCCTCCCGAGGCGATCATGCGTTGTAATATATCGACTGGCTCTGAGTCGTCCTATGCGTGCCCTTGAGGGTTGCGTGGGTCCATCGAGAGGGACAGCAGTATCGTTGCAACTGTCAAAGCAGCGTCTTGGTTTCATTGGATCGAGCGTCTTGGTCTCATTGGACCGCTATGCTGCAGAGCCGGGCTCTGTTACCCTGCTGTCACTCAGATACAGCTTTCACTGCTCTTCGAGTCGGTGAGACAGGCGTTTCCATTCGAAAAAGTGTAACATAGGTACAGTGTAGCGCTCGAATCAGGTCATTGCGATCGCAGACCGGTGAAGAAAATGTAGAAGAAGGGGGTTCGGTCGTTCAGTGGCACGTATCAGCATGGCGCTCGGTATCACGGAATTTCTTGCTGACCTGCTCGGACGCATTTGCAGATAGCCTTTTGCTGATCCACCACACTCTGAATGCCACGTCACAGAGCGGAGAAGGTCTGGTCGAATCTAGCGCACTCATGCCACCGATCTCAGGAAGGTCCTTCCCCAAAGAGGCTGGCTCAGCATCCGCTCCTACCGTTTCACCGGCCTGGATCCCAGTCACCACTCTATTGTTCGCAGCTCGGGCGAATCAAGCAAGAAGCATGTCGCGCTGTTGACGGCTCGCTGCAGTAGCCTTGGACGGAATACAATCACATGAGTGTCAGCAAGCGGGCGATCCCACTCGTCCGCATGCATGGGCACTCACTGGGCATACTAACGAGGGGAGCTGCTCACGCCGAGCGTGGCCTCATCACGAGCCGTCCGCGACAGCCGGCGGCCGTCAATGGCAAGTCGCGTCGTTAGACCTGCTCGCGCTTGTGAAGGCATGGGTGTTCGCAGGGGTAGGTCCAAAGCACCTTCATGCACGCTCTGAAGTCTCTGCATCAGCGGGCATCGCAACTGGCCACGCTATCGAGGCACAGCAAGGGCAAACGGGTATTGCTCACTTGGGCTCGTGCTGGAGATCTTGGGAGTCTAACTACAGTCATTGCGCGTCTGCAGCAAGAGGCTGGCGTGGACCAGTGCCAAGACATGTCACGATGCTGTTCGCCAAAGCCACATCATGTTGGCCTCAGGCTTGACAAGCCGGCGGCATGGCCCGTCAGCGTCGCTACCAAAGGCAATGTCACGGGACTTCACTAACGGCTCGCAGATGTAGCAGAATACTGTACACAAGGGCCAATGACCTTGAGGGCCGAGGCTTGACTCGTGCACAGTCATTGGAACGCACGTGACCCATACTACACCTCACTTGCCCTTCAAACACACTTCAACCAGCCGAGCACCAACAAACTCACGTTGAGCGTAATCCCAGTCAGTGTGGCCGTACCGAGGGATAAGCACAGTCGAAGGCAACACCTCCCGGCCACCTTCATAGGCGGAGAAGCAGCCACGACCATGGCGATCTCGCAGAGCGCACTATCGAGACGCGGGCTAGACTCGACGGATGCCCCGTAGGTGCCATTGTAATCTGCCGGTGAATGTCCTCTAGCTTCATACGGGGTGATCCGCCCTCCCCGAAGCATTTCGCTGGCCAAGTGCAAGCGAAGCATCGGGTGATGGCAAGCGATGGTGCACCATGTGGAGCCTTGAGTGGGACAATGCTCGCCGTCGGCCAGACAGTGTGTGCGCTGGCATGATCGCGGAGCGTGGAAGGGAAAGTATAAAAGGCCTGTCGACGTCGACGGTAGATGCTCTTCCTCTTCCTCATCTTCATCGTCCTTTCATAGCCAGCCATTTTCAACGCTCCTCATCTACCGATCGTCATCATCATCACTAGTGTAAGTCATACATACGCTCTATCTCCTCAGGCGAGCCTTGAGCTTGGCCGGTGGGCCATGATGAGTGGTCTCGCCCCTCGCAGCGCCGATTCAACGGATATCTTCCCTGTGGTTCTGTAAGTGGCTGATATGAGTGGCCAGCATCGACCCTTACATACTCGCCCGCAAAGAGTCACGTCATCCACCATACAATCATGTGAGCCCGCTCACCCAATCCTACTCACCATCAGTCCCACTAATCCTTTCCTCAAGGTGCTTCTACGATCAGCACGTTTACGTTTGCAAGGATTGGAAGTCCGCATGCCCAATGCCTCTCACAGTTTCACGGCACTAACCCATTCTCTCCAAGGTGGTCAAACTTCCGCCAGCACTGTCAAAAGGTCAGCGCAGCTGCACCGTGAAGCGCTAATGTGCCGTCGAGCGCTGATATGTGACAGGAATACCGCATGGGTGAAACATGCGGCATGAAGATGGTTTATCAGACCATCGGGCTTCCCGACAAGTGTAAGCTCTGCTGTCGCATCGAGGCGAAGCAGCGCCGTCTCGCCAAGCACAGAGAAGACTATCAACGCTGGGGGCAGTCTCCAGAACGTTATCGTGCCAGCATGGAGAAGGCGTTGGAGGAGATCAAAGATTTAGCCAACGAGATCCATTCGCTGGTGGCCGAGAAGAATGATAGGTACAAGATGATCGGGAACAGTCGGCGCTGAAGTTGAGTGTCATGCCGATGTTGATCTCGAGCTGAGATGCAGACGGGGCTGCCGGATGGAAGATCTCTGAGCCAGTCGCTAAGTGGTAGCGTGGGACTTGTTTCGTTGGGAGGATCGAGACTGCAGGGGAGAATTTCTGACGATGTATTACTGCCGCTCTTTTGCTACGAGTCTGGTTTCAGATAGCATTGCAACGACTTTACGGCCTTTCGCGAAGATCCATTGGCTTTCAGTGCATTCGTTTGAGTGCCTTCGAGTGTGCATTGAAGGTCGTCAAGTCGACCAATCACGTGCGAGCTGAAAAGCGCAAGATGAAACATGCAGGCGTTCTGGACTATTCTTCTCTCTACAAGACGACATTTGTACCAATGTGTCGCAGGCAGGATGCCGTAATCACGGCGAAGTGCTTAGGGAGTGCGGACGCAGAGCAGTGTGGCGGAAGTGCATTTCACGTTCTATCCTGAGCAAAGTATATTGCCGCCAGCGACCAAGCGCTCAATGTCGTGCACATTGCGCCGATCAGATCACCCCAAACGATGTAAGCCAAATGCGATGTCATGTCACATATCGTAGTCTTCCTACGCTTATCAACTACTGTTTCGATCAAGTCGCCGTTGTCGTCGCTTTCGCCTCAATGGTCGTGTAAGGGGACCAGAACGCCGGTGGACCGAGAGACTGTGGTCCACCGCCGTAGCCGTTCTGTGGCAGACAATTGCTGTAGCAGCCAAAGATCGTCTCGGTCGTGGTGACCGTGATGTAGCTGCTGTTTTCCCACATGCATGAGCTGAAGATTGGCGTGATCGATGTCTGTGGCGGTGAGGTGCCGGTCGATAGCATCATCGAGGTCGTGATGTCTGTGCTTTCCGTGCCGGTTCGAAGAGCCTGCGAGCTCGACAATGAGGACGAAGGTCCTGTGCTGAGAGGTATCGCCACCGTACTATTGCTGACGGATGGAAGGATGCTACGAGATGCAGTATACGTGGTCATCGGTGCAGTGCTAAGGGATGGACTGTGGCTGAAAGGGGGATACGCGATCGGGAGTGTCGCAGACGGAGTACTCGAGCTGTCCGTTCCGCTTCGAGGCTGTCCACTATTGCTGAATCGGGTGGAGGCGAGAATTGTCAACACCGCCGAAGAAGGTGTGGCACTAAGTGGTGGCGGCACAGTATGATTGTAAGGCAGGTAGGGAACTGGGGCCGTGCCACTTGGGATATATGATGGTGGAGTTACCGGATTCGAGATGTAAGGCGCGGGTGTAGATGTTGTCGATGTGAAGGACCAGTTTGCGCTTGAACTCGCGGCACCGGAGGCTTCAGATGAGGTGACAATGGTGTATGGAGGGTAAGGCGCAGGACCTGTCATGATCACAATGTCGGAGGATTCGGTTCCAGATCGCGGCGCTGGGCTGTTTGTGAAAGGTCCCTTCGATGTCGTGATTGCACCAGATGCTGCTGTCCCATAGCCGCCGGACGTACCGTTCAGTGTCGCTGTAGACGTGACGACACCCGATGCCACGTAGCCAGACCCATAAGCAGTGGCATACGAATTAACGATCACCGAGCTGCCAATGGTGTAGTAGCTGACAACTGTTGACACGATATCACTTGAGTCCGTCCCACTGCGTGGCGCACCAGAGTTCGTGAATGTCGCCGTATTCGCAGGACCCGTAGAAGTTATCACTCCAGACGCAGCGGTGCTGAAGTCTCCTCCATAATCATCTCCAGTGCCGTTTGCTGAGTTGGCGCCCGAGGTAGCGTAGCTGGACGAGTATGCTGTGCCGTACGAGTTGATGATCACCACACTGCCAACCTGCCCGCTGCCAGTCGAATACGCATAGCCCGAAGCTGCGTATCCGGAACCTCCGGCTGTGCCGCCACTGTTGGTGATGACGTTCTCAGTGGAGTAGATCGAGGTCGATGTGATAACAGGTGGAGGAGTCTGTACCACGCCAGATGTGGCATAGCCGGATCCTCCGCTCGTGGCTCCAGAATTGTAGATGACTGTCTGAGTGGCAATGACCCCGGTAGAAGTCACGACACCGCTGGAAGCACCTCCGTTGCCGCCATTGTCACTGCCACTGTCGCCGTTGCTATTGCTCGCATAGTAACTGGTCTCTGAGTAGTACAGTGTGGTCGTGCTAGCGTTGAGGTGCGTACCATTGGCACTGTAGTCGGCATCGATTATGGTCTCGGTTGTATTGTATACCGTTTGATTGCCTCTGTATGTGATTTCCGTCACATTTTGATCCTGTATCGTCGAATAGCCACCGTTGCCGCTGTTGTTGCTCTGGCTATTCGAGGTGTTGTTCGAGCCAACGGCGTACTGGGTCTCGCCTGCTGCGTAGACAGTAGTGGCAGACGACCACGCTACCGACCAGGTGGTGTAGTATGAGTAGTACCAGCTTCCGTTGGACGAGTAGTATGTTGAATGTATAGATCCTGTGGAGTAGGTTGTACCGTCCTGGACGTAGGTTGAGTAGCTGGTATAGGCAGGCATGCGTCCACTTGCGACTGGTGGGCCCGGCGTGATGATTGGTACCGAAGTCGTGCTGTTTCCGAACATCGAAGACATGGAGGAGCTCATATCGGTTGGTGCCACAGTAGACGTCTCGCCATTGAAAGGCACAGACTCAATACTCGTGCCCGAAGGGTCGTCGGGAGCCACACCGACTGCAATCCTTCGCAGAATCGCCACATCCATCCCGAGGGCGAGTACCGTCTCATTAGCGGCAGCCTCTGCCTTCAGAAAGCAGTTGGCGCCTTTCTCGGTCGGCACTTCGTAGTACACGACTCCCTGGCAGACCGGCTGATCGAACTGGGCGTCTGCTAGGGAACAGGCCGCAACACACTGCGAAAACCTATCGTAGCTCAGATTACTGAAGAGATCGGGCGAGTTGGGTAGGTCTGCATTGCAATAGATGTCATAGTCGAAGCGCTCGTTGTCGACCATTTGACTGACCGTGTTGTTGTTGTCATCGGGGCAAGTGAAAGGTTTCGCGGTCGGAGTCGCTGCATGCGTCGAGGTGAACGAAGTTGATGTCTCATCGCTGATCGTGCCGGTCTGGCTGATATCTGGTGTCTGCGCATATACGCTGCTGGCTGCGGCAGAGCCAGTTGCGGAAGTTGCATTTTCACTCGGGGAAATAGCTGCACTTGGTGTTACAGCGACAGTCGTGGTTGTAGTGGTGGTTACAGGACCATCTGTGCGTGTGCTGTACACAGTGGTGGTCGTTTCCGTGAACCCATACAGGGTCGAGTACTGCGGAGTGTCAATTCTGCGTCGCCAGAGGCTCCTGAGACAAGGTCACTTACCACAGGCAGATTAGTGTACGTTCTCGTCACTGTCGAACCACTGTAAGTCTGACACTCGCAAGCGCTGGACAAGCTGGTCGAGACTTCATTGTCACTAGGTGTTGAGGAGGAATTGTCGGCAGCCGCGCGGCGGTACATGTCGAAGATTTGACGCTTGGTCAGATCTGTAATTCTTGCAGCAGGCGTAGGGAGTGGAGCACGCTTCTTCATAGCTGTATTCGAGACTGTCACAGTGACTGTGGACGTGGCCGTCGTGCGGACGATTTCCTTGTCGGTATATACATGTGTGGTGACGACGGTGGCAGTTCTGTTAACGTCAATTCTTTGCACTTTCTCTCAGAATTGGTGATAACAAACTGTGTAGGGGTGTAGTCGTATGTGGTGGTTTCGTTCGGATACGTTATCAGTGCTTGGCAGATCGTCTCGCCGAAGGTAGAATTGTTGACAAAGTAGTAGTAGTCATCTTCGTAGCAGGTTTCCCGATGGAGAAGACTCCTCATCCAGTTCAAGACACCCGCCTGTGCCTCGATCTTATCATTGCGCTTCTGAACGGAGGGCGGCACTCTCGCTAGTGCCGTGCAAACCAATGACAGGCATACTGCCAAGTTAGCGACTGAGCGCATGGTTAAGCGCCGCTCTTAGCAAATGAGAGATGAGGTGCTTCCCTATAGGAGTCTAGGGTTGGGACAGTCGAGATCGTTGAAGCTGCGATTGAAGCTTGAGGTCTGGATGCTGACATGGAGGCATCGAACGTCCTTATAGAGCTGCAACGTCGAAGTTCGCTACGATTCCACCTTTCTAGCTAGCCACCATCGCAGTGACTTTCATGTCTGCCTTGCAGAGGCTGGTCTGAATGGGTTTTGTCCGCGTACAAGGATTACTGATGGTGTAGAGGCGATGTTCCAGCGTGATTCTTGGTATCGTTCCAAGCCAGCACCCAGCAGGCCTTGCGCAAGTCACAAGTCCGCGACCTGCCGCGTCGCGGCCTGTGGGCACCGCTAACATCGACAGCCGAGAATGTTTCCATTCCCACCAGCAATGAGGCGGGCTGACCCGCTATCCCTTGCGGAATCATGCTCGTACTCAAGACTTGACCTACCAGCGCTGGCTGTCGCCTTGCAGTGGTCGCATTCTTCTGTTGAGTTGAGGAATGTGGAAAAGCGAAACCAACCCGCAAGAGGGGAGGTACTTTACTTATCAGTTGTGGAAAGGACACAGATAGCTACAAGATGATATGGGTCAGCGACAATAGCTTGATGAAAGATCTACATAGAATGGTGGATGGTAGAATTGTGGTTCTGCTGAACACGTTGATGTCGAACGGTCGTCCTCGAGTAACGACCTCCTGCATTTCGAAGCCGCTTAGTCATCCCAGCCTCTCAACTCCAACTCATTGCAGCTCCCGATCATTATCCACATACACCAGATTGACTTCGCGCTGCCTAGTACCTGCAGAAGTAATGCGCGCGCGTAGCGTCGTGCAACATTGATGGGCATCTGCACCTCATGCCTCGGCCTGAACCGGCATCCCTCGCAGGAAGTGAGTCGGTCTACTGTAGGACATCTCACTGGCAATGGTACTGATCACCAACAGAGGGCTGCCGAGTCTGATCCATTGCTTAGCGATGCCGCAGCACAGCAGTATGGTGCTACCAGTCTGAGCCCTAGATCGTATCCTGATGAGGAAGACTTGCAGAGGGAGAGGGAGATGTTGGGTCAGATCACTGCGCGCGCGACTGAGTGTGTTGACGAAGACCTATGCCGAGCTGCGTGCGAGACTGACGTGAAATGATAGGAACATGATCGACGTTCAGCATCCCAACGCTAGTGACCTCACACATTACCTCGTACCCTATACCACTCGCCGGCGTGAGCCTGCCGACGCCGACACTACGGGGACTTCGGCTTCGACCGCCGATCACGAGGCCGACGCGAATGAGCAGGCTTGGCTAGAAAGCATCCAAAGTCTCCAATCAGAGAGGGGACCACAGATCAGGACACTCAAGCGCGGTGCTCTGGTACTTGATCTTGGTCAGTTGAGGGAAGCGTCGGGCCCGTCAACTAGGAGACAATGAGCATGGGAGCATACGGCTCTTGATGCGAATCCTTGCCTGCATGACTGGAGTTGGGATCCTAGATCAAGAATCACTACAAGAAAATGCCCTGTACGAACATGTTAATGTCAATTGATCAGGGCGCCTGAATACTGCGGATTTCAGGGGACGTTCCCTTCGCTCCTATTCGACACTATAATCGACGCAGCTGTGCTCCTCTGACACTGCTCACTGCAGTAGGTCCAGCTTGCGGCGTCTCTGCGTAAATGACGGTATCCGTGAGCAAATGTGTTTGCTTGACGAAATCTTTCAGTGAGCGGCAGCATAGTGCGTGACTACTGGGGCCAGATTGACAGACGCATCATGTGCTTCTAGACACGGTGAGAGTCAGGAGCATTCGTGCGGATCTGCTAACATCGTCACATGCTGTGGAACAACGACGACACAATCGAGTGCTTCCGAAGTGCTTGCATACCGGCGTGCATAAATAGAAGCTCGGCCAGCACCGAGCATTCCAACCTGAAACATATCCACTTATGCAACAGCTCCCAGAATAGCACATCCAGACTTCACCTCCCGAATCACCAAAATCTTTCTGGCGTAACTGTATCTGCATACTGCACATCTTCTCAGTGAGAGACGGCTTGGAGCTTCAATATATTATCGATAATGTCCGCTAAACACGTTCTTACCATGCGCCTCCACGTGCTTGCTTGCTGAGTAAACAAGGGCATCGTTGCTTGAAAGCCAGCAATCAACGCCCTTTCATTTCGTTTCTGGCGCTTGCTTGCCTCGCTCCGTTGCGCTTGCAACTTCGTTTGTGTACTCGCAGAGCCGCATCTTCGGCTTGTGCTAGGCCGTCTGCTCGTTTCAAACCACATCGCGCATCACCTCATTCAATGTCACGCGACTGAAACGCAGTATCGCGCCTGGATTCATTGCTGCATGCGGTATTGTGGGATCGCGAAGAGCTTCACGTAGATTGGTAATATAGTCGCCATGCCGGGCGTTCGTAAGTGCAGTCTGCGCCATTCGCCTAAGGTGAAGTACTGACAAAGCTTCGCGTAGCTCCTAACGCGCTGGGAAAGCTCAAGGGGATGCTGAAGGGGATGCTGAAGGGCGGGAGTAAGAAGAAGCAAAGCGGCCAGGACCAGCAGACCAACGCATCTAGCGCCACCACCGCGGCATCACCTGCACAAGCCAGCAAGCCTGCCACCGGCGCGCCTGTCGCATCACCCGACACATCAAAGACCCTTCAACCGACTAACACGCCCGTAAGAGCGACGCAGCCTACGAACACATCATCGAGCGGACCAGCAGCTTTGGGTGCCGTAGGCGCAGCAGGAGCAGTAGCCGCGGGTGCAGGTGCACTTGCCACGAGCAGCACTCTGCCAGCCGCGCTAGGCACAAATGATGGCACAAGTGAGGAGCGGCCTGCGGTCTCGCCGGCAGAGCCGCCCACTGGAGTCGCAGACGAGGTTGGACGTTCGGAGCCCGTATCGGCTATTGAGTCGGAGGAGAAGCCACTGCCACCGCCGAAGAATGATACTATTGCTGAGGATGCGAGAAGCGCGCAACCCCTTGGTACGGAACACATATTCTAAATTGCAAGCCAGTACACTGACCAGCATATAGCACCCGCTACGGAAGCCTCACCAGTCACCCACCACACTCAGACCGCGCAACGCTTAAACCCCCCTCTCGCACCCATCGACGACGAGAACGCTAAGCCCAATGGAATCACGCCAGTCTCGAGTGAGACTCAACCGGCTCTCGCCGAGTCCACACCTCAAGCGACGTCCGCCAAGCCTGATATCCTCGACGAGAAGATGCCAGTGATGGCCGAAGAGCCGCCAGAAGTTAAGCCAGTGGCCGCAAAGCCAGGCATGAGCGCGACGTCTGGTCCACTGGAGGACTTTCCCGAGGGTGGAGCAGAGAAGGATGAGACCCTTCGTTAGTAGCGATGGGTTTGCTGAGCTTTTGTGCGATCAGTGTATCACGACTCGGCTGAGCTAGAAAGTCGACACGATGCTGCATTGTCAGAGCCTGCGACAGATGGAATGAAGCAGACGGAGCGACGGCAGTGCATACGGCATGAAGGACAATACGCACTTCGATCTGATCTAGCACTGGAGTGCGACCTCTAGGTGCAGTCGGAGAAACAGGCGCTGGTCATTTGCGTGGTACGGGCATTTCTGGTGGCAGAGATTGCATACTCTTCATTGGAGTGCTTGCTAGGGGATTGCGGATCGGCAGTTCTATACCCATGGTTTACGGCGATTGTATGTCTTTCATCGAGATCACCTATTCCCAGGAACACAAGGGTGTCCCTCAAAGCAACAGTCGGAGTCGAAGCTGGTATTCACCACTATAGGGAGTAACCAGTGCTCGACGACTCCACACCTCGCACGTGAAGTGGTCATAGTTGCTGTCGTTCCCCATCAAATACTCGATCCCCATGTACAAGTTGCCCCCACGTCTACCCCACAGTTCTGCGCTCTCACACCTCTCAGCTTCGTTGGATGTGCCACACATGTATGACATAGCTCTTCCCTCGTAGACATAATAATTTTCACGTCCCATGGTCTAATCCCGCCCGACATGGACGTAGCATACGATCACATCCAAGAGGAGACCCTCCCCTCCCGCTCCGCTACCCCCAACGCCTCGGACCCTTCGTCTGTCCCGCAGCCTTCCCTCAATAGCGAGTTTCAGGAAGCATTCAAAGCTGTCTCTGCTTCTCCATGGGGTGCGAAGCTAGGTGGGTGGTTTGGAGAAGCGAGGAAACAGACCGAGGCATTCGTCAGTGATCTGCAGAAGGAGGCTACGGAAGCGCAGGAGCAGGCGAGCAAAGGGTTGGAGCAGCTTGTGCAGCGGACGAGGGGGATTAGTCTTGCCGGGCAAAACCCGGAGGAATCAGGGGAGACGACTGAGTCGGCGAAGGCTAAGGAAACAGCAGATGTACCGTCGACTGCAGAGACCGAGGTCGAGCGTCCGGAGAGCCTACCTGCAGACATCGTGAAGGAGGCTGGCACGCTTGTCGCGAGCTTCCGCAGCACAGCGGCAGCCAAGCTGAGGGATCTGCAGAAGGCTGAGGACGCTGCCGATGAGGCGCTGTTGAAATTCGGAACCAACGTGAGGAATTTCTTACGGGACGCTGTGGTGATCAGTGCATCAAACGAGGACTCTGACGTCAAGGCCAAAGGGTCATCAAAGGAGGTACTGTTCGAGACTACGGAGCAAAGCACTGGCAGAAAAGTGTTCCACACCACGCGATTTGATGCGCAGCTGCATGCCATTCATACTGCACCAGGCTCGTTCACTGGAGATCCGCAGGGCGAGGAGTGGGAGACATGGAGAGAGGACTTCGACATTGACGAGCAGACTGAGGCTATCGCGAAGGATCTGGAGAAGTATGAAGAGCTGAGGCGCGCGATGGAGAAGCTTGTGCCTGAGAAAGTCGAGTACAAGACGTTCTGGGCGAGATACTACTTCCTGCGAATGGCTATTGAGGAAGACGAGCGCAGGCGGAAGGAGGTGCTGAAAGGTAGAAGCCTGACGTTCCATCACTCATACTATAGTGGCAAACATACTAACATGCTTTGAGGTGCAGCTGCCGACCCAACAGAAGAAGTAGCCTGGGACGATGACGACGAGGACGAAGAAGAGAAGTCCAGAACTCCACAAACGGTCTCTCACAAAGCTTCCGCCAGCACCACGACACTTCACGCTACTGATTCGGCTACGCTGCAAGTCCCAAATTCGCCGCGACGAAGCAACGAAGACGAGACGAAGAGTGTAGCCGCATCTGATGCAAGTTATGATCTTGTTTCAGGAGCGACAAGTCGCGCGCCTGGAAGTCCGAAGGAGGAGAAGAAGGGGAGCAAGGAAGATAGTGATGATGACTGGGAGTAAAAGCTAAGTCTCGTAGGTGTATTGGGTGTTTGGCGTTGGATGTAGTCAGCGTCACGGCGCTTTGATTTGGCTTTGCTGGCGAGGAGATTGGCAGGAGTCTGTAACGCACCTTAGATCTCTCGTCTGGCTCGTTGATTGGTACTGATAACACGACTTCCCACCTATCCGCAGCACTTAGAGCGATCAACATGTGGTGTGATTTGTGCAAGATCCTGCACACTCTTCGTCGACCACAGTGCATTGAGCGAGCAAAAGAGCAACCGCAGCAGTAGTGGTGAAAACCTCCTATCGTTGTATGTACTTCGATCTAAAGAGAAGCCCGAACCCCAAAGCGACCACCAGTGCCAGGCTCATCAATGCCGTAATGATCATGCGGGTATATCTAGTTCCATCCATGCCTCTACCCCATCAATCACAATGCCTTGAAACCAGATCATGACTCGTAGGAGCCAGGTAATGCCCCAGCGTCGACGTCCGCGCCGCCATTCATCTGCGACTCCTTGATTTTCTCGGCAGACAGGCGCTCGGTGACGATAAAGTTCATGTTCTCGTGGACGGTGAAGCCGACGACCATCTCGTCGAAGGGCTTCGCTAGACTGCAAGGCTGCAAGTTGAAGCGGAGCAGTGTCTGGAAACGTCTGTCAGTGATCATCGACCAACAAGGTACAGTCGCAGCACGTACCTCGATGACGGCCTTGTTCAACTCCATCGTCGCCACGCCACGTCCGAGACATCCAAAGCGGCCATACCCGAAATTTAGCGTCACTGTCTCGTTCATTCTCGTGACTCGTGCTTTCTCCTTCTCGCTACCATCCTTGCTCAGCCACCGCTCCGGTCGGAAGATCTCGCAATCCTCGCCGAAGATCTCAGGATCGTGCATCATGCCCCAGCTATTCCAGCCAATCTGCGTTCCTCCAGCGGCGAACTTCTCCACACCGTCGACTTCGATCATAGCACCCCCAGCCGGCACTTGCTTGGCCATAAGTCCGGTGACAGGAGGGTAGATGCGCAAGCCCTCCTTGATGCAGGCTTGGAGGTAAGGCAACTGCCGAGCTTCGGCGTCTTGAATCACTGGGCGAGAGATCTTGCCTGCTGCTATCGCAGCTTTGGCTTCGGCCAATAAGCGGTCGAGTATTGGAGGCGACGTGGAAACGAAGTGCAATGTCACGCGAAGGGCCGAGGCGGTGCTGTCGGAGCCTGCCGTGATCTGCGTCAGAGTCTCTGACTCGAGTTGAGCTTGTGAGAGACCGTGAGTGATGAATGAGCCGAGCATGTCTTGCCGCACTATGGGCTTTTGACCGAAGCGCTCCTGCACGCGATCTCGAGCGAAGCCCATCACACGACCGAGACCTCTCTTGTCTGTTGACTTGGGTAGGGCGCCCTTGATCAAAGGCGCCTTGAGGATGTTAGTAAGTTCAGTGTATACACCAAACCATATGATGGCAGGCAGGAATTGCTTGAGATTGGCAAGATAGCCGTATGGGTCTTCATCTTTGTCAAGGAAGCCGAAAGTCTCGCCGAAGGCTATCTTGGAGATAACATCAAGCGTGAAGAAAGACGTTGTGCGTGAGAGATCCATGGTGCGAAAGATACCTTCCTCTGGACGAGCAACATACTTGGAGTCGATCAGGTCGAATAGCCCAAGCAGCTTCTCATCGACGTCTTGCTCCATGTGGACATTCTCGCGCCCCGAGTAGCCCGGCGCCATACGTGCGCGAAGGTCGGCATGGATGCGCTCGTCTATCACGGATGTGATGTTGTCGCGCTCTGGGTGCAGCTTTAGTGCCGTGTACCAGTACCCGCGTGTGAACGGTGAGCGCACCGCATTCATGCGGCGGAGGAGGTCGGGATCCGATGTGATGAGCATGCGAGGACCGACGCGTGCCGTTGAGCCTGCGATGCACCGTTAGCCGGATACCCGAGTCGGCACCACTTCTCTCAGCCGTGCCATCTATCGGAGTGCTTCCGATCCTAGTAATGCGCAATGTGAAGTCCAAGATGTTTGCGATATGTCACATTGGTGGAGAGCCTCAAGTTCAGGCCTGTCTTCCACGTGGACCGCACTTTTGGTGGTCGCACTGGACGAATCGGGATTTGACTGGGCAGGCGCGTATTCCAGTACGTCGGTTACGAGAAAGCCTCGTCGCGTGGGAGACTTACCATGCTTGCGATTCAGTGCAGCAAATCGCTTGTGCATCTCGCCACTGTTCTGCGTCTTGAGCAGCCATAATCGCGACCACCCAGCTGACCAGTGACCGCCGAATTGTCGAAGCCCGTAGTATGCTCGTACTTTACGTGTGACGAAGGCGAGCACAAGCAGCGCACAGAGAAGGACGTAAGCGGCGGACGGCATGATGAAGTCCAGACTGGTGGGTTGCCGCGAGTCGCGCTGGCCAGTTGTCAGATTCCACCAGCGTCGCACTCTTGCGCTGGACCACTGTGCTGGGAGTCGGTGGTCGCGCCGATTCGTGCGTCGTGTAAAGGGGTGCAGCTTCGGCGAATCCGCTCGTTAAACGCTCCAATGCGGCGACAACATAACCTTGTAGAGCCAGATAGTCGGTGAAGTTGAGTCTGACAAGACGCAAGTATTCACTACAACTTAAGCGGTCTCAAACGAGCCCGCCAGAGCCACGATGGAAAGCGCGATGACGGGCTAGAGAAGGCACTAATGCACATTGTGAACTCGAGAGCTCCGCCAGCTCGCTACCACGCTATGGTAGAAATGGCGTGAACGTGGAGCGCTTCTCTCGCAGGAGAATGATAACACTGCCTCGTAGCTGCATCTTTGTGGCTGACCGGCTTCACGTTAGTCGCGCCCTTGCTGCAAGGCGGGACGCTCAATGATGCTGGGATGTCTCGAGAAGCTGCCATGTGCTGTGCTGCGAGTGCCGGGGTGGCTAGCTCATCGCACTTCGTTTGACAGTGACCCTGCATGCATTGGTGTAGCGGGCATCGGGCATCGATCGATGTCTGCTGAGGTCTATCAGTCTCTTGAAGTCGAGACCACGAGACCGCTGCGTATGCAGCCAGGAACGATCCTATACACCAAGTGATCCAACATTGTGGTTCATCAATGAATCGCAAACTGCATTTTCAATTGCGCATAGCAAAGGCGAAGTCCGAGTATATCCAGCATAGGCTGCTTTTCCACGGCACGCTCGGCCCATCCGTGACACTAAGAGGAAGGTTCGAGTCTACATGACGCCAGCAAACCCTCGTCCTCTGTCTCCCTCACATACAACTGTGCCAGTATCTTTGCGCCTTTGCTCATTTCAATAGCGGAGCACTGTTGTAGACTTGTCTCTTGGGGCCTCGCGCCACACAAGGCTACTGTATCGTAGCTACACCAAGGATATCTCAACGGCTCTGCATCTATCTCATCCTACCATTGGCCAACACATCATTGAGGCTGGCGTTTTGCGTAACCCGATTTACAAGCCCCTAGATCGACGCCTAAGAAGCGGTATCCGAAGCCACGTGGAAACACTATATCGAGCGATCATCAAGTCGACGCCACAAGAGGTGCGAGGTTAAGGTCATGGCCGAGACCGAGGAAGCCCAGACTGGTGTCCCCATTGTTTCGACGACTGCCATCCTCGCTGACAAGCAGAATCAAATTTACGAGCACGAGCGCGACACTGCACTGCAAGGTGGAGTCCCCATCATTGATTCGAGAGACGTGAACGGGTCTGAAGTTATCAAAGATGATTCCCACGATGCCGTTGTCACCGATGAAAAGATATCGAGTCGACCTGAGGCGCCTTCATTACATGACAGCGCTGTTGAGACCTCCAAAGATCATGTCAAGAATGACGCGACGATCGACGCTGAGCACACTGCCACAAGCTCTCTGCCTGACAACGCGGAGCCTCAGACTGGGACTCTGGGAGAATTGCACGCTGGGCAATATCTTGAGGCTCCCTCGTCGCACGCCTCTGCGAGCGCTGAAGTGCCAATCGAACACGCTAACTTGGCAACCAACGATGTGACGTCACAAGTAGAGAACACAAGTAGCAGCAATAACGTCTCGGCTGGACTCACCATCCCCGCCAGCGTGGTTGACATCCCAACTCAGCAAGCAGAGGCGGACTTAGCCCATGGCGAACGTCAGCGCCCGAGCTACGATGACCAAGACCCTATGGATGCCGAAGCAGCTGCTCACTACGATCTGCCGGATCAATTTGCAGATGAGCAGGATCTCGAAGTCGATGTAAGTCCGGTCTTGTGTCCACATCGATCCGCTGTCAACCGCCTGTGGGATAGTGACTTACATGTACGACCTTTACAGGACAATGACGAGAACGACTCGACCATGGGAGGCGATACGTACGTTTGCGGCTTGCTTTAGCTGAGGGGATATCACAGAGCTGATATATTGAACAGCGAGAGCTTGACAACATCGTTGAGCAGCTCGATATATCATTATCGAAAGGAGCACGGACGAACATATCATGGTGAGGGATTCTCTCACTGTGGCAATCATCATGTTGTCACACGTTGGTACGGCCACTAACAGCATGACATCAGCATACAAGGACGGGAAATACATCTTTCCCAACGACGAGGTTCGTGTCTTAGTGATTGTGAACGATGTACTTCAGCTGACAGACCTTCAGCGAGAAGCGAGTCGTTTGGATCTTCAACACCACCTGTTTCGTATGACATTCAACCAGCAGCTGTATTTCGCGCCTGTGACCCCTCGACACGCTCTAGACATCGGCACTGGCACCGGGATTTGGGCGATAGATCTGGGTGTGTCAGAAGCTCCGTTCCCGTAAATTTGAGCTGGGTCACTGATCGACTCGTAGCGGACCTCCTTCCAGAATGCCAGGTTGTGGGCATTGACCTGAGTCCTGGGCAGCCTACCATGGTGCCTCCGAATCTCAAGTTCATTGTAGACGACGCAGAAGACCTATGGCTATACCAGGACAAGTTTGACCTCATTCACGCACGACTGATGGCAGGCTCCATTGCCGACTGGCCAAAGTTCTATCGCCAAGCATATGAGTATGTCAGCCCCATCTCCCGATGAGTCGCCTCCACTGACCATAAGTCTCACAGCAATCTCGAGCCCGGTGGCTGGCTCGAAATCCAAGACTACGGTCTCCCAGTCCGCTCCACAGACGGCACGCATGAAGGCACCGATATTCACCGCTGGGGCGTGCTGCTCTGTGAAGCTTCAGCCAAGATGGGTCGTCCCATGGGCTCAGATGCCTGCGATCTCTACGCGCAGCAAATGCGCGATGCCGGGTTCGTCGACATTCAAGAGCGAATGTTCATGTGGCCTTCGAATACTTGGCCACGCGATCCCTTCATGAAGGAGCTCGGTAAGTGGAACATGATCAATTGCCTCGACGGACTAGAGGGCTTCTGTCTGGCGCTGTTCACCCGGGCCTTGGGATGGAGGAAAGAGGAGGTAGACGTCTTCGTTGCGAACATTACTAGGGATTTCAAGGACAGGCGGATCCATGCTTACTTTCCTATGCCCGTGATATTCGGGAGGAAGCCGTATGAGCATGAGAGGGTGTTTCAGTAATGCTGTTGATGATGCTGGGGTTTTGGAGAGCGACCGATAGCGTTTGAGCGTAGCGATTGTGCGAGGCATCTCTTGGTGTCGCCCGTGGAAAATTGAGCAATGGCATCAATTTCTTTGCTTCCCTGTTCGTCTCACCTCTTGTTACCTCCACGTCTGGCCGCCACGTGCTGACACGACTTGTGCTTGCTGAGCTAGTGGACGAACCCGAACGGGGCATTGCATAATGTGAGTTCTCGTGACTAAGTACCGTTTATCCGAGCTCTACTGCAAGTATCGGTACGCCACTGCAAGGGCTGAAGGAAGGCATGGCCCGAAATGTGGGGAACCTTAGTTAACCTCCAAGGCACGCGCGTTCGTGACTGCGGTTGGAGCTTCTTAGACTTCGATCCTCCTTCAGCCTTGTGCACATCACATTCGTTTCTTGTCACCTTGAAACCCCTCGAGTCGTTGTTCAGTGAGAGATATCTGGTATCGCTCGAACTGGTCGATCTGCTAGAGAAATGTCGCCATTGTGCGAGAGACGACAGTCCGATGCGGGAGTGCGACTGGAGGGGGTGTGAGATCGAGGGTTGGACTCGGGGGTCGAGGACAGGATGAATGTGAGTATGATTGACGTCTGACTATGGTGTGGACACTTGGAGGATTTTGCGCACACTGTCTGGAATGAGAGGACTATCTGGCGTATGGCGCATGGCGCCTTTGCGATACACATTGGGCTTCCTAATTGGACGTTGAGAGCCTCGTGGCTGCACGAGTACAGGTTCCGTGGCCTGTACACAACCGAGTATCATGTCAACGATGCATCCATTGGAAAGATATCGGGCAGGCAGTCGATGAGCGACGTTACAATCAGATCTTGACACTACAAGGCAATGCGGCTCACCTTCGGGGACGTACAGCTTGACTTTGGATCAACGAACGTGTTCGTCGAAACTTGGTCTTTCAACGTAATGGGTCTCCACCACGTAAAGACAACCATGGCGATACTGAACGCGCGATGATCATGGCGAACGACTCGGGACGGACGCGCCGAAAGAGTACCTTATATGCTGACACCATGTCACAGTTCTTCCACTTGCCACCCGCGCTGGCGGGCTTCGTAATCAGCTGCATATTCATGATACCCACTGCAAATGCGCAGTACCCGCGACCCGTCACATACAATAACACTCTGAAATCTACGATCAATCCTGCGGTCACAATCTCATACAAGGTGCCAGATCCAGGGACCTGTATGACTGCGTTCCCAACGCAAAAGCAGTATTCTGGCTATATCACTTTGCCACCATACACCTTGGCACCAATACAACAGAACTACACGATCAACACATTCTTCTGGTTCTTTGAATCCAGGCAAGTCCCCGAAAGCTCCCCGCTTACGCTATGGATGAATGGCGGACCTGGAAGCAGCAGTATGACTGGCTTATTCGAGGAGATGGGGCCTTGCGAGGTTGTACAGATGAGTGATGGCACGTATGGCACTCAGTCACGAGTATGGGGTTGGGATCGAATCAGCAACATGTTGTTCTTTGATCAGCCGAATCAGGTTGGCTTCTCCTTCGACACAGCAACCAACGCGTCGTATGACTTCTATGCTGGTCAGATCATCGAGCCACCGACTGGTCCAACTACTCTACCACCGTACATGTATATGAACGGAACATTTGGGACAGCCAATATCAACGATCCGACGACGACAACAGCCAATACCACGGAGATCGCAGCTTCTGCCACGTGGCATTTCTTACAGTCCTGGCTTGCGGCGTTTCCACAATACAACCCTGCCACAAGGCCAAATATCACATCGTCACAGGTGCCAGCTGCTGCCGCTGGAGTGCATTTGTTCACAGAGTCGTACGGCGGCAAGTATGGGCCGACGTTCGCAACTCACTTTGAGGAGCAGAACCAAAAGCGACTCAACGGTTCACTACCGTACAACAGCACCTTGGAGATTCAGCTCGAGTCTGTTGGTATCATCAACGGACTCGTCGACGACGCTATCCAAGATTCAGCCTACCCCGAGTTCGCATGGAACAATACCTACGGCATTCAGGCTATCAACGAAGTCGACTACCTGAATTCCAGAAGTTATTTTGCTGGTGCTGGCCAGTGTTCTGATCACATCAGTGCTTGCCGCATGGCCATGAACACCACAGATCCTGGTGGCGATGGTGATGTGTCAGCGACCAATGCCCTCTGCGAGTCTGCGCAGATCTCCTGTCTGAACGTGTCCAGCCCATACATCAAGAGTGGACGTAGTGTCTACGACATTCGGCAAAAGCTGCCCACTCCCAACCCGCCAAGCGCGTATCAGGAGTACCTGAACAACGAAACGGTGCTGGCATCGATCGGTGCGCAAGTCAACTACACTCAAAGCAATCCGTACGTGCAGCAAGCCTTCATCTCTACAGGCGACACGATTCGTGGCGGTCTGAGCCAGGACCTTGCATATCTGGTTAGCATTGGCATCCGCGTCGGCCTGATCTATGGCGACGCCGACTACATCTGCAACTGGTATGGCGGCGAGGCGATCAGTCTGCAAGTTGCATCTCTGCTTCCTGCCACAATTCCCATAACTTCCACCTCCTACCCCAGCGCTGTCGTCTTCACCCCACCGGACTACGCTACCTCTTTCCCGGCCGCCGGCTACGCTGGCGTTATTGTCAACGAGTCATATATTGGGGGTGACGTCCGCCAGTTCGGCAACCTCAGCTTCACGCGTGTCTTCGACGCTGGCCATCTGGTCCCTTACTACCAAGCCGAAGCGGCCTTCGTAATCTTCAGTCGCCTAGTACAGGGTACCGACATCAGCACCGGCGAAGCCAAGAATCTCTCCACTTGGAGCACTACAGGAACCCAAAACTCAACACGTACCAACACCGTGCCTCCCACGCCTTCTACAACTTGCTGGGTCAGAGACTGGAACAACACCTGCACGTCCGACGACACCAAGGCCATGTTGGCGGGCAAAGGCATAGTAATGCACGGCATATGGTATCCCGATGACGACTCCGTTACCCTGCCAAGCTCAAGCGTCGCTGCAGGCGTGCCGGGAAATCCGATGCCCACTTCCGGCTCGCTGAGTTCTGCGGGACAGGACGGGGGTAGCTCGACGATGGAGTTGACGGGTGTGTTTACTGCGACTGGGACGCCGAAGCCTTCGAGTAGCAAGGGCGCTGCGGCGGGTCTGCGGGCACCGGTGGAAAGCTGGCGAATGGCGCCGTTGGGTGTAGTAATTGGCGCTTTTGTGTTTGGCGGCATGCTCCTCCTTTGAGCGGAAAGTAACAGAATATGTAAATACTACCAAAATGTACTATAACATATCGGACATATTCGAATGTTCAGCTTCAACACAGCCACATGTTAGCGTGGTACTTCAAGCACCCAGTCGTTACAAGGCTGTTTTAGAGCATCGTAACTGCGCTCGGGAGGGTATGAAGTGTAATTACTCTTGCTCTGCATATCTGTGGTGTGATCGTTTTGCTGCACGTATTATGACATGCTTTTCGTAACTTTCGCAATTGGCGGCACCCCTCTAAGGGCGTCTGATGAACGTCGTATTGGTGACTGGTCACCATCGTAGCTGATTTCGGTCACCTTGCTCGCGCGCTAGACATGTCGAGCTGCTGCCCGGTACGCCGAGTCCATTACTGGACACCCAGAAACCAGATCCGCAAAGGGTAACGCAATCCAACACCTGTGCGCATCTCGAGCATTGAAACCAAACAAGCCATCGTCGAATAAACACTCACCGCACGCTTGCTATCGGTGATGTACAAGCCGCTCTACATGATAATCGCCGGCGCTGCGCACACATATTAGTCTCATCCTCTCCCCACCTCACAGAAGACGCAAACTTACCATCAACATTCGCCTTTATACTCTTATGCGGCAGTACACTCGCGCCATTGCAGTAAATCTCATCCCCAATCGTCACATCATCCCCAAGTACACTCACATTCTCCAACCTCGCCCAACGCCCAATCGTCGAGTTCCAGCCAACAATCGTGCTCTTGACCCACGCATGCTCTTTCACTTTGCTCCCCTGCAACAAAACACACCGCTGCAACCGCACGCCGTCGCCGATCTCGACGTTCGGCCCAATAACGACGTTTGGTCCGATTTTGCAGTTCTTGCCGATCTTCGCTGAGGGGTCGATGAGCACGTTGCCGGAGTGGATGTAAGGTGTCGACTGGCCGGGGTGGGAGAGAAGTTTGGAGTTTTGCTTTGTGAGGGAGGAGAGGTAGAGGCAGGTTCCGCTGAGAAAGTCTTTGGGCTGCCCGACATCCATCCAGAAACCCTCCAGATCGAAGCTGTGCAGCTGTCCGTCCTTCACAATCGCGGGGAACGTCTCTTGCTCGATGGAAGTTGGCCGCAGCTCGATGCGCTTTAGCACTGAGGGGTTGAGAATGTAGATTCCGGCGTTGATGCGGTTACCGACGAACTCGACGGGTTTTTCGACGAAGCGGTCGATGCGCGAGGGGTGGTCGGGTTTGTGCACAATCACACCGTATTTGCTCGGCTCTTCCACTTTGGTGACCACAATTGTGCCCTCCTGCCCATGGCTCTCGTGGAACTTCGCCAACTCATTGAACGGAAAGTCGCAAATGACATCCGAGTTCAGCACGAAGAACGGCTTATCATCCTTCCCCAGCACCTTCTCAGCTAGCTTCAGCGGCCCAGCAGTCCCCAATGGCTCCGTCTCGACGCTGAAGGTGATGTTGACATTGTACTCAGCGGAGTACTTTTCTAGCGCTTTCGTCATTATCTCCGGACGGTAGTTCACCGCTAGTACGATGTCTGTGACGCCTGCGTGGGCGAGGGCTTCAATTTGGTGCACGATCATGGGCCGGTTGCCGAATTCCACGAGGGGCTTGGGGAGGGTGAGGGTGAGGGGGCGGAGGCGCGTGCCGAAGCCGCCGACGAGGATGAGGGCTGCGTTGGAGTGTCAGTGAGAGCTGGTGGGCGAGCATGCTGGGCTTCGTACCTTTCATGCCCATTGTGCTGGTTGTATGGGGGTTGCGGTTGGGTGTAGTGTTGCGATTGCTACTGGAGTGTTCAGACTCGAGATGTTCAGTGCAGAGCGAGTGGTAGCAATCTTGCGATGGAGTACAAGATCACAAGAAGTCAGGTAAGTACAGCGGTCAGCGCATGTGGTCGGAAGTGGCAGCTGTTACATATACAAAATGTCAAGCCACCGCAAGGCCACGCAAGAGTTCCCCTGCCCCTAACCAAACACTGCTCCAGACTCTCGGCTCCACTACGCGCACAGCGTAGCAGCAGCGATCAGGGTCTAACGAATTGCTACTACTACAGGAAGCGGCCAGTCATGTTCGGGGATGCCGCTCGTGTTGACTTTTTGGCGGAGAGCGTGACACGAGTGCGTCGTGGCGTTGCTCGGCACTATTTCGAGATGCGTGCCTTGCATGATGACTGCGGGCGAGATCTTACATGTGGGAGCATGAGATTGTAGCATTGCTTTCCTCTGAAACACCGGCTGATGGCGAGCAGCATACACTGCCTGTGATTATGGAACAGCATGGCTTCGAGTCTGCCTTTCGCATGCGGTTCCGAGTATGCCCGCGCTGCATTGGGATTTGGAGATCTGCCCTCTTCCCCCGGGCCGAGCCTCAACGATCTCGAGTCGTCCGAGGCATGTTTTCGGTCGTAAACGCGCGAACGTGTGGATGAAGCGATTGGCGTCGACAGCGTCGAGAGCCTCTCCGACGCGGCGATCCATTATTTCACTACATCCTACAACATCCTCGTGCATGCGCGCGTGACGCACGTCGCCTCCAAACCCTCCTAATCATACAGTATCTCTTCCTCCCCTTCCGCATCCTCCAACCCGCCCTCCTCGTCCTCTTCCCCGTGCTCGCCTTCACCTGCTCCGTCCTCTCCATCTTCGCCGTGCTCGTCTGCTGACGGTGCACGCGCATTCACGTTCACCTGCTCCGCGATAGCACTGACTTCCTCGCCGAGCTTACTTCTCGTTCTCCTCGCTGCTGCCCTGGCTCCACCAGTCGTGCTCCTGCGATCCCCGGTGGGCCGCCGCCTGACAGGTCCCAAGCGATACGGGCTGCCGAAGGTCTTCCGTCTACTCCCAGGCCTGCCAGCACGGCGCTTAGCAGCTGACACAGCACCGGGGAGTGGCGGGAAGATCTCGAAGCGGGTTGGAGGTATAGGCCCGCTGTGAGATGTCGTGGGACGGGAGGATGAAGCTGTAGGTGGAGGGGACGGAGAGCGAGGTTGAGGCGTCTTTCGCGGGGACGTTCGACGGGTAGGTGAGACTGTCTTATGTCTAGTGGGCGATGCGAGTGCAGGTGTGCGACGAGGCGAAGTCCGACGAGGTGAGATTTCTGTGTGAGAGGGCTGCGGCGTGAGAGAGGGCATCTCGGAAGGCGAGCGGGAGGGTTTGCCATTGAGCTCGACTGGTGGCGTCGCGTCGACGCTGTCCTCGACACTATCGGTGGCATTGTCTTCGTCGCCATTTGGTACAGGCACACTTGGCGGTGCGCTCGGCTCTTCAACGGCCTCGTTGCGAGGCGCAACAGTCTGCATGGGCTGGTTCGTCAAGGTCTCTTCACCCATGGCGAAGAATGAGGTGGGCTTGTGCGTCTCGTACGGCGTCCAGACCAGCAGATCACGGTTCAACTGGATCGTCGCTTTCTTATCGTGCTTGTCGACGTACTCCTTCATGTACTCATAGTCGAGGCGCATAGCGTAAGTCTTCGTGATAGGATCTCGAGCAAGGAACCGCAACGCCTCGAGCGTGGAAATGATATCGTCGAAGGTCATGCCTGTATCCTTGGCGATGTCGGCGATGGAGACCTGCGCAGTCCCGATGGAGGCGCCTTTGTATTCCAACAGTAGTCGACAGAGCACAGTACGCCAGTAGGATCGATATGAGACAAGGCCCATGTCTGAAAGTGGCTTCTCCGGCGATCCAGTGCGCTCCTCGACTTTCGTAAGAAGGTAAGAGAACTCGATGAGCACCCTGCCAAAGCCACGCCGCATGTGCACGGGTAGCACCAGAATACAAGATACATTATTGCCCGGGCTCTGCAGCGCAGGAGCTAGAGGCGTGTCATGCGACATCTGCTCGGCGCCGCCGTTCGCTTGCAGCTCTGTGGGGGCATCAGCTGCAGGCTCTGGCACAGGTGGAGGACACCCACGCTTCTCTTTTGAGAAGTAGCCCACAAAGTGACACCCGAACTCGTCGTTCTCGGTCATGATGTAGAACAAGAAAGGCTCCACATCGTAGTACAGCGTCTTCGAGCCGAGAAAGAGCTTGGCTAGCAGACAGAGGTTCTGGCAGTACAGTGGATTTCGGCGCCCATCCACTTCCCAGAACGACAGCGTGGTCTCGTTGCCAGTTTCGGGATTTGTGATGGCCTGTCGATAGATTTCGTCACCTGGAGGATGCTTCGCGGAGCACTTCAGCTTGTGGCGCCATGCGACGTAGTCTGAGCTCATATACTTCAGGCAGAACTCGCAGATGTAGAGGTGCTTGTTCCTGCTGTACTCTTCGGGATATGGCGCGGCATGCCAGGTGTCGATCTCATAACGGCCGAAGTTGATGCATTTGATTTTGCTCGCTGGACCAGCTTGCTTCGCTCGTGCGGGCGTCTCGCCGTTCGTCTTCGCCATCTTCTCCTTCCACTTGAGCTCGGCACGTTCCCGGGCGTCTTGGAAAGCTTTGCGATCCGGGTCTTGAGGATAGGTGCGTGCCGTGTCGGCTTCGACCTCTGTGAGGATGCCGCCATACGGTCGACCTTTGTTCTCCTCGGTATCGCGGTCCGGGAAAGCGTAGAAAGGGTTGGCGTACATTGTCGTTTGCACAGCCGGGAAGTGCTGCGGCTCTTCCACCTCGACAGTGCCGGTCTGAGCTCGTGCATTGCGGAGACGCCTGATGCGGTCACGCTCGCGACGACGCTGCTTGCGCTGCACTTGCTTCTCGACCTCGTCCCATTGGGCGACGGAGACAGCTATCGCGACAATGCAGCTCTTCGGATCTTCCGTCGTTGAGACAATGCGTGCACCCCTCTTGCGACTCTTCTGTCTCTGTGGTCGATCTGCCCGTGATGGCTGAGACGCGACATCGTCTGCACCGTCTACACCGCTCACAGCAGCAGCTGCCTCGTCAATGGCCGATCGGCTGTCATCATCGCCAGGGTCAGTACGTTGACGCTTGCGAATGGCTGGTCTTGGCACATCGTCGGCATCGTCCGAAGGTGTCTTGCGCTTACGCAGCGACCGTGAGCCGTCCATTGGGTCCTCGTCCAGGATGAGAGTGTTGAAGACCGAGTGCGACGTAGGATCGATGCCGCCTCGCGCCGCAGGAAGTAGATCCCGCGCCATCTTAGGGGCGGAGGAACCGCGGCGGGAGGCCAGCGTCTCGGGAACATTCTTGAAGTCCTCCTCGAGGCCATTGGCAACACATTCTTTACATCGCCAGCGAGCGGCGTCTGCATATTGTCAGTATAGCCGTATCTATGAATTGGATTACCTCTTATGCAGAAGCATGTGAAGCTGACCCACCTTCATCGGAAGCCAGCGAATTGTTGTCCCGCGCGCATGATCTGTGGGCTAAGATAAGTCAGCTTGGACCCCGGATTTGCAACCCTTATATTCAATTGAGAGTTCGTTTCTTCCTTCTCGACACATATTCAGATATGAGGGACTTGCACTTACAGTTGTCGCCACACACCGCACATGCGAGGAAGTCTTCATAGTCTGGACTCGGATCATTCTCTTCGTCTTGACCACAAAATCTGGCCGTTTTGTCAGTACATCTGCATGGCATAGAAAAGATTAGATGGTGAACTCACATGCAACGAGAGTCCGCGTCAGCGATCCTGATTTCGATCTCATCGTCATCCTCATCGTCATCGCGAGCCTCCCAGTCTTTCTCATCCGCCGACTCAGAAGCATCCGAATCCTCATCGACTTCGTTGGCAACAGATTCCGAGTCATCCTCCTCTTCCAGTTCGACCTTCTTCCGCCGATTCCGTCGGAGAGATCTCGTCTTCACTGCACCGACATTGTCGCCGACATCCTCGTCATCGTCCTCCTCGGCCTCGGCATCAGCCTCGCTGTCCTCCTCAGCTTCACCCTCCGCGTCCGCATCTGAATCCTCCTCGTCGCCCGAATTCTCCATCACAATCTCCTCTTCCTCCATTGCTGCTGCGCGTGTGGGCATGGCGCGTTTCTGCGGACTGTAGTCGACCCCGCGCCCACGCAACCTGGAAGGTGTGGGCGCCAGGCGCGAGACTGCGATTGTAGCCAGTTTCGCTGCTGCTCGTGCCTAGCCACGTGCTCCAGCTGTGGGCAGTAACTATGCGTGCGAGAGCATGTGCTCTTATTTGACTTCGCTGCTCCTACCAGCCGCCTCCTGGCTTCCACCTCCTGGCCTTTCGTGTATTCACTACGTGTCCGCGCTCAACTTCCAGAACCAAGTGCCTCGTCCCCAGCCAGTCTCGGTGAATGCTTAGCAGTTCCTGAAGCGGCCGATATCGATGTCCAAGATGCTGGTGTAAGCACCGCAGTTGTAGCCTCCTTGCGCCAGATCCCGTCTTTCCAGCGCGACGTGATGGCGTTGACGCGCGTATGTGTATTTCCCTGTGAGCCAGAAGTCTATGCGACACCGTTGTGATAGGTGAAAAGGCGTGTTGAGGTGCTGTTGAATTGATATTGTCGTGATTCCCAGCCGCGCTGCTTTGACGTGTAGAGAGCGAGTGACGATCTGGAGAGACTACGGCTGTTCCCGCGTGCACCACTTGCTTGCTCAGGACAACGACAGACCAGAAACATTGACCAACACCTTGTGTACGCCCGATACACAGCCAAGATGGGTGTCCCATTCGAAGCGCTCCTCCCGTATGGGATCATGGCATGTATCTTCGCGCATCGGGTCATTGATGTCAGCTAACAAAGTCGTAGCTCGGCGTATGTCCTACTATCCCTCATCTTTCGACCCAATGGAGCCCGCTCCACGGCTTGCCATACGAGCAATAGGACTGACACGGCCCGTACAGATGTTCATGATTTCAGGCGCTGGACTCTCAAAGCTCAGACACATGCAGAACGGAGGGAAGAGGGCAAGGCATTCGGTGGACCAATGGGACAGGCAGAGTACGCCATACGCACAAGGCTACGGAGCTGCTGTATAGTCACTGATGGATTGCTCACAGTGATGGATCGTGACCGACGGCTGACGGGATTCCTGCGCGGCCAGACAGATCAAGTGTTGGCACCGGAAGGGTTCGAGCTTAGCAATGGTTGGAGGGTATGTTGCTCGCGGTCAAAGGACTGCTCACCAAGATCGAATACTGACGAATTGAACAGGTCGAGAAGCGTATCATGTAGCCTTGTATCGATCATGCTACGAAAGTTTGACTGTCTTTCGAATTATCCACGCTGCCTAACAGAGTACTCCGTCGCCTCCATCGCCTCAGCTTGGTTCGCGGCGAAGCCCAGCCAGACCGGACATCGACTACACCGAATTCATTGTAACCTCCGGCGCTGACGTGCTCACACTGAACTCGATGTCGCGTCTACATCCCCCTGCGAGAAATAGTAGGTACGACCTTGAAGCGCTGACATTGTCGGCGACGTCGCACCCTGTCGCAGATCAACGCCGCCCGTTTATTGGCAAGTGAAGGTAATAGCAGCGCCTCTCGAGCTTGTTAGACATAAAGAGAGCGCGAGCACTTTAAGTCGCATGATTGGGAACTGCCCGGGATATGATTTGCGATGAAAGTGGAGGATTGAATATTGAATGCGCTGATAGTCTTTCTCCGCTTTCTATCACATGTGACACGCCAAAGGCCGACATTGCGACCCGGCCACCTGGTTCCACAGCTTGGGATTCGTCTCCCAGGCTCGCTCGGAACGCTCACAATGGGAACAAACGCTTACTCTGCTTCAATGCCACACTTCTTACTGCAGCGTCTCGTTGGCCTACGTCACTTGATTGACAGGGTACGCGTATCTGTCTCGGTCAAGGAAGCAGGCGACGCTGATGACAACGAGGATGCCGTCAGCTATGCTCGCGCCTTACATGGTGGAGGGTCAGGCGGCGGATGAGGTGGCTTCAGGTGTGGCACAGGTTGGTTACAACTACAATGAAGTAGTGTGCATAATCAACGGGCTTTACACCAACGTCACTGGAGGCGTTGAGTTGTCGGCATCTGTGGTCTGCACTGATGGGGAGCTGGCCGACTTGCCCGCCCGTGTTGCCACATGATCAAAGGCTTCCACACAGCGTGTCGCTCGGAAACCGCCCGATCGTGATGAGACGCACATGGCAGAACGGCAGATATGCATTGTCGTGACGATCGTTGCTGCCACGAGTGATGTGGGCTTGCAGAAAGCGGGAGCAGCAGTCCCAAAGCGTCTGCAATGCGTAGTCTCTCAACCTTTCAGTATAGCAAGTGGCTGCTTCAATTGACGTGCGAATGTGCTGCCGTCTACGGTGTGGCTGCCACGAGGCGGAATGGTCTGCATGGTCGTGAAGATACGATAGAATGTTGTCAATTCTGCCATATATGTTGAGGAAGGCTTTCGAGAGTGCCCTTGCCAGCACCTTGGCGCGAGCGCAATCTCTCAATCGTCCAATGCAATTTCCAGATTCACTACGTGCCGCCTTGCGTGCTGGCGATGCGAACGTCCGATGCACAACGAACGCATAACCACCACATACACTGCTATTATAGTAGCAGACAAGCATAGGCACGGCCGCACGGGGACCTCCCCGAAGACATCATGCACGCCGGAGGCACCAGCAGGGATCCTTTCGCGTGGCCTCCATGCAGCCGGTGGTCCTCGCGTGCGTGTATGATCGCCGTAACCGAATTGTGGTCTCGCTCGTGGTCTGCGGATCGAGGATTTTCAGGCACGCGAGGCTGCGGTATTACTCAGACTCTGAAGTAGTGGAGATGCAGATATTGTTTGTGGGGTTTGCTGGCTTAGGGAGAGCAACCCGGCTACGAGGCGATGCGGTATGCGATGTCTGCATGGGTGTGTGCGGTTGCGAAGCGAGGGATGGATACTCGTTACACTTATTGGGGTGTTACAGGATCCTGGATGGGCGCGAGTAGACATGCAGAGGTGCATGTTGCTGACTATGAATGGTGGGTTTGCGAGGGTGATGAGGGTTGAGAGAACGATTGCAGTTGGTAGCGAAAGCAGGTCGCTTAAGGGCGGATGTGATATGTTTGATATCTGCACTGAGATGTCTACATGTATACATACATGTAGGTACATGTGCTTGTGTGTACGCAGCCCATGCACTCCTCGAGCACTCGCTGTAGTCAGGACTTTGTTGATCATCGACGCACTCGGACTGATGGAAGCTTGGATCAAGTCGGTATACTTGATACGGACGGGGAACACAGGCACCGCATATCTGTTATAGCACGCGGGAAGCTTGTATGTCATCTCGTATACCGCCCGCTCCCTTGCGCATGCATTACCGCGTGGTTGACGGAGCCTATCTTGCAAACCAGGTTCGGATACTCTGGTGCTACTGCAAGGCGCCAAATTGCGGCAGGCATATTTCTGTCGCAGGCGGACATATCATCGGCGGCGCAGAATGTAGAGATCTCGCAACGCTCGCGAGCGTTCGTGTAGATGCAGGTTGCTGTTCAAGGGCTACTTAGATGACGGAATGGAGCATGTATGTCTCACATCGAAATGCCGTCGGCGCTGCTGTGCCCTCCCTGCATGACGATCAGCTGTCAAAATCGACCCCAGACGTCTGCGAAGGATTCCCCTCGCCTAATTCGGATGCAAGACATGCCGTGCTACAACGGCTGGTGGCTTTTCGAACTTCCTTCGCGTACGCTGACTGTAAACGGGCATCGTGGACTGCTGTTCCTCGCGTCGAGCCTGATCCTGGTCATCCACGTGAGCGATTTGTCTGCGTTGGGACGCCATGGCTTGCTGCCGGCGCTTTGAAGTTAATCTTCGCACACCATCCTGGACCGCTGAACTTCTGCGAAGGTAACCCGGTCAGCCACGCTCCACAGCGTTCTTTCACATGCTCGAGACGCCGTGCCGCGCCTCGGTTGCGTATGTGTGCATGCCCATGTGTCGGACGCTGTGTTCGACAGATGGCCATGTGTCGGAATTACGCCCATGTAGTGTAATGGGGAGCTCGGGGCTGCAGCTCCGCTGCACAGCGAGTAAGCACGCCAGGGACGCAATGCCGTTGGCGTAAAGATGTCGCGTGGTGGAGGCTGAAAGGTGACGTGCATGGCACAGGGATGGGAAACGGAGTCAGTTGCTCACCAATGTCCAAGCGAGCTGTGCTCGAAGGACTACTGACGCCAGCCCAGTGAACCAGTGAGACATGCTCGGTAAGAGTCTGTGCTCGCCAGTGGGCTTCGTATGCTGTGCGGATTTTAATGCAGCTATCTCTAACTTGCCAGGCTGCTGGGGTATTCGACCATAACATGCGCTCGCCTGCGTGTTGTGTTGTCTGCCGAACTTCGGTTACAGACAGCAGCATCGCAAGCGATTTCATAGGAGAGCAGCCGCCTACTAACCGGGCTTGTCACCTGCGCCGATCATGGGTAGAAGCTTACGAACTCGGTCAACGCTACATGTACCGGCGGCTTCGTCCCATCGCTCTTGCCGTCCCGTCCGAACCAGCTGTGGCGGAATGATCGTCGACCTCTCTTGACCTACACGCTCCACCAACATACCTCACCACCGTCGCTATTCGATCGCGGTGAAATAGTCTTCCGTGAACATCTCTGTGCTCTACGATCGACCCTTGACATCGATTGCGAAACTTGCGAGGAATGCCATACGCCGGTGCACAAGTGTGGTAGCAAGTCGGCAGCTCCCTTAATTAAGACCTGACTGCATCGAATCGACGAGTTCACCCTTCGCAGCGAGCGTTGAAAAGCGATCGTGACGGTGCCTGATCTTGGACCAGCTTTGATCGTCATTCAAGACTTATAACCCAGCACAAATCACTTAATCCGTCCAAGGAAACGTGAACGAGCTGGCTTCTGACGCATCTCCGACTTGCTGGGCGTCCAGACGCGCAGACAAAGTTCAGAGAGCTGTATCTTTCACATGATAGTGCTTCGGTGGCGAACACAAGTATTGGCTGTTTGCACGGCATCATCAGGTCGACCGCTAAGATTAGGACTCGTGCACTGGCCCGTACTTCCTTCGACACGAGGCCGGTCTTGTGCACGTGAAGTCCTCGACGGCGAACAAAGCAGCTCTGAACTCTTGACCGGCAAGTACGCAGTGCAAGCAGCACCTCAACAGGAGGCGACTTCCACCCCGTCGGTTTGGAAGCTGCGTTGGAACCCACAAAGCAACAATACGGTTCTTCCGATTCGCAAACCTTCATGCCGACCAATGAGCATGGATCATCTGACATATTGAGACATTACGAGCGGCCATCGCAACAGACTTCACGCAAGCTATACCCTTTCGACGCATCATAGCCGGCGCTTTACGGCAGACTGAACATCTGTGCTTCGAGTCTGGACTTCACTACCAAGGATACATACATACTGCTTCCTGATCCATCGCGCGGTTGTCTTGCCGTTTCCTTGGGCATCACAACAACGATCCCCTGGTTGGGGGACGCATATTCTCATTGCAACGCATTCAACTCTAATCGGTCGAACGCTACGCATCGATCCATACCGTGATTGCAGTTGCCAGAAGCCACGGGACACATCCAGAGCAATCTTGCTACTGAGACTTGGGTCCATGTCCTATTTCGGCACAGCGTACGGAACCGGCCAACAGCAAGTGCTCGATAGGTGAGCAATCTCGCCGCGATTGGGTATCCTGCATCGCCCACAGCGAGGTCCACGCGCTGATGAAGATGGCTCGCAGTCTCCATGTTGCGCTTAACATCCGGCAGCAACCTCAGCAGGCGCTGATCGCTACTATCGGCAAGGAGAAATGTACTTACAACACCATAAATTGCCTTGCTGTGGTGCATGACTGACGAGACATAGCCAGGAAGCCAATTGATCCACCACCCATCGTGCAGATCGATGTCAGACCCCAAATTGACCCGCATAGGTGAGTATGAGACACACTGCATGATCGATGAGACGTTCGTTGACCAAAGGCACGCTCAGACACTTCCTCGTCAGCCCATACCTCTTCATGGTTGCGACCTTACTTCCGCAAGAGGACAAGATCACCGAAAGAGATGGCAGTAATCCTCCGCCGTCGGCGAACATGCTAGGGTCGCTCTGTTCTTCGCTACATCGTCTCAAAGACTCTAATAACTTCGGTGCGGCGACTTGAGACACAAAGCACTGTGATTATCGCTAATGTACTGTCCAGATGGCGGCTTCTTCATCTTTGGTGACCTGTCAGTGCGGGTGACGGGTGCTCATCGATTGCGATTCGCACTGTACGATGTCAGCAAGTACGTTAGCTCGGACATGCTCGGCCTTTGAGACCAGCTGACACGGACTAGGATAGGTGAGAGCGCTGCCTTCATCACCGATGTCATATCCGAGGAATTCGCGGGTACGTTCGTTGCTTCGTCACGCAGCCTCCAACAGCGATACTGACAGTCCGTAGTTGTGGCGCCTAAGGATTTCCATGGCATGGAGGAGTCTTCGGCGCTCTCCCGGACGTTCAGTGATCAGGGCGTCCGTTTACGACTGCGCAAAGAGCCACGGTCGATCACGTCGTCAGTAGTTCGCATCACCTTCCCATAGATTAAGCTGACTTGAGCAGGAGCAGTGCTCGCCGAACACAGCGCAGGTTCAGTCCCACGGAACCTCGACAATCGGGTCACAGCGGTGTCTACACACAGCGTCAGCCACAGTCTAATGAGCAATACAGCGAGAGTTCGAGGGGTGTGAAGAGACGGAGATCTGACACAGAATACGCAGAAGACGGGCAGACATACCCGCCATCTCAAATGGCACGAAGCCAGTATGGCATGGTCGACAGAATTGCTTCAATCTACGGCGAGTATGGTCAAACAGGTCATCCATCTTCGAGTCTCGGCCAGTCATATGCGCACGCAAATCTGGGTGCTCCCGACTACTTAGTCCGCCCAACGATGTATGGCGCGAGCTCCTCTGGCACAGCATCGTGGCAGAACTATGTACAACAGCCTAGACAACTGGCCCAGCCGAACCTCCTCAGTAGTGTAATGCCGGCGGGAGAGGCGCTGGGCGAGGCACACGTGCCATCGCACCCTTTCGCTACCAGCTCATCTTTTGGAAGCGCAAGTAATACCTACTCCGACCACGCACCTCATTCGGCCACGTACAGTAGCTATGCAGCTTCTCAAACGGTGCATTCCGGGCAGCCGATGAGTACGCGAACTGGCTCTGTAGGCTATGCAGTCGCATACGATTACAGAACGCCGACATCACTCACGGACTCCTCAAACCTCGCGTCCGCGAATGAAGCAGGTCCGCTTCCCTCATCTGCTGGGACGATGTCGACGGGATTGGGAACAAGCGAGCACACTCCCGCACAAAGCCACTCCTACCATAACTACGGCACTCTGAACGCTGAATACAGCTCTATGGGAGCAGGAGCAGGTGCTGCAGCAGCATACAGCCACTCCTCACCGGTCTACACGACGTCGGCACAGCCGCTACAATCATCTCTTGATCAGCTGAACGCGAGTCTCACCAGGCCTGACATGGCTGGGTCGAATTATCCGCATCATCTGCCGCCAAGCATGCCGCCGTCTGATATGCAACCCAATGTGCCGTCTAATATGCTTCTTGGACAAACACTGCCAGAGTCATTCTACCAGCAAGACGAGTCGACTTCGTATCCGACACCCACGCATGGAAAGCCGCCTGGGCAATGGGGATGAGGAGGGTGCGCAACATTGAGAATGTAGCGCAGGGCCCTACAGCATTGTGAAGGACATGATGTGTTTCATCTACCAGGTAACACAGTACTGGTATTTCGGCTCAAGCGATGACCTGGCAAGGTGCTCGGTCATAAAAGGCTGTGTATTGATACTTGGGAGCATACAACACGGGTCGAGACATTGCATCATGGAACGGTCGACGGGACCCGTGCCTACCCACTGGAGGACATAGAATGAGTGTTCGATAAAGCATAGAAGGCGTGAAACAGACGCTGTTCCAGGGTTCGACAAGTACGTGGTGTGTCAACTCTGGTTGTGGGAGCAAGACTTGAGATATGTGACAGTGAGGAGAAGGATCTTGCTCTGCGCTCGTACAGACAGTACGTACTCGTGTCCGTGCGAGGTAAGTGATGGCAGATCACGGTCATCGAGCTGCATCTGATCAGTTCAACGGCACGGATTGCGCTTTGAAATCTACTGGTTTGCATATGGAATACGGAAGTGTAGCGCGGTAAGGGTATCTCTAGACCTTGTCCTTTCCTCTCGCGCGCTCGTTTGTCCTGATAGCTACCACATTGAATGCAAAAGTGCCGCAGAGCCTCGCGGAAGCCCTCGTAATGGCAACGCAAATTCCCAGATCTGGCACCGGTCTCCACGCAATGGGGCCGATCAAAGGATCCGTTCTGTCGCGCATCGCTTAATCGAGAGTCAAGCACGACCCTTCCCTCATTGTCCTCGTCCGATGTTCTGTCGTGCCTATAATTGATTGTCAGCCATCCGTCTCTCGAGGTCTACCCACTGAATCGAAGAGCCAAAAACTCACCTTCATCATCTCAATCCTCGCCTTCAGATTCTGCGTCACCTCCGCAGCCCTCTTCCAACTCTCAACACCATCGCTCTGACTCCGCTGCATGGCTTCTCTACCATTACTATCGTATCGATCCCTCTCTACTCTTGGAGGCGGCGGTCCCATATCTCCGTTCCTCTCAGGCTTACCGTTAGCGTGGCCCGATGAACCGGGGGAGTGCGCGGCAAGATCGGGGATGTTCTCTTTGCCCTCGCTGCTGCTGAATGACGCCGTAGGGTAGTGTGAGGGAGTGCCGTTGCTATAGTCACCGGAGCGCGCGGTAGCGGAGGTGTAGGATCGCCCACTCGATGCAGCAGCGCCGGGCCGAGCGTAAGAGGGATCAGCTCCGCCGCCGTCACTTTCGCTCGCGCCTCTACCTCTGCCGAGTCGTGCGATCTCGCGCTTCAGTCGTTCGACTTCTCGCGAAAGACCATTGCCGCGGTCTTCGGCTACTTCGACATCGCTTCGTGCTCGGACGAGCTGAGTCTCTTTTGCTTTGACTGACAGCACATCTCGTGTATGGTCTTCGATCAGTTGCGCGTTTTGGTTTTGGAGCTCTGTTATCTGAGCTGAGAGGCGGACTTTGTCTTGTCGCAGTTCGGAGGCGTTTTGTCGCGATAATGCGAGCTCGGCGCGGAGGTCGAGTAGCTCTTGCCGCTCGATCGTGGAGAGGGAGGAAGCTTGTGGATTGTGTGGTGGTGATGGAGGTGCGGTCGAGGGCTTGGAGAGAGGTCGATTGGCGAGGCCAGTGGTTCTTGCTGCTGGTGTGCGCGAGGAGGGTGTGGCTGGAGGTTCGGGCTCGAGAGACGGAGTTTGACGTCTAGGCGAGGCTGTACTGGAAGGTGGAGCTTTCAAGCCAGTCGAAGGTCTCTGAAGCCCCCCAGCCGGCGGCTTCAAACCTGCGCCCGGCGGCCGGAGTCCGCCTGCAGGTTTTGCTGCCGGTCTTGACGTCGGTCTGGGAGCGAGATGTGGGTCGTCCGCCATCAGTGGAGGGCTCTGGGGTCTTGAAGCGGCTTTCTTGGCAGGTGCAGGTCGTTTGCTACCAGGCGCTGGTCGCTTTCCAGATGCTGCTGGAGCTGCGGCGGGTTTCGGTGGTGGTGCAGCTTTCGGCTTCCACTTCGCTTTCACTTCTGCCGTGTCCGCGAACTCCTTGATCTTTGCTTTCTTTATATCGTCGATGCCTTCGAGGTGATTGAGCATGTTCCTGTCGGTCATTATCTTCCACAGTACACCGAGAATCTCAGCACCCGCATCTCGCAAACCAGGTGCGCTCTCTACCAGAAGCTTCTTTGCAGTCTCTGAAAGCTCCTTGGCTTGTTCGAGTGAAGGCACCTCTCGGGTGGACTTGATGCATCTGATCAGAAAGCGTGCAGTGTTCTCCTTCACCTGCGGGTTCTTGTTCTTCAGCGCCTCAAGTATGTCCGCCTCGACTTCTCCCAACCCAGTCGCTGCGAAGACAGCATCGCAAGCGGCGCCTATTGCGTCAGTGACATTGACCTTCTTCTCCTTGAACCGCTCGAGCATTGAAGCCAAGATGGTACTTCGATACCTCCCGAACGACTTTCGAAGAGCCTTTGCCATGGCTTCGATACAATTTGCTGCTATCGTGACGACCATGATATTGGCGTCTTTCATCGACTTCGCACATCCTCGCACTACTCCATCGAACTGACCTTCTTGTATTGAAGGGTGGTTGACTGCTGTGAAAACATCGTCCAGTGCCTCCTTTCGTTCCTTCCACTTCGCGCTTGATAATCGCTCCTCGAAGTCTTTCGGGATCTTGGAGAAGGCATCTACCGCCTCGAACTCAGGTTCGAGATCGATCGGCGCATCCTCTTCTGCCTCCACATCCTCATCAGCACCTTCCTCGGGACCAGCTGCCGCAGCCACCTCCTTCGCCGCCTGTTGTGACCGCAGCAGTCTCTCCTGTTTCGGTGCTGGCTCGTCCTTTACCGGCTCAAACAGCTTCTCCAGATCCGTTTGCTGCACCGGCTTCAGCTCACCCCAGAACAGAGGCTTCATAGCCTCCCTCAGCCACCGATACAGTTCTACAGTAAGTGCCTGCGCCTCAGCTCTGACGTTCTTATCCGCATGCCCGTACATTTTCGGGAGCAACTTCAGCACCGGCTTCGGCTCCACAGTCTTGCACCCGTATGCATGGTAGATGTCTCGAAGTGCGCCAAGAGTCGCGACCACGATCTTCGGTAGCTTGTTCGAAAGCAGTGGCAGCAGCTCCTCCACAACCGGATCCGGCTTATCCAGCTCGATCAGCAACAAAATCCCCTCCAGTGCTGCTGCCTTTGCCGCGGGTCTCCCTGTCAGCCCCTTCTCCACAATCGGCGTTATTGTGCTCCCACGCGTCTTCCGCGCGCCCTCCGTTCCCGCGATGTCCAGAAAGGCATTGTAGGCTGTGAGCGCGTCTCCCTGGGCCGCGACATTCGAGTCTCCCACTGCGGCTTTCCAGAGCGCGCTGTCATTAATGAAGTCGCGTACTACAGGCGCGTTGGGCTGTGCTGTGGCGAACTCCTTTGCGGCGGTCTCGTAGCCAAGTTTGCGGGCTTTCCAATTTTTGTGCGCGAATTGGTCAGGAAGCGGGAGGAGGGTGAAGTCTTCCTGTTCGGCCATTGTCGAGATATGCGATCACTATCCGCTGGTCAGGCGATCCTAGTATTGCGATGCGCCAGTGGGATCGATGTCAAGAACGATGTCGGGCGATGATGTAGTTTCATGTCAACAATCTGCCCAAAACAGCAACAGCGAGTGAAAGCGCCACTGTGGGGGAGTTGCCGCACGTGCACTTTTCGCGACGGGATGGCACGTGAAGACGCGAGAGCTAATTGATGGGTGCTGAAGATAGGTATTGACATCGTACAGCACAATTGGCATTGGAAAGGACTGCTATTGAAGGAACTTCGTCGTCACCGCGCTCATCTTCGACCGCTGCAGCTCCCCTCCTTGTCGGCCGGGGAACATCGGAACCGTTCAAGATCAACATGAGAGGAACCACACGGTAACCCAGTGAGCGCATAGTATTGCGCATGTGTGGACCGCAGGGTCTCTCGCCATCATGAGCGCGCTGCTGACCGGTCGGCAAGCAGAAGAGCTGTAGGTCCGCCCATTTGTCCTCTGTTCGCTCGCAAATTGCCGCTGATATATTGCTGACAGCCACAAGTCTCTCATCGCCTACCTCGCTTCTGCTGGCCATCCAAATGCCGCCCTAGCACTTCGTCAGGAGCTGGACTTGCCGGAGTCCAGCTTCGATAGTACCACGACGAAGAAGTATGAGGGTCTGCTCGAGAAGAAATGGACCTCTGTCGTCCGCCTGCAGAAGAAGATCATGGATCTTGAGACTCGATGCACTGGCCTTCAGCATGAGCTAGACAATGCGACTCCCACCTCACTTGCAGCCAGGAAGAACCACGATCCGGCAACATGGCTACCAAAAGCTCCCGCTCGGCATACCCTCCAGTCTCACCGAGCGCCCATCACGAGCGTAGCCTTCCATCCACTTTTCTCCTCCCTGGCCTCAGCAAGCGAAGACTGTACGATCAAGATCTGGGATTACGAGCTGGGCGAACTCGAACGGACGCTCAAGTCCCACACGAAAGCAGTCCTAGACGTGGACTATGGTGGGCCGAGAGGGCACACATTGCTGGCATCATGTAGTTCAGATCTTACGATCAAGCTTTGGGATGCGAGCGATGAGTATAAGAATATCCGCACACTACCAGGGCACGATCACAGCGTCAGTGCAGTGCGCTTCATCCCATCTGGCGCTGCTGGCGCACCTCTGTCAGGCAATCTGCTGGCTTCTGCGAGTAGGGACAAGACGATACGCATCTGGGATGCTACGACAGGATACTGCTTGCGGACTCTTCGTGGGCACAATGAATGGGTGCGCTCACTCTCGCCTACGCCTGAAGGGCGTTTCCTGTTATCGACGTCTTCGGACCAAACAGCGAGGCTGTGGGATCTCAGCCAGCCCGACTCGAATGCACTCAGGCAAACCCTGGCTGCGCATGACCATGTTATAGAAACTTGCGCAATCGCGCCTGCATCATCATACACTCATCTTGCTTCGATGGCGGGACAGAAGAAACCGCCGCCTGCCAGCAGTACGGCTGAGTACCTTGCGACAGGCGGAAGAGACAAGTTGATCAAGCTGCACACCTCCGCCGGCGTACTGATCAAGACACTCACCGGCCACGACAACTGGATCCGTGGGCTTGCCTTCCATCCCGGAGGCAAGTACCTACTGTCCTGCTCCGACGACAAGACGATACGTTGTTGGGACTTGAGTCAGGAAGGCAAGTGCGTGAGGACACTCGAAGTCGCAGGACACTTTCTTAGTTGCCTGAGATGGGCACCCAGTGTGGTCAAGGAAGCCGACGCTACGGCTGTAGCAGTGAACGGCAATGGAGTCAATGGGACGGAGAAAGGAAAAGGTACAGGGCAAACGGAGCAGATTCGGTGTCTGCTTGCTTGCGGGAGTGTGGATCTAAATGTGAGGGTGTTCAGTGCCTGAAGTAGCGCGATCACTTGCCGTCGCTATTGCATACCTGACTCGTGGAGTTCATAAGCATCGATTGACGAGCACCATGGCATGATGTTGCGTGCACCTCGACGGCATTCTTTGCCGCTCTTCCGATCGGCAGGGAACGCAATCGCTTAGATAGTTCTAGACCCGAACATTTCAGATACTGAGGCTTCCATACCTTCGGGCTTCAACTTGCTTCTGGCTCGCGCGGTCAATTCCCAATGGTAATTCTCCGTCTATCGCGGGCGAGGGCGGAAGCAGACAGACAAGCTTCGGGTACTGGCACATCTTCGGCGGCCCCCCTCTTCGCCTTCCTTTCCACGAAAGACGAACCCGCTTTTCAACCTTGTCTTCCTCACGTGCCCGTTCTGCACACCTTCCCCGGCGGTGATTCTCGGTAGATGCCATCGCGTTGATGCTGCTGCTGCACCGAGCCTCACGGTCGCTTCACTACGACGCAACCCACGTGAGAGGGACTGAACATGACTGCTCATGCCATGTGCACTCGAGCGGCGTAAACTACGCAATAGATCGACGACTGCCACCTTCGACCGGGTCCGATATTGGAAGTAGCTAATGCTCGAAGCTCATCAAGCTTCAGGTGCTGCTCTTCGCAACTTCGGCGAGATGCCAGCGAGCAGCGAGATCTCAAGCAAATCGTTTAGCCCTGCTTGACAACTATCCCCGCGCCACGGACCTCATGGCATAGGGCACACTATGGAGTACCTGCATGAATACCGTCATGCTCAGGTACTTTCCCCGCTGTACCCCAACTCCGGCCATTGTTCGGTGGAATTTTGTAGAGCTACTGCAGTGGTTCACGCGGACCTCGAGCGAGATCACGTAGAACGTTACCCAGACGGTAGGTTCCAGGAGAAATGTCGTGCTGCTGATCGTGATGGTGGACAGCACGACGCGGATGCGGGTCCGTTATTGTGGGCTCTACTGTCGATCAGATCAGATGAGGAGAGGTATAAGTATCCGTTTCCTATGCATTAGATCAACGTTTCCACAAGCTCCTCTGCAAAGATGTTGTCCTCTCCTAGCAAGTCACTGCTCGTGGCAGCAGCCACGCTGCTTGCCTCAGGCAATGCTCAGAACACCAGCTACTACACGACCTACGGTGGCAGCCCGCCTGTCTATCCTTCTCGTTGGTCACAATGAAGCTTGCAGAGACATCGTGATGCTGACTATACTAGCAAACGCAACGGGCATCGGTTGGGAAGCTGCGTTCGCGAAGGCGTCCGATTTCGTGTCCCAACTCACCCTCGAGGAGAAAGTCCGCCTCGTCACAGGCACGCCTGGCCCTTGCGTCGGAAACATTGGTCCTGTCTACCGCCTAGGCTTCAATGGTATTTGTCTTCAAGATGGTCCTTTGGCGATTCGCGAAGCAGACTACGCCTCTGTCTTCCCAGCTGGACTGACAGTCGCTGCATCATGGGACAAGAACCTGGCACATGTGCGAGGTGCAGACATGGCTGCAGAGTTCAAAGGCAAGGGAAGTCATGTACAACTTGGCCCTGTGGCCGGCCCGCTTGGTCGGAGCGGATATGGTGGCAGGAACTGGGAAGGCTTCAGCCCTGACCCGTAAGTGATTAGAATTTCATGGCAGAGGTCCTGGTCGCTGATCAGTACCCAGCTACCTCACTGGAGAGCTCTTCGCCGAGACCATAATGGGCATTGAGGAGACTGGTGTGCAAGCCTGCGGCAAGCACTTCATCGGAAATGAGCAAGAAACTCAGCGGAATCCTTCAGGTGGCTTCATTGGCGGGACCAACTCACCTGCTGAGGCTGTGTCATCGAACATCGACGACAGGACCATGCATGAGGTCTACTTGTGGCCGTTCGCCAACGGCGTCAAGGCTGGCGTCTCATCGATCATGTGCTCGTACAACCGAGTATGTGACATCCTCTACAGGTGCACAGGCGTCACCAGTACTGACAATGAGACAGATCAACGGATCCTATGGCTGTGAGAACAGCAAGGTCCTGAATGGCCTTCTCAAGGAGGAGCTTGGCTTCCAGGGTTACGTCGTGTCTGATTGGCTTGCTACGCATAGCGGTGTGCCCAGCATCAAGGTATGTTGCACTCCAACTGTACAGGCCTTTTGCAAGTTCTGACCATTATGTCGCAGGCCGGTCTCGACATGGACATGCCAGGTGGTATTGGCTTCTTGGACAGCGCGCCCTCTTACTTTGGAGCAAATGTGTCCACAGCAGTCAACAATGGCAGCCTCGAGCTGTCACGCCTCGATGACATGGCACGGCGCATCATGACTCCATACTACAGACTCGGACAGGATTCTGGATTCCCTCCCATCGATGCCAGCTCAGGCGGACTTAACTTCTTCCCGGTCAGCAATTACCTCTACAACTTCACCTACGGGCCGGCCAGCGTCGACGTTCGGGATGATCACGCAAAGGCGATTCGCGCGGCTGGCGCGGCCGGAATCGTTATGCTGAAGAATGTGAACAACACCTTGCCCTTGAAGGCACCTAAGAATATTGGCGTGTACGGCAACGATGCGGGAGACCTTATCAATGGCCTGTACTCCTTGAGTGGCCTCGCGCTGAGTGTCTACGGCTACGAGTATGGCGTCCTCGGCGCAGGCGGTGGGTCTGGCACTGGACGCTTCACATACATCGTGAACCCTCTGGATGCTATTAAGATTCGCTCAGCCCAGGACGACTCGCTGGTCCAATACGTCCTCAACAACACTCTCATCATCGGCCAAGACAGCCTTTCACCGACCTACCCAACACCTCCAGATGTCTGTCTTGTGTTCCTCAAGACCTGGGCAACAGAAGGATCTGACCGTAATTCTCTTCTTGTCGACTGGAACGGCACTGCGCTTGTCGAGACCGTCGCCTCCACCTGCTCGAACACAGTCGTGATCACGAACAGCGGTGGCTTGAATGTCTTGCCGTTCGCTAACAACCCCAACGTTACTGCCATACTTGCAGCCCATCTCGGCGGCCAAGAGGCCGGTAATTCGATCGTCGATGTGCTCTACGGCACTGTCAACCCGTCCGGTCACTTGCCCTACACCATCGCCAAGGAAGAGTCAGACTACTCCTTCGCGCCCATCGCCAACTCTACTGCTCTGCTCGAGACCACCGACATATATGCTTGGCAGTCCGACTTCACTGAGCATCTGCTCATCGACTACAGGCACTTCGACTACTACAACATCTCCGTCGACTACGAGTTCGGCTTCGGATTGAGTTACACCACTTTCTCCATGTCCAACCTTGCGATCACAGCATCGTCCTCTTCTCTTACCGCCACCGCAGCACCAGCCAAGGTCGCTCCAGGCGGCAACCCAGGACTCTGGGAGACAGTCTACACCGTCACCGCGACGGTGACCAACACTGGCTCTGTCGCCGGCGCCGCTGTGCCACAGCTGTACCTCGGTCTTCCGCAGCCCACCGCTGATCTGGACGACGTCACGCCCATCAAGGTCCTTCGTGGCTTCGAGAAGACCTACCTGGAGGCTGGCGCCAGTGCTGCTGCGACCTTCGAGCTCATGCGACGCGACATCAGCTACTGGGACATCATCTCTCAGGACTGGGTCATTGGTACCAGCACTATTGGTGTCTTCGCGGGTTTCTCTAGCAGGGACATTAGGGCTACTGGCTCTTTCACCCCCTTGAGCGGTTCTGGCAGCAGCGGCAACGGAGGTGGTTATGGCAACGGCACCGCTTCGGCGACTGCCTCTGTGACCGCATCTCCTTCCGGCTCGGTCAGCGGATCCGCTACTGGGTCTGGTACTGCATCCGCGTCTGGTACTGCGTCCGCGTCTGCTACTGCGTCCGGTTATGGCTGGGGCAATGGCTGGAATCACCACTATGGTGGAGACCAGAAGGGACCATGGGGTAATGCCCACCACTGGGGGCCACCTAAGCAGTAGGTGGGATGGAAAGGAGAAAAGGCAGAAGTTGTAGGTTGTGCGAAGACGATTTGAAATGTGAAGGGGAAGAGTTAGTTACGTTGTACATATCACGAATGACACGATTGTGTTCTCGAACAAAGTTCACCCATTCGACACACAGAGTTGTAACCCTGCGGTGTACCTCTATTGCATCACATGATTGTTCACCGTGCAGTCGTCTCAGGTATTGAAGTCCGCCTCTGCGCTCTCATTTCTTCGATCCACGCCTGCCACTTCCCAGCAGCCCCCTCGCCCTCTGGACCTTCCCACGCACCTTACACTTCAAGCACACCTTACTCCTATGCCCTGCCACGCCGGTCCTCTCACGTTCATCAGCCCCATCATACCCACCAATTTGACCGTGCTCGGCTTCACGCCGTTCAACTCGATGCTCGCACACCTTTCCCCAGCTTGTGATCGTCACGGGCACGCATTCGATCGCCGGCTGAATCTCGCGCCGGCGATCAGGAGCGTGCTAGACCACCGAACCGGCGCGAGTAAAGCGCAGAGCACCTAGAGCTTTGGCACGGGAGAGCTGAGTGCGAAGAGAGCGGTGGGAAATGGTGTCTTTGGGTTGTGGGCGTGGGTCGGCCATGTGTGCGGTTGGAAGTGAAGGGCTTGCTGTGTCCATGACTGGATGACTGACTATGTGTGGTGTCGACTCGGCAGCAGGAAGGCCGCCCTCCGGCTCAGACGCTTCGGACTGGATGATCATGTGCCCACTCTCAGCTCCAGCTTTGGGAACAGGAACAGATGTCATCGCGAAGGCTTGCTGACAAGTGAATCTGTTTGTGAAGCTCTCGGATGCTGTATTCCGAGCATTTGTTGCGTCTTTGCTGCTGCCCAAATCCCTCATAGTCTCGGTAGAGCTCGGAATGGGGAAAAGACTAATTCGCTTGTGTAACTTCTTCGGACGGGCCACGTCAGTAGGTACATCTGGAAGAGGTGGCGCCGGAAACGCTTGCATTAAGTCTCGAGTCCTCGTAGTGCCGTGAGGTGAGTCTCCCGAGCGCAAGGATCTGAGGTGGCTTGGCGTGATTACGGCGCTGCCGTGCCCACGTGGACTGATCCCACGTTGAGGCGTTTGCATGCGGACAGAGCCCGAAGAGGGAGATCTGATGCCAGCTGTGGCCGTCAGAGCACGAGCCGTCGGCAAGGTGGCAGCACCACGGATGTCTTCTCGTGCGGGCGTGTTGCTGGATGGAATCCGGATCCTCCCGCCCATACCGCGATCAGACAGAGCGAAGTATCCGCCACATCTTCGTCTAGCCGCGACCTTGTCGACTGTCTGTCCATGAGTGGTGATCTCATTCTCCAGTCCCATCACACTGACACCGGACTGGAAAGGATGCCCACCTTCAACTCCGAAGCGGAAAGTCTCGTGACCGCTCAATGGAGGCCGCCAAGGACGAGAAGTGGGTTTCTGCTTGCGGAGAAAGAGCTGACTGACGCTTGCTCTTAAGTTCCGCCCGCTCCCCGGCCGACCATGTACCCAGTCTATAAGAGCATAGCGGAGGCTAATCTGACGCTGTCGTCTGACGAATGATGTGGTACTTGCGCCCGGCCAGCTCGGAACACCATCTGGCGTGGATACGCGGCAGGGTTGTGGATGAGGAGCAACCGCTGCCACGGGTATGAGCTGGTTCTTGGTGATGTGTGAGTCCTCGCTGACTGTCGCAGGCTCCTCGGCAGGTGAGTCAGGTTCATTTCTCGCGCTCGAAGATTGCAGATGCCGTTCGTCTAGTGAAAAGCAGAGCCTGTGCTGTGAAGGTCGTGCGATGATGCCATTACGCATCGCAATGCTCAGTGTATTCTCGATCGGTTGCAGAGGAGCCTTCGACCGATGCGACGTCCACTGCACATGCTCGCCACCATCGTGCCGAACATCAACCTCATTCGCAGTGTTACAAGCCTTCAGTAGCTCATCACTGCTGGTCCCAGCTTCAGTGTTGTCGCTCAGTGCGTGCGCCTAGTATGCACCGAGCGTCGCTTTGTAGAGTGAGCTGTGGTCGCTGGGAGATGATTCAGACGAGTCTAGACGCAACACAAGGCCAGTCCTCGCTGCCATGGAGGCTTTGGCGTGGTTCAGGTTGTGTGTGGTGGTCAGATGAACCAGGCACCTTGCAGTAGCGATTGCTTGCGCGAAGGGTCAAGAGGTCGGATGGCAATGTAACGCTGCTACCGTATCCTGTTCAATGAAATCGTGCTTGACGGAAGACCGTATGATGTGCACGTTCAGCACTTCGTTGCAGTTGAGATGATCAAGACATGTTGCCGCGACTGTGAAAGTGGCAAGGCATGACGTGAGGCAAGAGGTATATGGTGGATGCTCTTCTTGCCACTCTATGTGGACTGCACCTACCTCTGCGTCCCCAGAATGTTGAGTGTTCCTGTCCTGTCGTAAGCGCACCTGCAACGAGTGAATCCTCACTTGATTACGACGAGACAGCGCAGACGACGGATCAGTGTCTTTGCTCTCAACCCAGCACTCTCACAGACATGGCAGTGCAGTAATGACCTCCCCGGGCGAGCTGAGAAGAGCATGACCACATATCGCCATCAGACATTTGAGACATTGGAGATACTCACCTTCCTCACGACGAGGTTCAACCGCTGGCATGGAGCGCTCTTACTGAGGGCTGGACTTCGGCACGCCGGACCCATCATGCCTTCCGAAATGCGATCTGTTCGCCTGGGACTTGCAGCTACTGCTGATCATCCACGGGCTGATTAGTGCCTATGCAGTCGACGTCAGGCAGGAAATGACGCCTTGTGCTTTGTTACACAGAAGCGCTCCCTGCTCCAACATTCACACGGCAGCATTCACACTTTTGCTGACGGTGCGGTGACTACCGGTCATCGAATCTCGGCTCTGGGGGGGTTGGGATAGTGTTTCGAGCCAAGACTTGCCGAACCTTGGATCCAATGACAAGAACGTGGTAAATCGCCAAGTGTTTGCACTGCCTCTCTTGGCAGCCACGTTCCTGCGTCATGCCGCTGTCTGGAGCTCCCCCCGCGAAGCTCTCTCTCACAACATCTTCGCATCGCAGTAGCACTAGCCTTGCTGCCCATTCCTTTTGATCATTCCGCACTTCCCCTCGTTGCTGCGCCTCCCTGTACATCATATCGACTACATTACCAAGCCAACGAGCGAGCTCCCGCAGCGTCCCGGCCGGCAGAGAGTCGTGCAGATACTCCTTCCCTCGCACCTACCGCCGTCACGGTACCGCACGAGAATCGCCTACAGTTGCAAAGATCAGCATTGCGGAGCAGCTATACACCCACCCTAGTCGCCCATCATGAGTGAGTAAACATCCGATTTCTTTGCCGCCTCTACACGCCCTATAGTTACCCTGGCCTCGACACTTCCATCAAAAGTCGAACGCCCTCCCGTCAATCTACGTGCTCCCCCGCCGAGAAACTCCCACCCTTGGCGCTTGGCACTTTCATCTCGTTAAGCATCATAGCTTACCGACAAGACTGCTTTAACTTCTCATCGCCACACGCATTGCTATCGCTCTTCAGTACTCACCAGTATATGACTTGCTAACACCCACACGAGGCGCCGTCAGCGACCTCAAACGGCAGTTCAGCAGAGTTGCGCGTGGAGACAGTATGCCGCGCCGAGATACGGGAGGGCCTAACGGCATCTCCGGAGGCGACAACGAACATACGCCGCTCATGTCTAGGCGAGGAAACAAGAAGCCGCTCTACGAAGACGATCGCGCTTGGGTGCGGTATCCGAGCAGCTTCTTCCACATTTCCTGGTTGGTGTTGACGAGCAACTATGTCAACATCTTACTGGTCTTCGTGCCGGTTGGCATCGTGCTGGGCGCGCTGGGGATGAACCCTATTGCCGTGTTCGCGGTCAACTTCTTCGCCATTGTTCCTTTGGCAGCACTCTTGAGCTTCGCAACAGAGGAATTGAGTGTGAAACTGGGACAGACTCTTGGCGGGTTGATGAACGCGACCTTTGGAAATGCCGTGGAGTTGATTGTACGCCTCATTCCCCTTCACGCTCAGGCCCCGCGCCCGTACTGACATCAAGCGCAGGTTAGCATCGTCGCTCTCCGGCAAGGCGAAATCCGCATCGTTCAAGCCAGCATGCTCGGATCTATCCTGTCCAATATCTTGCTGGTACTTGGATGCTGCTTCATTTCCTCCGGCATTCGCCGCAGGGAAAGCACGTTCAACGCGACCGTCGCCTCCACCATGTCATCGCTCATGGCTGTTGCGGCAACATCGTTGATCATTCCTGCAACCCTCTACGCCTCGCTCCAGAATTCTTCCGCAGACACAGACTCTAATATCCTCGTCCTCTCCCACGGCACCGCAATCATCCTCCTATGTCTTTACGGCCTCTACCTCTTCTTCCAACTCAAGACACACGCCACCCTTTTCGATGCCGAAGCCCAAACGGACGAGGACGGTAACGAAGAGGAAGCGCAAATCCTCGGCCCGATTCCCGCCGGGATCTGCCTCGTGCTTGTCACTCTCTGCGTTGCCGTCTGCGCCGAGTATCTCGTCGACAGCATCGATGCCATCGTTGAGGAAGCCCACATCTCCAAGACCTTCATCGGCTTGATCCTTCTCCCGATTGTCGGTAACGCCGCTGAGCACGTCACCGCTGTCGTCGTGGCCTGGAAAGACAAGATGGATCTCGCTATCGGCGTTGCTATTGGCTCGTCTATGCAGATTGCGCTCTTTGTCACGCCCTTCCTAGTGATTCTCGGATGGTGCATTGGCCAGCCCATGACGCTGCATTTCCAGACCTTTGAGACTGTTGTTTTCTTCTTGAGTGTGCTCGTGGTGAACTACCTGATCGGTGACGGAAAGAGCAACTACTTGGAGGGATGCATGTGCTTGGGCACGTACATCATCATTGCACTGGCGTTCTGGGTCAAGCCTGATGATGCCACTGGGGACGCGATCGTGGGTGCTGTGAAGGGAATGTTCGTCCGATAAGACGAGGGGAGATGGGGGTGATGGATTGGACATGGCGAGATTGAATGGCGAAAACCGACCACGAAGGCTTGCATGCATTTCCTGTTGTGCGGGATAAAGACTGTATCATACCTGAGAGTTATTACATCTTCTACCTCAACTAAATCGTTCATGTATCGTAGCTGACCTACTTGCGCGTTGGTTCCCATCATCTGCTGTCGGGGCGTCGAACGCGGTTCCAGAGTCGATGGGCCAGTGTTCACCGCCCCTTGATCCCCCCTGCTGGCGATTGCCAACATCACCTCAAGCCTGCAGCTGCAAGCTCGCCTACCGACTTCGTGTTGGCCCCAATTCAAGTCCAGTGAAGTCAGTACTGACTCGTATTTGGCCCTCACAATTGTATCTCTGACATGGCACGTTCGCAGCGTGGACTCCCGCAAGGTTTCGGCCCCAGCTTCATACTTTGGTGCCTCGCAGAGCATGGTGTTGTGGGTGTTGGTTGCAGGAATCCATATACGAGGTCAATATCGGAACCGCCCGTGAGCCAACTGTTCCATGTGTCGCGCCAAGTAAGTAAGCGAGCGAGACGCTCGGAGTTATGATGTTGTCGAGCGCCGTGGGTGAAAGTGGAGTGAGAGTGCCACATCTAGACGCGAGTACGGGGCCGATTGCGTCCCATTGTAGCGTCGTGATTGAGTACTCAGATGTGCCGGAATCGCCGAATGGTCATACCCGCTTTGTGTCGAGCGTTGCAGACGCTACAAGGCCGGGAGCATCATAATTCTGGACTCAGAATCTGGGGAGGATTAGGAGACATTGATTGAGGTTACAGCGTCCTTCAAGACCCAGCCATAGTGTTCAATAGAGGTCGTCCATTGGAGCTTGTAGCGATGGCAGGCTCTCATACCGATAGTCCAGTGCATACCATAGAATGTCTGTGTAGCAAAGCAGGCACAAAACGCTGCGTCAGTCGTAGTCCATATTAGAGCCAGAGGTTCAGGTGATCATCTCCAGCAATTTCATGGCCTGCGCCCGCACCCCTCCATCGCCACAGCAAGCCGACACGACTCTCAGCGGCTCCGCAATGCCCATATCATCTCCCTTGACAGTTGCTGCTTCACCTTTCTCTCCAAGCACAGCAACAGCAAGTCCGACGATCGCGCGGCCTTCTGTCGAGAATGGCTCTCTTTCGGCTGCGGCTCTAGGCGTAGACGCAAGCACCACGCAAGCCAAATGATTCGCTTTGACGATCCTGCAGTCCCGCACCTGCTCAGGCGGCATGTTGGGCATTGCAGTCGCGAGGTGCCTTGAGAAGGCGGATTCCCAGGTCTCTAGCCAGGGTTTGAAGCGATGCATCTCAGTCAGGAGAGCAGTGTATGCAGGAGAGCCGGGCGAGGCCGAAGACAGGTGCCGGAAGAGGAGATGTAGCTTGTTGGAGCATAGAGTGAGGGTTTGCGTTGCTTGAGGTAGGGTCGTTGTAGAGCGAGGAGCTGGCATAGGGAGTTCTCTGGACGGTGTGGCAGGAGTGATTGGGGAGAAGACTGGGGAAGAGATCGCAGAGAAGACAGGCGATGAGATAGAAGAGGGCGCGGTCCAAGGACTAGGAGTTGTTGAACTTGAAGTGGCCGTCCGTGGTCCAGAGGTGTATGGGTCGCGACCCAGCTTGATATCCAAGGCCAACTTCATGCGAGGGTCAGACATGCTGGGCCAGTCTGCTGGGATGCGGAGCACGCTGTTCATGCTTGAGACATATGCCACGTTATGTGGAGAAGAAGAGATCGCAGAAAGTACCTACCTTGGACGCATAGAAGTGGTTGTGGATCCAGTACTTTAGCCCGGATATAGTCAGCAAACCCCTTTGCCGCAGTGACTACGGTAGTGACACGATGCAAGGGCGCCGCAGAGTTGCACGACTCTCTCGTACGAAGGATCAAAGTAGGTGGCCACTCAGGCCCACACTATTGCCTTCCTACTACGACTGGCCCAATCGCGCACGCGCAATAAGCGAATGTCGCATTACTTGCGGCACTGCGACACCATGCCGTGACCCTCAGCTTACCACGCAGCAGTCAGTACGAGCATGGGGCGCTGCCTGCGAGAGGAATGGCGTCCTGGCCTCGCCAAGGCAAGCCAACAAGCGAGCTTCCAAGAGCGCGTGAGCTAGCCTCCGGCGCCTGCAGGATCAGCAAGCCGTGCATGAACGGCTTGTTCGGTGTTTGGTGACGAGGGCGCGTGGCTGCTTCGGGGCTGGCTGTCGCGTCGACTGTGCATACCGGTAGACCTGCTATACGTGGTAGAGTTCTGCGCTTACGTGGCAGGTTAAAGCTTGTTAATCAGATTTTGTCCCATCAGCTGGCCTGCGACAGCACAATCACGCGAGGTAAGGTAGGTGACGAAGGTCTCGTAGCGTGACCCGGCCTATCGGACACATCACCAGATCTAGCCATGGCTTCGACCGCGAAGGATGCGGAAGTTCGCGATCGTATGGTGTCAGACTCGGTAGCGGGGTGTTGATGTTCCATGGTCATCATCCACATCCATGTAGACTTGCCATACCCATGCGGCGATGTGGCGGCGGCGAAGGATTCCTGCGAACAAGCGAGGAAGCTCGCCCTGAAGCGGGTAGAGCCTGTCAGCACGAAGGATTTGATGTGGCGCTTGTGGAAGGATTCGAGGCGACGAGCATGCTTTCTTGGGGTACGTTATCTCGTGAACTTTGACCGCGGTCTGGGAAAGGTGAAGCGAAGGCACTGGATGGATTGACGTCCGAAGTCCGCGCACTCGTGTTCTGCTTGTCCAATGCCTCGTTTTGTCTGAAGATTCGAGGTTGTCAGCTCTTGGCACGGGATTTCGGGCTTTTGTTGACCATAAGCTTGTGCGACACTGCATAAGGCATACTCATTGACACGGGACATTCCTGCCAGGGATTCTTGCGGTAGAGCCATGCTCACTAATACGATGTCACTGTTGGGACTGTCGGCATCGGCACCTCCTCGGAGAACGCATGACGTTGGAGTCCTTGAAGTGATTAATGCTGAGTCCCTCGGGATGCTTGGATATCTCAAGATTATTGTGTGCTACCTTCGCCAACACGTACAGTAGCAACAGCCGTCGCGATGCCATATCAATCAAGTTTAGTTCGGGCATATACGTCGCTATGATCCTTTGCAGCGGTACTCCGTCTGGCAGACCCAGCGGCCCCGTCAGACTTACCGTCGAACCGGTCTACAATCACCTTGACAACGCGGTAACGTTGTCATACAACCGAGCATGTAGACTTTATAATGTGCACCCTAGTGATCTGCTACGGCGTGTCTATTCGTAGCAATCCTACCCCTCCACTCGAGCATCGTGGTGGCTATACTCTCCGCCCCCTCTTCTTTGCCGGACTCCCCATGCCCATGACCTTGCCCTCTTCCTCGTCCACGTTATCAGCCTTGGACACTGCGAAGACCTTGCCAGCTCGCTTCGCCGGACTGGCGCTAAGGCCAAGTGGCTCGCTATCGCTCTTAGCGAAAGAAGTCAAGGATGAGGTGCCGAAGTCCAGCTTGGCTATCTTCGCACCAGTCGAGGCGCTCTTGACGCCCAGACTAGACGAAGACTTCTTCTTGGGTGGCGAGGCAAGGAGTGAGGGCGCGGATTTGAGTTCTTGAGGCTGAGTGGCGATTGTGGAAGCAGGCGCCGGCAGTCGGCTTGGAATCGGACGCTTCCGTGGGATTGATTTTGGAGATGCGGAGACAAGGGATGCTTGCTTGTCGAGGGTCGCAGTGGGTACGGGTAACGCGGTGGGTTTCGCAGGCGTAGCAATCCGTGAGCGCTTAAGGGGATGAACCTTAGGCTCGGCAGACCACGGCATTGCCAGCGCTGGGATCATTGTGGAAAGTGATTCCGCGACGGCAGGGCCCGGAGCAGCGGCTGTGCGCGGTGCTGCGAGCTTCCTGATCTTGCGCTTCGGCTTGCTGGGCGTCTCTGCTGCCGGGATTGCGACTTTGGGCGCGCTGCCGGCAGACCTAGCTGAGAGCTCAATGGCTTGCTCCTGTATTGAGGGTGTGCTGTCGATTAGTATCGCGTCTTGTGCGGCGCTGCTGGCGTCTGTGAGCTCGCTCACAAGCTGCTTGTCGGCGTCTGCTTCTTCGTCATCGCTGGTAGTAGGACTGATTGGCGGTGGCGCATCTGAGTAGTAATTCAGGGTCTGATCCCACTGGATCCTCCTTTTGCCGTCGTCATTTACACTTTCGGTAATAGTGACCACCTCAACACCATCACGATCTGCGCCCCTCTCGGCCGCCAACTTGATCAGCCTCAAGTTCGGCAGGATAGAGCCAGTCTTGTTCTTTCTCGTGTTTGCCCGCGTAACCCGCTCAAGCTCGTGTGCTTCACCCCGTCTAAGAACAAATGGCTCAGTACTTCCGCGTAGAGAAATCTTATTAGGCAACGCCGCAGATGCAGTCCGCCGTTGGGTCCGTCGCGAGCTCCGCCGCGGGTTCTCTTCACTCAGAGCGATCGTCTCTCTCGAAGGGCTAGTGATCGATTCAGCGACAGGAACGGCGTTGTCTACAGCAGCTTTGCGAGGAGAAGCATTGGGATCGAGGTCTGCGAGAACATCCTCTTTCGCCGGAGACGCCAGAGCTTGTCGCACTGTGTCACTCTCGCGGCGGTTCTCGAGTGATTCGCGCTTCGCTATCGAGCTGCGTCGAGAGGTCTTACTCTGGTTGGCGCGCTTGATGAAAGCTTGGAGTAGGGCAGTGTCATCTGACACTCGTGGGCGTAGCGTTTTGTGAGGTGATAGCCGGGGCGATTCTGGCGGAGCGGAGAACGAGCGTTCGAGAGGGTGAGGGGGATCGTCGATGAGAGCTCGTGAACTTACCGTGCTGGGCTGGTCTCGATGATCGTGTTTATTCGGGTCGTCTGACCGGCATCCAGAGCCGAAGATAGTCATGAATAGAGCTTGCTGGATGTTATGGAACAGGACATCCTCCTGCCGTAACGAAGCCATAGAAGGGAGCCCAAGCTTATCTGCGGTGCCCGGCGTGGCTGTCTCTTTAGCAGGACTGACGGACCTTCGCCTGGGTGAGCGTCTTGGATAAGGATTAGAACGCGGGCTAAGCTCGTGAGCAATCAGTTGTTCCTGAATCGCAACTGCTTGAGCGACTGGTGAGTTGAGATCATCATTCGACGTTGCCACTTCCGTCTCGGCGCCAGTGCTCAGCTTCGTGGGTTCCTCTTCCGAACTCTCTAGCCCACTCATCTCAGTACCGTCCGCGCCCTCTTCTAGAGCTCCGCGGTCAGTATCCTTGTCATCGATGTCTTCCCACTCGTCGTCGCCAGAAGGCACTTCGTCATCGTCTGGGACGTCCATCTCTATGTTGTATCTCTCGTTGGCAGCCACTACAATTTCTTGTTGCGCTGGAGTTGGTGATGGCACCTCTATGGCCTCTGATAACGGCGCGAGACGCTGTTCCTCCTTCACAGTCATTGCGCACGCAGTCATAACCGGCGCAAACGTACCAGGCAGTGTTCTGCGCCTATGTGCGGCCATGCTGAGTCCCTTGCTCACCCATCTGTGTCGCTTTACTGGCGAAACGAAGCCCGCAGGTAGGGGGCCGGTCATCGATGGGTGTGCTCGCGATACAGCGGGAAGCGTGTCGACGCTTTGTTGCGCACTTGCAGCGTCTAGCAGCCCGGCGCATTCACCGTTCAATTCGCCGGCCGCATCACTATCCTCTTCCACAGCACAATCGGCAGGCACATCGAAGCATGGCTCAGCATTCGCAGCCAATTCCGTGGCGCCGGATTGCTCGTCCAGTATACCAGCGAGAATTTCGTTACATGAGCGGGTGCCCTCATGCTCATCCTCCCACCCATCTCCGTCTTCCGTAATGGGACCTGCGTCAAGTGCCCACTCGTCGTCGTCTATCTCCAGCACAGCCTCCATCTCCTCAGCATCCCGTAACGATGGGCTCGCCACTGCTTCCTCTCCGTCTCCATCCTCTTCAGACAGCTCCACCAGATCCTCCTGCCGCATACTCCGCGTAACGATCCTCTCCGCACCCTTAGACTTCTTCACAGGACTCCCCACCCTCTCCCATTGCATATCAACTCGATCTTCCATACCACCCCTAAGGCGCTTGACGACCTGCATCGGGCTCTCACCCCCGTTCCCGCTGGCGAACGAGGCTAACATGGGCTTCCTCGAAGGCGCATATGTCCCAGTGCGCTTCCACAGTTTTCCCACGCGAAATCTTCCGCGGGTGTACGGCGATGCAGGCTTGCGCTCATACGCGCGGAGCGGCCTCGAGACTGCAATGTGTTGCGGAAGTAGCGATGTCGCATCCTCTGCACCCCATGACGACGCGCATGGATCGGGAGAGGCAGACGCGTCGTCGCCAGGCGCATCTGTAGCCATGCCCTCGTATCAATATGGCACTTGGCCTGCCTGTCTTGTAAGATTATGGGTGGTATTGATGAGTCGCGTGGGAGTGACGACACGGTCATAACAATGCGCCCCTCGATCTTGTGGTTCGGAAGTGCGGTACAGCCCGTCCCGAGGAAAGTATGCGCGCGGGCATGAGCAACGACCTCTCTAGGCTTTGGGGGAAAGAGCGACCGTACATCTTCCAATCGGGATCCATGATCATACGACGGTATTCTCGTCACATATGCCAAGATGGTAGCAAATAAGGGAACTCTGCCGTCACTCCTCCGCACCGCCTCGGCGCCAAAACTCCCGCCCTTACCCAAACTCCGCGTCAGAAGACCAGAGGCGACGAATGCGAATCCGTGTATCGCTATGATGAGCTCGGTGTTGGGTATGCGCATCTCCCGTAGAGGGAGAGCAGAAGCGTAGATGGCAAGGCGCTGACCGAGGACAGGCTGCTGGGCATCACAAGGCTACACGACACAAGGGTGCGCTGCACTGGAGCAATCGTTACGAGTTTGTATGGATGCTAGGGTGCGCTGCCCCGACTACGATGTTCTCGAGAAAGTCGAGCTGTGAAGACAATGAGACTGATGATCTGGACAGAAACCGCAGCAGGCGATGAAGAACCCGATCAACACCCATCTATCGAGGTTGTACCCACAGATCAAGGGACCGACCAAGAGAAAGTAGAGAGACACCGCATACATTTGAGACGGAGATTTGCACATTAGCGATACAGCATGGGCGGCGTTATCAATCTGGTGGAATGGAAGACTATGTATGGTCCAGGTTTGTCGCGTGTGGAGAGGAGTTGTCAGAGTATGTTCGAGAATCGACAAAGCACGTTGTGCATGTATCAACACGCACCACAGGCTTCGTCCTCTACCACTGCTACCCCAGTGCTTTCAGCGCTACTGCCCGACTGCCCGTCCGTCAATGTCAGCAAGCGCAAAAAGATTGCCAAGAGGCGGTAGGAGTGCAAAAGCTAAGTAAGCGAGTCACCACCCGGAGAGATCGAACTCATAAGCTGCGCTTCGAGGGAACAGGTTCACGGAATGTTGCTCAATTGGGAAAGCCAAGCTTGCGACGCGGTCATCACCACCTCTGTCATTGACCCAATGTACCGGACCAAGTGGACTTGGATGTTGACGAGAAGAGCTGTCTGTACAGTACATTACTACGTGTGGTCCATGGGGAATCAGACGGACCTAGAGATGATGAGAATCGAAGGTGAACGCATTCCCACCGACCACTACATTTAAGGTATATGCGCATGAAGGTTTGATTATCTCGGCACGTGACAAAGTCTTGCGCCTGCACATTACCGGGCGCGAGTTATGCGAGAAGGTGCGGGTACTTTTTACAAGTCATTGCGACGCTCCATTCGCACGTCGAATCTTACGTGTTGTCTAGCATCAAGGGCGAGTCAAAGCCATCGTCTTCCATGTAAGACTGCGGCGCATATCACCGAGATCCGAGATGTCTTGAAAGCATGTCTTCAACAGGGGCCGGCCACCGCGGTGATGAAGTTGCTTTTATCTTACCGAGTCAAGCCTCTAGAGCCCCGAAAGATAATCCAAGTACCCTCATCGTTATCCAAGCAGCGCTGGCCGCTGCAACATCTCTGTCCGACCACGACCCTCCATCACACTCAAGCCCCGAGCTGCCCATACACTGTCTCATTCACGACCTCTCGCTCCCCTGCGCACCACCCCAGACATCAACGCTATCTCCGCGGTGCGCCAGCACTCGCCCGTAGCTACCAGAGCGCTGTATCAATGCGTTTTACTCGGGTTCAGCGACTTGAGCGACACTCCATCGGTTGACTCGCTAGCTGAACGCTGGACCAAATCGCGGGTGGCGAAGAAGTGCCCTGTTGAGCCTCGCTCGCCTACACGGACGGCCCTGTGCGGCTGCCTGCGCAGGACACGCTGCTGGCTTGCGAGGGTGCTCGAGCCGAGCGGCCGTCCTGGAAGTGCAGCTCCGCGCAAGAGGCGTCGGCTACAGAAGCGCCGGCCACAACCGCGACGCCTGTCTTGGACTGTCAGCAACGGCACTTATGGGATCAATGCACGAGATCACGCTCCACGATTCCGTGCTCAGCCCACGTCATGATGTAGCACGCTTCCGGCATCGCTGAAGTCAGTGACGCTCGCCTGGTGCTGTACGAGCGGCGAGCGTACGATCACTGACCCTAGTGTGCTCTGGCTAGCCGCCGCTTCCGACTGGAGATACGGTGTCGGCACTCGGGACCATCTCGTGCGCGCAGTGACTGGGCTCTCGATACTAGAGGCGCTTCTTGGCGGTTCAGGCGTCGCGAAGTGCCGGACACTTCCGCTGGCGTCTGAAGACGCTGTACCATGGATCGACAACTGATCGTCAAAGCGCTCGCTGGTTTGAAGGCGGATCTCTTCCATGATGGCAGCAGGCAGCTCGGCCATGCCTTCGAGCAGGAGCGCAAACGTCGTCATGAGGTCTTCGAACTGGAGCTCAGTGGCTGGCTTGCCGCTGAAGCGTGCTCGCTCGTAGCGGGAGAGGAAGTCTGCTGAGGTTATAGGTGGGTTGATCAGGCCAAGGTAAGAGAGCTGAGTAAGATACTCGCGGAGGGTCATCTTAGGATGTCGCATAAGCACCTCGACGATGGCAGGCTCCGGGATCGCGTTTCCTTGCTCATCCATCACAAGCGGCGCCAGACTTACAGCCTGCGCCTCAATCAGATTTGGCAGCTCCTTGATTACAGTCTCAAACTGCAGTCCTCCTTGCCGTCCCTTCGCCGCTAGAGTTGGCGCACGCCATCCAGCATGCGCAATGACGCCCCAGTGTGGCTTCGCAGGATCAACACTAAGCACCCTCCCCACCGTCCATTCTCCCGCCGCCCCATCTGGCAACAACCCCTCCTTCTCTGCCCTCTCCACCTCCCCAACAACATCCCTCGGCCGACTCTCCCAAGCAATGACACAGCTCCTCTCTCCCTGCTCCCTCACCAACTTCCCCACACTCTTGCTCACCTCCCCTTCCTCCACGGGAATGTAAGCCTTCCCCACGCCCGCAATGACACTCCGATTGGTATACAGCCTCGAACTGTAGATAAACACGGCGACTAGGGCTGTGAGAACGTAGACGCCGCCGGTCATGAAGACATACTGGTAGGCGGCCGCGGAGATAGCGGTGTAGAGTACGGAGGCTGGGGTTATGGCGAGGATCAGAAGGGTGAGGATCCAGAGGGCGGTGTAGGTTGTGCTGTAGAAGATGCGGAAGAAGGGGATGCGGAAGGGAAGGAGATGGCCGGGACGGCGGTGGGAGAGGGTTGTGAGGCGCCGGAGCATCATGTCGAATATGATGCTCTGGTGTATAGTGTTGGCCTGTTGACAATGGGTCTATCTTGCTGAAGCTGTGTCGCGACGAAACATTGCTGCAGCCGGCGCCAGGGACACCCGGCGCTGTAACAGTCGGCTAGTCTAGCTACGCTGATATTCGATGCCCGTGAATGGTGATTATGTCGCAAATGGCTCATGCTATCTCTGTGAAGGACATCATGGAAGCTACACTAAGGTACCTTTGATGAGCGAGTCATGTGCCAGATCGTCCCCCACGATCAGCTCCACCTGCCTGCAGTCACGGACGCTCCCGTCGTGCCTTCTTATCCAGTCAATCGCTCCCTCCATGCAGGTTCCAGCCAGGCACACCTCGAACTCCCAGCCTCCCTTGGAGGGGTTGGCCAGGGCACGCTGTGTCTCGCACAACGCTGCTCGGCAATCGTAGTGAGTCGATGTAGGACCCCATCCAAGTGTAAGCGAATTCCAGTCACCAGTGTCACTTTCGCGACAAGAAGGCGTCTCGTGTCTGATCCCGGCAAGATCATGCGTTGTGCCTAGAGACAACACAACACACGCCCGCAGCGCGTTGGTCCCGCCGGTCGTTCACCAGAGCGCAGTCCCGTTTGGTTTTCACTATTGCAGCCGCGATCATCCTGAACACTGGACTTGCTATATCTAGGCACCAACAGCATTCCTGGCCACAGTACAGCGAGGGCGACCGCATGATCCTCCCCGCGGACATGGCATCCCCTCACGGTGCCTCCTACACACCTGGCAACCTCGACTCTCACCCCAGTCTAGCAGCCAGCCTAGAAGACTTCGAAGCCCGCGAGTTCTCCCCCACACTTCCGGACCTACCCTCCCAGCACTCCGGCTTCCGCAGCACCGGCAACGTCTCCTCCTACCAGTCCTCAGACTCCTCGCATCGGCGCTCAGACTCACCTCCCGCATGGCGCAAAGCCGGTAGTGGCTGGTTCAAGCAGCAGGGGAGTCTGAGTCCGAGCAGAGGCGGCTATGGCAGTCGCGAGGTGAGTCCAGAGTACCACAGTGCGGAGGATGAGAGGGAAGGGGAGGTGACGGTGTGGCCGCTACCTGCAAGAATACCCTTGCCGGAAAGTCCGACGAAAGGCAGAAGTGTGAGCCCTAGTCCAGGTCCAGTGTTTGGAGGTGGAGACGCAAGGAGGTTACCGCCCCGGGAGCGACCCAGCACTCCGCAGGCGCGAACGGGAGCTGAGCTGCAGGAGCAGGGAGAGGCGACGCCGACACAGATGAATTGTGAGTGTAGCGCGTATTGTGGTGGATGCGCACCGTTGGCGACCAGACGCTGACAACAGCTATAGACATTCGCTTTTCCACATCACTAGATGTGATACAACGCACAGAGCCACTCGAGGCCGCCATAACCTACCTTCGCAATACGATACATTCCCTCACCTCGTCCCGTTCGACGCTATTACTCTATGCCTTTAGCACCCTCATCCTCTACTGGCTCACCTCAAATCTCCTCACAGCACCCCAGAACACCCCATCCCCAGATTTAATCAAAGTCGCCGGCCTAGCCCAGTCCTTCGAGCCAGTCATCTACTACTCCGAGCACGGCCACGCGCAAATAGAAGAACTCCAAGACACTGGGATCGCAGTATGGGACCTAGGCGAATCCGTGCGAAGCACGAACATGACGTCTGGACCCCTGATCACGAAACAGCTAGACGAGCTGTCGGAGAGCATGAAGACTCTAGCTCTAGAAATGACACGTTTCTTCGCCAGCGTAGACGCAGACGTTGATTCAATACTCATCGTCATGGACTGGGCGCAGCGCGAACTCCATGCCATCATCTCCGCCCCACCCGGGCGTATCTCGAGCATCTGGTCGAACGCACACGGACTTCTCACCCGGCTGCACCTCCTTCCTCCGGACAGTCCACTTACACAGACACTGCTGGGCGCAACCCACGCCCAACGGACAAAGTCTACACTACAGCGCACTTTCCACGAATTCCTCGGCGTGCTGGAGGAGTCCATCGAGAACGAGTTGAAGTACAGCATTCGGCTCTTCTCCCTTTTCGAAGCAGTCGACAAGCAGTTCTTAAACTTACAGCGGACAGTGATACGAGAACAAGACCAGCAGGAAAGATTAGAGAATGACTTCCTCTCTTCCCTCTGGACGAAAGTCATAGGCGCCAACGCCTTACTTCTCCGCAAATACGAGAAAAACCGCGATCTATTGTCTTCGATCCGCGATCGCACAGTGCGGAATAAGCATGTACTAGTCGAGCATAATCAGCGCTTACTGCAGCTGCGATCGAATCTGGAGATTCTGAGACGGAAGTTGGTGAGTCCGCTGGTGCGGAGCCAAAATAGCAGTACGCTGGGTATTGAAGAGCAAGTCGAAGGGCTCAGTGGTGTCTACGAGAGGTTAAGAGGCAGTCGAGATGGGCAGAAGAGGAAGATGATGGAGCTTGTTTATGGCGCGGGGAGTCGACGGGCGAATCTGATTGGCGAGAGTGTACTAGGCGGTCGGGGGATTGAGTCGAGATGAGCTATGACTGAGATGAGATCATGGCAATGAAATTGGCGTCTAGATACTGGGATTGGATTATGGGTGGCAAAAGGGTATCGCGGGTCGGGTATGCGCTTTGACTTGGCTAAGGACCGGAGGGGACCATGGCGACTTGGTCTAGTCATGGTAAATCTGTAGGGCATATGCAGCTCAACCCTGTCTATCGTGTTCGCGAAGTTCCACTCCACCAAGTAGTCTGACTTGGGACCTAAGCCGGCGGCAGGAAGCTCGCGAATAGCCCCGCCTGCACAATAGCATACACGACCATAACCCGAACCGTCCACTGTGCCCCTACTCCCGACCACTTTCCCAACCTTGAGAACAGCGCATACCTCCCCACCGTATAGTTCTTCCCTGCACTCGGATCCGCGTCAACATGCACCGCCATAGCCAGCATGACATACCACAGCGGATATCCCGAGCTGATGCGGTTTACAATCTGCACATGAGAGCTGCTCAGCGCCAAGACCGCGAGGAGAAGTTGAGGCAAAGCGAGGCGTCGCATGACGTGCACGAACATCGCGGCTTCGAATGGCTCTTCGTCGGGGTCCTTGGATTCTGTTCGCTGGGCGTGAATCTTTTCGGATTCGGAGCTAATGTGCCCGTGGTGGAAGGCTGTGTAGGCCGTTGAGAAGAGTACGAGGAACATAGGGGTAGCGAGCAGGAAGAGCGGCATGTTTGAGAGGGTCCAGTAGTTAAAGAGGCCAACGTTCCAGTAGTGGGATTGCACGAAGGTGTAGATGCTCGGAGGAAGCGCGGTGCACCACGGTCGCGTGTTGCCGCCTGTACAGTACTCCAGGTAGGCGACAAGCTGGGGGAGGACGAAGCCAAGGCCAGTGAGTGCGCCGGCAGCGACGTACGTCACCAAAGATTCCAAGCCACCTTTGTGCCCTCCATGCGTGAGGCGTCTGTGAATGAACACACTGGCATCGGCAGCGAAGATTATGCCGTTGAGGACTCCATTACTGCGCACGAGGGCTGAGCAGCCGAAACAGAAGCCTGAGAGTACGAGCCATATTGTGGGTATATGTTGAGATTGGCTGGAGGGTGGAGGCTGCCTGGCTTTAATGGCGGAAAGATAGCAGTATGCTCCTATGGAGCTCCAGAAAGCATAGCTCGCTTCGCCGTAGGGTGCTGAGAGGAAGATGCCGGCGGGCGAGACGATGTGGAGGCATGCTGCTATGTATGCTATCTTAGCTTTGCGCTGCTCCGAGGAGGGTATGGCTGAGCGGACAAAAAGGTAGAGCACCAAGACTGCAGCAAGATGCGCTGCATGAGAGACCGCAATCCCGGCAATAGCATTGCGGACGAGGCGAGACGGATGTAAGAAGTGAGGGATGACTGAGGAAGGACTTAGCCGGTGGACCTACGTGAATGCAGTGCTGTACGCACATTTGGCTACGAGCCATGTGAAGATCGCGTGTGAGCGACTGAACGCCCATTCCTGCTCGGTCTGATGGCCTCGGGCTGAGCTGGTGCTGAAGTAGAGAGCATCCCAGCGCACAAGTCGCGAGACGAGCCGTTGTGCAGGCCAAGCAGTCCAAGGGACAATGTCGGTGTCTCGGTCGATCGCAAGCCAAAGGTCTGTGGACGTGTCATAGCCAGGGCCGGGACTTACGACTGCGATGAGTATGAGAAGTAGCTTCCATGCCCAGAAGAGACGGTTCAATCTTCCAGCATCGGCAGCGATAGTGGGTGCTGGGGGTGGTGATCCAGGCGGAGGTTTTCGCACCGCAGGGCTCCCAATGCGACTAGTGTTGGTGTATGTCTTGATGATGCCCAGCATGGCGCGAATGGCGAGAATGGCGAGTGTCGTACGAAGCGGTTGGGGTGAGATCTGGATCCGACGTTGTGTTGATCATACTCTGCGCCCAACAGCCTACCACGTATTCGGACCCCGGTCACTATCCCGCAGAGCCGCCGCGTCTATATCGATATCATTCCCCACTCTCCCCGCCATGGCGCTTGTGCATTGCACGGCAGCATCGAAGTCGAAGAACGACAAGGCACACCGCATGAGCGATGGGTGGTCCGGTTGTCGTCTCGATCAGCCGTTGACGAAGGTTCCTCACGAACCAGTCGTGGGCCACGTCCAACAACGTTCCATCCGAGCCGCTCGAGAGCATAAAATGCCGCACGGCTCCGGGATTTGACTCTATCGTGCGAGTGTGGCTGACGTGGCTGAGGACGTGGTCTGACTTCGAGAACCTGACGCAGGAACAGCTGCGTTGACATGATGGAGTTTCAGGTCAGCCCACGAGATCGTTGCCGCGAGGAAGCATCGTGGAAATCTAACGAAACTTGACGATCTCGATGCAGTGGTGCTCGTGATCGCCAATGGATCTCGATGTCTCGTAACAACACTTCCCATTGGCCTCGGCGATTCGGGCTCCCGGTAAAATGCAAAGTCGTCGTACATCAACAAAGGGAAGGCAGTACAAGCCGTTCGGCTGGCGACGGCCGCAAGCAGGTGGCCTCTTGATCGCACAATTGAACAATCAGACCACTTTGCTACATACTTCAAAGTTCCGCTCTTCTGCACATCTGACCTCAGGGCGAACTACTTGCCAATCGAGGCTCGTGCTCGCATAACGCCAGATCCTGGCAGTGGCTGGAACAGGATCTACATCGACCACGTAATTGGCGATCTGCCGCCCAGCCGCTGACCTCCGTCCATACAGTTCAAGCATCGAACGCGAGCTGATGCGAGCAGGGGAGACCTACACTCAGCTGACCGGCCTCCCACGGTCAGGCCTTTCATCTTTGTCAGGCTTAGACCATTTCACATTCTCGAAGGCATTAGTGTCGTCTGGCATGACCTTCATAATTCCATTGCGCAGTGCGACAGGCTGCCTCGACGGCCATTCACCGACGTGACAATGGCTACAACCAGTCCTGCGCCGGCGGCACAGCAGCCCGCTGGCTTCGGGATGCGATGGGTCCCTTCATTACCTACGAATCTACTGTCAATGCTGAATCCTTTCGCTGAATCCAAAGATGAGACTGCAACACCGGAGAACGGGTCCAATGCGCAAGGCTCGCAACGTCCAGTCCTTGCTGCCGTCACAGCCAATGGTGCAAATCCTCCGTCCCCAAGCAGAAGCGACTCAATAATGTTTGCCGAGCCTGAATCACGCGGCACAAGTATCAGCGAGTCAATGGAGGGAAGTGGGGATGGGAAGAAACGGTCCAAGAGGAGCACGAAACCCAAGACCTCATTCAGCATCTGTCATCCACCTCCCGCATCGAAGACGAAGCAGAGGCTACATCGGCGACCGCGGTCTCTACTTCAGTATCACAAGTTGTCGGCCAACGCGAGACCAGTGCCGGCATTCGAAGTCATTTCCTCTGCAAACTTCAGTGTCCGTCTTACTCGTGCAGTGACTAAGATCTTCAAGGCCAAGCACAGCCTTTGTCCCAACGACGTTGTAGTGCTTAGGGCCGAGAAGTACTACGGAGAGGAGCAGGCAGAGGAAGAACAAGCGAGGGATGTTGTTGCGCTCATATGCAAAGGCAGGAAGGAGGATGGCGCTGCAGCAGGCAAGGCCAAAGTCTGCATGGCAGATGGAGTAGAGTGGGATGCATGTCCGCTGCTGAATGGAGGTTACGAGTTCTTCAATACAGACGAGCACGGTCTTGGGACAACAGTGCGTTGGGTGCCGAGGAGAGGAAAGGACGGTAGCACGGGCAAGAACAAGCGTTTCACTTTCTCAACCATCTCGCCGAATTCGAGGCGGCACCCGATCATTGCAAGTCTTTCGAAGAGCTGCCTGGAGATCAACGACACATACAAGATGCCAGATACTGCCATGGAGACACCGCTGGCAACGCCAAAGTCCAAGATCACTGTCTTGGAAGACACAATGGACGATGAGAACGACTTCGGCGGCAAGCAGGAGACTCGCGAGACTGACGAGAATCTCCGCAACATCATCGCAGTCACCAGCATATACGTCACCTTCCGTGAAGGCTGGTCGCCATTCTTCCAGTACGACGATAACAGAGATTCCGTCGCTGGCGCTGTCCAGCGCTCCGTCAGCAGCGCCAGCGCGATCCGCACCCAGACGCCCATGTCCACTCCACCCGGCTCACCTCCAATGGGTGCCGCCAAGCGCGACAGTATACGCAGTGTAGGACCTAACATCTTTCGACGCACCAGTATGCTCAATCGCAGCGCCCGCAACTCCGCGGTCTCGGTCGACGAGGTACAAGGCGAAGCTGACAGCGCGCCTGCGCGATCGCCAAGTCTGAAGGTGAAGAGTGGGAGATCGAGAGCAGACTCCAATGCGACGGTCCTCGTTCATCGCGCCGCGAGCAACAGGCGGAAGAACAACCAGCAGGCCACATGGCGGCCTGACCTGCTAATGTCTCAGAGTGGTGGGATTCGTGAAGCGAGTCGCGAGGGTACGCCGATTACTGGTCTCTCGACAGAGGAGAATGAGAATGTGGTGGCAGACTCGTTGCCAGCTACTGAGTGGGAGTCTGCAGACCGACGGGAGTCTGTAGCTCGTCCTTTGATACCGGTGCCTCAAGACTGGGATGTAGCTGCGCCTCAGCTGGCTGACAAGGCAGCTATTGTGACATCGATGCCGGAGGCTTCTGCTCCTCCTGCGAAAGCCTCCGCGCCTGCCACTATGACTGAGCCTGAGGCAGGACGGCGAGCACGAGACTCGTCGTTGAAGGAGCGAGGTGAGAGTACAGCTACCAAGCGAACTAGCAGAAGCTCGTTCTCGCAGCTCAAGAATGGGGTGAAGGAGAAGAAGGAAAAGGGAGGGTGGAGGAAAAGGCTGCTGTGTGGATAGATACGAATGTATGAGTACCGATATGTACGAAGACATGTCATCAATCAGGCGAACCTATCCACATTGCTTCTTGTGGCGTCTCTGAGAGATCTCGCCCGGCCCTCATCCCGATCGGCAGATAAACGGGGGTGTGCGTGAAGTGACCTTTACCGTTTGTAACGAGGTCGTCGAGCGAAGTGGTGACATTCCCTCCACGCTAGGCCGCTACGTTCCGAAGGTCCAGAACCCACTCATCACAGCACGCCATTCCGAGCGACTGTGCCTTCACAGTCCTATCTCCTCAATATTACCTACACACCCATCGATGACCACAGCTGACACCACCTCCCAACTTTGGCCCAGCTCCCTACGCCCCGCGATAATGCACCGATCTTCCGCGGTTGTTATGGCTGCCTGGACTGGAAACCGACAGCCGGTACCTGCAACCTTGAGTCTGTTGGCCTCTGCATTTATTGCAATTTGCTAGCACGAGAGGCACAGTCTTCGAAGGATCCCGAGAGCTACCGTTGGAGGCGTTTGCGGCGTGGGTTGCACCAAGCAATTAAGCTTGGGTGACATTTTGCCCGCAAGGCGTGCGTGCTGCGGCGTTGCGGGAAGGGGAGATGTCATTCGGTAGGTTGCTTTACAGCCTTGCGGCGTTCGTATGTCATTTGTTTTCGTTCGTCTTTCGTGCGTCTTGCGTCTTGCTTCTCTCTGTTCGCACTGGGTGTAGAATCCCTGGAGGCGAAGCGCGATGCTGTCCACGCGATGGCGGATTTGAGCACCTTTTTGACTGCTGATACAGGATTCTGGGGCGACTTGGCGTTGAAGGTCTTGGTCAACGCGAGCCCTTCTGTGCAGTGGGCCAATCGTATCGCGGAACCATGGCAAGGACTGCCGTTTGGCCCATACTTGCATGGTGGCAGGCCAAGACGACAGAGGAGTCTGACTGTGCGAGAAGGCATCGGTATGATTTCAGGATGGATGTCGCTCGCCAGGCTGGGGACGAGAGAAGTGGACATACAAATTGGGTATGAGCAAGAGGACAGCCCGTTCTTCGCGTTGCTACCGTTTGATGTACGGATGATCATCTACGATATGGTCCTAGGTGGCATGACCTTTCACGTCTCGGCTGGGGACAATCATTCGAGGATCTTCCATCTGATCTGTCAGGATCCAAGTCGGATCACGCAGACTCAGCAGCACGACCGATGTCACCAAAGCCAGCTCAAGCGGCCCTCGTCTGCCCCAAGAGATGACTCGAAGCATGCTACGGGCCTCTTGCCGTGGCTTACTACTTGTCGACGCGCCTACTCGGAGACCATCGACCTCCTGTACAGCGCAAACAGATTCGAATTTACACAGATCCATACCTCATTTCGATTCCTCACGCGCATGATCCCACAACCTCGTCTCCCGGCACTACGTCACATTGTTCTGAAGATGGCCGTACCCAGGCACCCAGACCTCAACAGTCGTACGAAACGTGACTGGCAAGATCTCTTCGATCTCTTCTCGAAGCAGATGACAGGCCTGCAGTCACTCCAGCTGACGCTCGGTATGCTAGAGAGTGTCAAGCAGCAAATACGCGAGACGGCTGACAGTGATGGGGTATCTTGGATCAGGCCTATGATGATTGTGGCTGTCGATGGCTATGCGAAGAGAAGATGCAAAGTATATCTGGCTATTGAAGGGGTCAGGCACGATTTGGTGCACATCTGGCGAAGCGTGCCGGAGGGGCATAGCGAGGTGTTTCCGGAGATGAAGATTGATGGGGCGTGTACTAGACTACATCAAAGGATCAGGATGTCGCTTGGGGGACTGGGTTGAAGAAAGCAGACGACCACGCTTTTTGCCTACAAATATCACTCCGCCTGGACAAACCGGCCTTGTCCTACGAAGAAGCCACAGATTGCTCGGCACGTCGTGGAATGCATTCTATTGCCTGTGCCAAGATGCACAAGCTCGGATGCGCCAAGTCTACAACGTCCTCGAGCAACTGTCAAAGTCACCGTGTCAAACAGACAGACGCATCACCGAGTCAGTGGCCCCAGGACACCTGTGACGTCGGGGGCTGCGATGGCAACGACTCGTCCGGTATGTGTCAATCGTGAGACACTGACGGGAACAAGCTTGACCGACTATACACTACCTAAGCATGCATATCTACAAGAATTTTCACATGCTTATCCTTCTCCTTGATCAATGGCGTATATCCACCTTGCACAAGATCCTCTACCCGAATCTTGCTGGTGATCATTGCCTCTGGCTTGATTCTCCCCTCCGCAATCGCCTTGATCACACCTTCGAAGTCCTTCCGCTGGTAGCCGAGCACAGCCTGGTACTTCGCCTCCCGGAATACCAACCAATTCGGATCGAAAGGTACGGCTTTCTCCCAGATGGCGACGTTCACCACGGTCCCGCGTGAGGCGACGGCTTTGCAGGCCGTCTCGAGAGACTGCGGTACGCCAGCGCAGTCGAAGACGATGTCAGGGCCGTTCTCCCCGCCGCAGAGCTCCTTTGAGATCGCGACTAGGTCGTTCGAGCGAGGGTCGAGAACGTGATGGGCGCCGAATTGCTTGGCAAATTCCTGTCTCCGAGCGGCGACTTCGGAGACGATCACCAGGCCGGCTCCGCGCGATAGGAGGACTTGGACGACGGCTAAGCCAATTGGCCCACCTCCTAACACGAGACACTTCGCTTTAGGCACAGAGGCGATAGGCGAAGCGTCAACGGCATGCCAGGCAACCGCCAGCGGCTCCACGAGTGCACCGACGTCCAGCGAGATGTTCTCGGGCAGAGGCAGGCAAGACAGCGCAGGAACGACGACCGACTCGCTCATGCCTCCGCCGCCTCCTGAGAGCCCTACGAATCCGCCATTCTAGAACAGCCGAGTCAGTAGCTGCACAAGACGCACGCCATTGGAAGTGGAGACTCACATAGCAGGCATTCTCAGCTCCAATCTTGCAGGCACCACAGCTACCGCAGTAGATCGTTGGCTGGACTGCGATGTTCTGTCCTACCTTGAGGTGCGATGGAGCATTGGCACCGAGCTCCTTGATCACGCCGGAGAACTCGTGGCCGATAGTGATGGGTACTTTCTCCTTCGTCACGGGATGTGGCGATGTTGGGGAGAAGCTGCATAGAAATCAGTCGGTGCCTTGCGGGACACCAGTTCCACGACTGATCGAACGGATAGAACAAACTTCGGTCCTCCTAGGTACTCATGTAAATCTATGACGTACTGTCAGTGAAGTGGTCCCCAAGATGGGGAGCTTGTTCATGGCCGCACCTGTCCCGCAGATGCCTACAAATGCTGGCGCGACTCTAATTTCCCCTTCGCCGAGCTTCGCTGCCTCCACATCGTGCTCGATGCGAATGTCTTCCTTGCCATAGTAGCGAGCTGCCTTCATGCTTCCTGTTGTTGACAATGGACCTTGGACAGGACGAAATGACAGAGAAGGCACTTAGAAGCCGGATATGAGAGCAGGTGATATGTGATAGCAGTGGAAGGGCAAGGCAAAGGAAATGCGATGGTGGTGCGATGGATGGCTGCACTTTACTATGAGATAGCTTCACCTGTTGCAATGCTCAGAAGGGCAGTCGCACCCTACAGATCCGAGGGCGGAGGCGTTTCCGCATAGCCATCTCCTCAACGATCACGACTGCGATCAGGAGCCGCAGGACCGAGTGATCTCTGCGGGTTAAGAAGCCAAGAGAAGCTCTCGAATGGAGCAGTGTGAAGCTGCATTGCGGGGTGAGGTCAGGAGAGAAACAGGGCAAAGCATGCGAGGAAGCTCTGCCGAGAGCGTTCATCGCACGTGAGTGTGGTAGAGCAGGCAGGAGAAAATGTTAGGACATCAGGCTCTAGAGATGCTCATACTGTCGTCTATACATATCTGTCTTGGCTGAGGTGCTGCGTTGCCACGCCCCGCCGTTCATCTCGGTCGTCTATCGTCCCATCCGCGCCCCGCAATGCATAACCATACCCTCTACCAAATACTACCCCGATCACCGTTCCATCCCTAGAATCCCAGCGCCGAACACCATAACCATCACCGGTAAGCCGAGCACCGGCCAAGCGTCCCACGAACGCATTCTTTGTCTATTCGCACTGTTAGCATCCGCACTCCTCGTCCCAGATCCGCTACCACCACCTCCAGGGGCCGCAGTCTGACTCTGCAAAACAAACGTACTCGTCTTCGTCGCCTGCCCAATCACCACTCCACTCCCAACTCTCGGCGCCAGCCTTCCCTGCTCACTCCCGAGCAACAGCAGCGCCTGCACAGTCTCCAAAGCAGAGAGCTGTTGGCCAACGCCATAGCTGCCGTCGTAGCCGCCGACATACCATTTCTGGCCGCATGTGGTACCGTCGTTGCCGCCGGAGCAGGATTGCGCTGCGGCGAGCGCGGAGAGGGTGAGGAGCGTGCGCACCTCGGGGAGGATGTAAGGCGCTATGATGGCGGACTTGGCGAGCCAGCGCGACATGTAGGCTTTGAAGCTGAATTGGTCGTTGTTGCAGGTATTCTCGGGCTCGCAGGCAAACTCGTAAAGTCTACAACATTGTCAGTGAATGGCTGGCTTGAAGGCCGATCTGCAAAGCGCGATCCTTACACATTGGTCGCGTTCTCCACTGAGAAGAAATTCCTCACACTCGCTCCCAACAACCCGCTCAACCTTTCCTCCCACACCGCACTCCCATTCGTATAATTATACATCATCGCACTGCCATACATGAGGATAGCCGGATTGTACGTCCACGCCGTGTGATCCACCCTCGTACAATTGATCAGATCATCACTACCATCGAAAACATTATACTGCGCGTCGAACAAGCCCGTGGCGTTCATCCAGTCCCAGCTCCTGCCCGCCCATTCGACGTACGTCTGGTTCCCGGTGTAGCGCGCAAGCCGGGCGGAGATCTGGAAGAAGGCGCCGTTGGAGACGGTATTCTTGTAGTTGAAGCCGGCGTTCGACTGGAAGACTTGCCATTTGAGGCCGCCGCCACAGGAGGTGGTGTCCCATCTCCGGACCTGGGTATTCCATACCGCGACCGCTAGGTCGAGCCACTGGGTTGTGCTGTTTAAGGGACTAAGGTAGCCATACTCCAGCGCAGTGAGCACGGCAAAAGCCCAGAATGCCTGATCATCGTTCCCCAAGCTCGTGAAGTAGGCTGGCGGCATATAGTCGTTGTTCGGTCCTACTTGCGCTAACAATGCCTGTGTCATGGTCGGGTTGTAGCTCGTGTCGTTCGTGTAGGCCCAGTAGTCTAGCATCCCGCCCCAGACAGCGCCGGCCTCCCACCAGTACAAGGGTGCTGGCAATGTACCGATGGCGGTTGGAGGCGTGGAGGAGGCGTTGTTCTGGTACCATGACATGAGACCATGGACTATCGTACTGCTGGCATTTGAGAGGGAGGACGTAGAGTTGACGTCGAGGTTGAGCGCGGTCGTGAAGGGGGTGGATAGTGCCGCGAGGGCGGCGTGATGGAGGCGCATCTTCGTGGTGGTCTGGGAGAGTTGAAGTGGTCGGTCTCGTTAATCAGATGGATACCTCTGTTTGCTGCGCCAGTCCCCGTCACAATATCTCCTCTTCAACAATAGAGACGTGTATAATGTCTTGCACTGAGCAGTGACCCAGCCAGCAGGTCCTCAGCAGTCAACAAGAAAGAGCGACTTGAATGGAAGGCAGCTTGTTGACGATACCAAGAAACGAAAGTGAATACCTTACTTAGCTGCCGCGGAGCCTACTTCTACGCCGCATGTCACAAGACGGTGGAATAATGCCGGTTATGCGAATATCTTGGTGATGGTCGCGTTTGCAACAAGCCAAGAAGAGAAGTGCCAGACGTGATGACGAGGTTCATGCACGAGGCTCAGATCTGCCAAGGCTCAGCCACCATGATCTTTCGATCGTCCACTCGGCAGTCAGAGGGACAGGTGAAACACGGACTGTGAAACTTGGCAATGTAGCAAGAAGTCACTTCATCAACACTGGGCTGGGCGGCTCCAGCTGCTCTGCTCGAGTGTCTGAAGGTGAACAGAGTGGACAGTGACTACATCACTCTCATCCTCCTCCCTGTCTCGCATCTCCTCGCCATCCCTCCTAGCCCCCTCGCCCCCCTCTCCCCCTCCCCCTGGCCCCATTCCCAGTTCCCCTCGGCCTACACCCCTCACAATACCAACTCTCCTCCTCCCCCGGCATACGCTCCAAATCCGTACACCCCAGATGAAACCACTCTCTCTCACACTTCGGGTTATCGCACCCGACCATAGCCCCGTAGCTCCCCCGTTGACAGTAACAATACTTCGGCTCCGAAGGGTCATCTGGATCAGGTGACAAAGAAGCGGCGTCTTCGTCATCTGTGGGCGGAGCTTCGTCGGGTTCGGGCGAGGAGTCTGGGGCTGGCTGCTGAGGGGGGCGGAGTTGCATTTGGGGCGTTGGCGGGGCGGAGGAGGAGGCGAGGGAGTCGAGGTCGGGGTCCGCTGCTGTTGAAGGCTGGAGGGGAGGCGCGGGGGAGGGCGAGGCGGAAGGTGTTGAGAGGGGAGCTGGTGATTGGGCGCCGTCGCTGACTCGAGCTGAGGCTGGTCGTGTTGCCTTCATAGGGGCAGCCGCTTCGCCTCCCCTGCCCGCATCCTCCCGCGTAGACACGATATCCAGGTCGTTCGTCGTGTACGGCATATCTGTGTCCTCATCCCCGCCCTGTATCTCTCCATTGGCCTCACTCTCTTTCCTCCGCGCTGTCCCTGGTCTGCTGCCCTCGTTCGATGGTCTTCCAAACCTTTCCCCATCGCTTCCGCTGTCCAATTCTTCCCCTTCAGCGCCTCGGTTCATATCCGGGCTCTTGTTGAACGGCGCGATCTGCCGCATTAATCCACTCATGCTGCCGCCATGCGAGCTCCTCACATGTCCCATTCGAGGCACACTCGGCTCGATCGAAGGCGATGCCGCTGCGGCATTGTTATTGCGCAGAGAGCGCGTAGATCGTGTTCGCGACATCTGAACACCAGTATCTGACGTCTCCGCACGAGGCGTGCCGGGCTTGGACGCGTTCTTGGAGGAGTTTGAGCGCGACACTGGCGGTCGTGCAGGCTCGGTGGCTTCTTGCCGCAGCTTCGGAGGGTCGAATTCAGGCACGACTTCGTCGCCTGTCTCGCGCGGACGCTTGCGTGTGCTGTGCTTCGTGCCGTTCTGATGAGGCGCACTCGGCTCGGGAATGCCATCGTCTGCGTTGAGCGTCTGGCGCAGAGTCGTAGTGCTATTAGTGCGCATGCGATTACTCGCCGGACGCGTGCTCGGAGGGTCCATCGTCGCTGTCGCGAAAGAGCCTTGCAATGGGCTACTAGCCAATGCCGGACTTGCGTGTGCGTTGGTGATGCCCTTCCTCTTCGCTGGCAGGGTTGTCGGACCCGCAGCCTTCGCCTTGTGCTTCTTCACGCCTTCTCCCAACGGCGTACTTCTAGGCACCTCCCTGGCAGCCTTGCCCTTGCCAGTGCTGCTGATCTGCCTTTCCATGGCAGGAGGAAAGATACCCTTCTCCAGCTTCCTCCTCTTGACTGGCTCGCCATTCGTTGAGATGCCTAATCCAAGCACGCCCTTTCCTTTCGCTCCCTTACCGACAGTCTTCTTCGGTCTCTCCTCGAACTCCGAGTCTTGCTGCTCTCGGCTTCGTCCCTTGTGCTTCTCTTTCGCGGCCTCTCTGCCAGCCTCCCTCCTTACCGCCGCGATCTCGCTCTCATGCACTGCGTTCGCTGCGGCTGCCAAGCTGTTCGTCGCTGCAATTTCCCTCCGATTCCTCTCCGCGGCGGCAGGAGGTAAAGGCTTGCTCTTCTGCCGATTATCGCTGTATGCCCAATGCGTCATACTCCCTAGTCTCGCCTCCTCTGGAATCTCAGCCTCCACATGCGGCATAACGCTGTCCAGTCGCATCAACTGCTGGTTCAGCACCCTCTTCGCCTCAGCAAGCACAACATTCTTCTCGTCCAAATTCCCCAGCAGCCCGCCAGCCACAATCCTCAGCTCGTGAAACTGTCTCCGTCTCGTCAAATCCTCCTCGCTCTCCGCCATCGCGATATCTTCACCGATCACAGAGCCCGGAGCACTATGCTGACTCTCAAGCCTGTATGGTGCGACTCCGTTGACCAAACTCACATTCGCGCTCCCAATGACACTATTCCCCGCCGTGAAGCTCATCATGCCTGCTCCCTGCGCTCCCTCCCCTCTCGCAGGCACAGGAAATGTCATGCACGTCTCCGCCAGCTCCCCAAGCCGTTCTGCAGGCCCAAACGTCTTAGCCTCCACTTCACGCATCAGTGTGAACTGCCTCATGACCTCTTTCGGCAGCGCGGTGATGGCGTCTGTGAAGTAGGCCAAGGCGGGGAAGAAGCCCGCCGCTGTCGTGGGATCCAGAGGAAGGTTAGGCGGGGTCTCGGCAGAGGGGCCATAGTTGCGGGCGTAGTAGTTCGTGGGCCTGTTGGCGGTTGGGCGAATGGCGCGGCCGGAGGTTGTGGTGCGGCGGGGCGGGTTGGAGGGGTCGGCAGTCATAGTGGTAGGGTGGAGCAGAGAGGCTTTCCTCACTGTCGTCCCCGCTGGAGGCATGGTGGTGGTAGGCCGTGGATTGGCTCAGAGGGAGGAATGTCGCGACGCGGTGGAGGTGGGTGTAGGGTACTGCAGCGCTTCGGAGGATTATGGCATACTGCGTGAGATGATCATCGAGCCTTGCAGTGTAGCGAACAACGTGACAACTATCATAATGCAGGTCATAGAGTATGGAGGAGTAAATGATTGACAAAAGCTGACGAGGGTCGAAAGGCTTGCTGAAATAACAGCAAATTGATTCACCCGAATCACTCAATGCCATTCAATGCATCCCCCCTCGCTCCAAAAGCAGCATGGTATAATGCATCTCATCTATTCCGCGTCCCACCCCACAGCTCCCCTCCCTCCTCTCCACGCATCCTACTAACTCGCCCTCCTCACCCTCATCTCCACAACCTCCTCCTCACTACTCCCCCCCTCATCTTCCTCCGCACTACTCCCCTCCCCAACCGGATCAGCAAAAGGCCCCTCCCCAAGCACCAACTTCCGATCAAACGCACTCTCCATCCCCTCCCCCTCCTCATTCTCCTCCTCCTCATCCGAAGAATCCAGCATATGCCTCTCCTTCGCCTCCGTCGTGCTCGGCCGTCGTTGCCGCTGCTTCTGGCTCCTCCGCCGCAGTAGGCCAGACTCGTCGACGTCGTCGCCGCCGGAGTGGCGGAGTACGCTATTCTCGTCGTCTGAAGACCCGTCGGTGGAGTCGGAGGAGTTGATGTCATCGACGTCCTGCGCGCCATCGCTACTGCCGGTTGCTGCGCAGTCTTTTGCAACGCTATCGAGGTCGGAGATGTGGAGGCCTGCTTCCTGGAGCTCGCGGTCGGTGGCGGGGCCAAGGTCGGTGGCTAGACTGTCTGGCTCTAAGGGAAGCTGGTTCGCGGTCTCTATGGCCGTTGCGTCTGCGGCGTCGGGGTCTTGTTCAGTATTCTCCTTCTTTTGCGCGAGGCGTTGGGCGAGGAGACGGCGGGCGCGGGATGGCGGGATGTTGAGGGGTGGTGGGAGAGTTTTGTTGTCTTTTGGGGAGTTCTGTGAGGGAGGAGTAGTTAGCGATGGTTCTAAGGTTCAGGGCAGCAAGCGAGAAGGCGCTTGCGTACCTGCGGCCGCTTGCAGAAGAGGTGGAAATTGACGGACCGGGGGAGAGGGTGTGTGGTGAGGTGAGGAATGGAGGCCTGGGTGTACTCGAGCTCTTTCATGCATGAATGTACATATGAGAAGGCGACTGTTTCTCTCCTTCTCCTGAAGCGACTGCTCGCGAGCGATGTAGTCGTAGCATCCACCTTTTGACCGCCCAAAGTTTCGTATCCGTACACCCAGACCTTTGCCCATCGTACACCCTCTCAACACCAATTCCGCGTATCTGTACACCACCCCAACACACTCTTCGCTCGGCAGGCCACATTCATCGATAGTCCATATCAACATCATCAAAGGAAAGTTCACCCACCTGTTCTTCCTCCGTGAATGGACTCTCTCCAACCATATGATCCTCCATCTCCTCATCATCGTCCCCATCCCCAAAGCCACTCAACATAGTCCCCGCGTTCACTTCAAAGCTTTGCCCCACCGTCCCCTCACTCATAGCCAAGGAGTCTTGCGCCGAAGGTCCGGAGCCAATACCAGCGTTGGCGAGCGCTGAGTTGGCGGTGTTCGAACCGAACGCGCTGTTGTTACCGCCGATGCCTAAAGGTCGATTGATCGCGGATTCCGGCCGCACGCCGCCGAGGACAGCGTTGTCTTTGTCGCGGGTCTCGGCCAAAGTTCCCTCGGTGTACTGAATCCATTCTTGGCGAGTGGTTCGCTCAATCACGCACTCGTCTAGCAATTCTGGCGGATGGCGGTTGCCGAATTTCGTCACTTCCTCTGCGATTAGTGTCAGGTGGCCCATGTACCCCAGGCGCATGTTCTTCTCCTGTTGTGAGAGCTCGGACGCCTTCTGTCCATCAAGGATCCGCTCTGTGATGTCCTTTAGTGACTTGAAGCCAGACGTATCGAGGTCTGGATTGCTCTCCGAGGGTGCGATAGTGCGGAAGAGGTCTATGGCTACGGCGCGGTTGTAGCCTCGGTCTAGTGCGCCATTGAAGACTTGTTGGACGACATCGTATACGACGTTGTGGAGGAAGTTGTTCCAGGGGAAGCGGAAGAAGAAATCCTAGACGCTAATGTTAGCTCACATCAAGACTGTTGAAGCATGAACAGATGCGTGACCCACGAGTATCGTCGGCACAACCTTGTGGTCGACAAACTGCAGCTTGAGCATGTCGCCGACCACAGGGCTGCCGTCGGCTTCCGTATCTTGAATCACACCATTGTCGTTGCTCGGCGCGCCATCCTGGCCTTGCAAAGTGGCAACACTCTGCGCCGTGCTAGAAGAATCTCCAGTGTCTGTAAGTCCATCACTTGGTGTGCTGACTACCTCGATGTTGGGATTCGCCTTCTTCACGAACAGCGGTGCTGGCTTGTCCGCCTTCGCAAGCTCCTTCTCCAGCTCTGATGGACCGTCATCATCAACGTGATCAGCCTCCTCGCCAAATTCGGTCATCACAGTATCCTCGTCCATGTCCAGTCCACTCATGCCGTCTGCGACGCCTGACCTCTCTGGCGAGTCCGCAGCATGTGTAGGTGGCGGATCAAAGTGCAGTTGTGGCTTCGCTTTCGAAGGCGATAGCGGCTTGGGCATCTCGGGTGACCGCGGCGATGTCGGGGTGCCTATCGATCGGCGCTTCCCTGTCGTGCTCTCTGGGGTATCTATCTTCTCGTTGAAGTCATCGAAGCTCACTTCGTCGGGTAAGTCGTCAGACGCGGGTGCAGCCACCTTCTCGAAGCCATCTTCATCACTGGCGTTCTGCACTTCCAGCTTCTTGATCTCTTCCGGTGCTTCGTCCAAATCATTAGTGGCGGGCTTCTCCGCGTGATGGAACCCATGAGAATCGACGGAGCTCCCGAACTCGTCCACGTCGTTCAAGTGGCTCGGACTTGCCGGTGCCCGCGGTGTTGCCAACTTGCCCTCAGCCTTCAGTCGCTCGCGCTCGACGTCTCGTCTCGCTACCTCCTCTTCCGCGCCTCGCTCATTCAGCAAACCCATATTGCTACAATGTAGCAGCTCAGCCATCAGCTCACAAGTCTTGAACCGATCAAAGCCCAGTGGCTCGACCTTACCACCAGATGCTGCCTTGAGATCCGGTTTCGTTGCAGATTTCGAGCGAATGAGATGCATGAAGTCAGGTACATGGTGTGCGAATTGTCGTAGTAGTGTTCCAAGGAAGATCGGATCTGAAGTCTTCGGTTCGGGTCCCACCTGGTTGTCCAAGTCATAGTCGGAGTTGTTCTTGCGGATTACTTCGATGATAATGCCCACGCCAACCGTCAAAGCATTTCCTCCCCTCAGCATATCATCGATGAGCGTCTTTATACACTGCTTCGATACCAGTTGCCGCGTGAGTTCGTTCGGCCCAATGACTGACGTATCCTGCGTGGTAGCATTCGCCGAGATCGTAATGATAGCCTTCAAGAAGTCACCTGCCGAAGTCTGCGTAGCCGAGCTGTGCTCAGGCGACAGATACTGCAGCAACAATGGTATAAGATCTTGCGTTTGCAACCAGTCCACAATCCCCGCGCCGCCCTCATGCTTCTCCAGCGATATGATCTTCAGCAGTAGGTCCATGACCATCGGACAATCCACATGCTGCAACATAGCCGGCACAATCCCGTCCAGTGACTTGATGAATGTCAACATATCTTCCGTCTTCTTATCCAGCAACGCCTCATTGACTTTCGTGAAGTACCCAGCCTGTAGCGGGTCCAAAGGCGCAGGTCGGTGCAAGTACTGCCAGAACTCCTTCAAATGCGCGCGATGCTCTAGTACAGCCTCAGTGATCGACCAGACCTCCGAGGACAGCACTTCGCAAGCCACGTAGGCGAACTTCTTGCGCTGTGCCTCCTGCTTGTCTTGTTCTGTGTCTCCATCGCCGTCCCGCTTGCTTATGCTCTTCGACCTTGACCGCGACTTCCCTCGGCCAAAGAAGGAGATGCCTGTGCTAGTCGTCTTCTCCTCGCCATCTTTGCCCGCTGAGTCGCCAGAGCCCTCTCGCTTCAGTGATATAGGGGGTTGGTCGGCTGTGACATATGTGAGGAGTTTCTCGAGAATCGGCTCATCGCGGAGGAATTCGACGAGCTTGCTGTTCTGTTGCTTGAGCTCTTGTATGAGATCGCTCTCTTCTAGTAGGTCCTCGACTGTCACATCGGGTTTGTCCAAGATCGTGTCGAGGGTCGAGATACTGGCATATCCGCCAAAGCGCCAGAACATGGTGGGTCAACTATGCCCCAGGGGTGTTTCGGGGCGGGGCGGAGATGCTGGCGGCGCGCAGAGTGAGTTGATAGCGGTATCATGCGCCTGATTATCTCTTGCAGGCGTGGATGAGTAGCGTGTAGCCAGTGTGTGAGACTCGGCTTTCGCAGTGCGGCTAGCTGCGCAGTGAGGGAGAGGCTGATCTGTGCGTAACTGCTCGCGTGTCTACTAAGTTACGCCTGATCAAGACCTCCAAGGTTATCCACGCTGCCGACCGCTCAAGACATCACGAGGGATCAGGGAATGATCACCTTCACTGCTCTTGCGACACGAGAGCGAGGTTGCCAACTCGGTGGCTGTACTTGGTTTGGTGACGAAGCATGATAATCGACGTGAAGCAACATACAGGATCACCACCGCTTCAGGGTCCAGCACCGAGAGTATCGCCAGAACATCCAGGCATCAATTGTGCGTTAGCACGCAATGCTGCAGAATGGGAAGTTACATGTAGGCATCCTAACCTGGAGTGCACACATCAGACTCTCGATAGGGCTATGATCCCGCGATAACGTGGCCAATGTTGTGGGCCTTGTGCTCGCGCTGCCCCTGATTACTTCATACATGTACTGAATGGGCGATTACATCGGTAAAGTAAGGCACTTGTCATAGCCCATCCAACAGCCCTACACAGTTGATCATGGCTTCCGCTCGTCTGCGACCTCGCTCCACTCCGCCGCCTCATTTAACCCAGTGCTCGACGCCTCTTCATACCCAGGTGGAGGCTCGCTAGGCGGACTGAACGCTGGCGCATTCGACTGCTGCAATACCGTCGGTGGTGCACTTTCAGCCGCTGGCGTTTGGGGCACGACCTGCGGCGCTAAGGGTGCAATGAGAGGCCCATCACTTGTCTCCTTGTACGCCGGCAGTTCGTCCAGGTTCACATTACTGACGTCCACCCCGTTCATTGCGGCTCCGGATGGGACTGAGCTGCCGCCAGCCTCCCGCGAGACCTGGACGGCCTGTTGCAGTCGCTCGCGTACGCGTTCGTACGTGCTGTGGAAGTCAAAGGCGCCGCCGTCCTTGAATGTGAATTTGATCTCCACCACGCCGCCCGCCGGGATCGGGATGCCGCCTGCTTGTACGGGCTGTAGCAGTGCCTGCCAGACATTAGGGCCAAAGAATGGCGCTGTCACGTGAGAGTCGTGGAGGTTGAGGATCGGGCCGGAAAATGACTGAAGGTCTGGGGTGGATTTATCGGGAATGTAAATCACTCGGCGATTTGTGAGGTAGAGTACGCCACTGAGAAGGAATAGTCAGCACTTGATCGACGCAATACTAATGCACATTCCTTCTGCACTTGACCACTGACCTACTGCTGCCTACCGAGAACTTCTGTTGCTGCTTGCCGGGATAGTGTGCTGGGTTCGTCACGGCGAGTGCTATCCGAGGTGGCGAAGTGAAGAGGGTCTGCTCGTTTGGTAGTGGTGTAAATGGCGGCGTCGATGAGGGTGACAGCATCACCCAGCTAGCAAGTTGTCAGATAAGCCTTCCCAAATCTGCGGTGTGGGTTCGCTGCAACGATTGTGAGCAGTGCTTACTTAATCGACATTTTGTAGTGAGTGTGGTAGTGAGTGTGGTCCTCCAACAGGCCTGGGCAGGCAAGACGAGGAATGAAACGCCTGATGAGCGGGAGCTTATGACAGGCGCACGGGAACAGTTTTCGGTTTCCAGGCGCGTTTCTTAATGTTCAGTCGCGGTTAATCTGGCTATAGGCCGATGTTATGAGCCAGTGGCCGGCAACCTCTGGTAATGCAGGTATCTCCTGTGGCGCGTGGCAAGCGTACTGCGATGATATAGATTCCTTTGTCGATTGGGGTTGATGTGACCGCCGCTGATCTCGAGGGCCAGATGACTGAATGCTGGACGGTTATGGTGAGAGAGATGATGGAACTGTTTGTCTTACCATCAGTTGCCTCGTAGCTGATGGATTGACGTCGGGTGACGTCCCGCGTACACGTGGAGAGGCAGCCGTCAAGTCGTCAACTTCACTGCTCTCATGCTATCCTCATCCTCTACGCAATTCAAGATTCGGTGTTCCATACCGCCACAATGCGACGAACATGGCTGTGTATCCCGCATGCAATAGATCTTCGCACAGTCTGAGCCGAAGGATTCGGATTGGCGGAGTTGTTGGTTTCCTGTTCACTCGTGCTGTCGATCAGCCGAGCACAGCCCAACCTCCGCCTGGGCAATGCCACATCACGAGCTGCACCGCTTTACACCGATCAGTAGGCTATAGAAGGTGGAGCATGCCGTAAACTCCATTGCCCGCCATAAGTTATTTGTTGACACACCAAATTTCACTATCCGGATTTGACTCATTGCCAAAAACTACGGTCATCTCACTTGAGGGTCTATCCGCGCTCTCGTTGCATCGATACCAAACATCTAGTGTTCCTGAGGATCACACTCCCCAGTCCTGATCTGGAAACTCAAACACTCCGGCCTCTCACAGTTGTAGTCGCAGAGGTCACCCACAGCCGCAGCCAGCTTCACAAAAGCCCCGCCACACTGGACGTCGAACCGAGTGCAAACAAGTTCACTTTCGTGGGCCATCGCTGCCACCACACGTCTATCTGCACCAGAACACTCCACAACAACACTGTGCGTGAACAGCGCTCTGCAACGAACAGAATGTCTGTCGGCTCTCTCACCGCGAAAGTCGTACTCGACAACCCCAAGCATATCTATTGCGGAAATGAAGAAGCCGTCACAGGTCATGTCCTGGTGCGATACCACAGCATGTCCTCAGCCGAACTATTCGGTCCTCTCGCTGTCAGTGTAACGTTCCGCGGACGCGCGAAGTCCAAGATCTACAAGAACAATGGAAACAATAGAACGATCTATCGCGGCCGGGCACCTCTATTCTCATTCTCCAAATCGATATTTGACGGGCCAATCAAGATGGTTCCTAATGAGGCGAAGGAGATTCCATTCGCCCTTAGCTTTCCCGGAGCCATTCAGCAGGTGTTGAGTCAAGGAAATTGGGACGCGGACGGTCGTTTCTCGATCGACGTTGGAGACCCTTTGCCGCCGACGTTCAATATCGTCTACCACGGGTGAGTCACCTCAATCGTCATTGAACGCAGCGTCACTTCCTCCACTCCTCGCTGCGCGAAGCATCACTTCAAGGGCATAGAATCAATACTCCTTGAACGCCTGTCTCATTACTCTAATTGGCATCACTGACCAGTCTCACTAGCTTTGCACATCGCTTCGACGCCTTTACCGAATATCGCATCTGCACGACATTATCGATGCGCGGTATCGACATCAAGCTACCTAACGCAGACGACGAGTCGAACTCGGCCCTTGTCCCTTACGAACAACATCCAACGCCAAAATCTCAAGCCCTTCCTTTGCCTAAGACCCTCAATCACAATGTCAGGCTCCAAAACGCACTCCTCATGCCCGAAGCATCGCGACCAACAGGGTTCAAAGCAAAGACAAAGGCCCTCCTCTCGAGCGACTACTATCCGGAATACCACTTCGACGTGCTGACCTTGTGTCCACAAAAGCTGTTCCTCGGCCAGCCGATTACGCTCGAAATTCGAGTCCAGCCCAACGATGCGCGGTCTACAGCGCCCGTACGGCCAGACATCACACTATCCGCTGGCGTTCTAGTATCGATCCAGGCCCAGACCGTCGCACGCGCTGAACGTGGCATCTTCTCATCACCAGAAAGCTCTGGTAACGAGACTGTCCTGACACTTACAGCATCAAGTCCTGATTTGCAGGAGCCTTTTGGCAAGGCCAATGATTGGACAAAGGTGGTTGTCACAAAGCCAATATTCGGCGTTCCGAGTGGGTTCTCCACATACAACATCCTTCGACGATACACGGTCAAAGTCAGCTTCTCGGTCCTGGCGGCGGGCAAGTCAACAAAGGTGGAGAAGGAACTTTCGGTTATGATCTTGCCTCCTGTTGAAGGTGAGGCGGCCAATGGCGACCATGGCAGAGGAGGTAGTATGGCCGGTCCTTCGAGACACGTAGTAGGCGATGATGACGCGGAAGTATTGCCAGGTTACGAAAGGCCGCCGGAGTACGGCGATGGTCATAGTATTGACGAGGTAGGAAGCGCAGCTGGGAAGATGGATTTGCGGAAAGGGAAGGCGAATGCAGTGGCTGTGTAGCATAAGCTCTCCACATGTCCCATGCTCCTTTATGACCAGCTGCGGAAGCGAATTGTCACCTGCAACGTCAGTGAGAGACCGGTGATGTTTCGAATGTCAGTTTGCTCTTTGCGAGCCGATATCGATATTGCACGTCAGCTATCTTGACAGAACGAGTTTTGGCGATATACAGGAAGCCCAATAGGCTCGTTCGAGAACGTGAATGAGGCAACGAGGTGACTTATCTTCTACTTTACCAGAAGCCTGCGAGTAGCGAACAAATACGCCACGCGGGTCTATCTACCAAGCAAGCCTTTGAGGTGGAGACCACGGTAGGTGAGTAACTTCAAGACGAAGCTTACCCATCCACTCGATTTTCGGTGCGGTAGCAGACGGATGCAGTGGTGCAAATAATCGACATTGCGTCTAGTCATGGGCTTCCTGCATCGACATCTCGGAGAGGGGTAGATCCATGTGCTGGGGTTCCCGAATCCCGTTATCGTGATCATAGCGGTAGGCAATGCGGAGTTAGTTGCCATGCATGTTCTCGCCCGCCCGTAGCAGGTCAGATATTGAGTGCGGCGGCCTTCAAGCATTGTCAAGGCCACATGAAAGCATGTGCATTGGCAGGCGTGTGGTACACCACGGCCTATAGCCGTGCACCGCAGGAGTTAACAAGCTCTGTCCCCGTCCAGCGTCTGCCTCCACTTGCAATTCGCAATACCACCATGGCGCAACCAAGGAGGGGTTGATATTCCACGGCGGCAATATCGTGCTCGGAATCCAACGATAATTGACCGCTGGCATGCTGCAAGTAATGTCTAGGAGGACGAGGGTTGGCAGTGATCGAGTGCGTCGGCTCTGTGGTCGTGATTCTCATTTGAACACGTGCGGACTGCCACATGATGTTGTGACTTCTTGCTGTCACTCAGACTTCCGCTGCAGCTTACCTCTTCAGGCAAGTCCAATTAGGCGGGAAGCAGGAGCCGGCGACTCGGCATGCGATGAGGCTCTGCTAGATTTCGTGGACAAGAGCCAGCGGTTCAAGCATCCGTACCAAGGGTGTTGCACATCCTGTCTGCCTTCGGAGGCCGTCGCTCTTAAGACATCGGCACCGCCACCACGATCACTGAGGATGAGGGCGCAACCACGCGTCCGTCTACCATTGACGCTTTCAGGGCACAACATACGGCACGTCGAGAGGCGCCAGCATGTTGTCGCTCGGCTAGAGTTTCACGTGCACAGTTTGGCTAAATCGGGAAGCATTCGGGAACGATGGATGATCTGCAGGGGAGGGGGTCCTCGACCGTTTCCTCCCCTGCACTTGCGCAACAGACTTCGCTACAGACTTCACCTTCGGGAGCCCGCATGCATACCGCATCGCACAACAAAATCTATTGCAGCGCGTGGCGTCTCCCAAGCGAGTTCATGCAGATCAGCATGACTCTCACGAATGGAAGATTCAACAGCTATCAGCCTTGACCAGATCCAGATTGACACAGGGAACGCACGACTACTACAGCTGGAAAACGCATCCCAGGCCAGAAGCTGCGCACAGATCAAGCGGCCCAGAGTTACTTCATCGCTATCCACAAGTGGGACAATTTCATCGAAGCTGCGAGGCCTAGTATGCCATGACTCTTCCGCTCGATAGACGAGCGGCGCTGTAGCCCAGAAGCGCGGAAGCTGCAACGTGCGTCTCTGCGACTACAGTACACAGCCTCGAAGCTACCGCTCAAGAGCCTGGGCCGTTGCTTCCGGCAATGCGACATCGTGGGAGTGGCGACTAGTCGTGATCTGTGCCTGATCTACTCGGATCTTTGCCGCAAGCGTCGCCGGTGGCTGCAGACTTCCGACCGACTTCGACATCTTGTGGGGCTCTGGACGTGCTCCGCCGGCGTCTCATGCGTTTCAACGGCGAAATGCTGTCCGGATAGTCGGCTGGCCGTTCTAGTCTCACCAACGTGTCGACATGCGGGAGCCCGCCTCCACAGCGATGCGAGATCGCGGAACTTTGACATCTACATATATCACAGCTGCTGTACCGCCGAAGTGGTGAGTACTACCTTTCTCCTCTTCCCCATTCGCTCTTCTCAAGAGTGGCTTTGCGCTCAGACTCTCTCGAATTTGGTCGATCTTTCCTTCGAGTCAACTCTCACTTGCACGTCTTCAGCATGAGGTTCCTCGATCTCGCCGGCGTCTGCCTTGCGGGTCTCGCGAGCATAGCATCTGCAGGCGTTGTACCTGCTGAGCGAGTCAACGCAGTGGAGAAGCGTGCGACTTCCACCACGACGAGAGTCCCGGACGCGGCATGCACGAATGGACCACTCACCCGTTCATGTTGGAAGAACGGCTACAGCGTTGCGACCGACTTCGACCTGAAGTTCCCCACTGGCGGAGCCACAGTCACCTACAATCTCGAGATCACAAACGGGACCTGCAATCCTGATGGCAACGGACCTCGATTGTGCTTGCTCTTCAACGGGCAATACCCCGGTCCCACAATTAGGGCAACATGGGGTGACAATCTTGTATGTGATCTTACAGCGATCTAAAGAATGTATGGCTAACGAGCAACTCAAGGTCATCAATGTTAAGAACTCGATGAAAGACAATGGAACCTCCATCCACTGGCACGGTGTTCGTCAATACCATAGCCCAGGCTCGGATGGTGTGAATGGGTTGACGGAGTGCCCCATCGCGCCGGGCGACTCCAAGACCTACTCTTTCCAAGTCACACAATTCGGTACCTCGTGGTATCATTCGCACTTCTCAAGCCAGTACGGCGACGGCGTCGTGGGCACGATGATCTTCGAGGGTCCTGCGACTGCAAACTACGATACCGATCTTGGTGTGTACCCGTTGACAGATTGGTACTACCAGACTGCATACCAAATCAACGCCATCACTCTGCAGAACCTGGCCAACCAAGCGCCACCGCCGAGCGCTGACAACATCCTTATCAATGGCACAAACAAGAATGCAAACGGCGGAGGATCGTACAGCCAGGTGAAGATTTCGAAGGGCAAGAAGTACCGCCTTAGGTTGATCAACACCTCTGTCGACAACTTCATCCGTGTGTCGCTTGATAATCATCAACTTCAAGTCATGACCTCGGACTTCATACCTATCGTGCCTTTCTACACCAACTGGCTGTTGATCGGCATCGGTCAGCGATACGACGTCGTCATCACAGCCAACCAGACTGAGGGCAACTACTGGTTCCGTGCGAATGTGGCTATGGACTGCCTTAGCGGCAATAAGATGGGTGCCTTGGCCATCTGGTCTTACGACACTGTCACAGCAGGCACACCTACAAGCTCCGCGTTTGCAGCCGCCGCAGCCGGATGCTACGAGCCTGCTGGTATCACGCCATACTGGAAGCAGCCAGTTCCATCGTCGCAGTTTCTTAATTCTCCCCTGACCGTCAGTCTAACTCGTGCGAGCTTCACGCCCGGTGGGGAGTTGCACGTGCTCTGGGCGATCAACGGCTCATCTATGAACATCGATTGGTCCTACCCCACGTTGTCTTACCTCATGGACAAGAACACAAACTATCCCACAGACCTGAACGTCTGGCCTTCAAGCGCTGAGGGCAGCTGGAACTACTGGCTGATTCAGATGGCACCAAACATGCCTCCAGTGCCCCACCCAATCCACTTGCACGGGCATGACTACTTCGTCGTTGGTTGCGGTAACGGGCAGTTCAATCATTCAACAGCGGCGCTCAACTGGAACAACCCACCCCGTCGTGACACCGCCACGCTCCCTGGTGGCGGCTGGTTGGCAATCGCTTACCCTTCGAACAATCCAGGCACATGGTACGTTCCCCTTTGCAAGACTTCGCTCTTCGTGCACATTACTGACATCTACGCAAAGGCTGGCTCACTGTCACATTGCTTGGCACGTCAGCGAGGGTCTCGGCGTGCAATTCGTCGAGGCACCTTCACAGGTGACACTCCCAGACTCCGCGGCATATCAGAAGACTTGCGACAACTGGAAGGCGTATGTGCCGACCTCGTACTGGAAGAAGGATGACTCCGGCTTGTAGACCTTGCCTTGGAGCACATGGGATGGCTGTATGATTTGCATTGGGTAATGGTGAATGTGATGTTTGTCCGAGATCCCACACGTCACGTGATCAGGTCTTCAGCTTCAAGAACATGCTACCATGCTACGTCACCGCTCAGCGGTTCCTCGTAATGGAGAACGCTGGTATATGCTGCGCCGCAACAGTGAAAGAATACATACGTTGCCGGGGAGAGTGTGGTTTCCCCCAGGGGCTCTTATAGGTAGCATTGACAGGAACCATTGTGGCAGTGTTGCATACTCCCGCAGTGTCAATCGTGTGGATTCCCCGAGTGGTCTGCTTCCTTTCTCATGCGCGTACGGTTGCGCAGTACGTGCCTTGCCGTCCGATCCTATTCAACCGTTTCTCGGAACATGCGGTACCTGCATGGACCCGGTGTGCGGTTCCCACTAGCCTCCACCAAGGTTTCACTAGTCTGTGCAGACGGGGTGATCGCAAAGTCTAATCCGAGCTGCCGGAACCCTTGTGGCGTTGAGGAGCGTTTCCCGTATTGGGACGTCGAGACGAAGAAGGCTTTCTCGATGAGGCAAGACTTACGTGTATCGTTGAGACGTACTCGCGAGGTAGATTTAATGATGTTGGGCAGGTATTGACGACAGCTGGTCAGATTTGACTCACAATGGAACGCGAAGAAAGATATCGGGATGCCATCAACGTGGCGAAGTGGAAGAACAGAGTCGATATTGAGGGGAAGCTGAATATTGTATTCGTATGAATTATGTTACATAGATTTGTTTATCTTCGCTGAGCGAGTATGCGCTCGTTGCTTTGAGCGAATATGCACACTTTTTCAACTCCTGCTGCCGCACTCTCCAGGCCTCGCTCGCCAGTATCGGTATCGGAAGCTGACCCTGCAGCACAAGCCTCTTCTCTGCGTGGTATGAGATCCTCAAATGGTTGTATCGTGCGACTTATCACACTGGCCGTCGCAAGAATTGAAAAGCGAAAGTGGACATGGTCAGAGCTGTGGGCCATTCCAATATAAGTGCGCTGTCCCAACTGCCCGCGATCCGACGCGTCAGGGCTGTGACCTGGTCCATAGGAGTTCGAAATCTTCTTGGCGACATAGGGACTTCGGGGAACGTCTATACCCGACGATAGACCGCCATTTGTCGCAAGTGGAGCGTCCGTCTCCCATCTCGGATGCGCTTCTAGTCCTTCAGGATCGTTGTCTTGACAGTAGCGAACGTTGGATTCAATAATGCTACTCCCCACTCATATGAAGTGAACAAGATGCCTGTACAGATCGTCAGCGGATTTCAGAAGCGCCCTGGGACTAGCTCAGTGTACCTCCACTCAAGACCGTTCTGCCCAACCTCATCGTCGTCCCTTTCCAGAAGCCCTTGACTCCGTAATCCGCCACGATGCTTCGGAAGGCTTCTACGGTGCTTGCGCCTCGACTGCTCTGACATCGCGTCTTGATCGTGTCGAATGGCTGCGTCATCAATGTCGTGACGATCCCAGCCACTGACCCGTTCGCGAAGTTGGTTGCCGTGGACTGCTTGATCTCCTTGCGCGTCTCGTAGTCCTTAAGGATGTCAAAAGTGTTGAAGAGGGCACGAGGATCACTGGTCCTGTGTGGATGAACGTGTAGAGCCACTGACCTTCAGAATGTTATAAGTTCCCATACGGAACGCCGTTGCCGTAGCTTGCTTCAGTGTAGTGCCAGCTAGTCCACGATACAGTCCGAGAATGCCAGTCTCGCGCCAGATAGTCACGACAGCATGCCGTCCGCTCCTGAACCTCTTCTCTGTCCTTGCGTCGTCGATGAGTGCGGTCTTGATCCGCTCGGTGGGTGTCACAGCAACAAAGCTTGCCACCACGCCGCTCGCAGATCCTGCGGCCAGACTTCGCAAAGGGCTCAGAGTGCCGGTCTCCGGGTCCTTGAACAATTCCTTGATGGTGTCGAAACTGAGGAAGCGGATGCCATCTTTAGCAACAGAGCCTACCACCAGACTGGAGCAGCCCTTGTACAGAGCACGTATGCCCTCATTGCGATAGACGCCGAGCACGACCTTGAATGGGTTCTTAGGCGTCGGAATGCCTTTCTGCTCGCGGAGTTGGACGCGAGTTTTGGCAAACTCGAATGGGTACTAGCAGATGCTCAGTGACGTGAATGCTATGGCGTGAGTGCTGTCCTACTGTAGATGCCGCCTCGATAGCACCAGCTATGCCACCAGCTAGTAGAGACACGATTGCCGGCGTCTTCTCTTCCTAGGGACTGTTAGTCTTAGGCACGTGGCGCATCAAGATCATGACAACATGGACATCACATACGCCATGGCTCATGTCTATGCGGTCCAACCGAATCAATGTCACGCGCACAGAAGTAACAACGAATTTGTACACAGCGATTCTACGCGCTCCCTGTAGCGCAAATCACCCCCAAAGGTCCATTCAACTTGGCCGAGGTCCGAGTTCTCGTCCATCGGGTGTCATGTTCCTGAGCTGTCCTGGCGAGCAACAACATCACATGGCATGGCAAGAACAATCTCACTGTGAGCATACGGCCCAGCAAATAGTACACTGGAGGATATTGCGGGAAGAGCAGAGCACTTCGCATTGTGCCACCGGTGACTTCCAGGCCCACGATCAGATAAGCTTTCTCTGCGGGCCGCTGCCGAATCCCCGCGAATGCGAATGTGCAGGTGTCGCTGTCATGTTTCAATCATGGCGCGCGACCACATGAATCACGATCGTGCACAAGGCATTACTTACTGCAATGGAACAACAGCCTGGTGCATCGAATGAGCTACACCAACAACATCAGCCTTATGGACAGCCACCACCACACAGCTACGCGCAGACTGCTCAGGCAGCACTCTCGACTTCTGCAAACCCGCAAACAGACCCAGCACTCGCTCAGGACGCGACTGTCCCCAATGGCCGCAAGCGCAAGTCCGGGCAACCAGGCTCGAGAGGAGTCGCCAACCTAACTCCTGAGCAACTCGCGAAAAAGCGCGCAAATGATCGAGACGCGCAGCGCGCCATCAGAGAGCGTACAAAGAATACGATCGAGAATCTAGAGCGGCGCATTCGCGAGCTTGAGAACCAGCAGCCGTATCAGGACCTCCAGCGTGCAGTGCAAGACCGTGATCGTGCACTTGCGGAATGTGAATCACTCAGGCAGAGACTCGCTGCGGTAGCAGGAATTGTGGGCAACCGTGACTTAGGGCAGACGGGACTGAATGGTATGGATGCACCTTTGGGATTTGTAGATCCAAATTTACTCACACTCGACATCACAGAGCTTGCAGCACTGACCGCACAACAAAGCCCACTACCTTCTGTTGGGCCGCCAATAAGTCATGGTAGTCCATATCCATCTACTACGACAGGCTACGAGCAAGGCACAAACCCGCTTTTGCACCCCGACTTGAGAACTACGAACGATGGTGCCACGGCTGTGCAAACGGCGCCGATGTTCGCGAGTTCAGACGGACAATCGCGTCGATGGTCACCTAGTGGCGATCAGGATGCGCATTACCCATCTCACGGTCCGGCATACGAGCAAGGCAGCACGCAAGGCGGCCAGCCAGGGATCAACAACGAGGAGCGCCATGACCTGAGCTTTGTACTTGATCAAGGTCAGCACTCACAAACACATCCTGGAGCTCAGACGAATCAGGACCGTGAGTCTGCGGCCGTGCTTGCGGAGCGCCTCATGAGCCAAGTGACGTTGACTTGTCCTCTTGACACTCTTTTGAATGACTTCATTAGACAGCAGCGTCACTCATTGGCCAGTGGCAGCCCACAGGAGCAAATTATCGGACCAGATCATCCTTCCTTCGCTTGCCTCACGGATCCAGATGCTGCTCGATCATCGCCGAATGACCCCATCTCCTCAGTCGTGATCGACATCGTCTCGAAGTTCCCAGACATTGCGGCTTTGCCAGAGCGCGCTGGCACTCTTTGGGGCATGTATCACATCACACGCTGGCTGATCTGTCCTTGTGAGCACTGCTACGAGCGCGTGCCCGAATTCACCCGTCCTCTACCCGAGTCCCTCGAAACTAAGCATGCTCTATGGCACGACTACGTTCCCTGGCCAACTACCCGACGGCAACTCATGCGCATACCCGAGTCTCGTCAAGTGCGCTTCGACAACTTCTTCATACCCTTTTGTCAAGGCCTTTCTGTCAATTGGCCGTACCCTGAAGGGACATGTCTTGTCACGACTTTGGGAGGCGAGTCATCGCCGGTGCAAGTGAAGTTGCATCCTGATTTCGAGAAGCATATCACACGTATTGAGAATTGGAGTACGGGTCGTCAATTCGCGAACACGTTTCCCGAGCTTATCGACGAGTCGGTCAGGGTCGTGGACCATGTCAGAAAGTCCGAATACTAATATTTGAGGGAATATGTGGCAGGCGGAGTATTCAATGACGGTGTTTGTCGCTCCGCAAAGCGCAATCCTGGGAATGTACATAACTGCGGCGGCGTCCGCAATCCAGCAAAGTGCGTGGAGAGGAAAAAGTGCGTGGAGAGGAAACACACGGAGGAGCTGGTATAGCGGGATGGTAGGCAGACGAAGCGCTGGAGCAAATGTGTTTTCGGACTTACATATAATTATCTCCGTGCATGATGCTTGCACTGTGGCAAGTCAATTGAGATACATCCTCGCATACAACAAAGACTACAGGACCAGATCTCGCATTGATCCACGTTTCCTCAGTACTCTTTATCATCTCCTAGTCCAGTTTGATCTGATTATCGTGTTGATCTCATTCGTGCCGAATGCAAGCAGCGAAGCGGCATACACCTCGGATCTCATCTCCTCTGCAATCGCCATCACAAAGATCAGTGTGTCGCGCTCGGTATGCCTCCGACGATGCCGCACCGGCGAAGTCCCAGGATGGAGCGCTGGAGAAGGAGCAGGGCGCCATGTCCCGCCGCCTCGAAGAGCTAAGTGATCAGAGCCTTGAGAGTGGCGGACGTGCAGCACGGAAGGCTATCGCAGACGCAGGCTTCAGCGATGAGCTGCGAGCACGCCTGGAGCAGAAGATAGCAGACGCTAGTTTCCGCAGTGATAATCCCTCTGCGTTCGCAGAAGCGAATATGCCATCCAGTGCTGGGCAGGGCACACGGCATATTGCCGCTGCGGAACCGTGGCGCGGCGCGGAGAGCGTAGGAGATGCAACTCTGAGGATGCTGAATGATGCGCATAAACCTTTACGAGCTCGAGGAGGAGCTGCAAGCGTTCCGGGAGTCCGTGGGCCGCCTTCCAGGATTGATACTGGCAGGCCTGGGCGAAAGGTTGCCACTGGGCAGAGACTCGCAAATGCGAGGGACAAGACGTCAGTCTACGCCTCTTTGAAAGATGAGACCATGTCCGAGGAAGAGCGCGCGCGTTATCGTAAAGAGCTCAAGGATCGGTTCACCAGCAGTGCAAGGAATGTGGCGCCGGCCACGATCCAAGGATTGACTTCACTGGCAAACCAGAGGATCGAGGACGCGATTGGGAGAGGTCAATTCAAGAATCTACCGAGAGGCAAGCATATCGAGAGGGACTACAATGCGAGCAACCCGTTTCTAGACACTACTGAATACTTCATGAACAAGATCATTCAGAAGCAGGAGATCGTGCCACCCTGGATCGAAAAGCAACAGGAGCTTGTCTCTACTGCTACGAGATTTCGTTCACAGCTTCGAGCGAGCTGGCGAAGGCATGTCAGTCGGTCGATTGCTAGTAGAGGTGGCAGCTTGCAATCGCAGATGATTCTCGCCGAGCAGTACGCTATTGCTGAGAGTATTGAGAACCCTCCGAAGGTCAAGGTCGAGAAACTGAACGCAATCGACGAGAGAGGCCAGACGTCTCAGCTAACGCTTGCTGGTGAGCTCAAGCCGACACCTATTGCAGACCCTCACTCTGCGGAAGACGAAATCAAGGTGCTCGAACAGATATTCGACAATAACGGCGCACTCAAGTCACCTTCCACGGAGATTACTGTGACTAGTGAAGCGCCAAGTCCGAATGCTTCGCTGGCAACAAGTGAGCCTCTGCCTCCAGTGCAGCCTTTTCGCGACCCTCACTGGGAGCAGACGGAGCGGTCCTACCACAAGCTCGCCATAGAGCAGCTCAACGCTCTCAATCGATCCTACAACCTCATGGCTCCTCAGCTTGCGCAGAAACCTTACTTCAACCTTGAAAGAGAGTTACGTTCCTGCTTTGCGGATGTCGCACCACAGGTCGCGCAGACTGTCAGAGAGCGAGCATTAGCACCTAAGCTCACGGGAGTCAATGTTGTTGGTCACCGCCCAGGTGGTGTGCTAGAGAAGTTCTCGACTAGCTCGAGGGTGAGTGTGCACGATGAACGCAAGCCGCAGTACGGGTTTCGGCAGTTTTGGAAGGATCTGTTTGCAGGCTAGTGCGCAATTTCGGCATTGTTAATAACAACCCTGCGATCGTGCATCGCGAGTGGAGAACACGGTCTGTGTCTAGAATGTGTTACAGTGCAGCGATGCAGTACCTAGTGGTGGGTCACGCACGGACACCACCTTATTTGAACGAAGCGTCCTCATATCCAGTCCACAGCAAATCTACGGCAAACATGATCCTGACTGCCGACCATGAAGAACCGGATGGGAAAATCGGTCACTCAACAGTAAACGGCATGTAGATATAGATGAGAAAGTGTCTCTCGCGTTATTGCACTTTAACAATTGCCAACAAGCCGTGCCGAATGTCTTGCTCTAAGATGTGACTTCGTGCCATGTGCTCCCATTCCCGGCCCCTCGATGGAATTTCACCACTCACACACCATCCTTCACAGCATAGCAAGACCTTCGACTTACCCGTGTAGCCGACCCTTCTGACTGGCATGCATACATGTACGATTGGCATGCATGCTTTCCAGGTCGTCGGGCTGGAAGGCGCTGGCTACTCGTTGCCGAACCCGAAACTATATTCAGCTTGACGGCTCCTATCTCAACCTCGCTTTCCCCTCGTTCTTCCTCCAGTCAATCTTCATCTCCCCATTGTCGGCGTTACGTCGCCTCATCGGCGTTCCCTGACCAGGTCTGATCTCTGACCGGATCGTAGTACCTTGTCGTTGTCGCAAGGGTTGGGACTTCGCCTGGGGAGAATACCGGATCAGTCTCTCGAAGCAGAACTCGCGAAATGGGCACGATTGTTGCTGACCAGAATTGCTGCTGCTCGACTCGTTGGGCGAGTCTTCGGTGCGGCCGTTACTCCTACTATTCCGGTACCTCCCAACATGCCAAAGCATCCACCGGATGATCCAGTTCTCTACCTCGACGGACCCTGTCTCGTCGAGCCCCAAGTGATACACAGCTTTAGTCTCGGGTTGTGCTGGAGACTGTCAGGACTGGCCGTCCAGTGAATGTGTACGGATCATCGCCACAGACCTAGATGGTATATCCGCAGGATCTCCCTATGCGTAGCAGTCTCCGAATGCTGAACGGATCCATTCTCGCGCATACCGGGCGATAAAGTGTCTGCTGTGGCTTGCAACCTCTTCCAACCCTCTGCGGCTTCGTCCTATACAACATTCAGCGGTAGAAGCTCAAGTTCACGGCGGCACCGCATTCCGACCTTCATTGCGATGTACAATCTTGCGTGCGCTAGGTTGCGCTCATCCATCCGAAGCCTCTCAAAGAATCGCGACTTCGACTCGCTCTGCGCTAGGGCGGGAATCAACGGTGCCATGGACTGCAAAGCACGTCGTCTGGAACGCCGGACCACAGAGTGTCGTCGTTAGCAGGCACAGGCAGGCGGCGTGACTTAGAAAGCGATCGTCAGCACTCAAGTTTTTTTTCCAGCGGGTCTTGAACTGTAACAGATTCGCCCCTCGCTGCTTCCCGTATCAAAATACACCACCTTACCAGGTTCAGTACAGCATGTACCACACCTTCGACACTAGACATGCGCGTGCCTTGCTCAGGCCTCTTTGATAGGACAGCACAACAGCGGGCACACCACATCGACGTAGCGGTCCCGTCGGTCATAGACTTTGCATGCTCTCGATATAGCTGCAGTCCTCCTGGCCCGTAGCGAAGGCGTTTCACCAGTCGCGGGTAGTCTGTATATCCTTTATGGCTATGAGAGGACCGCATCCCGACGCCCTAAGTTGCAGTAGCTCACTGGCCCGTCCCGCGGACTGCAGTACAGTCGATACGCTGGGGTCCCCTCCCTTGTCATCTCGTACGGTACATCTGCGGACAATCCTGTATTCGAGTGAGCGCACTGTACAGTCTCGCTCTCGGTGACAAGCGGAATCGACACAGATCTTCACTCTCCCGAAGGCCCGCAATCGCATTATCGAGGTGGATTGCCTCGGTAGTAGCTCAGGCAGTCAGATCACGCTACGGAGCGAGGCTCCGTGAAGGTCAGCGGCTTCCGCGATTTAAGGTGCTCCCATGCTCAAGCCAATCCGCCATGTAGTATTGCTTCCAGTTTTGAGTGCGGCGCTGCTTCCTACATTCTCTTCGATTGTAGAGTTACCAGGGACCAGACCATGAGTCACCCGTGAGTAGCTCAAGCAAAGCGGCATGTGATAGACCAGAGCCTCTGGGCAGCCATGCCCCCTGCCGGCAGTTTCGTGCGGTATATGCAACTGCCATGCGACCATGTAAGCTCACGCGGCCTAGCCATCCCAGCCGTGGTCATCGACGATGCAAACACGGTGTTATTTGGACGCCGCAGCAAGTTGACACAACGGGTCGGCAGGACTAGGACTATGGTCCGACGTCACAACAGGGGCTAGCCATACGAACAAACGCTCCTACAGCAAATATCTGTGCGCATCTGCCTGCCTATCACCCTGGCTTGAGCTATTGACACAAAAACACGCCGCGAGGCCGAAGGACCCATGCATGAAACTACGGCCGAGTGAAGGCCTCGTAGCGGTAACATGAATTGAACGGATCTATCTATGAATTATGGCCCTTACCACGGCGCAATGGGAGGACAACGGTCCCAGGATCGCGCTGAGGTCCTATCGAGAGCAAGCCATCTCGAGCGCTGCGACCGAGGTCTCATCACCCTCGTGTCTCGCATCGCCCAGCAATCGAGATCCCACGTATCTTGCTTTTGGTCTTGTCGTCGAACCAAAGCGAGACTAGCGTACAGGGCTCCATAGGGTGCTTGCTCTCTCGGAACTTGGACATACCGCATCCTACGATCTACCAGGCAAGTGCCACTTCGAATGTAGTGGACGATCAAAAGCGTATATATAATGCACCAGAGCGGATCTCGGATACATGGTCTTACCACTGAGACTGCATGGTCAGGAACTTTTGCAGAGATGTCAAAGGGAGATCTCCGATCCTATCTTCGAGCCATCGATCGCCCGTTGGCATGTGCAATGCAGGTTTGTAAGCAATGACAGGATTCTGCCTCGCAAGTAAGATTCTGGTCCACAGTCTGCTCTTACAGGACTTGAATAAGAGAGCGTCCCCGTGAACTGAAGATCGTTGGGTATACCTAGATTATGGTGATCAGAGTGATGCATGGAGGCTAACATCGCGATCCGCAAGTGAAGTAGCGGTCCTTCCGGCTCTGGAGGCACTTCGGCCGGCTCGCTTATGCACGTTGCAGATCAGCTTCCTCTCCGGTATCAGCTACTATGTCCTACCGTCTTGGCACATGTACAACCTATCAGCTGGCGGCCGTGAGCGCATCTCCAGAGACTGTGGCCAACTTTTTGTGGCAGAGGTCTTTACCTGCTGCACATCTGCCGCCCTGCTTAGTTCCGAAGAAGCCCGGACATATTACACTACATTGAGGGACGTCAAGAACATGTCAACAACATCGGTGCAGTATACTACGGTGTGGAAATACGGCAGGATCCACATCGCATAGGCGTAGAACGACTCATTCGTGCAAAGAGCTGTAAATGGCTTAGCCCAACAGACTCCGTAGTGAGTGGTGAGGGCTGACAATCAAGCCGCTTCATACCATCCGATCGATAAGTTACTTGCCCTCGATTCCGGGACAGGGTCCATACTGCCACGTGAGCTATTACTCCGCGCCTAAACCAACTGGCCGCGTCTGCACAATGTCGATTAACGCTGATTGAACGCGTTTGCAAGATGGGCAGGCGCGCGTGGACAGCTGTGGCCCGCACACACAGGTAACTGTATCTCCGTACCCCGCTATGAGTCTTTAGGTGTGTTGTACGTCAGTGGCAGTGTACGCTGTCACAGCTACATTAACAGTAGACGAGCCAAAGGACTCGACTTTCGAGCGCGAGACTGCTACGGTCTCGAAGTGACGGCAGCCACGGTCAGTGGGCCCCTTGCCCCCGACACCGTCATCAAGCTCTTCCTGAGCGAAAGTGCTGCTATCAGCCCTCCGACATGCAATTGCCACATCGCTACCTGGCAACCAATGAGTGCCCTGCTCGTGACATGGCTGTGACTCGATATAGCCCGGCAAGGCACTTTGGAAACCACTATGACCATGCAGGGTTAGGTCTCGGCGCCATTTCCCAATAATAGGGTGGTACGAGCCTCCTGCTACATTTGATCAGGATGTTATCGCGCGTTCGGGGAGAGTCCGGCGCTGACATGCACGGAAGGTCTCATGCCACAGGTGACATGTCAGGACTTTAGCCCTGTCTACGCTGGACCGCGAGCGACAAAAGAAGCAGACCGTCTAGTGAACTCACCGTGGACAGTAATGCTAATGTACGTAAGATCGCGACGAGGCATTCATATTTGTGCTATCGGTGACAGTGTCATCTTCTTTCAAGCTCTCCTGGGCGGCCCCAGCAGCGGTTCGTTCTTGTGGTGTAATGTACACTAGCATTGTCGACATAGAGGACGTCCATCACTCAAGTGGGATCATCCTTCCAACACTTGCGTCCGTTGACGCAACGAGCACATGGAATGTCGTAGCACGGCCTGGGCCCATACTGAGACCAGGACTAGTCAGTCCAATACCAGTCATGAGATTGAGCGTGCAAGCATGGCAAAGCATCAGGTATTAGGTAGTTGAGCCACACAAAGACCTGTTCCCATCCCCTTTTGAACATCCTCCATCAATCCTCCACCTTGATCCCCACCATCTCACAACTCACCTTCCACAGCGTCTCCTCCGCCTCCTCATCATAAGCATACGCCGCATAGCATGGTCGTGAATCATCCTCTCCATCATGCGCCGGCCCAGCAACCCCACAATCACTCAGATATACTCCGCCATGCGCTACATCCTCAAAATACGGATCTACAGCCGCCCAGATCTGCGTGCTCGCACCTTGCACACAGGACTTGAATACTTTGGCGAATCTGTCTTTACCGCCGAGAGCATCCCAGCCGGCGTCACCCATGTAGCGGCCGAGTTCGGTGTGGACTATGCCTGGGTGGACGGAGAGGGCTATGAGGTGCTGAGAGGAGTAGTGACGGTTTATGTAATTGGCCATGTAGATGTCTGTGTGTGCTATCAGTTACCGTAGCCTGAAAGAATGGTGTATCACGACCTACTCGCGAGCTTCGATTGGCCGTAAGCTGTGAATTGTTCGTAGGCGCTTGGGTCTTTGGCGAAGTTTATGTCTTCGAAACGGATCTTGCTCCTGCGGTGGGCGGCGGAGCTAACGTTCACGAGGCGGCTTGTGGTACCTGTGGCCTTCGAGGAGACTATGAGGAGAGGCTTGAGGAGGTTGAAGAGCAGGAAGTGAGATACGTGATTCGTGCCAAAGTGCACCTCGAAGCCGTTCTTCGTCTGGCCATAGGGCACACCGGCCTGGAAGTATCAGTGTGAGGACTAAGAATTGGGCAGATGTCACTGCTTACAACACCAGCGTTGTTGATCAGAATGTTCAGCTTGCCACCTGACTTCTCCTCGAATGTCTTCGCACCTTGCCTCACACTGTCGAGGTCATCGAGGTGCATCTCAATCGCTACCGGTCGAGGGATATCCTTGACGTGTGAGCTGGAGACGATCTGCTCGATGATCTTATCCATCTTCGGTATGTCTCGAGCTGTGGCGAACACGGTCGCGCCGCCTTCGTACATGGCACGGACACTCTCCAGGCCAGTACCGGATGTCGCACCTGTGATCAGGACGACTTTGCCGTGAAGCTCGTCGCCAATATTGGCGTCCCGGATGATATCTGCAGGCGACGGCCGGGCATCGTCAGGACCGTTGGCTTTGGCATGGACGACAGCGTAAGGCTGGTACGGGTTCTGTGGCGAAGGCATATTTGGGGCGAAATGCACTTCAATCGAGACGAGAGATGAAAGGAGATGGAATGTCCTCTAGATTGGAAACAGCGAAAGCGAATGGCATACTTGTACCATCTTACAATACAACGAGATCTCACGGACTTTGCACGGTGTTACCCATCTCACCTGCTAACTCCAGATCGACATTGGTGACCGAATCAGTCGTATCTACGTACTTCAGGAAAGATCAGTAGCCAGGCCCATAGATCGGTGCACTCAAAGCCCTGCCTGCGTTGAAGGCGCTGTGGGAGTACTGGATACTCATCACGATAAAGCCGGACGAATCATGGATGGTACCTTGGGCCTGTACCTGTCCAGCCGGAATGCCACGAAATGGTACAGGTCAAACTCTGATCGCATGCGAATCAAGGTAGTGCGATGTCGTGGTCACTACCATCCAGTGTCGCTCATGACGGAAGCCCTCGTATCTTGGTGTGTCAGATGCAGAATGTGGCTCAGGCAGTGTCTGCGCTCCTCCACACGGTGTTGGCGGATTTGGTTGCACGTTCGAATGAGCCACGGCAATGCCTCCCAGATCGTGTGGAGAACGTTGGCTGTCGCGTCGAGTACCTTCACATTCGTAGGAACGACATGCAAGGTATGTTATCGCAGCGTGAACATATCGCATCGCATGGGAGAGATTCCGCTACAACGCTTTCACAAAGTCTGTTCCGTATACGTGAGTGCGCTCTCGGCCTGCGCTTCTGTCATCTCATGCTTCTGTCATCTCAGCCGTGGCATTAGAGCCTTACATCACTACGCTCGGGGGAGCCTCGACTCGACTAGAACGATCGAACACTTATCTTATGCCCTCACCCGCATGACATGTTACCATTGCGTCCCTGACTTTGCTTATAACAGCTGGAGAGCTCCCCGGACGTCGAAAAGAGGTAGTTCGGTGTGCGGAACAGACTTTGTGAAACCGTTGTGAGGTGCGGAAGACACGCGCCGAGCAAGGATCTATGAGGCCTGTCGACGGGACGTCATGCGCGTCGCAATGCAAAGCAGGCAGACACAGATGAACGGCATAGCCCCAAAGCAGTGCGACTGCACCCATCTCTGAGCCTCACCTCAGTCTGGAGGAAATGTACACACATAGACTCTCGCAATCCTCTACAAGCTCGCAGTCTGCCCTCGACCTTCACTGTAAACCGCGTCACGAGCGCGACACCGTCACACGAGGTCAGCGTACATCTTTCGTTACAACAAATCTCATAGACACCCACTCCTGTCAGAACTGCAAATATGCTTGATGAGAACCTTCCTGCGTTCTTCTTGAAGCAGGCAGCGGATGGCATAAAGCACCACTACGCCTTCAATCTCTCATATCACGGATCAGACCCGGAACCCGCTTACCTACTACAACATGCGGACCCAGCGTCGCCATCGCCAGAGCACAAGAACTGCTATGCGGCAGCACTGTTCGATGCTTTCAACCCAGATGTCTTGTTTGGCGAGGTGCTCGCCCGACCACAGTGGACCCAGCCTACGCTTTCGCAAGAAGAGGTCCGGCGAAATGGCGGCGTACCGCCACCACCACAGCCAATCTTGCCTCGAGAATTCACGGTGCAGCTTTATAATCCGGATCAGCAGATCCTGTGCTCGGTAAAGGAAGGCAAGTGGGGTTCAAGCGACACATATGAGTTCAGCATGCCCGAGACCTCGTTTCGAGCGCCGTCGGCATCGATGCCTGACCGAAGTCAGAGCGATCCAGCGACTTTACCCGTGACGGCAAAGATCAACTTCTCATGGCGGAAAGAGAGCAAGCTTGGGAAGGATCTCACATGCTTCATGACGGGCAAAAGTACGGACACCGAGAAGAAGAAGTCTCGTAGGGATCCAGATATTGCCATTGCGCTATGGCGAAGTCTACGAGAGCTTACGATCTACGAGCCGAACTTGTCGAGAGTCGACATCGAAGATCCAAAAGGCCTAGAAGTAGTCCTGCTTCTTAGCGCAGTAGTGATCAAGGACCTCTACTTCTCCTCCCGCGACCACATGGCTGAACTCTTCAACGTCACCTCCGCTCCACTGCGAAAGCTCTCCGCCGGTGGCCGGAGAGTGTCCAATCCTGCTCAGACCCCACTGCTCAACGGCTCTCCCAACCCTTTGATATCTCACCCACCGCCACCTCAAGCGCCACATCGTACCTCCTTCCAGCAACAGCGGCCGCAGCATGAATTTCCCGCACCACCGCCCATGCCCGACCCTCGTGCCGCTTGGCAACTCGAAGCCGAGACCGCACGTCTGCGCGCACAAGCTGAGGCCGAGTCCCGTGCTGCAGCGCAAGAACGCCGCAGTCGGGAGAAAGCCGACGAAGCGGCTGCGAAAGCATTACAAAAGCAGATGGAGAACGAAGACCGTGAGGCGAAGCGCAAACAGGCTGAAGTCAACAGAGAGACGGAAAGATTGAGGAAGAAGTACGGCGTTCAGCTTATACCTCCACCGATGGGAGCCAGGATGAGCGGCGGTGCAGGGCCTGGCGGAGGAAGTAGGCAAAGACTACAAAGTGTGCCGCAAGGGGTAGGTGTGAACTTAATGCCTCCGCAGCAGATACCGCAAAGGTTGGGACCGAATGGGCTGTACATGAATAGTGCGGCTAGCTCGAGTGCGGTGGGCATGGGTTTGAGACCTGATGGAGGAAATGCAGCGAGGAAGAAGAAGAGCTTCTTTGGCTTACGAGGGGTGAGCGAGGAGGAGCAGCCGAGGAAGCTGGCGAAGAAGAGCAGTGCAATGTGGTAGATATGGGACGCGGAATGAGGGCTTAGCGATGGCGTTTGGTGTTGTGAGTGTTGATATACTTGCCATGTTGAAGTCATATAGATTCCACTTGAATACCGTGCCAGCCAACGTGAGCTACCTTCTCCGCATGCGGTCCCAGGCCGCCACGACATGCGAGCGTCACTGCATGTGTTGCAGGTATAAGTGACTAGACATCTCATTTGGGCGCTGTGAGGACCATTGCCCGTATGCTCGGAAATGGCTTGTGGTGCAAGATGGAGCTCCCGATTCGAGTCACTGGAGAGTCAGTACAGAAGGATTGGCCATGAAATGCCACACTACGCACAACGCTCATGGGCGATCGGCGCGAGTGTGTAGCAACCAGTCGAAAGACGGCACCGTCAACAAGGCACTTCACCTGTCATGAATGAGCGTGAAGGGAGCGTGTCGATAGGCGCTCTCGGTCTTCCTCGCTAGTTTGTCTCAAGCGAAGATAAGATGAGCTATCTGCAGTGACAAGCCGCAGTGGCTTGCGCACCCTTGGGATCGACTCCTTTATTGATGGACCCGCGTGATGGCCCGATTGCGCATGTCGTCTGCCAACAAAAATCTGCCAATTCGCAGCCGAGGTGAGGTGCTATTTCTGCTCCCACGGCGTCGTGTTGCGAAGGAGATGTACATGCAGAGTGACGATCATGCTATGCAAGTGTCAGCGGAATGCCCAACGAGCAGCTGAGATTCGAAGCAAAGCCACCGGAAGCACGTACGATGCGGAACGCTAGGCCACGTGACCAAGCAACGGAGCCTCAATGTCAGAGCACTGCAGCGTGGTCAGAAAGGTGCATGATGATAACGTTTAATGCTCATGTAATATACTTTGTAGACATATACAGGCTAGGCTATAGATAAGGAGATCCCAACCCGAACGCCTCGCCAGAACCCTGTCCAATCCTGTTGCGCCCGTAATCATGTCCTGCTCGCACAATAGTGAGTGTGCGAGTTCTTCTTCAGCTTACAGCGAGAGTGCCTTGTCGCCCCGATTGATCCGTCATAACACCGTTTTTGCGCCGTGTAAGCCACTTTGATAGTGGCGATAAGCGACTGTATGGAAGGGAAAAAGCAAGCTCGGACGAGAGCATTGAACAACGCTCACGTACGCCTGAGGTAGAGGACGAGCCATCCCAGGATCCGGTAGCCGAGGATTATACCCAGCATGATGCCGACCCACTCTCCGGTCTTACCGGTGTTGTAACCATATGCCTTGAGCACACCGGTGCCGCGGATGAGACACTGGTCTGCGAGATCGGTCTCGTACATGCAGGTGCATCCGCTGGGTGCGTTGCTCGGTGCGCAGGTGAAGTTGCGGTCGCCGAATTCATTGACCATCATGCCCTGGAAGACGTAGGCTTGGTAGTCGATGTAGTGGAAGACGTAGCGCCAGAAGGGGTTCAGGGTGGCAGTCGTGACAAGGAAGCCACCCGTGCACATCCACAAGCCGTTTGCGAAGGCCGTTGCTGCGAGAGCGACGACGAAGATTGGTACCAGAGCGCTGATGAGCACGACAAGGGACTCGGCAGCCAGGAGATCGAGGAAGAGCCACATCACCCAGGTGAAGAAGGCACCTGCCGTGGGGCGGAAGTTGGATAGCCAGTAGGCTACGACCGAGAACAGCATAGTGATCAGGAAGAGGTAAGGGATGCCGGTGATGAAGTTGGCGATCGTAAAGGATGTCGGACCGTAGAGACCGTTGGCACGCTCTTTCATGAAGAGAGCGCGATCCTCGAGGAAGGCAGGAATGTATGCGACAGCCATGAAGGACATGAAGGCACCGCCGAAGAAGATGGCGTTGATGAATGACTGGATGTTGCCCTGGTTGGGGTTGAGGCGCAGCCAGATTGTGCCCATCATGACGGCCAGACCCATGTACATGGCAATGCGGATGCCGTAGGCGATGATGTCGCGGTAAGACTTGATGAATGAACGGTGGATCTGGGTTATGACGATCGTCAAGCTGCCGGCGCCTTGTTCTTGCATCTCTCCGTCGAGATTAGTGTCCATGGTGTTGCGAGCCATTTCGTCGGTAAGCTCTGCCACGGTTGCACCTGCCAAACGTGACTTGTGCCACGACGAGTGCACCATGTTGAGCTGTTGGTCGACTTCGCTGCGATCGCGGGCAAAATCCGTGTTGACGAAGTCGATGATGAACTCTGCTGGGTTCATGTAAAGAGGGATGGGGAAGCCGCAAGCATCGAAGTATGGCTGTACCTCAGAGACTGGCCCGCTGTATGCGGTGCCACCCTGAGAGAGCAAAAGAAGCTTGTCGAACATGGCGAATGTGGAGGTCGACGGTTGATGGATTGACGCAATGACGATCAGATTGTGCTTCTTCGCAATGTCCTTGACAAAGGAGATGACCTCGAACGAGGCAGCAGAGTCGAGACCGGATGTGGGCTCGTCCAAGAAGAGAAGCTTCGGGCTGGTGATCAGTTGAGCCGCGACACTAACACGACGCTTCTGACCACCAGATATGCCCTTTCTAATAGGTGTACCAATCAAGTTGTTAGCTTGACCTTGCAGACCGAAGGCTGTGAGGAGCGACTCGATGCGCTGGATACGCTCGAGCTTGCCGACAGTCTTGGGCAGTGAGAGGCGTGCGGCGAAGTTGAGTGTCTCGCGGACTGTGAGAGATCCGACAAGCGCGTCTTCTTGCTCGACGTATGCTGAGATTCGGCGGAAGGTCTTGGGGTTGGCCGCAGAGCCGTTGATGTAAATAGCTGCCTTCACTGACGCGTTCAGAGACGCAGTCCTGTGAGCGAGTACGTTCAGAAGCGTGGATTTGCCGGAACCACTGAATGTAGAGTCAGAGTCAGCTCGATGTACCTTCCTTACACAGCTCAGTCGCGCCTGCCAAACTTACGAAGGTCCCATAAGAGCCAGAAGCTCACCCGCCTTGACGATCCCATTGATGTCGCTGAGAATAGTCTTTGGCTGCTGCGACTGACGGTCCTTGACAGTCACGGTCACTCCCTTCCAGCCAAAGCTGCGGATGTTGGTGTTGGTCAGCTGGGCATAGTCGCCGCCGATCATCTTCTCAATGTCGGACATCTTGCTGTAGGACCTCCTATCCGGGTTTGTGGATAGTGTCGCCGTTGTATTGTCGGGCGGACGCAAGGTCCTGTCTGCTCAGATTGTATGCCGCTCAAGTGATGGTAGAATTTCCCAGTGATGTCGCGCGCTTCCTTTGTTTCGGCAATCGAGTGAAGTGTCGAGAAATTGCTATTGCATGTGATCAAAGGATGGTGATTGAGCAAACAATAGGACCCGCGAGAACGACTTCAACGCAGTGAACAACTACCTTCCAGAACTGGCGTGTGCGTAGAAGATGAGTAGGGAGAGAGAAGAGTCGGCCACGCGAAGGTAGATCTGACCGAGACGCGGGTCGAGTCAAAAGGAGGTCAAAGCGATGAGAGCGCGGGGATGAAGGGAGAAGCTAGCGAAGTCTTATGCGTCGAGGCGCAAACAGACATGGGCGTGGGTCGGCGGCGGGCGAATCTGCAGTGTTCGCCAGCCCTTTTGCAGCACCCCGTTCGCCGGCGCATTGTGCCGTGCTCTAGACGCAGGCGATGTACCTACCTCCCTGGTACGAGCTGGGCACTTCTCCTGGCGGCAGGCCGGCTTCCCCGTCCAGCTTACAGCGCGAGTAACTCGCGTTCATCTATCTGCTTGGCTGCTGATCGTGTCGTATAGTTCTATGTGTCCCCAGACTCGCCACAGCCGCCGTAAGCGTTGCCAGATTTGTTTCCCCAACTCTATGTGCCACCGTCGGCCAGCTGCAAGCCCTGGTCGCTCTTGTTCAAACATGGCGCGTACGAAAGTCTGCGTGACGAGCCCTCCCGACGTGTTACAACTAGCGCCGTGCATCCCGCTAATCCCTGCATGCGTCGAAACGCTCACGAGATTAGGCGTCATCTCCTGAGCCTACTTCCCTGCATGGCAGCTGTGATTGGTAGTGTACCTGCCAAGATCGCACTCCCTTTGTTTCCTAATTGAGGTGCTGCAGGCGGTCTTGTTTGCCGACAGCTCACACCACCTACTGCCGGACAGCTGACCATCACGAGAGCAAATGGCGGTGCATTTTTGCGCTGTAAGGAGCTGCAGTGGCGCGACGAGATGAGTGCATGTGTAGGCAATACAGCAACGGCCGCGAGGTAGGTGCAAGACATGCTTTCACGGCTGCGTGCATCGAGCCCCATGCCGCCATGGTAGCACGGAAAAGTCTACGATGCAAGAGCCAAGATCGCACACCATCGGGACAGTGTTGAGGTGACACGTCCCGTCCGCGTAAAATTCTGGGCGGAGGAGTTCCATCTACGCAAAAACTTTGATTTCCAATAGCCCAACAGGCTTGATCGACCACGGTCCGCAACGACGGGAGTCGGGTCACCATACAATTTGATCACGCTCTGGATGTCATTCTTCGCTTGAACGAAAGAGGAGAAACGACTGGCACAGCGTGGGGTCCCGAGCTCACATCTAGCGTAAGCCACACATCGATCAATGGTACAACTCAGGTCATTCTAGCGGTGCCAATACTTACACCAGCCATGATGCTGGCCTCGCACGCGTCGCGCGATGGAGGATACTCGGGGTCCCGGCATGAGCTTCTGACATCGACAACATGAAGCTGAGATTGACCTGGTCGGACCCTGGGCATAATGCGCACTACGCTATGTCGCAAAGTGATCCTCCGCAGATCTGCAACATTGGTGCAGCGTTCCTTCGATCTCACCATCGGCAGATAAGTGTGAGCGTGCTCAAATATAGACCACCCCTGCCAGTAGCGCGGGCCTCACGTGCAGTTTCGCCTAGAAATTAATGACAGCGGCGCAGTGGGTAATGATCGTCAAATAGCATATCGCTCCTGGCGATCATGCTGATATTGATGATGAGGATATGGGACGGCTCGGCGCTTGTGCTCACCGCAGCGAATTGAGCAATCCCACTTCTTCGACTGGGCCTCCACGTTGCAGCGTCGCAGATTGCTGCTACCGCCCGCTATCCTGGTCCAAAGCGGTTACACAGTACGCTGGCACATGCCCAGCTCGACACATGGCGACCATGATGCAGAAAGCATAGAGCAGCGTCAGCGTCAGGCGTCACTCTACATACCTCATCAGAACCTGAGTGTGACTGCAGACGAAGAGATCGGAGAGAAAAGCCCAAGACGTCGCTTGAATCTGGTCTAACCCCTGGATAGACTCAGGAGGTCTTACGGTTGCTGCCGAGCGGTTTGCAGGTAAGTCATGGGCGCCGGTCTTGCTTAGCGCGACCTTAGCTTTCCTGAAATGGCCCGGCGGCTTTGCCGGGGAGAGGCAAAGTCAGGTACCAAGACGCAGCTTGACCAATCGACATGCGCCGGCAATGCTCATCGTCGCCGCTCGCTCATCTCTACCTTGTCTTGGGCGATTCGTGCCTAGGCTTGCCAGACGTTCCACTTTGTACTGTACCTACACTCTTTCATCACTGTACCTATCGACCGGCGCGAGCCCTCTGCACATATCGAACCGATCAATCAGCACCTGTGCCATCGCGTCAGCACTGTGGGCGAAGCTCGAATCCCATTGCACTGAACTGAGCGAAAGCGAGTTGGAAAGCAAACTGAGGTCATCGGATGTTAGAGGATGGTGTGACAGTGAAGAGTGCTTCCTCGTCAGCCCGGATTCACTTGTAGAGAATTGGGAGGCAGTCTTTGCGCACTTCACGAGCGATGGACAACACAGCAGACAATCTGGATATACCTATCACCACATCATTACCATCGCCGAAGCGAAAAACCTCATCGCGCGATTCGCGGCGACCATCGGTCACGTTCCCTTACTACGCATCATACCGGGACTCTATATCATCGGCAGAGGACGTTTCCACGACGAGCGACTCTGAGCTCGACCATGACTATACGACCGACCTCACTACGCCCGCATCTTCAGAGTCTTGTGCGGAGGATATGCAGCCCGATGATGTAGAAGACTTCAGAGATCGGGAGTACCCGATGTTGAAGGGGAAAACGTATCTGGACCATGGCGGCACAACAGTAGGTGACACGGGCTCGTTGGAATGATCGTGCGTACTGACCTTCATGTAGCTGTATGCGAAGAGCTTGATAGAGGAGTTTTCGGCGGACCTGATCTCGAACCTGTATGGCAACCCACATTCAGCATCGACGCCCTCAGCGCTCGCTGGTCACCGCGTTGACGCAATACGAGAGCGTGCACTGAGGTTCTTCAATGCCGACCCCGAGCATTTCGATCTCGTCTTCGTTGCCAACGCCACCGCTGCCATCAAACTCGTCATCGATTGCTTCCGGGATCACGCTGCTGCTAGCAACACGCCTGTGTGGTATGGGTACCACAAGGATGCACACACATCGCTGGTGGGTGTGCGAGAGTCGACGAAGATGCATCGTTGCTTCACCACTGATGAGGAAGTGGACATCTGGATCAACAGTGGAGGACTTGGTGGACCACGAGCACGGCAACTCGGCTTGTTCGCGTACCCTGGGCAATCAAACATGACCGGTCGCCGACTACCGCTCAACTGGTATGTCGAGATGCGAAGCTTGTCTCATGTTCAAACTTACTGACGTTACTCAACAGGCCCGGGCGAATCCGCAAATCGTTCCACAAGGCGCCGACATACACACTCCTGGATGCAGCTGCACTGGCGAGCACTGCACCTCTGGACCTGACCAATCCAGCAACAGCACCGGACTTTGTTGCACTATCGTTCTACAAGATATTCGGGTTCCCGAACGTCGGTGCGCTCATTGTGCGCAAGGAGTCAGCTCACGTACTCGAGAGTCGACGGTACTTCGGCGGTGGTACAGTCGACATGATCATCTCGATTAACGACACCTGGCATGCCAAGAAGGGCAGTACCATCCACGACCGGATGGAGGACGGTACACTGCCATTCCACTCGATCTTCGCGCTGGACCACGCCATGAACGTGCACAAGCGCCTGTATGGCCCGGATCCGATGAAGTTCATCTCGATGCACACCGCGCAGCTTGGGCGTCAACTGTACGAGGGCATATGTGCACTGAAGCATGCTAATGGCACGCCGCTTGCGCGCATATACAAAGACGACAGTGCAGTGTACGGTGATCCGGCTGTGCAAGGCGCTACGGTAGCGTTCAATGTGCAGCGCGCCGATGGGAGTCTGATAGGGTACGAGGATGTCGAGCAAGCTGCTGACGATCAGGGCATCTTTGTTCGCAGTGGCTCACTGTGTAACCCTGGTGGCGTTGCTACATACCTGAACTGGTCGCCTGCTGAGATGCGCGCTGCGTACGCCGCTGGTCACCGATGTACGAACCCAACACAGATCATGCTGGGTAAGCCGACCGGTGTTGTGCGTGTCAGTCTCGGTGCCATGAATATCGCTGCCGATATTAGCATCCTGCTTCGCTTCCTCGAGGAATCTTATCTCGACCGAACGACGACTGCGGAAGTAGTGACCTCCCCCGGACTCACGGAGACAGTGTACAGCACACGTGGACGGTCGTTCTCGATACCACAGTCACCCGGCTTCTCGCCACCTGGGAGTTCGGGTGCTCCAAGCCTACCACAACCTGTACAATCGCCGCCAACAACCAGCACTGCACTGCCGCCACTCACTGCGAGCACCTCGATGAACGGAAGTGTTGCAAAGTGGACTGACAGCGTAACAATCCCACCTAACACAGTCGATCCGGACCACCCACCAGAGTCACCACAACGTCCAAAGGCGCCACCCTTCATCCCTGCAGACTACGTCAAGCTCCGCAAACCTTGGGAAGAAGAAATGCGCAGACAGTACGCGACCAACTCGAACGTGAGCATGGAGATCAAGGTCCGAGAACTGGAAGAATCGAGTGCCTACCGAAACCAGACACCTTCGGTAAAGGCACGCAAGTTTGGTCGAAGTGTTGTCAATCTATTGCGGACGAAGTCGCATTTCGCAGACGGCAGGTACGTCGAGTAATCTCTTGCTTTCATCTCTTTCTCTGGTGCGAATCCTGACTCTTGACTTGCAACTAAAGCGAACCGTCCATGCCGACACCACCACCACCACAACGCACTACAGGTGACTACACAGCAAAACACTGACCAGACTTCCGCTACAGTCCAAGACCGCCAATACCAGGCACACCATCGCCAATGCCTCCAGAGCTGCCCCGTGTAGCATCTGGATCGCAGCGTTCACGACGCAGCTTCGAGAAGGAGAGGGCACAGTTCGCCGATAACGTCTCACAGCTGGGCATGTGAGCGTGGCCGTGTTACTATGTACAGCAATCTTTACGACTTCGGCTTTAGGAAAGTTTGCGTTGTTTGAACGTTTTGGGTAGTACGGCGTTCATGGCTTCGGCGACATACGGGAAAGAGAAATTTGTTTCAGATACGGGTGGGCGAGAACGACGATACCAACGCAGATTTTGCGAGGAGATGGTCAGGTTGAAGGTGTGTGTCCTTTGTACAGATGAGCTGGACCACACTCGCTTGAATAGATGGAAGAGAAGGGAAACGGGGAGGAACAGTGGCCACCGAGAGCCCTTGATTGTAACAGCAAGAGCTGGGAATGTGTGCAAATCAAAGCTGTACAACTACGAAGAGCCTTTGTACAGAGATCATCTATCACTGCTCATTCTCCTTTCAGCTCTTTACGCATACCTGAAAGGTTCATCACCACAACCAAGAGTGACCAATAGTTGACAGCAGCTACAGGACTCATCTCCGAGGCCACTAACCCGCGCTAATCCGCCGGCACGACTTCTGCTCTGCAGCCTCTATGCACGTCAATATATCGCCGCGAAAAGGCCATACTTGGGTGCAGCTACTGCAAATGTCCACACGACGACATTACCTAGAGCCACCAGCTCCAACAACGGCTGCCAACGGGCACCTGCACACCGCCTCACCCCGCCGTCGTCATGGTGGATACTACTATGCATGCACCCCTACGTCTCAGAGAAGCTCCAATCCTATCACTTCCCCTTCGCGGACCCGGTTTTGCGTACTGCATCCACTGGCACCACAAAAGTCCTCCACTTACATTGCACGTATAGCGCTCCTCCACCGGACGAGCCCGCCACACTCTGCAACCACCCGCTTCTGACACCTCAGTCACACTGTAACGTTCACAACATGCACAACGCCCATTTACTGCTGTATCAGCGTGGCGCGTGGCGTGTTAGTGGCATGACGCCGGCGCAGCAGCTCGCGTGGCTGGCTGCATACGACGACCGGGTTGGTGGGAAGATGCAGTATGCTGTGTGAGGCTACGAAATTCTGGGTCGCAGGGACCGGGGACGGGGAGGGGAGGGGAGGTTTGTGTAACCGTGGGGCTGGGCAGAGGGCAGGGGTGAAGTGGAGGTGGGGGATCGGGGTTACACGAGGGGTGGGGTGAGGTTGGAGAGAGTGGTAAGGCGTGGAAGCGAGGTGGAAGTGCTCGCGAAATCTTCTCTGGGTGGCGGGGAAGGGCTGAGCAGGTTGAAGTGCTTTGGAGTACTGTAGCAGAGGAAATGACCCAGCAGGGATACGCCGAGTGCGATGCTTCGCCGTCTATGCCATGTCTCATGCCGTGCCCGGGTATTATCTCTCATCTCCGCCCCTTCGTCCACGAGCTTTCATGCAGCGCAGAACAATGCAACATCGTCCCCATCAGTCACTCGATCATTGCCCACTCAAAAAACCACCCAGCTGCACCAACTTCTCCCTCAACCCCTCACTAACCTGCTCCTCCGGCGGCCCACAGACCTTCTGCAGCACAGGCAACACCTCCTTCTTCAGGCCCATAGCCGTAGGCTCCTGCGCCTGATACAGCTTGATCAGCATCTCGAACACAGGCTCGTTCTCGCGGAAATCGTTCTCCAGCGGCAACAAGCTTACGAGTCTCGGTAAGACTTGCGGTAGCGGAACGCCTTGCGGCGCAGCGGAGATCATGCGCGCCACGCAGCCAGCAGCGTTGTCGACTAGGCGAGCGCGGGCTTCTGCTTCGGCGGAGGCGGGGCCGGAGGCGGGGCCGGAGGCCTTGGGTGAGGTATCGAGCATGGGCTCGAGGAGGGAGAGGATGGTAGGGTAAGCGGGCTGCAGCTCCTTCACGTCCTTGCTATTGAGGCAGAGCAGACCTGCACCGAACGCAGCATTGCTCTTCGTCTCTGGATCCTCGTCTCTCAGCCTCTTGAGTATGATACTCAGCATCCTCTTCGTGTAGGGCGTGCAAGCGCTACCCATCGCCTCGATGCAGTCGGCCATTGTTCCTATCGCGGCCGAGCGCTCGAAGCGCTCCTGAGAAGAGGCGAACTTGTAGATGTGCGTCTCGAAGATCTTCCATAGTGTCCCAAATTGATCGCCGAGAGCTGTGGCGAGAGCAGCGACGACTTCGAGGGCAGTCTCGATGACCAGCCAGTCGTACTCGTTGGTTTCTTCGTCCTGAATCTCGGTCTCGTCAAGGTCGTCCTCATCCTTCTGACATGGGTGATTGCGTTGAAGGATCAAGACTAGACGTGCGGTGATTTGCTCGACGTAGGTCGAGACTGAAGCGTTGCCTTCGGGGGAGAGGATGGCTGGGCCACACAGCTTGAGTGTAGCTGCGACGTTGCGGTTCACCTCTGTGACCGTGGCTCTGCAGAGAAGTCAGCATCGCCTCTCCGTGCTTTCAGTGTAATCGTGCAGTAAGGGTTGTAGGTCAGGAACAGCCTCTAAGGTTCGCAGCATTTGCCGAAGCATATAATTTTGTGGATGGTTTAGAGTATTCATCATAGTAGTGCATGGAGTGGAGGGGAGCGTTTCAACGTACCTGTCCATCTCGTCCTCCCACAACAGGAGTGTGCCCTTCATGACAACGTCCCCAAGCTTCTTGAGATCCTCCGTCGGGGCGACCTTCAGTGGAAGACCAGCCTGCCACTTCTGCATGCCCTGATCCTCTGCAAGACCGAAGATGCATGCATATGCGCGCCAGACGGTACTAACGGCCGACTTCCGTACGCCTTCGAAAGTGTGCTCGAGTAGAGGCACAGTCAATTCGATCGTCTTCTGCATATATGGGAGGTACTTCGACTTCGTGTGCGTCAGTACATCTCCCATCACCTCGACGGCGATCTCCTTCTCCATGGCAACGGCAGAGATGCCACCAAGGTCGTCCCAGTCATCCGAGTCATCATCGTCGTCACCGTCCATCTCGACGATGCCATCCTCATCATCGCCTTCGTTCACACCACCAGCACCTGCGACCTTGATCTTGCGACCAGCGATTGTGATCTCTTGACCGATGAGGTCTGAAGCCTCAGCTCCGAGATTGACCTCAGAGTCGACTTCGTCCTGCTCGATGCTGGCAAACAAAGCTTGCGCCACTCCCTCGAGGAAGGGTGCGAAGTTCTCTTCGTACACGCGAGCAAGGGTGGACCACAGTATGTAGCTTGTCTCTTTGAGTCGCTGATTGTCAAGCTGCAAACCCTCCACACTGGCACGCATAAGTGGCTCAACGAACTGCTGGAATGCCTCAGCACCGACAGCACTGGCGATCTTGCCGAGCGAATCGATGACCATGCCACGGAGCTCGAGCTCCTCCTCAGACTCCTTAATGCTAATGTATCGGCCCAAACTCTGCATGGTCTTTTCGAAATATGGCTGGAAGGCGTTCTCGGAGGCAGATGCAATCGAGCCGACCGCGGACACAGCAGCCATTTGCACCTTGTGGTCGTCGTGTCCGAAAAGTGCGCTGAAGCGAGGAACAAGCTCGTTAACATATTGTGCAGCATCATTCGGCTCAAGACCCTCGATGAGCGAGTCAACGGCCATGCAGCTAGCCTTGAGGATGCTGACGTTCTCTTCGTAGTCGTCCGACCCTGCTTGGGTACTGCGCATGCCACTCAGGGCAAGATCGAAGTTCTTGACGAGCGCTGGGATGAGGCGTGCGTGTTCGCGGCCCATATCGTCGGCCAAGTCGTCGGCGAGGCGTGAGACACCGTTGAGGGCAGCACTGCGTACCCGTACAGACTGATCCTCGAGGAGATGCAGGACTAGGGGCATGATCTCGTGTAGCTGGGTGGCGATGAAGTCGGGTGCGCCCTCAACACACATGCCGAGTGCAAGAATGCCAGCGCGGCGGTAGTCCGGATCTTGATGCTGAACGTAGGGTCCAATCGCTTGTAGTAGAGGAACAGCGACTTGGCTTGGCGGCAGAGACTCCGAGAGAATGTCGAGCAATCCCAAAGCGCTACGTGCCGGCGTCACATCCTCGTCCTCGGCGCTTGTCTCCCCAAGCTCAGTGACAATCTGCAAACACATCTTCGTCATCGCCTCGCCGACCTTCAAACTCTGCACCTTCAGTTTGCGGAAGCGCACAGCCTGCATGAGGAAAGCGAGTGCCTGACTCCGAGCATCATCATCGAGCTCCACGTTCGAGGCGATCTGCATGAACAGCTGCAGCAAGTCGCCGAAGTGGGCGTTCAGGAAAGCCGACTCATAGGACAACAGCCTGTTGAATACATCGAACGCCTGCATAGAGTGCTCCTCATCGTTGTCCTTGATCGCCTGTTGCAGCACCTTGACCATGTGCGGGATCGTGCTCTGGAAGCTCTTCAAGCTCTCCTGGTCCTCCTCGGTGTCGAGCACCATAGCCAGCTCAGAGAGGGCTAGCATTGTATTCACTCTCACCTCCACTGACTCCGGGTCCTGGATCGTGCGATTAAACAAGACCAGCATCGCTGTCATGTTATCCTGGAACATGTCTGGAGAAGCCTCGAGCAGGGTGTAGATGATGTACACCCCCACCTCACGGTGTCTGACATTCCCACTGGTCGCCGCATTATTCAAGATGCCTGGCAGATCCGCCCACTGACCATCCTCGAGGTCGATCTTGGCAATCTCAGCGATCACACGTGCCTTGCTGTGTCTTGCGAGCTGTTGCTCCTCGTCAATCGTGCTTTGTAGGAGAGTCTGCCTGAGCTGAGGCTTCTGGTCCTCGGGGATCTTTGTCCAGTGCTTCTGCACCAGCTTCCGCGCCTCGATCGACGCCAGTTGCCGTATCTGAGTCTCTGACTGGGCAATCAGGATGTGAATGAGTGCAATGAGGGATCGAGGGTCCGAGTAGTAATTCTTGTTCAGGCGACTTGTGGCGGCCTTGACCTTCTCGGTGTCAGGCAGTAGGAGCGCCTGCAGCAGCGAGACGAATTCTTGCTCGTCCATCTTGCTTGAGGTTTGAATAATACTCAAGCAGAAATTAGCAGGTGGAAGAGGTCTTGGTGAAGCAGAGGAAGAGACACAATTTACTTGCGAAAGTTTCTCGACGAGGCTTATCAGATCGGAAATTTTCGCCTGAGGCATTACATCATGCCTGGTGGAAAGAATCACTACTGGAAGTTCGACAGGATCGAAGGTAGGCCATGCATTGGTTTATGTACTGCTCATACTTTCGACTTACTCCCCAGCACCTCCTTCACAACCTCAATAACCTTCCCATGCACGCTCTTCGGTGCAGCAATGACGCCCTTATTCCTCAGCAACGTCCTCCCATGACTGAAGTCTAGCCTGTTGCTCTCTGCATCCGTCACCTCACCCCCAGCTTCCCTCACAATCAGATCACCAGCCGCATGATCCCAAATCTTCTCCACATAGTCCGCTCGTACAGGCAGCCTCAGATACAAGTCCCCAGCTCCACGTGCAATACTGCCGTACTTCGCCTGCGAATCCATCCGTACCGAAGGCTTCGTGATCCCGAGCTTCTTCGCGATATTCGCAGCATCACCTTGGCTACTATGCGCAGCCTCCACACTCTCGCAAAACGTCGCATCACTGACATTCGACAGCGGGCTCATGTGTATGCTCTGCCCCTCTGCCAATTTCCCTGTGCTCATTGGCCGGCTGTGTGCGCCTTGCCCCTGTACAGCTGAGAACAACACGCCCTTGCGCTCGTCGTCCGTAGCATCGGCACCGATGTTCTCGCTCAGCGGCTCCGAGTCTGAGACAGGCAGGTTTGGGCAACCGAGCACGCCGACTTTGACGTCGCCGTCTACCATGAGAGCAAGGCAGACTGCGTACTGGCCTCCTCGGAGGAAGCCTTTCGTCCCGTCGATCGGATCGATAGCCCATATCCGCCCTTTTGCGCCGCCTTTGCTGTCGCCTTTGTCAATGATGTCGAGCATGCGCTCTGCGCTTGGTAAAGAACCTCCCAACGCTGATTGACTCTGCTCATGTGGGAGGATTGTGTCTTTCACTAGATTCCATACTGTATCGCGCAGCTGTGTGTTCTCACGGAGATCTTTTGCTTCCTCCTCTGCTACTATCTCATCCTCGGGAAAGTTGTGTTGCAGCGCTGAGATGATCAATGCTTGTGCGCCGAAGTCGCCAATAGTGACTGGGCTTGCGTCACTCTTGTTCAGTGTGCCTTTGGCATGAGAGTGAAAGACGCTCTTCGTAAGAAGCGTAGCTCGCTGAACTGCCAGAAGCGCGATGTCGAGCTCTCTGCTGTAGTTCGAGGTAGCCATGCTGCGCTGTGACGTGAGGAGGGAAGTGTATGTAGCGATCTGGGCCGTGAAGACACGGAGACGAGGGAGTGCTGCGAGTGTAATGGACAGCGCCAGGACTAAAAGGAAAATGAGAACGTCTGGACGGGTCAATGGATTCCGTGGCATGGAGTTATTGCAATGAGAGACTTTTGCTCGAGAATTGAGGGTCTGTACCTATGTAAGTGAAGTTTGGTGGGGCGTGACTTCCGAGATCATATGCAATGTCCAACCTTACCTTCACGCCCACCGCTTTGACATCAACTCGTCCCCCGTGTGCTTGGTCCAAGGGACTCTTGTGAGAGCCTGCGAATGCTCTATCGTTCTCGCTGTGGCAGGAGAGGAACAGGTATGCCGATGCGACAGGGACGACAAATACGCAGCCACAAGCCTCCATTGCACAGCCACAACTTCGCCGTGATGTCACCACGCATGTGAGAGCCAGCTCACCGTCCTGGGCTGGTGCAATCGGCCAGTCTAGAGGTCTACCGAACCTACGTTGGTCTGCAGCAATAAATAGTACTATCCCTGAGTTGACTTTCTTTCCTATTATTCCTCACCTCCAATTCATTGCCTCACGAGTGTCTCCTTCAGCCGCCATCCCCGACCACTCACGTTTGTCCACTGTTGGCGCCCAACCAGAGACCATTCGCAAGTTGACATCTGGACTACAGCGCATAGCGAACTACGAAGCGGAATCCTTCGTCGGGACTCCACGTCTCAATCTATTCACTGCAGACCTGTCCTAGCTGCATCCCTGGATCATCACTAGGCGCCTCTCGGAAGCAGACAATCGTAATCCGACTTCTGGTCAATTGACAGCCCGGCGCATCGATACGTCGAATCCACTGGCTTGAGGTCGAGCGACTTGTGAGACTGTACTCTGGCCGCTTTGTTGCTGAACAAAGCATTATAGTACACAGCGGCTCAATCAAAGCCTTGTCTGGAGACCAACAAAGAAGCTCTGTTAGCCCGCCATGTGTTGTTGACTGGGTCTTACAGGACACGTTGACTGTTGACGTCAACTGTACACCACCCTCCCATCCTTTTCCACGACAAGCTTGCAGGTCAAGCCCAAGACTTTCCGTCCCTAAACTCTCAAACAGGACACTATGGTGGCTCAAGTCATCACTATCGTCAACCAGTCTGGCAAGGTCGTGAAGACATCAAAGACTCTAGTCAATGTCTTCAAGGAAGCGAAAGGCGCTTATGCTGAGCGAAAGGCCGAGTTGAAGGCCGAGCGAGTGAGAAAGCATGAGCAGTTGGAAGCCGAGTGGCAACTTGAGCGGAGAGCCGAAGTTCTCACCATCGCTGACGGCGACTCTCGAGCAAGCTCTATGCGAGGAAGCGAAGACAGCACGCAAAGAATCCGGCGGAAGCCAGTACCTCACCACGATCGTCCGCCCATTGAGCGCGGCTACAGCGACAGCTTTTACACCAATGATGCTCCCTCACCCAGATCTCGAGAATCCAGCAGCAGACCCTCGCCCCTCCGCTTCGATTCAAGCGGTCGTATCTCGACCGCCGAGCCGCGCGCAGGCGAGCTCGTCCGCCGCCATACGAGTGGTCTAGAACTTCACGAGCACACCCGACCCAGAACGCCTACGCGCAGTGCAAGTCTTGATGACATCGACATTGATCTTGCGTACGGCTATCTACCGCCACCTCTCCCGGAGCGACGTAATGATGCTGCGCTCGAGATTCGTGAGAAGATGACCGCACTCCAGCGCTTGCTCGAAGAGTGCAATTGCCTGCAGCATTCTGCAGTAGCGACCATCGACAACTTGCAGAAGAACCCCGACGCGCTCGCCGCAGTTGCGCTGACCCTTGCCGAGATATCGAACCTCGCTACGAAGCTAGCACCTGGCGCGTTGATGGCGATGAAAGGCAGCTTTCCCGCGATCATCGCCCTGTTGGCGTCCCCTCAGTTCGCCATCGCAGCCGGTGTCGGCGTCGGCGTGACAATTATCGCCTTCGGCGGCTACAAGATCATTAAGAAGATCCAAGCGCGGAAAGAGAGCTCCCGCCTCATCGGAGCAGGCGAGCCCTCATCCCCAGCTGAAAGCGTGGACGAGCTGCGCGAGATCGACAGGATCGAGCTTTGGCGTAGAGGGATCGAGGCGGAGAGTGTAGGGACCAGTGTAGACGGGGAGTTTGTGACACCTGTCGCTGGACGGACATTGATCGAGGAAGGGAAGCTGAGGGAGGGTGATTTAAAGAGTAGCGTCAGTAAGAAGAGTAGGAAGAGCAAGAAGAAGGAGAAGGGGAGCGAGGTTGGGAGCGAGTCGTCGGGGAAGAGGAAGGTGAAGGTCAAGAAGGAGAAGGAGAAGGAGCCGAGTGGGTTGAGGATGCTGTTCAAGGGGCATTCGAAGTCGAAGGAGCTGGCTTTGGCGTGATGGAGATTTAGCGATGAAATATATTACATGACTTATGACTCCAACATGCATCGTGAACGGCCTATGCACACGCTACCATACGTTAGAGAGTATCGCTCTGCTAACTAATGCGATCCAGAAATGCCGTTCCGCCAAGACTAAAAGCACGACAGCGAACACGTTACGCGATCAAATTTCTCCCAGGGTCTACCGCACGCCAAACGACTCGAACCGACCGCAGACAACCTTGTGAAAAGCATGAGTTATTTCGCAGAAGCTCTGGGAGTAATCCGATCGCTTATACCACCGGATTCGCGCACTTCTCCAAGTCTGCCGGCTTGGTGTCTGCGACATACAGCTATCCCAGCATACCCTTGGCGGCACAGCATTCCTTCGGCTGTCTATCCACTCAGGTCAGCAGGAGGATCGCGCTAGGATGCAACTGGAAAGAGGAGAAAGGCACTTTCCTCCATCTGGGCAGTGGTCTTCTCGCTCGAAGCTCTTCGACCTCAGAGGCGCTCCGACCAGAGAACCTCTCCACACTCCAACAGGCAGCTCGTGTGTATGTAAACTCCGCCAGTGCCCAAATGTAGGTCTCAGTCATCTTCTCTCGTTCCTTCTCATTTACTCATCTCCTTACACGGAGGTACGCACAAGACCACAGGCCGCATCAGCATTGTCAGCAAAGATGGCCGCGGCCGTCAAGAGCTTCCACTTCATCGTGTCCGATGGCGCGAAGGTGCCGCAAGATGCCAGTACACGCACGCTTATACGTAAGCAAGCTATGAAGGACATCGGCATCTCGCGGAGGAAACGCGCCGCTCGCGTCCCCAAGGCGAAAGCAGACGAACCGACTCCTATCATTGCCGAGGGCCCAATCGAGTTACCTGCAGTGGTCGACATCGATCTCATTGATCCACAGCTCTACGACCTGGACGATGCGGTTTTTTCTGCCGAATCCACTGCGCCGGCCTCGACGGCTAGCGATGAGTCTTGGCAGCTCAGTGTCGTCTCGTCGAGATCGTCATCCTCGCCATCGTCAGATGAGGACGAGCAATTCTGCTCACTGATTGCGACCATCAACCCATCGACTGAGTATCAGAAACTGCGGACCAAGTACAGCTTCGATCTGATGGACCTGTCCTTCCTTACCAGCTTCAACATCAGCCAAGTAGCTGTTTGGACCATGCAACAGCAGCCGGAGCTTCTCGAGACGTTGCTTGGTCATCGTATATGCTCCTATTTACACTATGTGCCCCAAAGGTACGGCCAAGGCAAAAGGTTCTTCGACGCTACCGTAGACTGCGTACTCGCCAAGGCTAGCAGTCGGATGCGTCCAGACGAAGCTGGACCCGCTATGGCAGCCACACGACTCTATGCAAAGGCGCTACGAGAGGTGCAGACTGCTGTCTCCGATAAGAAGCAATGTGATGATGCAGACCTACTATGCGCCGTCCAGCTGCTAAGTTGCTACGAGATCATGGACTCGAAGGATCTATCGGCGTTCTCGAATCACATCAGCGGGTCTGCGCAGCTGGTGCGCAATCGTTCAGCCACTGGCTTCAAGTCAGAGTATGAGCGACTTCTCTTCCTAGGACACGTCGGCGCGGCATACTCGGAGGCCTTCTTCCAGAACCGAGCGAGCCACCTCGCCCAGCCCGAATGGATGCAACTCTATGACTTGCTGAGTGAAGAGAGCACATGGCTTACCGACACACACCCACTGATGATCAGAGTGCGCAAGATCATGATTTACTTTCCAGGCATACTCGCCGAGATTGACACAGCGTTCGACGACACTGATGGCTGCTCGGCGTCTTACAAGCTGTTCGAAATAGAGCTGCGGCTCAGAAGCATTCATCAGGACACGAAGAATGCTCTGGAGGCGTACAAAGTGCATGTTCTTCGCACATCTATGATGCGGCCACCTCAATGCGAGATGCACAAGCGCCGCGAAGCGTTCGGCTCGATCATGGAAGGGCTCTGCGTCTGCAAACGCATGATCGCCGCGATGTGCGACAGCGATCGGCTGCAGCTCGAGCACGAGGTCCAGTCCATCGCGCAATTGATATTGGACCTCCGTGATAGCCAGCAAGACGCCAGTCACTCCTGGGTCTTCACAAACGTAGAGTATGGTATGGCCCAACTAGTCATCGACACTCGGGAAGCGTGGTTGGAGGATGCCTCGACGCTTTCACCGGTTGAGAAGAGAGCAGCCTCGAAACGAAGATGGTTGGCGTTCAAAAGGGGTATGACTCCTCACGCTCCGCTGGCTGGATGGGATTGAGAGCCGCTCTCACTTAGCCATCGTCTCCATTGAGAAGGAGTACGGTGCGCATGATCTACCCATAAAATGTCGCAGCTTCAGAACTATCGTACACGTCGTTGACCGGCAAATCCTGTCACCATTTCGTATCACAGATTCGCTCGGTTACCCTATCTTGACGAGCTTCAGCGAAGCCCTCAAAGACCATCTGGACTCGGTATAATTATACATCGACCTCGCTCATATGACGGCCTGCTCGCCAGAGCACGGCGATCGGCACAGAGATCGACCAAGCATACGCTGCTGTCCGCGCATACGCCAGTGTGTCACTCTTGATACCAATGTACAGTGCCATATACAACGCTCGAGTACCGAAGAACGTCAGCGCTGCTTTGTTGAGATCCTCAGTGGGCAGCTTTGCGACGTTCCCAGCGACCTAGACTGATTGTCAGCGAACCATCTCAAGTAAGGACAGAAGGACAGGCTCGTACCATCGCAGCAGCAAACAGCGGGAACACCTCCATACTGTTGATGTGCGCTCCTCTCGCTCGAGTGAGTTGGTTCCAGGTCGCTGCTGGCAGCTTTGACTTCCAGGTATCGAGATTAGTTCGAGGCCTGGAAGAGATCAGCACGCTGCCCAGGATAGGACCAATTGCAATCAACTTACATGGCATTGGACATCTGGTTTCTGGTCGCGATCATGAGACTGGTGAGGTAGTAGCCATGCGGAACAATGCCGAAGACGAAGGCGGCGGGGATGGCCTGGAGGGACCAGTTGTACGGGGCCGGGAGGGTAGAAGTCATGATGGATGGCTTTGATGCTCGAATTGTGTGTTGAAATCGAGTATGCTTGTGTTGTGATGTCAAGAGTCGCTGTATATGGGAGTATCAAGAGCCATATATACCCTTCGCAACTCTTGTTGACCGGGCGTCCCCGCGCCATGTTCGCCGTCAGACTTCCACCGATCTCTTGGTGAAGGATCTAGTTGCCTGTCCCAGCACTTGGTCAATGAAATCTACGATCCTACATCCCGATTTCGTCCTTCGTACGCTCGCCGCGGTTCGCCAGCAAGCTCGAAAGAAGTTCTGTCTAGCAGAATTGTCCCACCAATGCCCGTTTGCGGACATGGATCTTCAGTGTCATGTGATCTAAAGTACGCTGCTCCTACACGCCTACACCGTTTGCAAGCCACAACGTTGTGACCACGTCGAACAGTGCATACACATATCTCCGCTTCAGGCTATTGGACAATCAGAGAAATGATCATTGTCTTTTGACGAGTCTTATATGGTTACACCGCATCGTCCTCGGCGAGCCAGGTGCTGATAGACACTCACGGGGTACGTGATCGTAGCACAAGACTCTGCAGACTCTCGAAAGAGCGAAGTTATGAATTGAGGGTATCGAGTGGCAGATATTGAAGATGGGCACACGTGAGAGTGATCATACAAGCTAAAGTACACTTACAAGATGCGTTGTACGCGGTCCCTCTTTCGCAGCTTGCGCATGCGAGCGTAGCACCAGTGCTATCGAGAGCACATAGTGGAACGGCTCATAATTCGTGTGGCATCGTCGGTCGCGCATTACTGCACGAGGAAGCCCAAGCTAATGGCAGATTACTTCCGTTTCACCATACTCGTCAAGTCGTCAGATCCGAGTCGGCTGGATGATGGCAATGCATCAGTGTCCGAAGCCGTGGCTGCTCTACCTTTAGAACCAGCGTCTGGACCAGCACGCGAATGCTAGCTCTTGTTCGACCGGGCTTGACGACCAGCGATATCAGTGTCAGTGCCGAGTTCGTCTCGAGGAGACTGCCTGAAGTCAAGGCAGATCCCCATCCCGTAGACTTGCATATTTCAGCCGACCTCGATGCCAGTATGCGGTCGCGCCTTGTTCAGACCTTCAAGCAGCATACATGCCTTGCAGACAGCCTGCGATGACAGGTATCCACACTTCTCGCACTGTCCGAGCTTCTGCTTCGGCGGAAGTGTTCGCTTCTCCGCACCACGACCAGCTGGCTTCTGTTTCATCTTCGTCCGAGTCGGCAGGGTCACTGGCGCAAGCTGGTCTCTGTCGTGGTTCTGACCATCTGGATGATCATTTGCAGCCTTGAGCGCCACTGTCTCGCGACTGTGTGCATGTGCACTGCCGAGTTCACGATCGTTCTTACTTGAGCGCGGCAGCTGTATCTCGACTCCGATGCCGTTGGTTGCAGCCACTTCATCTTGTTGAAGCTTGCGCTCCATGGCTGCCATTTCGCCACCGCTTTCTTTGGCGTCACCGCACCGGCCGGTCATCTCGACCTCTTCGGGCACTGCACCTTGCTCTTGTGGGACCAGGCGCGCCATGTCCATGCCGCTCTTGACAACATCCAGGATGCTCTCTGGGCGTATGCGTTCCAAATTCTTAATGAGCGTCCTTGCCGATCCGCGGAACGCTTCGGGCGAGTAGATACATTCCGTGCTGAAGTAGTCCAGCTTCTTGTGGTGTGCGTACATGACGATCTCCTTCTCGTAGGCGTAGATCATGGGCTTACTCCGTTTGACGTTCGTCATTGTAACTTTGCCGTCTGCCGACTTAGCCTTCGCAGCGCTCGGCGTGCTTGTGACTATGCTGGTCGCCCTGCTCAAGCGTGGAAGATCTCCTCGAAGAAGGTTCATCAGAACTGTCTCCGCCACATCATCGGCATTGTGGCCGGTCACTACGTGGCCCACACCTAGCATCGCTGCGCCGCGATCTAGTGCTTGACGGCGGAAGACACCACAGTATGTGCAGTTGCCTTTCTTGCCAATCTGTGCTACCACTTGGTCCATGGACCAGCCATAGAGTTCTTGATAGCTGACAATCTTGAGCGGCAAGTCCAGATCCGCCGCATTGCGCTTCACTGCCTCGAGACTATGATCCCTGTAGCCCGTGATGCCCTCATCTATGCTGAGCAGGACGAGATCGAGTCCCCACTTTTGCCTCTCGTTCAAGGTCTTCAGCACTGAAGCGAGGACTGTGCTGTCTTTGCCACCTGAGGCGCCGATGGCCACTCGTTCGCCAGGCTGGAACAGATTCGACGACTCTATGGTCTCGGCAACTTCCTGCTCGAAGAGTGCGGTGAAGCAAGGAGCGCATATTCGGGCATGGTTCTTTGGGCGGAGGATCTGCGCTCGGTTATTTTGGCATATCTCGCACTCGCGAGGCGCCATGTGTGCAAGAGTTGTGGCGTCGCTACAACGAGTTGGTATGTAATATAATACTAGAGCATGAAGTGCAAATGTCTAAATCGAGTGTTATGTTCTAGTACTTAGCTTTGTGGCGATGGAGTCCGCCAAGCCTTTGCTGTTTCAAGTCCCTCTTAGATGTGTAGGTAGATATGTGCAACTATTACACACAGAGACGTCTAGAATGCGGACACATCAGATACATTAGTAGCATTGAGACCTGGGTTCAAATGGCACACTTCCGCACTCAGCTACATGTATCCACAGCTACACTCAGCTTGCAACCCAGAGCTATGGGTCGGATCACCAAGCTCTCACAGTCCACGCCAGTCTGACATCCCGCCCACACAAGCTCTCCGTGAGAATGAATGGTTCGGTGACGATCTCGCGCGTCGTCACAGCACTCAGCATTCTCAATCAGCAACATTCCGACTCAGAGAAAGCAAGCCTCTTCCCCATCACTGCACCGCAACGGCAGTGCTCACGGTGACATCGAGCCACGAAGCAGCAAGGTAAGCTGCGGCTTCGCCTTCACTAACCACAATCGCGTCACGCGTTTGGCTGCTTTATTCCCGCCTTCATCATTGTCGAGCGTTGACGGCAAAGGTCCGAGCGGCCGTCCAGCCTGGGTCTTGTGCAAGAAGACCTTAAGGTCTAGAAGCTCGATAGCTCTAGGAAATCTCCGCAAGGAGGCAGCCGAGGGCGTTTTGCCGAGCTCAATCGGAATGCCATGACCGGTAGAGATGGACGCGCACTCTCCTGGATACTCGTCTTCGAACTCCGAGGTCACCCACTCAAACTCCCGTTGAGGACGTGCGGGTAGAGTCAGGTATGTGACAGTCGTGTGAGCTGGCTCGTCGTGCCTCCAATGATGGCGGTCGAGACGGACGTCAGACGTCCAGACATCGCCGCCGAAATTTCGCTTGAGGAGCTCGCGATGTTCTTCGAACAAGGTCGTTCGGTTCGACCAATCCGCTTCCCTCCCCTTGTGGATGTCGTCCTCCGAATCGAAGTTCATGTACTCGCAGTCCCACTCATCGTCTATGATACGACGGAGTCGCTCATCGGTGAGGGTTTTGAATGCGTGGGAAGTGTTACCATCGGGATCATCAGAATCGTCCTCAGCATCGCTGTAGCACTCTTCCTGGCCTAGTTCGAAGCGGTACCATATGTCCAGCATCTCCTCTCGCGTCATATGGCTGCTCAGGGACCCGTCACACTTGTGCTCGAAGCATGCGAAGTCTAACTCCCACTCCGGCAGCTTCTCCTTGCACGCTTCTTGGAAGACGACCTTCTCGATCATCGTGACCAGCTCGACGGGTAGCTTTTGTACAGCAGTGCCGGGCCCCGTGCCAAAGCGATTGCAAAGGCGAAGGGCGATGATTGCGTCCAACGTCTCGACGTAAGCTTGCAGATGTGCGCCTAGTTTATCCGCCTTCACGGGCAAAGCCCAGGTGACGGTGGCGTCCATGTTTGAGTTGTTGTGATGGTAATCTGCGTTTCTGTGCAGTTGTGTCAATTGTCTTGTTCCGGGCGAGTGAGGGTTGTCTCCGCTGTGATGACTGGCGATCTATCGTCGTGGCGTGTATTGTGAAGATGTATTCGGAGCGTCAGGGTCGTGGTGGCGTAGGGGGTGAAGTTGGAGAAAGGCTGTCTGGGTAATTTCAGGCAACAGGCAGACGTGACAAGATTCACAACGCGTTCTTATGCGCAAAAGTGAACGGCCGAAGGTCTACGAAGCGTGTTGTATTGACCCCGAGAGACAGTCTCCCCATGCATATCGCTGCCCAAGTCAAGTGTAGTCTGGTGATGTTGGGAGTGCCTCAAGCGAATGTGCCCAGGGAAGGAACGAATGTGCGCTGCGACATTTCATACTTCTCAGCCACGAAATTTGCGATGATACAGGTGCTGTACCACTCTTGTGTCTTCGAGCAAGTAGTCAGTCACCTCTTTAGCCCGGTCGCCAGATCCTCCAGCGTTCAGTAGCGTTAGCACACCTATAAGCAAATGAACATTCACGCCCTTCCCCCATCCATACCTGATAGAACACCACGGTGTCATGCATCAAGTTCCCGATCAGCGCTTGCTCTTCCTCGTGCTCCGCGCTTGCACGGAGAATGGACTTGACTCTCCTCCAGCATCGACTAGAGACTCCGACATCATCGTGAAGTGTTGCTGCTCGTCCAACGCTGTAGCCTGCCTTTTCTCTGCCCTGCCCTGTACATCTTGAGCGTCATTCTTGCGCTTCGCCCCTACTGCAGGTAGTGTAGGAGTCTTGAAAGGGATCGCGCGAGCTGGCAGATCAAGCCCAGAGCCCGGTGTCTCCGTCACTCTATTTCTGCGTGCTGACTGTTGGGGAGTGGCCGCGGTAGGCATGTTGGCAGCGATCTTGAGCAGCTGCTGCCGATGCTGGCGTGTTGCCTCATGTAGAGTCTCTGCCGAGTAAGCCTCATAGTATTTACTGAGATGAGCAGTGGGATCGAAGAATGTCTTGAACATCTCAGTATGCACAGCTGCCGCTGTCACCGGAACGAACAGCGGCTGCTTGGAGGCACGGAAACCATGCTTCTTCGAATTGGTTGCAGCGACCACAAAGGCGTTCTCTTTGAGGTAGGCATGCAATTTGCCAGCTTCGTCGACTGACATACCTGCCGCGATGTTAGCTTGTGGGTACAGGAAGCGCAGGACAGAATTTACCAAGCAGCCGACCAAGGTCTTGCTTGGTGCCCATGCCATGTTCGTTGACCGAGTACAGGCCGCGCCTTTGGGATGCAAGCGTTTGCAAGATCGCAAAGGTGGGACTATCGCCCTTGCCTAGCAGGCACCAGTAGCAGTAGTGGTCCTCTGGCAGTCTCGGATCTGACTCCCCGGTGTAGCCATAGCAGTGTAGATGCTGCCACGTGCAACAAATCACACACTGGACCTGGTATAATTGTTAGTGTGACTCATGTCGTCGATTGAAGCCAGCACTCACCATTTGACCTTGCTGATTTGCATGTCCACACACGCACAAGATGGTTTCTCCAGTCGCAGTCACGGTACCCACCTTCGCTGCCATGCTCTGCGCACTCTTACGCAGACTCTTTGCGCCGCTAACAATGATCTCGCGGACATGCGGGAGCAGTGTGATTGTTGTGATTGTTGGCAACACGTCCTCGCGATGCTTCCTGATGGACAAGGCACGCAATGTCGTGGGGGTCGCAGTGGCGCTGTCAGGACCCCGGAAAGCTTGTTGGCTTTGTGTATCGCCATAAATGATCTCTTCAGGCTGTAGCATACTGTTCAGCGCATGACGCATTTGCGGGATTTGACTCGATTGTGTGTACGGCCCTTTGAGTGATCCACTTGCCTGCCGACCTGGTCCGAAGAGAGTCCGGCTAACCTCACGTGGCTGTGCTCTCGGTTCACGCTCATGGGTGCTAACACGAGTGTCGGATACCCGATCTTCCTCCAGTTCCGGCAGCTCAAGAAGACTCGAGCGCGGCACAGGAAGCGTGAAGGTAGGCTTCTTCATCTGACTCAGTTTCGCGGTCGCACCTCCAGTCTTGTCCATCATGTGTGAGATCGTGATTGCAGTTCTGAACATGTCAGCCACTGACCATAGCTCAATCTCGCAGAGGGTTTGGCTTACGTGTGACAACCCGAGCCAAGCTGCATGGTCGTCGATTGGCGTTCCCAGCCTTCGAGCTGCGGGAACAGCAAGTCGTCACCCAGCCCCGGAATGAAGTCAGTCACGTTCCCAGGCCGCGGCACGGCATTGTTGTACCACAGCTGCATCGATAGCAGCCGTTTCTCTGCAACCTTCGTCAGTACCTCTCAGAGGCCAAATATGAGCCACGACGTACTCGGGAGCTCAGACATATCCTTGCACATGGTATCAATCCCTCGCACAAGCGTCTGCAAAGCTTTGTTGGTCGACTGGACGGTCGCGGATGGCGTGAGTGGCTTGCCGATATGGACCCCAATAGGCACACGCTTCGCCGCAGCGGGATCGCTGTATTGTATTGTGAATGTGTACGTTTCAAGCACGGCAGTCCTTTGCTTGGGATCGACATTGAGTAAGATCTGGACTGCTCGGAGATTACCGGAATCGATCTCATTGAACGCGCCATTTTCCTACGTACAGTCAGCCCTAGACGTAGTAATCCTATCAGCGGCTTACTTACAAGCCAGTCGAGAAACTTGTCTGCTCGCCTACTGCGCCCTCGCCTGAGCACTGGCAGCTTCGTGTGCGGCTTCGCCGCTTCCTTGCCATCATCTGGCATGTTTGCGTTTGCGAAATCCTCATATGGCAAGACGTCGTCGCGCATCTCGTAGTATCGATTGTCGAAGGCCTTCGAAGGGAACAGGCCACGCACGTATGCGAGGCTGCTCAAGGCGCTATGGAGCATCGTCTGCACCATGACCTGACTTTGCTTCTGAGTCATAACGGTCTGCGTAACGGTCTGCGCTGTCCGCTGCTCCACGAGCTGAACGTTAGCCATGGTGAGTTTGCAGGGTAAGTCTTATGTTGTCGATTAGGATCCGTGCTGCGCCAACTGTGTTTAGTCGCTGCAGTGGCCATGCTCCGCTCTTCCGGTCCCCAACGCATGCACGGGCACCTGCATGGGATTGGTAACTAGCTGTGAGAATTGTTGGAGCAGTATGAGCGGGCGACGGAGTGTTCTGTAAGATATCTACCGTAACATGAGAGGAAAATGCTCAACAGGGCAAGAGCGAGCATCGACTCAAATCTGGCAGGCGCGCCTCACTCACTAAGCTTGTTTGGACTTCAGACGAAGTTGGCCACCTACGCATGCCTCGCTATAGCACCCATGAGCTCTCATACTCACCTGTCTTGACGCTTTCAGATTCTAATATCGTGCAATCGTCCACGTTACCTGAATCGTCATGCTCCATATTTCACCCATCATCCTGCTCACTCTTCTAGCACCTACATGTAACTTTTGCATGCTGAAATTGACTGTTCGACCACTCCTTGGAATTGTCACTCGTACGGATGTGCATCTCTTCACCAGGTGGTACTTTGCCATGAAGCCTCGTGTCCTACCATATCGCTTTGCGGCCATGAATGGCTCCAGTGCCGCAGCGAGATACACCATGGCGCCGCATCCGCTATAATAGTCTTACTCGCTAGGCTATGGCCTGGCAAGGAGCCTGATCCCAACATCATGAGGTATTGGCAGACACGGCTGTCTGGATGGTGGCCTGCGGATCGATCAGTTAGGCCGACGACACATCGAAGGCAGCTCGAGTAGCGGTCTCCGCTCTGTCGCGATGGCGGTCACTTGCTGGTATGGGACCAGTCATGGCGATGTTGATGCAGGTTGTCGACCGCTCGATGGTCCAGCTCCTTGCCAAAAGTGCTTGGCTTCATGTCCGGTATCCCCTTTTGGGAACCGCATCGGATCTGGACTTCACTTCACTCACGTGCTGGTCAACTACACACGCACCTATTGATGCACATGCAATACTCACAGCGTTGGACAGAGCGCCCCAGCGCAGGTGGGCTACTAAAAGCGCGTATCGGTCACAGGATCGCTCGATCACGCCCTCCATCAGAACACCGTTCGAGATGCGGACAACGACAGTACCATGGCTCCAAAGATCCAAAGCCTTGAAGCTCAGCGGTGTCGATTGCCGAAGTGTCTGATGCCACCGTTCAGATTCGTTCAGGGCAATGTCGTGGACATGTCCGCTCAACGCGACGACCTCTATCCCTTGAGTCTGAGCCGCCGAGCGACAGCGGACGTGCGCAGTTTCCGTTTGTGATACCACCTGGGCCGAGCACACTGCTCGTAGACTTCTCGATGATCTAGCGTCCAGTCACGACTTCAAGACTTGTTTGGTAGCGTGGTAAATGTGCGACCTTGAGCTGGTCCGGCTAGCGATTGAAAAGCGTTCACCGCGGCGGGGCTCCCGGATGTCTCGCATGAGATGGCGATTCGAGCTGGGAAACGTGCGGTGCGCTCGCCCAAATTGGACTCTGGATGATAGGGCAATAGCGCTGAGAGTCGACGGTATAATGACGCGTGCTCTGCGTATCTCCATTGTCGCTCAACCACTTCGTCCCTCCATGTTCACCAGTCACCCCTCACGTTCTCCCCAAACGTGAACACCTCACGATGAATATGATAGAAGGTGTCGCTGATCCCGACTGCACTCAACATTGTTGTGGTGATGTGTTGCTCACGACGAAGATCTACGATCTACGATCTAGCGAACACCTTTGGCCGAGCAAGCGGGCTAATTGATCTCCCTCGGTCGCGACTTCCTCCACTCGCACTCCTCGCAGCGCATTCCACTTCGTCTGGTCACGCGTTGCGCCCCGCCTCACCGTGGCTCAGCAACGAGACTACACCATATTCGGCTGTTGCTTGGCTGTTTTCTCACACTGCCATTTTAGCTACTGCGTTGATCTTTACCTTTTCGCTCACTCAAGCTCGATCACAACCAGAGCGGTCGTTGCTGATACATCTTGTAGTCCGCACTAGCCACTCACCACTATCGCGCACCGTCATCATGGACCACGATCCAGGGGACGAGCATGTAGAGCTCACGCTGGAGGAGCGTGAGTGTGTCATGGCAGCTATGGACTCAGCGAAGGACGTGCCATGGTTTCAAGTCGAATACAAGACAGACATTGCGGGTGATATGCGCAAGGGCGCCAACTTCTGCGAGCTCTACAATGGTGCTCGCCAGCTATGGGACAATGTGAACCCCGAAGCGTTCAAGCTGCCGCTTGGAGTGAGTTGACGCACTGTCTTTTATTCCTGCTCAGCACTGATACCGAATAGGCAACCATCGTTTGCATGAAGGTTGAGTCGCTGAACGACATGAAGCTCTGTCTCGAGCAAGGCTGGATGGCCAATAACTTGGCTTGCACCAACAGGATGTCAGCCATCTGGGAGCAGGGCAAGGATCGCCAAATTTACTTGCTCTTCTCCGTCAAAGGTACGAAACAATTCTGCGCTATGGGGCAGATGATCGGTGACGTTGTGGCGAATAATGAGTTGGAGGGCTGGGACAAGGAGAACTGCACATCGTTGGTAACTGCCTCCCGAGATGACTGCAGATCGCTGACCGTTACTTAGACTCTTGCCTGTCACGTTCATCTATGTCAAGAATGTGCCTTTTGCGCTTCTGAGGCATCTCACGCCGAAGAAAGATGGTCAGCCAGTCTCCAATATGTGGAACTCGATGGTTTATGAAGTCAGTGAAGGTCGAGAGGTCATGATGATCTTTGTGCGCCATCCTCGTATTGCATCGATGTTGCTCTACCCACCGGACAGCGAACCACTACCACTGCCGCATCGCCTCGGCCTGGACAGTCAGATCTACTCTGGCCTTACGATCTACAGCGCCAGCAGTCTGAATTCGCGCAACGACAGGCGTCTTCAAGATCCTCGCAGCGCAATTACGCCTTACTGCGATCCAGAGAAGCTGCGCGCCATGTCTGCGAGCTCGTGGCGTACAGGACCTACACAGAGTACCGAAGAGTCACCATCCTCCAGCATGAAACTTCTACAGTCGTCGGAGCATAAGCTGGACGAGAAGTCCTCTACCGAAAGTTGGATCGACGGTGACGAGCACAAGATACCGGATGATGTCTCCGCAACCTTCATGACTCCAGATGAGGCGACTATTGCTGGGTATCAGTTGCGGCAGAAGCACAGCACGAACACAGCCGGTGACTCCAGCCCAGCGTCGACTGGCAATGGTCTTCGCACTGGCTTTGACAATATACCAGCCGGCTTCGCCGCAGGACGTGCCTCCTTCAAGGGCTCGAACATCAATACCGATTGGCGCGACTCCCCTCTTGCGGCGGCCATGCGCAAGCAGACCTCCCCGTCAACTGGCGAGATCAAGTCTTCTAAGACTCTTCGTCATGTCCAGACCTCCCACAATCTGGCAAACAGCTTCAAGCTCGATGGTCTTGGCGTCCCACCGCAAGCCAGTGCTAAGTCGCGCGTGTTGTCGCCATCGATCGCATCGGAAGAGACCAATGATCCGTTCAAAGATCCGACGCAGCGTCGCGTGCAGGCACTTCAGCGCGCTGGCATCACGCCCACGACTGGAGGAATGTCGACTGGCCAGCGTGGCACTACCCGATCTTGCGCCATCGCAGCCATGGACGGTGCCCGCTCGGAGCTTTCATCTCGTCACACTGGCTTGCCTCCACGGCCTCAGTCACCACTCAAGCAAATGCATTCCGCGCCAATCCTGAATTGCCGTTCTGGCAGTCTGTCTGCCACAGCTCCCGACTTCGTGCCCAAGGCGGTGGCGAACGGTGCCTCTGCTCAGACCACCCACCAGCTGCCACACAAGGACTCTTCGAGCACCATCCGCAGTGCCACCCAAGCCACCTTCGCTGAGATCAAATCCGCCTATCCCGATCAGCCGACTCCTAATCGCCGTTCTGGGCCCGCCGCTAAGCGCAACTCGCCTGGTAGCGATGATTCGATCAAGATCCCATCTCCACCACCCAAGCCTGAAATAACCCTCGCGGACGTTGCGAAGATGAGTCCAGCGAGGCAAGCTGCGTTTCACCAAGCCGCATTGGCTAAGGCTCAGGCAGAATCCATTTTACAGGAGTTCCAGGATGACTTCGCCAGGAAGCTGACCGTGGTATCACCGCCGGAGAGCGTGACGCCGCCCGAGGGGTCTAGCTTCGATGGGATGGAGAGTCAATACACGGACTCAATCTACGATCTAGCTCCGCCGACATTCTACAGCGGCGAGATGCGCGATGGGCAGCCGATCGTTGCGCCTCACCAACATACGACCACCAACGGTCCACACATGGGTCACCGTCGCGCTCACGGCGATCCGGAGAGTGAGGGCTTTAGCGGCAGCTTCGACATGCGTATGGACCACGATGTCGCAGCCCTGATCGCTACTCCGCAGACTCAGCACCGCAATGGCGCCGTCAATATGCACGCTATGAGGACTCCGGCACATCGTCACCAGCGAGGGTTCGTCTCACCGCAAGAGCTCAAGGAGTACGGCCAGCCCATGAGTCCTGTCTATCATCGGGAGATCCTAGACCCTCGCTCCCCACGCTATCATCAGCGTCATGACGGTCCGCAGCAGGCTATGCACCCTTACCACTCGTACGGCTACAGCAACGGCGATAGTCACCCCGATTCGGCATACGTTCAGCCCACCCCAATGGTCGGCTCTCAAGCTCCGATCTTCCACCCACAGCACCCGACCGGCCCTCAGCGCAGTCCCACCCTTCCCCAATTCGCCAATTATCATTCAAACTCCACCGGCGGGCCTCCACGCAGCCAGTTGCACCCACCTCATACAAACGGTCTCACCCACCGCACTTCCAACCCTGCTCTTCGCGCCGTCCAATCTCACAACTCTCCCCTTCGCAGCCCAGGCCACATGCAACAAGGCTTCGTCTTTCCAATTCTCAACACGCCAACTCGCGCCCACTCACCGCTACGCCACCAGGCTGTCAGTGGCAATCTTCGTCTCGAGATGGCTGCCGCTGCTCAGCAGATGGGGGGACAGAGACTGCGTCGTCAGGAGAGCCGTGCTACACTGAGATCGGAGTATGGCGGTGTGCCAATTGGGCTCGATATGCGTGGAGATGCGGCTCAGTATGAGGTCCGGGACATAGACGCCGCGTTGCGCGAGTACTAGATCCCACGCCTTGTTGGACCGGTGTGGTTGCTGGCTTGCTTCGCGCAATCTGCCGACAGTCTTATCAGCGCTTGTGGCTCATTTATGCGGCTGCGCACCAGCACTGTCGACGAAGCAGCGGTACTTGTAGCTACTGCTACATCATCGCGCACCTGCACTATCGGCAACAAGGAGCCGACGCTTGTAGCCATTGCTACCTCCTTGGAGGCACCACGCACATACACTGTAAGATGCTGGGGAGGAAGGTAGGGAGAGAGGTCCAGCGTGTCATGATACAGAACCACGAAAATAAGAAAACAGGGATCGGTGATAATACTGAGCAGGATTGACACGCTGGTCTGCTGTGATGCATATTGGAGCTGAAAATACTGGCCAGCGAACCACGGAACGCCATTGGGACTATGATCGAGAGCAAGCGTTGGATGGACTGTGTACTTGATGTGAATAGTCTATACCAATGCAGTGCTGCCGGCACTTCCCCCTTCTCCCAGCTCAGTGACGGTTCCGCGCATCCAGGCGTGCCACATCGGCCAGCCCCTCTTTACAACGCTCGAATGAGGTGTCGGCTGGCTGGCTGGTACTCAAAGCTTGCGCTCCGCTGCTGCATCTCAGCTGCCATGAAGGCACCGAGATGGTGGTGGTCCCTGGCGCTCTCCGTCGTAGGTTATACCTGCTCACTCGAGACCGGGCGCCGTGGTCGATCGACACTGGGGGACTCTTGTAGCCAAGTACAACCTCAGGATGCCAGTGCATACTCTTAAGTCTTCCGAGTCCCGGTTGGGATCCAGTCATAGTCTAGTAAGTCACTCACTCTTTAACTGCTCATCAGTCCCAGCCTCCCTCTTCGTCCTCCCCTTCCGCTCCCTCCACAACCTTACTCCAGCGTCCACCTCCTCCCGACTAACCCCATCCCTCACCAAATACATCACCACGCCCAGATTCTCCACATTCCGATTTCTGCTCTCATCATCAAAGAATAGAACCTCTGAATGCTCAACCCCACTCTTCTTCTTCAGCTTCTCGAAATGTGTCACCTTGCTCCCGGGGTATATCTCCAAATGATCGAACATACTCAGCGCACTCTTCGCCTCCGTACCAGGCACTTTCAGTAGACTCAACATTTCCCTTGCTAACTCAGGCGTGTGCGTTCGACTCGCGGCTCCCAGGATGATGCCTTGATATTTGATCGAGCTGAGCACACCAGCGACGTCGGGATAGAAGCCGAAACTCGAGCCGCGGCGGTCTGTGATTGTGAGGCCATCGACTGTGCGTTTTATGGGTGGCGTGACGTGGGTGTCGCACCAGCAATTCCAGAGGGTGTAGTCTAGGTCGAAAACAATCTTCTTGGGGAGAGGGAGGCCATCGGTGAAGGTCGAGGGTGGAGTAATAGCGCTGGCGGGCGAGGAGGTGGTCGTGGTGGTGTCGCCGGCGAGGACGGAGGCAGAGGTGCGGGCGTTGCGACGAGTCATTGTTGGGAGGATGAGGAGGGTGGCGAAAGACAAGATGAGCAGGATGAGGAAAGGGCGGCGCGTGATGGAGGGTATAGTGGAGCGTGTTCCGACTTAGCTGTGTGAGAGAGAGAGATGCTGTTTGTAGACAATACGTCTTGTCACACGTGCAGAAGTTACATGCGAAGTAATTGAAGATGCTCTGTTGATTGTTGTACCTGATGAAGAAGTCACCGGAGATAAGATAAGACCGAGGTTGTGAGGCTCAAAAGCTTGGCATCACGCTATGAGACCTCACGTCGCTCCTTCCTTCTGTCATCCACCATCGCACTTGCCATTCCTCGAACAGCCCATTGCTTCTTCGTTTCTGAATACCTGCCCATATCCTACGATTACTATACAGCGATGCAAATGCTCTGGAAAGCAACTCGCATCCAATGGGATGGCTATCTGAGCGGCGCGATGGCAGGATTGAGATCTCAGAGGACGGAGATTTGCGATGTCGTCGACGTTCAGAGTCCGGAGGTGCGAAGAGCGTTCGCTGATGATCAGGACCGACTCACGTACTTGCAGGAGCAAGGCCCCGTTGGCTCACGATTTGCGTGCGCTGCACTGGAGCGGCTGATGGCACTCACTCTGCTGCCATCCGCATGTTGCATCTCTAGGCGTATGCTCTCACCCGCGACACATTCCCTGCACGTCTTGACTCTCGTCAAGATCACTCTGCCATTGAGTAGATACGGTATGACCATTAGACGATATCTCATGTCAGACTGTCATGCATCAGTCGTACCTTCCCTATCGACAAGGGCCTTTGCCTACCTTCTATCTATCTCTCTACTCTATAATTGCACGTGTCAATCTCGGCAACGTTCCCGCGATCAGCTGCACCTTGCCTGTTCAGGCGCTAGTATAACTTCCTTTCACTGTTCCGTTTGCTACTTCACTCAAACAACTAACCACAACGCCGGCGTCCGGTCTCGGCGGCGACGTAATGGCGATCTACTTACCTAGACGTAAGGCGTTCCGTAATAAGAAAGAACTAATGCGTCTCTGGGCGCAGACGCCGCCGCCGAGCCCATTAACAAGGTATGGAGTGAGGAAAGAACTCCCGGCGTGCATTGCTAAACTTCCTTGCAGCGACACTGAATCCGACACTGACGACACTGACTCCGACTTTGACGACGTCAACAACTCCGACGACGACAACACCTCCGACTTCGACGACGACGACTGTATCATCATTAACCACGCCGACGCCATGCCCAAGAAAGCCAACGCGTTCGACTACACCAACCGTGCCAGCACTGGTGAGAAGCTGGGCACCATCATTGCCAAAGATCTCAACAAGGAGCTCATCGCCGTCGAAAAGATCGCCGGCCGCAATGCCCTTCGCAAGGCCACCTTCCAGATGCTGGACGATACACCACCCAGCTACACGCTTGACATCAAGGCACCAGGCAAGGAGCTGGGTGACGAAGGCGTCGCTCACATTGCCAATGCTCTGGTGTACGTCTTGAAGACGTCACCCTCGATGCTGCTTGAGGATCTCAACCTCGCAAACAATAAGCTTACCACCGCCTCACTCGCTCGCCTGGCGCCAGCCATTCAGCTCGCCCGCTATGAGCTCAAGACTCTCGTCATTTCAGGCAACAGCATCAAAGTCAACACCGACCAGCAAGCGACCGAGTTCCAGAGCTTCCTCAAAGCCTTCGCGCAGTGCAAGGTGATGCGCCGCCTCGATCTAAGCGGCAATATCCAGTTTGGTGCTCGTGCGTTCGAGATACTGTGCAGAGTCCACACAATCGAGCCGCAGATCACTCCCGTCGCTCTCACCGTCCTTCTGCCTGAGGATGACGAGGATGCCCAGGAGGCTACTTCACCATCCGCTGCCAAAATTAAGAAAGGCAAAGATGTCTCACTCGCGCGCATGTCGAATGCGGGCATCCTCGCTCGTCGCTGCGGCTTGCGTTCTATCCCATACATCGACCTCCGCGACACTGGCATCGATGCTGCTGGCGCGCTGTGGCTCTCCTTCATCATCGAGGATCACTACTACCCGAATCAGCTCATCACGGAGCTTAACGCTACCTGCACCACTACCACGATCGAGACCTATCAGCAAGGTGCACATGAGGGAGGGCTGGAGTGGCGCGATAACGAAGCCTCACTCACCAAGGACGGCACCATAGTTCTCTGGAAGGCGGAGGCAGTTCGCAAGCAAGCCATCTTCGGTGACGACACCGCCGACATGACCGATGACAGCGACCGTACGATCACCAAGCACTCTCGCAAGCAGTCTCGCAGCAGCACTGGCGAGCGTCGCGCTAGCCTTCGCAACGCATCTACAGATGATAGCAGTGACAAGAAGATCAACGACCTTGACAGCATGCGCAAGCGCATCCAGCGCAACCTCATGGCTCGCAAGATCGAGCTAAAGCTTCTTAACATGGAGCCAGGCACCTACGTCGAGCTTCCCAAGGACGAGCTCTGGAGCACTGGGCTCATCATCCTAGGTCTCTCCCGCAAGCTCGCCTACATCGCCCCAATCAAGCGCAAGTACTACAGCGGCCCAGATCTCCACGTCCGCGAAGCCGACGTCATCCTCCCATCACCCTCCCGCGCTCGCGAGGATTCTGCCTTGTCGACGCCAAAGTACAAGTACTGCAGCAATCCCGCCTACGTCTCTGCGCTAAGCGCCCAGCTCGCCGCCGCAAAGGTGACAGACGTGACTAACAGACCCGCTGCCCTCGAGCGCAAGCCCATTAGCCACGCGAAGCCAACCGACAAGGTGCGCATGCAGCGCGCGCTGCCAGAGTACGACGACCACACGTTCCCCGGCGACACTTTGGCTGCGCGTCTGGGTGTTATGTTCACGAGTGCTTCGGCTGAGGAGTACATTGTCTGGCAGGAGAACTATCAGCCGAACTTCAAGTACCGCGATCGTATGGTCGCGTGTCAGTTGACAATGGGGTTGTTTGAGAAGGTCATGGGGTATGCGACTGAGGGAACAGGGTTCAAGGTTGGGGTGGTGAGTCAGGAGCAGAAGGTGAAGTGCTGGAAGTGGGGCCAAGTGAAGGAAACATTGGCGAAGGGGATGGAGCTGGGAGGAAAGGATGAGAGTGTGCAGATGTGGGCTCTGCTGGAGGGGATGGGATGCCTCAACTACTGAGGGCTGAGGAGTGAGGATTCAGGACTGATGACTTTTGGACAGTGGAGCCGGGGTAAGTGAAGGCTACTGAAAAACCCTCGAGTAAGGGCATACATAAAGCATGTGCCTGCCAGTGAGCAGAGCCGAGTGAGCCGGCGACTGTCGGCTCTAAGGAACATGAGATCAATGAGCCTTCTCCGTTTCCAAGTGCCTTATGCTATTGTACGCTTGTCTGTAACGCTCGCATCGTCAATCAGATGCCTTGTGCAAATTTCCACACCATAGTATACTTGGACGTGTCGTAGTTCGTATCATGTCTCTCCATCAGATTCTCACCTTTCCTATCCCCATATAGTTTCGGCCACAACAGTCGAAGTAATGAGAATAACACCTCGGAGATGCCTTCTCACAAATTGACTTGAGGAAGACGGGTCGAATCGGCGCTTCTCCTCGGATATTTCGCATTTCGTATGCAAATATACACATGCCCACAGCAGTACAGCGAGGAGTTGCACATCATTGAGAAGCAAGACTTGATCATAGCTACCGAGCCCATGCTCGACATAATTCATACCCGTCCATAGCACCCTGCAGAAGCCACTCGCTGCCAGCCATGCCAACAAAAGAGGTAATAGCCGTGCTTTGGTATCGTTATGCCGCCGTACAAGAGCAAGTAAAACACCCCATGGAGCGCCCCGCCAAAAGCAAACCGACCAAACTCCTTGTGTATGAGGAGACGAAAGTCCATCCTCGAAAGTCGCAAGACGCCCAATAACCGCAAAAGTCCGCTCGATGTTCTCCATAGCCATGGCCCATAGCTGACCGCTGCAGCTATCACAAAGACACATCTCATGCCGTATCATAAACTAGTCGACCTCGCGCTCCTATGCCGCCTCTGTCTCCGCCTCGACCGGCGCAACACCAGGCACAGCATCCGGATCCTCAATCTCCTTGCCGTAGCCATTGACAACCATGCGGCGGCCGCACTGATGAGCCGGCACGCCGTCGCGCGAGGCGCCAAAATCAAGGACCTGGAGGAGAAGTCAGTCAGATGTATGGATCTAGGGAGAGGTGTGGTATGATGTACCTCGATATAAGTCAGATTGTTGCGCTGCACGGCGGCCACGCAGCGCCGCTCGTCGAAGCGCACTTGCCAGACACCGGAGAGTTCGGTGAGTAAGTCGCGGACGCATTCGCCGGTCTTGACGTTCCACATCTTCAGCGTGCGGTCACTGCCTGAGATGACTTTCACGCCGTCGTGCTGGAAACAAGTGATAGCACCCGTATGCGCACTCAGTGTAGCCTTGCAATTGCCATTCTCCGGGTCCCAGATGCGTAGGGTAGAATCTGCAGCCGCAGAGACTAAGCGATCGTGACTAAGATCCAGCAGCCCGACAAGCGAGGTGTGGCCCTCGAGGTTGAAGAGACAAGACCCAGTGCCGAGATCCCAGACTTTGACGAGATTATCCATCGAGCCGGAGATACAGCGGTTGCGGTCATGATCCAGCACAACAGAGTAGACCTTCTGCGTGTGCCCTTGCAATCTATGCAAGAGGTCGCCCGTACTGATCTTCCACACGCGGACAGTGCAGTCGTAGGAGCCCGAGACCAGGGTGTCGCCGTGCGCAGCAATAGCACGCACACTGCTATGGTGCCCGCTAAGCGTGCGCAGGAAGTAGGGGTTATCTGTGTCGTCTACGGGCGGACCGGCCTGGAAGATGCCACGGTCGGTGGGGAGGGGGAGCTTCCAAACGCGGAGGGTGGAGTCGCGGGAGCCAGTGATGATGAGGGGTTCTTTGGGCATCATGATGGGCGTGCTGTCGTCTTCAGTGCCGATTTGCACTGGCTTGAGGATGACGAGGCAGCGGACTGTAGAGGTGTGCCCTTGGAAGACTTGCAGCAGCTTGCCGGACTTGATGTCCCAGACACGGACGCTGCGATCTGTTGAGCCGGAGACGAGCGTGTCGCCATCATATTGCAGAGCCCAGACACCGCCTTCATGGCCTTCGAGGCGCGTACGGAGGGCGCCAGTCTTGGTATCGTAAACGTTGATCTTCGTATCGTCGCTACCAGTCAGAATCTTGTCGCTATCAAACAACAGACAAGTCACCACATGGCGGTGGTGCGCGCGAAACGCCAAGTGCTGCGGCTTGCTCTCCTCAGACATCCACGCCTTGCGGATGAAGTGGTGACGCTGATACAGCGACTTGTAGAGGTGCATGCCGCGAAGTGAGTCAAGCCCAACCTGCGCATCAGGCACAGCATGTATCGCAGCGTTAGCGTGCCCAGTCGGACCCTTGGCACCGGACATGATCTTCTTCCACAGTGGCACTTCCTTCACCAGCTTGGCGATCTTGCTGACGCGGGGACGGGACTTCTTCGACCCAGAGAACTTCGACAGTGACTTCCGCTTCGCCGCTCTCATGAGATTGGAAGCCGAGGCCTCTTCCTCATCGCTCCAGTTGTAGCTCTCGTGCACTGGCGACAAGTCTTGCTCATAGCCGTCCTCTCCAGGTTGCTGCCAGCCCCAGCCTTGCCTGACAGCTTGCTCGAGCTCTCCCTCCGGCAGATCATACTCATCGCGCTCAAGTAGATTCTTCCATGCACGCTCGTCAGTGTTGATGAGGCGACGCCAACGCTTGGAAACCTGTGCAGCACGACACATACTCTTCGCATCCAGATAGCGAGCAATGTTCAAGCCCAGCTCAGCAGGCAAGATGTTGAACGGATCGCACTTCAGCGCGGGATTAACGACACTGGCGATCATCTGCAAAGTCGGCTTGGTCGAGCGACGGAGCAGCTGATACATGACATATGTCTGCAATGCTTCTGGCATGCTGTCGAAGGCATCGACCATCGTAGGTATGTCCATGACCGTGAGCGGAGCGGGAGAGGCAGAACGAGGCTGCGATGTGAGGCTCGTCGGCAGTGTGTCGAACGACGAGGCATTCGACGTCTTGCTCCCATCATCGATATCCATAGCAGTGGCCGCGCTCGCTCCAGCCTCGATGTGCCTAGCAAAAGAGTTTTCGAACGCGTTCTGACGGGATGCCGCGTTGGCAGCAGCTGTGATCGGCGAGAGGCTCGGACTGGGCAGACTGGCGTCCAGCTGCGAGCTCGTGAGGATCGCAGGCAAATTCGGCCTACGAAAGACTGCGTCCTCGTGAACTGTGACCTCGTCTTCCATGTCGGCGTCGCCAATAGGTGGTGTGGCGACTGCACCAGCAAGTGTGCTCTCGGAGAACGTGCGCTTTCCTTTGCTCTTCCTACCATACAGTGAGGCTCCGAGCTTGGCATCTTCTTGCTCTTCCTCCATACCAATCTCATCCTCCTCATCTTCGTCATCCTCTCCACGCACCTCTCGCAGCTTCGACTGAGGAATGCCTTTCCTCCTCTTTCCACTACCTCTGCTAGACGCAGTCTTCGGTGGTGCCATCTCAAGAGCTCCAACATCGGTATCAGGCGTAACAGGAGGTTGTTCAACCGGCAATGGAATGCCTCCAGAAGCCACCCTCTGATTCAAGCTTAGCACCTCCTGCGCCTCAGACCAGCTCCTCTGCAACGACGACCTTGGCTTCTTGGCCTTACGCTGCAGACTTGCCAATTCAGCTGCTTCTGCGAGCGAAGGCGGTGTGGCACTTTGCTTCACATTGCCCATCGGACGCAAGCTGTTCAAGCTCTTGTGCGTGCGAGCCTCTTCGAAGCTCCGTCCAGGAGTCCTGTAATGCGGTGCCTGACTGAGCTCCTGCCTCATGATCCCATCGTGCCTCTGCATCTTGGCCTGCAGCTCGCGATGCTTCCTCATAGTTTCCTCGGCATCCTCAGATTCGTGGAAGGTGGTAGGACGGCCATTGACTTCGAAGCAGAAGCGCTTGACATTTCGTGGCGTGGGCGTGAAGGCCAATGGATATTGCTTCGGATCCCGCTCGAACAAATCCTTAGGCGGATTCATAATGAGAGGTGGCAACGACACCGTAGTCGTCGTCGTAGTAGTGACAACGGTCTGCTGGGTAGCCGGCCCAAATGCCAGTGAGGCAATGGTAGAGTTCGGGGGAGGCATGGCACGTGAGATCATCGTGGTGACTGCCTCCTCTGTGTGTGAGTGTGGGTATTTGGTGGGTGGCATCTCTTCGGTGGGAGAGGCGGGTGCGGTTGATAGTATCGCCTCTGGGTCGATTGGGGCGGGTGAACGGGTGTGGAGGCCAAGACCGAATGTCCTGGGTTGCTCCATTGAGGTGGGAGCGAAGGTGGATTGGGTTGTACGCGAGTGAAGTGGGCGACTTGCACGCGTCTGTGGTGGCGTGTTCCCAGGACGTGTTCTTCACAACCTTGTTGCTGTTGTTGTTCTGCTCTCGCCGCGTAAGTCAGGTAATTCTTCCAGTGCGAAATCGTGGCAGTGTCGTCAGTCCGTACCAGTGTCAGTGTCTTCTCTTCCTTTCGTTGCAGGCACTGATCCTCCCTCGTGACACGACCTCCTACCTCTCCAAGGCGTGTGTCAGCTCGTGGCAGCACTGCACCAGGAAATGCGAGGCATGTAGTGCATCAACAGTACATGGACATCAAGAAGGTCAAGTATGCGTACAAGGAAAGCGTGGACTAACCAAGCAAGAGGTTCATGCAATACGCAAGTACGCCCACGGTGCATGCATGCAGGTGTGGAGCAGTAGCGGCGGTAAGCGTGAGCCGAGCGCCGCCCTGCTATTCTGACTACTCAGGTGGCGTGCATTAACATGCAAATGGACATACATGAGGCGACATCGATAGCATTGGCATTGCCCTGGCCTTCTCGAGTATATACATGCCAGCATTGAGTGCCACATCTGCAGGTACACGCTCTGCCTCGCACTACGGCTGGCGGCCACGAACTTTCCTCCCACGTTCCTGCATAAAGGCAACTCGATTGCCTCTTCCCTCGTCCAATGCCTCGCCTATCGTACGCGAACGAGGACTGTCAGACCTCCACCGCCCTATCTAGCTGCATCATCACCGCCTTCCCTTGGACCCGAAGTTCAGATTACTCCTCGCAGTCGTAGCAAGCTTATGCACCGCGTCCCTCTTGACCCACACCCCACTCTTCCCCTCTACAACTCCAATCAGCTCCTCCGCCACTCTCTGCGCGAAAGTGTTCCTCCCGCTGCTCCTCGACTTCTTCTTCTCCACGGCATCCAGAATCCACATCATTGCCTGCCTCCGTCGTTGCCGCAGTCCAAGAGGCACAGGAATCTGCAACGCCACGCCACCGCCTGCTGCTCCTCTCTGTGATCGAATGCGCAACAGAGGAGCGATAGAGTCGATGGCGAGCGTGAGGTAGAGCACTGGATTGAGCGGGAGATGCGAAGCCGGCGGTGCGCCTGGAAGCAGATTCCTCACCGGGTTGTACGTAGGCGCCGGAGCCGTCCGAAGCACACTCAGGATATGTGCCATATTCCTCTGTGCTGCAGCCTTCTTCCCATCTACCATCAGCAGATTCGTGACCTGCTCCACCACTGGATCATACCGATGCTCCTGCTGTGACCGTGCCGGGATCGGCAGCGCAGGCAGCGGCAGATTCTGTAGCACTGTAGGCGTGATCGCAGTGTTAAACTGCTCCTCAGCAAACACCGCTCTCTGCTCAGTACTCGGTATCATCGACCCATCCAACCCCGCCGCCTCAGACCCCATCCCCATCTCCCCTTGCATCCTCCTCGCCATCGTCGAGAATTGCCTCGTCCCCGAACTTGGCTTAGCATTCTCCTTCGTCTGTGGATCTTTAATCGTATCCTTCATAACCTGCGGCGCAGTCTTGAGAGTGTCTTTCTCCTCTGCTAGAATCTCCTGCACTGGCGTTCCAACGTCTAAATCCGGCCCCGAACCACCAGTGGCTTTGGCCATTTTGGCGGCTTCTTCGCTTACATGGTCTTCTTGGTTCTCGTTTGGCGCTCCACCGGTTTGGGAGGCGGCTTTGGGTAGGGCATTGGGGTTGTTGGTTGCGACTTGGTCGGCGAAGGAGCGCTGCAGTGGCTGGCGTTGAAGATGTTGTCGCACCGGGAAAGATGGGCGAGCGCGGATTGGAAGCGTGCGCAGAGCGCTGAAAGGGTTGAAAGGAGGCATTGTGGGTAGATATGAGGCGTGTATCGAGCGACTGGACATCGCGCAACGGCTATTGTGATGGAGGAAGTTCTGAGTCATGTAAAAGTTGCTTAGTCAGCCATCATACAGGAAGATGCACGTAATGCTCAGATAAAACGCTCAGGTCTATGTATGTACATCGAGAGGTATCAGATGAGGTTCGTCGTCGGTGAATGCTCTTCGCATCACTGTGCCTTGAAGCGCCCAGCCGCTCGAGCCGCGTCGTCGCCATCCTTGCGCTGCTTCCGCTGCCAGTCCAGCAACACCGGGACAAAGTGCCACAGGTCAAATTCAGGCCACAGTACATCCAAGAATCTCAGCTCAGTCGTCTCGTGACACTGCCATAGCATGAAGTCGCTCAAGCGACATACGCCAGAAGTTCGTATTAGTAGGTCAAGTGGGGGTGCGTCCGCGGTGTACATATTTTGCGTAAGTGTTTCTGCCGTGATCAACTCTGGATCTGGTAAGTGGTTCGTAGGCGCAGGTTTCAGTATCGGCGAAGTCGAGTGTGATGTGCGACTCGATGGTGCTTCGCCTAGTAGTGTGGAATTGTCCAGATCCGAGTTCGTGCTCGCCGAGTCCCCGTCGGAGACAACAATGTCGTCCTCTCGATGCGATTGCGTCAAGTCTCGTCTGGGTCGATTGTCCTCCTCCAGCACACTCTCCAGCCGTCTTGACTGGATATTCTGCCGAATATGACTTTCGCAGAACATCTTCTTCTTTTCCCTCGGCCGCTCTTCAGGCCGCAACGGCTCACTATACTGCCTCACCGTCTCCCTTACACTCTGGGTAATCTCCTCCCGGCTCGTATAAGGAAAGCACACGTTCAACACTGCCTTCACATTTCCCTTCGTCATCTCCACCGCTCGATCAATCTGCCTCAGCACATCGTCCCTGACCAAGCTCCGATCTCCCAGGATCCTCACTCTCGCTCCATACCGCTCCAGCAACTCTCCATGCCCAGACATAGCGACCAGCTTGGTCTTCGCCATGTCCATGAGCGCATCCACCTCCCACTTGCTGCGCTTGAAGTTCTCGATGCTGAACGCGTAGATGGTGACAACCTTAACGCCACTTTTATAGCATACTTCGAGAATCCTGGCCAGAGATTCGAAGCCGAGGTTGTGACCTTCTATCGTTTCAAGGGAGTGAGTCCGGGCATACCGCCTGTTGCCGTCCATTACGAAGGCGATGTGCTGGGGTATGGGACCGCATTGTAAGGAGCGGATTAGGAGATCGCGCGCGTAAGATATCGCGGTCTCGACTGGAGGGAGGGATAGGGCCCAGCGGCGGAGATGCGTGCCATAGGAGTTATGCGACATGATTGTTGGTGGGTGAGGGTGAGATTGTTGAGGTTGTTCGAAGGAGTGATGGGTGTGTTTTACAGTAAGGACAGTGAGATGCGCGAGGCCTACTTCCAGGGCGACTCCGTTATGTGGCTGAAGGTGTGCATTGCTGCTGCGGCTAGAGACAGGAAGGCCAGCTTGCGCGTCTCCCAAGAGGTTGTTCAACAAGCTTATCCTCAGGTCGCAAGGGCCAAAAGTGTTGACGGCTCGGCGAGCGACGGAAGGTTCGCCAAGGCGGTCACTTACCGGCCGCCGAGATGATCTGATAAGAGTCTGCAGGTGCACTTTCGACTTCATTCTCTTCATACATCAACCTCCTCTACTTCTCCATCACTGCGAGGGTTGCTTTTCCTACAGTGCTTATGACCGAGTAACCGCAGTATCTTAGGGGGCTGTAAAGTCCTTCGTCGCACCATGTAGGCTTGGGTGTTGCGGACCTCTCCTTCACCTACGTATCTTTTCGCCTCCCTGGCATACAAACCATGGAGTTCGCAGAGGCACAGGACCTCATCGGACAGCTGACCACAGGTTTCGACACATTACAAGAGGAGTACCAGAAGCTTGCAGGCCAGCATCAGGCACTCGAGCGCCAGTTGGAGACGGCAAGGACACAGGTATGCATCCCAATTCACAACCCAATTACGACACCTGGCACAGCAATCACTTCCGTGATGAAACAACTTAGCTCTAGAACGTAGCTCCAAGGAGCGTTGACGGCATTTTAATTAGACTCTGATAGTGATTGCTGTGTCCTGAAAGTCAACAGACTGTCTCATCTTGCAAGACCAATCAGCTGACAATCTTGCTACAGTACAACGAGCTCGCCAAGCTCTGCGGCAGCGCATCTCTTGCTACGCCACCGCTGAGTCTTACGTCCGCCTCCGACCCGCACACCGCCAATGGCGCAGATCCGTCCGCAGGCGATCTCATTGCTTTGCAAAGTGACTCAACGGCAGAGCAGGCTGCACGGCGAGTGCGCGACGCAAACTCTGCATCGCGGCATCTGCTGAGGAATTTCCCAAGCTCACGAGCGCCAAACGTGCAGATATGGGCTGGCTCTTCTGGGGAGGCGACAAATTCTGGGAGGTGCATGATGCCCTCCATTACTGAGTCGCCACTGGAGCGAGACTTCACTGTTGAAGGCACTCCCAGTAGACTTGGCTGTCCCTTCGCGAGTATGTCTGGAAGACCACTGTCGTCACACGCTGCCAGTGTCCTGAGCAGGTATAAGTCTGGCGGTAGCGCAGTGTCACCCGCAGATAGCATTGGGCCAGGACCTGTAAATCGCATCGATGGCCGTGTGAGCTTCAGTAGCCGCAGAGGAAGTCGTCGTGGTAGTATCGCAGATCCAATCGAGGCTGAGATATGCGGGCTCTCGGATCATCGAGACAGTGGGGATCCGACACTTGATGTCGAAGAACACAATGTCAACGTTGACATCGCTACAGGTGATGCGGAGGCAGGCGTATGCCCGATACGTTTCCTCGACCAACACTCACCGGAAGAGGTGGCCACATACTTCGAGAAGCACAAGCATCAATTGCCACGCAGTCACGAGATATGTGTCAAGCGCTACCAAACCAATGAAGCTCAAATCCGAGAACTCGACAGCAAGTACGGTAATCTCGTATCGATGATCCAGGGGCTGGGTGCCAAACACCAACCGATGCTGCCACAAGAGCCTGATGAGGCTGTTGACGTGGATGAAGTCACTGCTCTGGACGACGATGAGGCGGATAAAGTGCGTAGATGGGCCAGTCATGTGTCCTCGGCGCCGGTGGAGGCTATGGAACTCGAAGACGACGGCACGGACGAACCCCTCCCCGCGGAGGCTGGCGGAGAAGAGAGGCAGTCTCACTTCGAAAGACCACTACGCGACATTCGTGTCGGAGAGTCACCTTCGAGACCTTGGGGTCTCACAGTACCAGCTCGCTTTCTTGAGAAGGATGATCACGCGAACCAGCCCGATGTCGATCGTCGTGTGTCGGCATCGAAGCTTGACAATGCTACCGCCGCGACTATCGACCATAAAGCTGTACATACAGGGCCGAACACCAAACCGACGGGTGCGGCAAAATGTCCGTTCGACTTCAGCAAGTTACCGAGTGGGCCTCTGCCAGGACCAGATCTATCCCCGGCACCGCCAGCTGTCAGGACGGCCTCGTCTGGTGAACGACATGGCAACACGGCACCAGCATTCATTGCGCCTGGCATTGGGCCAGAACGGGACGGTCAGTCGGCAGCTATGCAACCACGTTCTGTCTTCATGGGACCCGTGTTCATCGGGTATAGTGCCGACGACGCTATACGAATACTGCGAGAGAGCGGCCTTGGTAACGGCACGCAGTAACGGCATTGTCTCACTATCTATCTTGAGCATCCCAAGCGTAGCAAGCACATTGCATTTCTCGTTCCAAAAACAGTAACTAGATTCTCCATGCAGTGATCAATGACACGCGAGTTAGCAACAGCCCTACGTCTATGTCTGCTCCAATGATTTGCCGCATCGACAACCAATATGTTTTGGGCTGAAGGTATGGGTCCAAGCTCATAAATGTCTGAACCTCGCTGTCAACATATATCCTGTACGGCGCTTTCCCACCGCAGTGTACGTATAATCTAAGGTATGCATCGGTCGGCCGACAAGTTCTTGATTCACAGCGTTCGAGTCATTCATTTACGCCTCAACCACAGCATATTGCGGCGCCTCGCCACTGCTCCTGGGTCCTTGCCGAGCGCCACGTGTGGAAGATGCGATGTTGTTCCAGACCAGGAAGATCGAACAAGCAGTACGAACATCCAGGCTAGCAATGCCACGAAGATGCAGTATACGCAAAATCGGTGTTCTGCCCGCCTTGCCAGCTTCTTCGAATGTGAAAGCATGGCAATGTTCGTATTCGAGCTTGAGTCTTCCTCTTTGAGGACGCTTCTGGACTCACATATGCTTGGCAGTGGTGCTATTGGGGTGTTTGAGCTGCAACATATAGTGCTTCAGGACCAGGAAGGGCATGCATTGCGATGCTGGTTCATATGCTTGCAAGCTTTAAGGATCGTGGACATGGATGCAAGCCCCGAGCCTCCGGTCGTCAGCCGGTCGAGACCTGTCGTCTCACCAGTCCAAGCCTTTCGACGACATGTGACCGAGTATCTAGCATTGTCTAGGACGTCAGGATCCATCAAGTCGCGTGCTCGCACAGGTTCACAGTCCGCCTCCCCGCACTGGCCGTCTACACGATACGGCCACCATCCTTGCTCAGTCCGGCTTGGCAGGCAATCTTCGACCAACACCTTCATTTGCAAGGAGATTCGTCGTGCTGTGCCATCTGAGCACGTACAGAAGACGGAGATGCCGGGCTGACCGGCCAATGAATCATGCAACAACGCGATGCGCCAAGCAGACCTCGCTCCTGGCCATCCTTCAAGCTTGCGGGAACCTATCAGGCACAATACCGATACACTGGGAATGCATCGAGACTGCAACTCCACAATCCCAAATGGACTGATCTGGAGATGCGGCTCAGCAATTGCAGGTCACGATGTGCCCAGGCGGGTGTTTACAGACACATTTGCGTTTGGGTGGCACGGCCGCGAGCGGGACCATAGAGACAAGACGGTAAAATGAGAGCCAAGTGCCCAGAGAAAGCTGGGCGTGCGAGTCGGAGCTCGTGGACTCGCAGCTGACACGCAAACGAGATTTGGATCTCTCGCTGTCGCACGATACTGGACCTCTAGAACGATGGTGTGCACGAATGCACGAATGCAAGATCCTGCTACCCGGATCCCAGTCTATAAGCCGTGCTGGTATGCGCCTGGCGCAATCCCTCCCGAAACATCCTCCCAGCATCACCACCCGTTGCATGCGGAGCCCCGCAAGCCTCGCCAGCGCTAGACTTGCTCGAGCCTAGCGGGCGATCCAAGCCTCATCTACCACGCCCAAAACGTGAGCTTGACATGCCTCCCTGCTAGATCTCTCGTGTAGCCGGGGCCTGGGCGAACGGCCTACCACGAGGTCGAGGAGAGCTTGGCTCAGAGATCAGCCTGATTTACTCCAGACGTCTCGAATGATGGATCCTTTGGCAGGCGGGCCGCATCGCCAGTATATCGTGGGAGTCACGTATATATTGTATATGCCTCTCGCGCTCCCTTCTGCACGTCTACTCACTCCTCTCTTGGACCCACCTTCACTTCACATCAGGACAGTTGGGCAAGATGGTCAAGGCTACTGAGAAGCTGTCCACGGCGGCGATGCAGAACGTTGCGGAGGTGCAGGCGATGGCACCTGAGCTGGAGAGGGTGGACTGGAAGAAGTCGCCTTCGCTCCGCAAGCTGTACTTCTACGCAGCTGTGCTGTGTGTGGCTTCCGCTACGACTGGTTACGATGGGTGAGTCGAGATGGAATCGCAGTGGGGCGCGCAAGGGCTAAGAATGCATACAGATCTATGTTGAACGCCATGCAGTTCTTCCCGACCTGGCAGACGTACATGGGCAACCCGACCTCCGTCACCCTCGGTCGCTTGTCCGCAATGTACAACATCGGTTCCATCGCTTCCCTCCCTGTCGTTCCTTGGGTCAGCGATCACTACGGTCGCCGTCTCCCGATCATTGTCGGTTGCTTCATCATGGTTGCCGCCGCAGCGATCCAGGCTGGTGCCATCAACTTGGCCATGTTCGAGGGTGCCCGTTTCTTCATGGGTTTCGGCAACTCCATGGCTCAGCTTTCCGCACCTCTTCTCCTCACCGAGATCTGTCATCCTCAGCATCGCGCCCGTGTCACAGCCGTCTACAACTGCTTGTGGAACGTCGGTGCTTTGATCTGCTCTTGGGTATCATTCGGCACACAGAACATTGGCAACGACTGGGCATGGAGGACACCAACTCTCCTCCAGGCACTGCCCTCCGTAATCCAGCTGATGTTCATCTGGACCATCCCAGAGTCCCCACGTTGGTTGATCTCCAAGGACCGCTCCCACGAGGCATTGGAGATGCTCGGCAAGTACCACACTGACGGCAATGTCGACCACCCGACTGTGCAATTCGAGTACGCCGAGATGAAGGAGACTCTTCGCCTCGAGTTCCTGTACAAAGAAGTCATCCAGCTACTTGGACTTCTTCAAGACCAAGGGCAACCGTTACCGTCTTATCCTCATCATCTCGCTCGGTCTGTTCTCGCAATGGTCCGGCAACGCGCTCTTCTCGTATTACGCCAACAAGGTCTATGCCGCCGCTGGTGTGTCTGACCCCAAGTCTGGTCTCGGTCTCGATGGTGGCAACAAGGTGTTGTCCCTCATCATTTCCATCTCCTGCGCCTTCTTGATTGACAAAGCCGGCCGCCGCCCGCTGTTCTTGGCTGCTACCGGTGGCATGTTCCTGATGTTCATGGGTGCTACCATCGCTGGCTCGCAGTACACTCGCACTGGCAACACTGGCGTCGGTATTGGTGTCATCACCTTCTTCTGGCTCCACGGTGTGGCTTACGCGTTCGCCTGGTCCGGTCTCCTCGTCGCCTACACTGTTGAGATCCTGCCTTACAAGCTTCGTGCTAAGGGTTTGATGGTACGTTCACAGTCACATCCACTCCACATCGAATCATAGCTAACATCACATCCAGATCATGAACTTGTCCGTTCAAGTCGCCCTCACCATCAACAACCAAGTCAACCCCATCCCCATGGACGGCGCCTGGAAGGGCTCCGAGTGGAAGCTTTACTGCGTCTACACCGTGTGGATCTTCCTCGAGCTGCTGTTCATCTACTTCCTCTACGTCGAGACGAAGGGTCCGACTCTTGAGGAGATTGCCCGCATCTTCGATGGTGAAAGCGCTGAGGTCGGACTTGCGGACACCAAGGATATGCCTGAGCTCAACGACGAGAGCTACTCGCACATGAAGGGTGCTGAGGCTGGTGCACACCACGATGAGATCCGGAGGTAGATTTTTTCATGGGAGGATACTTGTAGTCGGAGACGTGATAGCTTCTGCAAGATATTGTAATACGACTTCCGCTCACAGCATCACATCTGAATCTCACAGACATTTGCCGCATCATTTGTTGACCCGTGACCTTACCGCCAGCTCGTTGCACGTGACCTCACCCAGCCTATGATAAAGTGGTCCTCACATGACTCGCACTCTTGAACCCAAGAGACGTTGATTATTACTCGACTGTGATGCCTCTTCCACTCTCCTCATCTATTCAAAACCACCGCCCGCCATGGAGGCCCAAGGTATGAAGCGCAAGTTCGGCCAACCTTCTAATCACCCTCACAAAGCGCCCAAATTGGACTCCACGGCCAGCACCGGCGGGAAGATGACTTTTGCGCAGAAGATGATGGCCAAGATGGGCTACAAGGAGGGTCAAGGACTGGGTAAAGAGGGAGAGGGCATTATAAACCCCATTGAAGTCAAGCTGCGACCTCAAGGAGCCGGTGTGGGTACTGTAAAGGAGAAGACAGAGCAGTACAAGGAAGAGCAGCGGCGCAAGGCTGAGGCAAGAGGAGAGGAGTACGAGGGGAGCAGCGAGGAAGAGCGGAAGAAGAGAAAAGAGCGGAGGAAGAAGATTGGCGGTGGAGGGAGCGGGACCAGCACGCCTGGCAAGGGGAGGAAGAAAGTCAAGTACCGGACTGCGGCCGACGTGCAAGCTGCTGCACCCGGGCTGGAGGTACCGCAGCGGATGTTGAGCTCGATTCTGGACGCTACGGGAGGGGAGAGAAAGCTGCTGAGTAGTGCGGCGGGGCTGATGACGCCTACTGGCAATGAGCTGGGGACTTCGGAGGAAGAAAAGATTGCGAGAAGAGAGAGGCTGGAGCTGGAGGCGTTTGTGGAGAGTTGGCATGGGCTACAGGAGCAGAAAGTGTATCTTGAGGAGCATGAGGGGAGGCTTGCGATTGAAGCTGCGCAGAGGAAGGAGGAGTTGGAGAGGCTGGAGAAGTTAGTGCAGAGTGTGGAGAGCTTGAGTGTCTTGGAGCCTGGTACAGAGGGTGCTAACACGTGGAGCACCACGGTAGAGAAGTTGAGGACGTTGCAGGAAGCCTTCAAGCATGAGATCGACAAGTACGGGCTGCAAGAGGCAGCGGTTGGAGCTCTGCACCCACTGTTCAAGTTGCAGATGGACGCTTGGAGTCCGCTCGAAGACCCTGAACATCTGGTGGTTGATCTCCAGAGCGTCAAGATCTTGTTTGGACAGGGCCGTGACGATCTGGCCGTCTCCCATGGTATCCACGACCTCCACAACCCGTACTCGAAAGCACGGAAAGCGAAAAGCACATCCCCCTACGAAACAATGATGTACACCCTTTGGCTCCCCAAAGTCCGCACAGCGATCACAAATTGGTCTGTCCTCGACCGAGCACCTCTCGAGGTCCTGATCTCGGCTTGGCGTCCTCTTCTTCCAGCCTTCATCTACACCAACCTCATGGAGCAACTTCTGGTCCCCAAACTAACCACGGCCCTCGAATCTTGGGACCCTCGGCCTCGCACTCACCATCACAAGCCCAACCCGCTCAAGCAAGCACCACCACACACCTACCTCCTCCCCTGGCTGCAATACCTCCCGACCCAGCACTCAGACCCCTCAGCTTCAATCTCCCTCCTCTCAGACGTCAAGCGGAAGCTCCGCCGCGTCCTAGACACTTGGGACGCGTCCTTCGGTCTTCTGCCAGGCCTCCTCGACTGGCGCACAGTCTTCCCCACCGCTGACTTCGACACCATGTTATTACGCCATCTCCTCCCCCGTCTCGCGCTCCACTTGTCGGCGAAGCTAGACATCGATCCCTCGGATCAGGACCTCACGCCACTGGAGAACATCTTCATCTGGTCACCTTACTTTACGCCTACAGTCATGGCCCGGCTACTAATCGCCGAGTTCTTCCCTAAATGGCTGTCAACGTTGCATCTTTGGCTCACATCGCCAAGTGCGTCCTTCGGCGAGATAGGGGAGTGGTTGAAGTGGTGGCCGAATCAATTCCCTTCACCCCTCAGATCACACCCAGACATTCAAAGCGAGTTCAACAAGGGTAACACCATGGTCAACAGTGCGCTGGATCTTCTCGACAACGACCAACCCCTCTCCTTGCTGCCGCCGCCGGCCGCTGGACCCGCGAAACCAGTCACGATGCCTACTACGCGTGCGCCTGCGGCTGCTGCGACGCGAAAGGAGGACCTCGAGATCGATCTCCGCGGCGCAATCGAGGCTTGGTGCGCGGATGAGGATCTCTCACTCATACCTCTGCGTGAAGCGCATCCGGGTAACGGACTGCCGCTTTTCAGACTTACCGCCAGTGCCAGTGGTAAAGGCGGTGTTATCGTGTATCTGAAGGGCGATTTGGTGTGGGCGCAGAAGAAGAGCGATCGAACAACTTACGAGCCAGTCGAGCTGGGCGAACGGCTGGTGGAGAGAGCGGAGGGGAGATAACCGCGTGCGCGAATGCTGGATGAACGGCACTGGCAGGGCGGAGACATGGCTCAAAAGGTATGACTTCCCGATCGACTGTGATGTATGCTTGTGAGAACTACCAGTCCACGTCTTGTGGCTAATGAAGTGGGGAATGATGTTTAGGCACGAACGGTGAAGCGGATTTGCGTGGGAGACGCTACAGGGCCTAGTATTCGGACTTGCAGCTGGCAGAGGAGGGAAGCACGAGCTGCTGAAGCAGGAATGACAGAGGACACCACGGTTCCGCGACTCGGGCAGCATGGCTGGGTGTCTTAGGTCGCTTACACGTACAGACTCTCGAGGCTTTCTATGTGTAAATCCCTACCATCCCAGCTGACCCTCCATTGTGTTCTTTGAGGTTTTGTCCTAATCGTACACCTTCAGTCCGCGCTTCGAGCGCCTTCCCAACCCCTAGATGTCCACCTCTCCGCCGCAACCCCGACTGATGCCCACGATCGCCGGGCTCTTCACGCCCCAAGTCCCTGAGAAGTCACATCGCACATCAGCACAATCGTTCACACAAATTCCATCAATTCTGGCTCGCCTCTTTCTTTGCCATCCCATGTTCCTCCACGCTATGCAATGCTTAACACATGAACCTCTCCCCCATGCCATACTACACCGCAGCAGAAGAGGAGAGGAAAGAAGTCGTACTACCGCCTCGGTCATGGCCATGGCCGTGTCCATTGACCATAAGTCCATTTGCACTAACAGAGCTGTTCGCCGTGTGAGATGTGCTAGGGACGTTGGGCGTAAGCGTGCCGTTCGGACCCGGTGGAGCGCGAGTAGTAGAAGCTTCCCGTGAGGAAGGCGAAGGATGCGCGTGTCGGAGATGGCGGAGCTGCGTTTCGAGCGCGCGACGGTGGTCTTGCTCAGCCTGATAGACAGGGTCAGTATCAGGGTTCAGTAGATTGGAGACGAAGGGCGACTCACACGCAGAGCCCGTACGCCCTCGGCACGCGTCTCCCTCATCATCCGCTTGAACTCTTGCCGTAATACCATGACGCTTACGCCCTCGCCACCGGCGCGTCCCATGACACTCTCTCGCCCGCCCGGTCCAGCTGTAGCCGGACTCTTGATGCCCAGCCAGCGGACTTTCTCATCGCTCAGCTGGCCTTCAAGTGCTTCGACGCGGTCTCGCAATCCGTCAATCAGGTAGTCAAGTTGCGTGCGCTCGTGCTCGAGTTGCAGACTCTCCCTAGTCAGGTCTTGAAAGTCCGTCGTCAGGGCCATAAGCTCGGTCTCGAGCACTTTTGTCCGCTCGGTATCTTGCGGCGGAGCTGAGCGGAAGGTAGTGAGATCGCGCTCTAGCTCTGCATTCGCTGACCGCAGTGAAGCGACTTCGGCAGCGACAGCGATATTGCGTTGGTTCAGCGCCTGGACTTCACTCGCCTGCGCTTCCTTAGCGCGCTCTGCACGTGAACCATAGGCGCCGTCGAGCTCCGCTTTGGCCATTGCTAGCTCCGTCGTAAGGCGCACGACTTCGTTCTCGAGATTCTCCATTTCTGTCGAGACCGTGATGTGCTTTGACTCGGCGGCTGCGCGCGCGGAGTTTGCGGCGGTGATTTGGGTCGTGAGATCGGCATGTTTGGCCTCTGATCGTTTGAGCTGCGCATCGGACTCAACTGTGAAGATACGGGCGTCGTCGATGAGTTCCGCGACTTGGGCCTCGAGATCGTCCACCTTCTCCTGCAGAGCTGCGGCAGTGGACTGGTGATCTTGCAGTGCTCGAGTCATCTCTTCGCGCTCTGCGCCCTTGGTATCGGCTGTGCGGCGAAGCTGCTCGAGCTCGTTCTCGACGTTCAGGAACTCGGCGCGGAGATGACCGACTTCGCTCTCAGATCGTGTGTGGTTCGCCATGGCATTTGCGAGCTCATCTTGCAGGGACCCATGTGTGGCCACCAGACTCGCGTTCTTAGTGTTCAGCTCCTCCATCTGCCTGTCCTTCTCTGCGTCCGACTTGCCATTGAGCTCTCGCTGCTGCTGCACCTGGCGTCGTAGGATGTCGTGCTGCTCACGTGCAGACATAGCACGATCGAATAGGTGCTGCACTCTCGAGTTGAAAGCTGGCAGTGAGAATGACTCCTTTGCGGAGACCACAGGCGCTGCGTCGTCAGCGTTGGAGGTGTCCTCTGCATCTATACCACGAGCACTTGAGGTATCACTTTGCAAGATCTCCCACAACCCACCCAGCGTGGCGTCATACTCGTTGACTTTCTTCGTGTGAAATGCAAGCTTGCCATTCGCTTCTTCGATCTCTCGAGCAGCGCCAGTCCGTGCGCCCTCGAGCTCCCGCGAAGCATGCTGCCCGCTCTCTCGCGCCTCTCGCAGATCATCGTTGTGCTGTCGAAGAAGGTGCTCAACATTACCAAGACACTCCTCAAGGTACGCCAGCTGCGGCTGGTAGTCTTGACCCGTGACTTCGGGCGGCTGTTGCAAATCTGGCAGCATCGCAGCTGACGAAAGAAGCAGAGTGTTGTGCAGCTGGGTATTCAGGCCCTCGAGCTGCTCCTCGACGCTGCTCACTGTTCGATGCGTGTGTTCTTCTACACGTGCTAGATGCGTTGAGGTCTCATGCTGCTCCTGCTGCAGATGTCGCAGATTGTTCTCGAGACGATCAAAGTCAGTCGTCAGCTTGCCAGCAGGATCATCGCGGTCCACTTGCCCGTAGCGTGGCTCGGGCGGAACTTCGACACCCCTTGACCTGCCCGCCTCACTGATCACACTTCGTAACTGATCGTTGAGCTGCTCAAGTCGCATCTGCATGCCATGTAGCTGCTGTTCGTGCTCTTCCTGTAGCTTCCGCGATGTGGCGCGCTTCTGCAAGCGATTGCTGGATTGCACGGGCGCGCCGCACAGGATGTCTCTTATGCCATCAAACTCGTCCGGGGAGTACATGCTAGATGCTCGGCTGTCTCTCTCACGCTCGTGGTCGAAGTGTCCGTTGGTCGCAGCCTCGGCGTGCTCGTCCTTGTTCTCAGCCAAGACAGCTGCAGTGTGCTGCAAGAGTTTGCGCTCCACGATCTGTCGCCGATCCAGCAGCTGTTTTATCGTCTCGTTCAACTCATCGACCTTGCGCGTGCTGCTAGCCACCTCCTCCTCGGCTTGCCCAAGAGACTAACTCTCGATGCTTGAGCTACTGGGCCGTCTCTGGCCTAAGAGACTCCGACGAGGCCTCTTAGGACTGTCAGGACTTTGTGGTGTGTCTGCCCTGCCTTTGCTGCTGCTAGAGGAGTACAGCCTCGTCAAGTTCTGCGCAGCATCTCTGACTTTGCTCTCGAAGGCCAATTGCCGTTGCGCAGCTTCGAGTCTCGTTCGCAAGCGATCTGCCTCTTTCTTCAGCGCATCGACCTCCTGGATCGTAAGCACCTCATAGCCTTGCGTGTCTAGTAGCGCAGTCTCGCGGAGCAGGTGCTTGGTCACAGGGTCTTGCTCTTGACTTCGGACGCGGGTGTCAAGACTGATCTGATGGCTCGGTCTCTCCTCTAGCGGTGTGTTGTAGTCGATATTGCCGTTCGCGTACCCATTGGTCTGCGCGTGAACGGGATTAGGCTTCCACCCGGCTGAGTTGGTGCGATTCGTGGATGAGTATGCCCCGCACCCTTCGTCGTCATGTCCACCATACGCGCCATTCGCCATGGAAGGCATATCCTGTTCGTAGTGCTGCTGATCAGCCTGACTTTGGGAGAGTGTCCAGCTCGTGCTATTAGGCGCTGCCGAGACCTTCAGCCCCGTGCGGCGCATGCGTGCGGCATTGGTGGGAGGCACGGTATGACTGCAAGAGCACTAGATCGTAGGTTCATGAATCATGGAATAGCGACCTGCTCTGCAGTGTTCACTCTTGACTGTTGTGTCTCCTGCTCAGTCGAGTGCGGATGTTGGCCGTGTCGCTGCGACCCGTGCTCCACCCTGGTACGCGTCGCCGTAAGGAGCCGTAGATGCACGTATCTCGCAGTGTAGTAAATGAGCGTGGTGGCAGTGAAGCCAGAGATGTTCAGGTCAGTCTCAGGCACAGGGAACAGGTCCAGGAGAGAAAGGATGGGCATCCAGAAGTCAGCAAAGAGTCGAGTGGACGTGTTTCACGACTCGTCGTCCGCTGCATGACGCCAATCAGCATTCGCGGTCCGGCCAGCTGGGAAGCAGCCGCGAGAGACACGCTAGCGGATGCGCGGAAAAGGGACCGCGACAGCTAACATCTCGTTTGAATGCCGGTCTTACTCGGCACATATGCGCGATGGACTAGTGATATATAGATGGGCTTCCTCAGGCTTGCAGTATGCGCCGCGCTGATGAGCAGTGATCTCACGTGTCGACGAGGGATTTGACTGGCGGAGCTATTGTCGGGACCATCTCTCGCACACCGTGAAGGGGCGAAGTCTCCAGGCTATGGCGATGATCCTGCAGACACCTTAGGGCGACAGACCATGCCGCGCACTGCAATCACAACGCAACCACGTTCGTGCAGCTTATTGATATTCAAGGCTGATGCATACCTTTTGAGGGAGACTCTGCGCCGTGCAAAACTAGTGTGCAGCATACTGTACGCAACATATCATCTCCAAAGCCCTGAGCCTTCGGCCGAGCCATCCATCACACAGATGATACGGGACTCGCACATCGCAGCGTTCCTAGCCATCGCTGACCATGACCCCAAGTAACACTACACACCCCCGGTCAATCCGTCCACTGTTGCCTTTTGGCCTGCCGCGCGCCCACATGCTGCAACATTGAAAAGCCATCGGCAACCTATCTCGTCTCCGGGCAGATCTCTCACCCACACTCCACATACTCCGAGCTCCGATCGCCTCGATCAGATAAGAAAGTCCCCCAAGCCAGCCCACCCATCCCAATGGCACCACCCCCCAGCACTCGCAAAATGACCACCTTCCTCCGCGCAATCACTTCGCGCTTCACCACACCCTCCGCCTCTTCCAGCGACCTCACCTCCTTGCGTTCAGATGGCTTGCTCACTGCAAAGACACCCGCTCGTCTGTTCCCAACCACAACTGCAGAGGTAGACGGCGAGGATTGCTTGCACGACTGCGAAAGCTGCTCTACCCATCTTCCGAGAAAGTGGGACATTGATGAAGATGACAAGCTGTACGGCAATATCAAAGGCTGGCAACGGCATCTGCTAGTTGCGACGGGGAAGACGGATTGGGTGCGCGATGTCGAGGATGAGAAGGGGAGTGTGATGGAGGCTGTGGGAAAGGCTGCGAGTGCTGTGCAAGGCGGCAGGTTGATGCTGAGTGCGAGTAATATCCCGTTGCCGGATGGGAGGGAGGTTAGCGATGAGGATGGGATGGGGATCTATGGGCCAGAACGGCGAACGAGTGTGCTGGTGCTGCCCGCTTGGAAATGGGTGGACGGCGTGAGGCCTGGGGATGTGGAAGGGTTGATCAAGGGAGTGGTGAACACGGCGCCCACGAATACATCCTCTCTCGTCGCGGTGCGTACGAACGGGATACCCAACGGCGCGACCAACGGCACAGCCTCAAACGGCGACACACATTCCGAACCCGACACCTCATCACCACCCCTCACACTCCCACCCGGCCTCTCCCTCCGCCCCTGCACCCACAAATACCTCATTCTTCTCTGCTCCCAAGCCACCCGCGACGCCCGCTGCGGCCAATCCGCGCCCCTAATCCGTCGCGAACTCGAACGTCATCTCCGACCTCTGAATCTCTACCGGGATCTCCACGATAGCCGACCGGGCGGCGTGGGCATATACTTCATAAGTCATGTGGGCGGGCATAAGTATAGTGCTAACATGATGATTTATCGAAGAGCGGAAGGACATGAGATTGACGGGGCGGGGCAGTGTATTTGGTTGGCGAGAGTGCGGCCAGAGGATTGCGAGAACATTGTACGGTATACGGTGTTGCAAGGGAAAGTTGTGAAGCCTGAACGGCAATTGAGGGGAGGGTTTGATCGGGAGCGGGGGGTCGTGAGTTGGTGAAACTGTGTGTTTGGGTGGCAAAGGTCGGGGTCTACAATGCATATAGACATCGACATAGAGCGTTCATACATGGCTGGCGTATAGAAGAGTGTCAGAATCAAGTCGCTTCACCCATCACAACGTTCGTCTTCCCATCAAAGGTCTCATACTTCCACTCCCGGAACTTCCCTTCTAGCAGCCCTCGCTGCTTCTCCCACGTCGGCCCAACATCCAGTAACTTAAGCTCCTTCACCGTCACCTTCCCAGCGTTCATCACATACCCCCACTCAAACCCCAGCACCGGCTTGATCGTCTTCGTCATCACTGCATCCTCCAAGTACGCCAGAAACGAATGACACGTCCAGTCCAACCTCTCGCTCCGATCAGACCGGAACGGCGCATCGAACAACTGCGCCTCGGGCCCAAACCAGATGAATGGCGACCCTGAGCCCTCCGTGATAGGCAGTGGATCGTGCTCCCATTTCGTCTCAACTTCTGACCCCTTGAAGTCCTGATAGATAAACTGGATCCAGCCGTAGGTCGCTGCGTAGCCTACGTCCTCTGTGCAATGTAGCTTCGCCGTCGTAACGGGAAAATCCAAGTAGACCTCCCGTGGGAAGGCCTTCGTGGGGAAGAGCAGAGGATGACCCACTGTTGAAGGGGAGGTGTTGGGGTGGGTTGTTATGGTGAGGTGGGTTTTGTGGCGGGAGGGGAGGGTGAAGGAGAGGGAGAGGGATTGGGTGGTTGGGTGGGGAGGCGAGAGAGACATGGTGAGGTGGATGTAGGGGAGGAGGGGAGAGGAGGGAAAGGGAACGGGGCTGTCTTATACTAGGTCTACGCAGAGATGCGTTTCGCGCGAGCAGAGCACAGCACTCGCATACGTGAAGTGAGTGTCTGTGATGCGAGTCCGAGACGCGGAGTTCATATTTGATCCGCAAGAGGAGCTCAGTCGAGCTTGATGAGCAATCAAGCCTGTCCATAGGAGGATATGGGTTTCGGGATTGAAAGATAATCCATTGCATTCCGAAGAGGTGTGTGCAATCATGTCTTGATGTGATAGCTGATGTTGCGAATGCTGGAGATGCGTCTGTGAGATGCGTCGCCAAGTAGGCATCTCGAGCGACGATTTGATCAAGCTTGATGGCTCTGATCAAGCTCCCTGATCAAGCTTGACGGATTTGATAAAACCGCCAGAATACTAGCGCCGGATGTAGCCGGCCAATCAACACGCTGACTGTACACACTCGAACCACACGGGAATCTTAGCCCCTCTCCTACGCACAGCCTGCGTATATACTTGAAATGTACGACGACAGACCAGCTAACGCAGCACTCACGTCGAACAGCAGCGTTGATGTGCGCTTGGATGTGGCTCGGAGTCACAATGCTATAAACGTCGTCAATGACCTTGCCGCATCGTTGCCAAGTGTATAGAAGCCAATAACGGCAAGAATGTTGGTACCATAGGTGCGAGGTGAATACTGTGATTGTGTCTATTCCAGAATCAAGACAACGATGGCAAGCCGCTGCATTTTCCTCACTGGTGCACCGGAAGCCGAGCGACTGGACTGGAGTGAAGCGACTTTAATGTCTGCAAGCGACCTGTCCCGCAACAGGGCGCAACTTGGCTCCTCAGCACCGACGGTCAGATGGCGAGCTGTGGATATGGCCGCACCAGATGTCCGCGAGCAAGCCTTAGTCGACGGGTCTGATCTCCCATCAGAGATCGGCGCCCTGATCCCCGACCTCGAGGACGCAGATTTCATGGATCACTCCTTCGCGATCCTGCAGGACCCTAGTATGGTAGCCACAGACGTGACAGACGCCACTTTCATGACCGCGACTAGCTTTTCGTCAACAATGCCGTCGCCCACGGTCGTCCAGTCAGGATCACTCACCGCGAATGGTCTACAGTCCGCGCTGAGCATTGCAGACCTTCGAGGACTTCCTAGCCCAGCCACTCTACTATCGCTGCATCCCCAGACTCCGACGGTGAACCTACTCTGCGCAGTCATCTCGCTGTCGCCCACGAGGACTGTGCGGCTTAGGCGTCACCCAGGTAGGGAGATGGAAGTCATAGATCTTCTGCTCGGCGACGAAACGCGCGCAGGCTTCAGCATTAGCTGCTGGCTGCAACCTGCTGATTCGCAAGCTAAGTATGGAGGCGAAGACAGCGAGCTGCGTACTTCTCTATCGGGGCTACAGGCTGGTGATGTGGTGATTGTGCGAAATGTTGCATTGAGTGTGTTCAGGAACTGCGTGTACGGGCAGACGCTGCCGAGGTGGCGGGTAGGAGCGGGTGTTACGGCTGTAGTGAAGATAGTCAACGAACTGAGCTTGGAAGCGGAGATGGCGAGGAAAGCGGAAAGGGTCAGAGTGTGGGCGGGAACTTTTGTCGGACGGCCCGTCGGACGTAGGAAGGATGCTGCGCAGGAAGTCGATAGCACACGAGGAACAAGGGCAAACAGAGAAGAGCTGCCACCCGATACTCAAGACTAGACTGATCTCTTGCGGATCCTATGAAGCATGAGCAGTCCTGCTCTGGGCAGTAACGGACGCCGACTTGGGCTGACCGCACAAACGTGCCACCGTGCCACTCAACTTGACTTGACCGCACCATGGTGTTTCCCACTACTTCTCGCTCTTGCAGAATTCCCACGCTGCCTTGCCCTTCTCCTCTGCCTGTTTCACACATTTCACCCACTCCTCCTCTCCTGGCTTCTTACCATTTTCTGGCTTATCGTCCTTGCAAGCATAGGCCTGATGCTTGCGCTGGAAGGAAACACTTTCGCCATAGCAGATGAGATACATAGCCTTCGCACAGTACTTCAATGATGGGCACCTCGCCTTCTCCTTGGGAACAGGGGAGAGATGCGCAAGTTCGGCCAGTGCTATGAGCGTGTGTATACCGACGAAACGTGCGCAGCTGTGCGGACCATGAATGATCTCACAGTACGATGAGGATTTCGCGTAGGCAATGTGGACCTGTAGGGCGAGGGACAGACATGCGTGCAGGTAGTTAGAGGCTTTGGCTCGCGCGCTTGCGGAGGCGCGATTCCAGGCGGGGATGCTCGGGCCCAGAGTCATGTGAGCCAGATTCAACAGCGGTCCAGAGAGGCATGGTGCAGGTAGAGCCTGGTCTGCGTAGAGTTTGGAGGGATAGGCGAGGTGCAAGTGGTTGTGGAAGGTACGGAGGGTGGTCTTGCTGTGCTTTGCCAAGTCCAGGCTGGGAAGATTCGCAATGCGTATGTCGAGCTTGTCGAGGATCCTGCGCGAGGAGATCTGAGTGAGGGTGAGCTCGCATTCGGGTTCGCACAGCGGGCAATGGCACACGAAACCGTTTTCGGCGAGACTTTTCAAACGCTCGTCGAAGGTCTGATTGGGAGGAGCGTAGGAGATGGTCAGCTCCTCGTCCGCAGCGAGTGGGCGTGCGGCGCGCACGACCATGACGTTGCTGATCCAGCTCCACTGAGCATTAGGCACACATGAGTGGTTGAAGCGGGGTCCTTCGAGCCAGATGCCAAGGCACTGCTGTTCGGGCTTGAATGACCACTTGATTACGTGCTCGTCTGGACAGCTGGGATCGAATACGTCGTGTTGCACATGGCATGCGCCAACGAACGTTGAGTGAGCGTTACGGATGTGGATTCGTTGTGCCCTATCGCTGCGAATGTGTCAGTGTACGGACCAAGGAGCGTGCATCTGAGCAACATACGTTTCGAACGTAGGCGTTCCGCTGACTTTGACAGGTGGACCATCACGAGCTCCACTGCACAAGCTGAACAGATCACGGAGATGTGCCGGCTCGGTCACAGCCTTGTCTGCCAACTTGTCAAGCAAAGTCATCAATCTGTTCTTGATTGCTGGGTGGCGAGGGTTCGTGTGCCTGAGGTTCTCGCTACCGGCATGCTCTCCCGGCTGCGTAAGCGCGAATGCTTTCTCAACAAGTAAGAGGCTTCCCGGAAAGGCACTCGACTTCAAGAACAGCCCGATACCGGACAATGCGCCGGTGCGCTGCTCAATCCCAGCCGCGTATCTCTGCGATGTCATGGATTGTGATCGCTCGGTCGGCTTTCTGCACAAGGCCATCGATGTCATAGTCGCCGAGGAGGTGCTCATTGAGACGCTTCTGGGTTTCTGGAACAAGACCGAGCTGTCTAGTGCGATCCGGATCAATCGTCTCCAACTCACGCGCCTTTCTATGAGCTAATCCCCAGTCCTCCATCCTGGTCAATGCAGCGTAGATAAGGCGAAGGAGTTGCGCGCCGTTTCCGGGTGTGGCGGCTTTGGTAGTGCTGAGGGTCTGAAGCGCATCTCCGTAGTGGTTGCAGCGAATGTAAGCAAAAGCTTCTTTGACCATTGCTTTGTCGTGATCAGCAGCGTTTGATGCAGACACTCTGGCGCATCTGTAGCTGAAAGACAGTCAGTACAACGTATTCAGACCCTGGGTGTGGCTCGTACAAATGTGCAGCTGCCAGAGGAGCGTTTTTCAGCAGAGCTGCGTTACCGAAACCCATACAATCTAGCATGTTCGGTATTGCGCATGCAACGTGGTCGGATACATGTCCCCCGAGGATTTACTGGAGGCAGAAGAACATGTCTGTCGGATGCCAGACGCAGATTGCCAGTTTGCCGTTCTCAGCCTTGTGGAACGCTGGCTCCCTGATCTCAATGAGAGTGCCGACCGGTAACGTTGTAGATGTGCGGCCGAAAGGATAGGAGACTAGGGACCACACTAGGATGTCCTCGTCTCCACGACAAGTCAAATACACTCCTTTGCCGTACGTCGTACTTAGCGTCCGAAGTCGCAGTCGACGACCTGCATGTCGTTGTCCGGCTACCAGTTCCGAGACCTTCGTGGGAACGAGCGAGTCCAAAGTCTTCAGTGACGGTCCATAACTCTCCTTTTCGCTGAAAACAGCGTTGTAACCTCTGTATTGCGTTTGGATATGTCCGGTAGCATCGTTAATGCTCAGGCCCTTTATGTCTGGCGTGGCCATGTTCGGCATAGCCATTTGGAGTTTGTGGCAAGTTGGATGTCCGGTCCTCGGATCTTGTACGACTGAGTGATGTCGGAGTGAAGCGTCGAAGCAAACAAAGTGAAGCAGGGACCCTGCATGCGCAAACACCTTACACTGCTCGCTCCTTCCACTACTTTCGAAACAAGACCACGTGATCAGAAGCTCTTCAGGTGAGCCGCCATTACTTGCAGCCCTTATTGCGCCGCCTCTTTTGCCTTGCCGGCAACGGGCGCCTCATCAATGAACGACGGCACTCCTCCAGAGTCCTGTAGATAACTTGGCATCTCCCCCTCTCCAATCCCCTCAGCTCCGAAGTCGACCTCCTCCCCAAGCGCCTCCAATTCGGCATCCAGCTCGGCCTCATCAACATCCTCCGGTACCTCATAACTCCGACTTATGCTCTCCTGTATGTCATTGCCGATGTCCATGAGATCAGCCATCTCGTCCTGCATCCTCTCGATCTTGTCGATGTCGACCTTGCCATATTGCTTCTTGAGTTCCTTCTGAGTCGTCTTCATGGCGTCTACTGTGGCCATGGTGTTCTTGAGATTGTCCTGCATCATGCCTGCCTGCTCCATGTTCCAGCTTTGTTGCTGGAGTTGGTCCTTTTGGGACTCGTACATCTTGCGCTGCTGGAGGATCTTGATGGCTTTCTGCTTGATCGCCGTCTTGCCCGGACCATCGCGCATACGAGATAGGCGCTGTTGATGCGTTGAGAGCTCAGCATTCAGCTTGGCAAGCTTCACGTCGATCGATTCGATGCGGGTATCAACCTGCTCTTTTGTCAGTCTACGTCCGAGCGTCTCATATGGACTGATCTCACATTAGATATGGCCGAGTTGAGGGTAGGTTTTGGCGCGTTGGACTTCGCGCCGAATAATCGATTCATGGCAACGAGTCCAGAGCAAGAAAGGCGGATCGGTGTGGTGGTCCGGAGTGCACTGAACAATCTGTTGAAGCGAAGATCGAATACAGCTAGCTATGATGCTTCAATAGGGACTGAATCGCTTCATCTGCCTGAGCTGCCCATCCAAAGTCGCTGCCTTCAGTGTAAGTACATACAGCGGAATTGCTCCCGAGTTCCCCGAGCCTGCCACAACCAAACCTTACATCAGCGTCATCTTCAATAATCTTCACGTGTGGCACAGGACATCCTCCGACATCCATCAAAGGCAGTAGATGACTGGTGAGGAGCACGATATTCTATTGATCGAAGTTGCTGCAGCATCGATGGCTCATCGTGAATGACTTAACCGCCGGTTACTCAGTCGAGGCTGTGCTGGTATGCGGCGCAGTCTGCACATTAGCAATACATGTAGCCATGTAGGTATGTAGCAAGCACTCGTACTGCTTCCAAGCGTCTCTTTCCTACGGTCTCCTACATCGAAGCTACAGCTCCAGCGAGATGGCGCATCAAGCCCACAACATCCCCTGGAATACGCTAGTCTCCCACTTCCACTACATCGAGATGCCGGGCAGTGATCCCGATATATATGGGCTTGACAAGCCAGATCAGCGAGTCGCGATACTATCCTTCGCACGTGCATTTGCGGACAACGTTCGTACGTACGCTGCAGTCGAACGGAAGAAGTATGCGACTCCTGCCGAGTATCGTCGACGCGCTGCGACTTGGAAGAAGCCAGACAGAAGATCCGACAACGACAGTGAAGTAATACTGCCTAAGGCAAAACCAGGCAAAGTCATAGAGACTAAGAAGGTCTTCTCCGATGCCCAGCGTGAAACATGGAGCAAGCGCAACGACAACTTCAATGGGGCCCTTGGGCTCAGGCGAAGTACGCAGTACATCGATGAGTGGATCCTTGGGGACAAGCAATGGTCCGAAGTCGATGATTCCGGCGATCCAGGTTCTGCTACGGCTAGGGATCGTGCGCGGGATCGTTGGGTAGGAGATTGGACGGACACCATCAAAGGCGTGATGATGGAGGGTGCGCTTGTGTTGACGCCGCTGCATGAGAGGCAGACTGAGCGCAAGAAGTCAGATCCTCCACACCTACAACATATGGACACTCTATTTCTGCTCGCCCATCACCCGCAGGTCCACCTGATACCCTGGACAAGCGAATATGATGGGTGCTGTGGGTTGGAGAGTGGCCTTGTCTGCATTACCCAATCGACTTTGACTGGCTATCTGTACCTTAATATGCTCTTTGCATTGCGAGAAGCGGGCTCCCCAGTCTGCAATCTGACGGACTGTGTCATTGACCGATCGTGGGAGAATCGTGCTCGCGGCCGATGTAGGAAGTTTCTACAACCGAGACCGAAGTACATGAACACAGGAAGCTGGAACAGGTTGCTTATCGAGACTTGCAAAGACCACGAACACCACTCAGAGATCATGATGTTCGAACCATTCTTCTATCCACAACTAGGGACCGGTGCCTGGGCTGAGGTAGAGAAGAACGGGCTGGCACTCCCCAGATGCGACACCACCCGTTTCGAAGAGGCAGACATCATGACCGCTTGTGACTCGCATTCCAACGTTGATGAGAAGGATCCTCTTGCGACACTAGGTAGCCCAGAATCTCTTCGGGAGTTCCTCCGCGGACTCTGGAAGATCCTGATCAATCACGAGATGTTGTGGACAGACCAGGGCCACTCGCCGAGATGGGAAACCATGGTCGCAGATGCGTTGGAGCAATGTTTCTACCGCTTCAACGGCAAGAGCAGAACCTTCCGCAATTCGCTGCTATGGGACAGTTATGAAGAGCGTTGCGTACTTGGTATGAAAGACCTCTTTCATCCGGAGTCGTGCAGGCGGAAATGGGCTGAGTATAATGACGAAGAAGCGATACAAGAGCAGGCTTTGGCGAACAGTGAGCCAGATAGAAAAGGGAGCATTGTGAAGCCCAGGAGGGAGGGCAAACGGCGAGTCATATTGGAGGCGCATGGCAGCAGGTGACGCTGCCGTTGCTCTTCTATTCAGCCCGTAGCTGACGCGTTCCTGGCCAGTTTAGCTGCACCCGCGCCAATCGTCGGGTCTACATATCGCTGTCCGATGAGAGACAATCCATTCGTCTCACCTATTTGGTACATTCGACGCCTTCAGCATTGCGCTCCTTCGTGTTGATGACTGCATGCTCCCGATCGTTCGAGGCCCCCAGTCGTGATCGCGTCGCTATTGCCCGCTTCCCAGCAGATCCGCCAATCGACTCGTTATACTTGCGTTTGACGGCGTCTCGTTGAGCGCCTCGTGCCATGCGCGGTGATTACGAAGTGGAGGAGCGTATGGAATAGAGGCGTGGAGTGGATAGTGTTTCCAGCTCGGGCCTCCTCCGGCTCCGTGCGTGAGGAACTAGTATTCCAAGTGCGTCCGAGGAACGTCCGCCCTTGTAACCAGACCAGCATCTACTGGTCATCAGCGCATAGAGCTGCATGGCGATGACCTCTGCGGACCGCGCGCACAAATGCTGGGCCGCCTCGACTTGCTCCGGCAACTTCCACACCGCAGCACATCATCAATGCAGTCCAGACTGAGTTTGATCTATGGCGGGGTTTGACGGCCAAGAGATGATGCGGAGAAGGGCCGAAGTCGATCATGCTTTGGTTGGGGAAATATTCTGGAAGCACGCTAGAACGACTTCTAGCTTGGCATTTCTCGTCGCCCACTGCAGAGAGTTTCTCCTAGCCTATCGTGGAGCTCCAGGATGTTTCCCCGATGTCTGGTTTGGCTACCTCATGCAGATTTAACGACAGTCATTGGAGCTTGATTGCAGTATGCGCTTTGAAGCTCACAGCGCGGGGGAGATCTCGTGAGCTGTTGATGTGTGCGAGCCCTGGAGATCGACCGAGCATCGTAAGCAATACAGTATCGATTCGGACGGAGCGGTGCCGATGAAGCTGTGGTATCGATGAGGCAGAGGAGCACCGTGTGGCGATCATCCGCGCCCAACGTGCCGACCGCGCACAGTCCCCGGCCATCACATCGTGTGTCATTCGTGCTTGCACCAAACACTCGACCGCTCAACCCCAGGAGTCGAGATCACGCAAGCGGCCGCTAGTCCTCCCCATGATGTCCACCGCGGGACTCCATGGGCACCAAAGAGGACCCATATTGCTGCCAATTCCTCGCACGTGAGTGGCTGGCATGCCCAACGGGCCGATTGATGCCAGCGGTCGGCCTGATTCTCCGGTCTCTAACCCCGGCATAGCAATGCTAGACCCGAACTTTGGTGGGGATCCACCTGCATAGTTCGACGTAGCTGCAACTCTCACAGAGCCTCGATGCAGCTAGACGACACGCCATGCACACCACCTATCGCAAGGGCGCTGGGATGGCCAAGCGAAGGGATCTCGTGAGGTGTCGACAGTCTCATTATAAGATCTCCGTGATCTCCCAGTCATGAGACACATCACACAGCGCACCGCGAACTCTCATCATCAATAGCATTCTTTGCCGACCGGTCCCTATACCTTCGCCCCGCGCACAGCATCTCTAGTCCGTGAGCATCCGAGTTCGCCTCCTTCGCAAGCTTCCCTCTGAATCCAGTCGACAACAACGACTGCGCCGCACACCCGACCACACTCTCTGCAACAGTCGCAATGGCTGGCGGCGTGCCCATCAATGTGGCACCTGTCCAGGGAGGCTTCCTCACCGGCAGGGCGCTGATCTTGCCCCTCTCGCTCATCATCTCGCTCTTCTTCCTCTGGGGCTTCAGTTACGGCCTGCTCGATGTCCTCAACAAGCATTTTCAGACGGTCCTTGGCGTTACGAAGCTGGAATCGACGGGTCTCCAGGTCATGTACTTCGGTGGCGGTTACTTGCTCGGCTCGCCGGTCGCAGCTGAGGTGCTCAAGCGCAAGGGCTACAAGGTCACGATCCTGATGGGTCTCACACTCTACTCGCTCGGCGCGATCTTCTTCTGGCCAGTTGCACACTACTCGACCCCCCAGAACCAGAAGGCCAGCTTCGGTGGCTTCTTGGTCTGCACATGGGTCATTGCTTGCGGTCTTGCGACCCTCGAGACGTCCGCAAACTCGTACGCTGTGGTCATTGGTGACCCAGCATTGGCGTCCGCCCGTCTGCAATTCTGCCAGTCGTGGAATGGTAAGTTCAACTTTGTGTCCCCGAATTTGCGTCAAGGCTAACAATCTCTCAGGCGTCGCATCCTTCGTTGGACCGCTCATCGCATCCAAGGCTTTCTTCTCCGGCGAGAACGCGAACTCCCTTGTGAATGTCCAGTACGTTTACCTCGCAGTCGCCTGTGCTGGTGCAGCAGTCGGTGTCATGTTCCTGGTCGTCAAGATGCCCGAGGTCGCAGAGCAGACAACTCGCCGCGGCTCAGTCGTGGATGACAGCACGGTCGAGCTCGCCATCGGCAACGACGGCCAGGTCATTGGTTCCGGCCCTCTCTACAAGCAATACAACATGATCTTCGGCTTCTGCACGCAGTTCTGCTACGTCGGCGCCCAGGTTACCTGCGCTACCTTCTTCATCAACTACGCCACCGACGCTTCCGGCTACACTTCGGCAGAGGCCTCGCAGATGTTGTCGTATGCGCTCATCACATTCACCGTTGGCCGCTTCGTCGCGACTGCAATCGCAACTGTCCTGGAGCCGAACTTCATGCTGATGGTCTACGCTGCGTTTGCCATTGCCTTGACCGCCTACGTCTCTAACGGCACTGGTACTCCCGGCGTTGCAGTCCTGATTGTCGTGTTCTTCTTCATGGCTCCCATGTACCCAACGATCTTCACCCTGGGTACTGCCAACCTTGGTCGCCACACACGCCGTGGTGCCGGTATCCTCGTCATGGGGGTATCCGGTGGCGCCGTATTTCCCCCAATCCAGGGCGCTGTTGCCGATCACGGCGGAACCAAGATCTCCTACGTCGTCCCGACTGTCGGCTTCGTCTTTGTCCTGGCCTACGCCGCATTCCACTGGTACAGCCATGGCTTCCATGTTCTCCGTGTCAAGGGCGAGAAGGTTATTGCCACTTCGCTCGAGGGCGGTGCCGTTGGCGGTGTCATTGCTACCACGCACTACGATGAGAAGAGGTTGTCGGTCGCCGCCGTTGAGAATGTCAGGCGAGCGTCGATCGGTGATGTGACTGTCAAAGGTGCCACTGGTGGTATCAACCACGGTGGCAAGGCTGAGGACTTCCGCAGGGGTTCGATTTTGTGAAGGATGCACAGGGGAGGAGCAATCGCTTCGCTCATGATAGGGAGGAGAGATGATTCACGATACCACATTTGATTTGGAAGGTTGTTTTGCTGGACTTGCACATAGCTCTGTACAGATCAACATACCAATCTACTACAAACATCTGCTACACTTGAATCGTTTGCCTATCAAGTGAACAGGCCTAGATTTTTTCGAATCAAGTACCTTCCGCCCTCGCGCTTCCTCATTAGACTGGATGTTCGCACTTCGCTAATGAATCGGAACTCAATCCTCTGGCCATGAGCCTGGCAGCAGCAAGTTGACCGATGTCGGCCGAGGCTTTCTTTCCTTACTCGGTAGCCCCGTGTGAGAGTTGCTAGCTGGATCCTGTAACATGTCCTGAACGTCATTCCTACCCAGGTCTGAACCGTTACAAGTAAACTTGTCGTTCGATTCTGTTACACTGCTCTGGACGACCGCTGTACTCTCAAGCTCAACACAATCTGCTGGATGCAACATCGGATCGACAGCAACGCCTGACGTGCTCGGCGCCGCCAAGCTTGGGTACTCATCGTGTACCGTTATGGCCTCATGGTGGACTTGTTGCAGGGCAGGTTCAAGTGTCGAATGTTTGCTTTCCGAATCGAGTCGTAGCGTCGTCAGCACGTCTGCAGCCCATGCGCCGCTAGGAAGCTGCACGGATCGTGCAGGACTGAGTGATCTCGAAATCGTGCTCTCAAGCGATACCTGAGCAGCCGGAGCACTTGCCGGTCGTAATGACTCCTCGCTGATCAGATCCATGCGCTGCGCCAGCTTTGCCCGTTCTACAACGGCATCGCCTGGCAGCTCGTCGACTTCTGACTCTGCTCTCTGCTCGCTGAGCCAGGGTGTGATGTGATTCGGGGTGGTAACAGTACCTCGTCTCTCGGGATTCTTCTTCTTGATTTCGTTGGCGGCTGAGGATCGTCTTAAAAGCCTACGGAAGCGCTCGCGAAGTTTGAGTGCCATCTTGTGAGTGCATCGATGGACCTGAGGGGGCTATTGATGCCGGCCTCAATGGAGTAGGTGATGGTGTATATACCGGGACAATGTGAGAGATGAGAGAAGTGACAGGAAAGACAGTAAGTTGTGTAACATCCTTACCGTCGTGAATGATCCTTGCGCCCAAAGGCGTAGCCGTGGAGTCACATGTTGTTTGTTCTCGATCTGAGTAGTCACTACATGTTCCTGTTGCGGATCCATCTTGGAATATCAGCGAGCCAGATCATGGAGCCCCGCATAGGTGTTCGAATGCGTGCGAATCCATATCGTCGCCCCTGATGTCAACACCATGTTCGCGGAACCCAAAATTACGGCTGGCGAATCGAGACTTCAATGCCTGATGTGACGGTGCTGCCGCCAGAATCCTGAGCAATAGCCTTCATGTCGCCGAAAGTCTGCAAGTTGGACGAAGCCTGTACGAGTGGATCTGATCTGGAGTCAGAATTGGGATTGAAGGCATGGAGACTTTGATGCATTGCAAGCCAAGTAGGAGATACACACGGAGTTGAAGATGCTCCCGGAGTTCGAGAAAAGTGGGGCCCTCTGGAAGCGAAGGACAAGGGAGCTGAGGCGGCAGGAAGATGAGCTACATATTAGACGCCCAGGGCTTCGTGCGCCTCTCGTCTTTCCTCTTAGTGAATCGAAAGTCGAAGGAGGCTTAACGATGCGTTACTTGCCATTCTGCGCCTGTGTCGTCGGTGTTGTTGCCGCTAAGTGCTATGATCCCAGCCCAGCGTTTCCAGTACCTACTTGGGGCAAGGTAAGTCATTGACGTAGACTCGAGCAAGCCGTCACGAACAGTACTCATACATTTTTGCTGTTAGTCAGGGCCTACTCTGCCAAAATCCGCTTTCGAGGCAATCGAGCAGCTTATAGAGGAAGCAGTCAATGGCAGCTTCAAGACCTCGTCCTTCTCTGTTGAAGTGACGTCCAACACGGATACGCTATGGTCATATCATCGCTCAGCCAGCATACATGACAAGAAACGTCCAGGCGTAACGAAGGTCGATAGCGAGAGCCAGTACCGTATCGCATCGATCACGAAGACGTTTACGACACTTGCCATCCTCTACCAGCATGCAGCCGGCAACCTCTCGCTGGACGACAGCATATTAGACCATCTACCTGAGCTACAAGGCAAGGACTATGGCACACTACCGCTGAAAGACATCACGCTTCGGATTCTGGCCAGCCAACTCTCTGGCATACCGCGCGAATTTGCTTTCGCCGATGTGCTCCTCACGGGCGGCGTCGACCCCCTGGATTTTGGACTTCCACCAGTCTCAAGGAGTGTACTGAATCCATGCTACAGCGAGCCCGGTGCGCCGGAATGCGATCGCGCTGATCTGATCCACGAGCTTATCAAGATGAAGCCGATCTTCGCGCCCAACCAGCAATCGACGTATTCCAACCTTGCTTTCGACTTGCTAGGGCTTGCAATCGAGTCTTCTACTGGTCTGAATTACTCCACTTACATCGAAAAAGCGATCTTCGCACCCTTGAATATGACTTTTGCCTCGCTGGAAACACCACCCAATGACGACCACGCAGTGCTCCCTGTTGGCGGCAACTACTGGGGCGAAGAAGAAAGCGTCCAACGCCCTACAGGCGGCATCTACGCTAGTTCATCCGACATGAGCAAGTATCTCCGCTACGTTCTCACTCACTACAACGCCATCGCCAAAGGCATCAACTGGTTCATGCCCGCAAGCTGGTCAACAGGCATGAACACCTTTTATGGCATGCCCTGGGAGATCGCGCGCTCAGACAAGATTTTGCTGGACAGTAATCGCCCAGTGACTTTGGTGACCAAAGGTGGCGCGCTGCCCGGTTATTTCTCCATCATTGTCATGCTCCCCGAGTATGGTCTCGGCCTCACGATACTGGTAGGCGGCGACAGCAACCTCATGCCCATCCTAGAAGAAGCCATTACCGTTCCATTGATCCGCTCAGCCGAGGCAGCGATCTGGGAGAATATCAATACCACCATAGCAGGGTCATACATCGCCACGACTCCCTCTCTAAACTCTAGCTTCGCCCTTGAAGCAACCCCATCCTCCGGTCTAAGACTCACGACCTTCATCTCCAACTCCACCGACTTCCTCCATGACATTCTCCCCATCATCGCAGGCGAGTTCCTCGGCAGTGACGCTAACACTCCCTACCGCATCCAGCTCACGCCAACACTGCTATACAAGAACGAGACCACCCAGTCTGGCGAGATCTGGCGTATGTTGCTCATGAGCGATCACGTAAAGAGCAAGACAAATGTGTGGGAGTACTTCTGTCACACTGATGTTGACCCGCTATCTTACGCGGGGTTGCCGATCAATGAGGTGGTCTTCTGGCATGAGAAGGGGATTGTGGAGTTGCCGGCTTGGAAATTGACTTTGGAACCGGCGAAGGTAGAGGAGAGGAGGGAAGGGTTAATTGTGCAGGCAAGGGGTGACCTATGAAGGTGTATGGAGATGGTGTGACTCACGGTCTGTCGCAGCGTGCGCAGGTACTTGATCTATGCTACCATATTCGCTTTGCAGCCATCATGTATCTACCCACGCCCTCAAGATCATCAGCCGCGCCTTTGTCGGCCTTTGCCTTTGCCTCTCGTTCTCTCAGGTTCCGCAATGCGTCCGGGTCGTCATCGTAGATCCATCTCCGCTTCTCTTCACCTACTTCTACGACACCCCAGCCGCCTACACGCTTGCCTTTCGTGTTGGTACTATCGCGCTCGCGTGATTTCATACCAACGTAGCGCCGTCTTGAGAAGCTGAGCAGTGCCATGCCGAGGACAAGCTTGAAAGCGAGTAGAATGAGGTACAAGACCAAGAAGAAAATAGCCATGGTAGCGAGTGCGATTGCGTCGTCAAGCGACCAGGGCAAGGCTGCGGTGCTTGTCTCACTTCCGGTACCGAACGAAGAGCGTCCAATTGCGCGACGGAAGATGTGATCAATATGCTCGATCGCAGCCATTGTAGCGGAGCTGGTTGCCGTCGTGGCGTCTTCCAATGACACTGAAGTCGCTGTCGAAGGCATGATGAGAGGTATGTGCGTCGCAATGAACATACTATACGTCTGCATGCTGGCCCGAATGAAGAGACAGCTGAGTGGTATGACTGGCAAGCCAAGACGCTTCGTCAAATTCTGGTCAGCAAATGCGTGAGAGTAGTAGTCCTTGGCCAAGACGTCGAGAAAGCGGCCGTAGATCGCAGGCTTGACATTGTTGAACTTTGTGATGTAGGCATGCTTCAGCCAGTCTACAAGCATCTCACTACCAAGGACAATGAGGAATGGTCCAAGGACTTCACCCGTCCATCGCGGCGTCAAAGTGAACGCGCGGGGGATTATGCTTGCTTTGCTCGGAAATGCAGTAGAGTCCGCGGAATTCGCAGATGTCGAGGTGAGGGCGTTGAAGGATGCTGTGATACCTCCAACTTCAACGATGTTGCGGAGGGCGATGACGAGAAGCATCAACCAGAGCTGGAAGCGCTCGACGACGTCTGCGCAGGTCAGCTGAAAGAGGTTCTCCTTCTCGAACTTCTTGAAGACGGTGCTCTTGATCTCAACAAATTGATTGCTCATTAGTAGAGTCAACAACGCATTCGAGTACGAGTTCACTGCCACATTGAGCGTGACGACCTGATATAGAAGAGCAGTCGCATGTACAACATTGTATACTAGAGCGAGCATGAACATCCAGAAGGGCCGGATGATCTTGCTTCGGCCGTCTGAACTTCTCTCAAGAGTCTCCTTTGAGAATAGACACTCCAGTATGTCCTGTCCAAGCGCAGAGAATAGGCGATCGAACACCTCGAGAACATTATAGATTACGTACAACTTGATTGCAGCTTGGCCTCGAATGGAGTGATACATCCGACTTGCGTCGAAGCGTAGTAGAATGAGACAGCTGATGATGATCAGTGCGCCTTGTAGCAGGTCTGCCTTGTGATTCGGGAGCAGCGCAGAAGGTACTGATCTGGATCGCCGGTGCCGGAAGCCAGATCGCGTCTTCGCCCTTGTTGCCTGCTCGACGTGCGGTGCAAGGTCTGGCCGCGGTGACTTTTGGGCACCTACGTCTAATGCTGATGCTCGACGCGACTTACTGCCGTTGACTAGGGACGGTCGCTGAGTGCCTTGATCTACACTCATACGGCGACGCTGCCACACACGACCGAGACCTTGGTAGACGAAGGCACTCAGGCTTCGCGTTTCCGAGACAGCAACACGCCACCAGTACTGAACCAGAATCAGGATCGCCTTCAAGAAACGCAAGGGTAAGATAGTGAACGTGTACAGCCAGGAATCCAGACACGCCAGCGCGCCGAAGACCAGTACCTGTTCGACCTGCGGCGGGATGAGTAAAAAGTTAAGAAGCCGCTCGAACTTGACCTGCGAAGACTCGTATGGAAAGTCACTGCTCACTGGTCGGTGTATGTAGAGCGGCGATGGCTTACTCGACGAAAGCTCCAGCTGCAAGTATGTGGGAAGTGAAAGTGGCGGTAGTGGGATGACTGCAGGCATAGGTGATGGTAGGGGCGCACGAGCCGACTTGGGATGCAGCGGCTCGTCTCCGTCAAGGTGCGAGGGTCTGCGGTCGATCTTGATTGCCTGAGGTCTCACATCTCTGGCAGTGATTTTCTGCGGAACGTTAGGTGACGATGCGGAGCGCGCAGCTTTCCTGCGGCGAGCTTCTAGTGTGATGCTTTGTGTTGTTGCAGGCTCGGGCAGAGTGGGTGGCAGATTAAAGAGGTGATTGCCACTTGGACCTGTCACACTGCCGTCTGCCACAGCCTTCGCTTCGGTCCAGTTTGGTAATGATTCATCTGACGAGAGGGACTCGTGACTGATCCCCAATCCATTGGGTGGTAGTTGAGGAATATCGTCGGGTACCGGAGTCGCCAACCTCATCGGTATTGAGCCAGGCGACGAAACAAGCTCGAAAATTTGTGCTGGTGACATTTTCGAGGCTTTCGGCGTGTCGTGATTGTTAGTCCTGGGCGATCGCACCGTACCATCCTCGACTCCATCATCTAATACGGCGACGGGTGAAAACAGCTCTCGAGGAGGATCTGACCGCTGAGTTCCATCGGGTCGTGACAAGCCGTTAGGCGGGTTGCCACCTCCACTGAATACATCGTCGAGTCCGCGGTCACCATGCTCGCTTATCGGCGTCAAGGCTGGTGTGACCAGCTGCCCATTTGGCAGCGGGTTACGCGAACCCTCATGGCCGCTGTTGCGTGTGCCAAACTCATGCGAGCCGTTCATCGCGCATTGGTACGCTCCATAGCATGCTAGGCAGACCCTACGCTGGCAGCAATCCTATCTGAGTGGGATCGGAAGGAAATATTCGCGTCGCAAATGAGAGAGATGAGGTCGACGCGGACGGACTTCACCTCAAGCATGTCTTGGCGTACATATGCGTGGCCAGCGATGCCTATAATCATTATACATAATCCATGTAAACCACCCGTATGCAATGCAGTTGTTTGTCACTCACAGTATATGCTCTGTCAATGCTGATATACGGATACTCGAACTCTTCGGATAATCGCCAGACCTCATTACGATCCCGATAAGCTGCGATACTACAGTCCTCGACCGAATGTCTGGCTACGAAGGTAAGCAATGGAAGCCAATGCACAGATGACCTGGACCAACTAACATGCATTCTAGTTGAGCACGGCATCAAGCCACCCACAACTCCTCAAACCCCTCCCCGTCGCCCAGACCTCAGCACCTTCTTCTCCGCCCTCTCCCAGGTCGACACCTCCGGCTCCCGCCAACCCCAAAATGCAAACTCCATACCCCTCCCCACAGACGTCTCCGCAGCCTACCGCCTCCTCGCAAATGCGTTCGACATGATGCGCGGAGGTGGTAGCTCCGCCTCAAACCTCCCACACGACGAGCTTATGGAATCCCTGATCTCATCACTGATGGAGAATGCCGAGCACCCACCCACAGAAGTCCAAGGCGTGCCGGATGAATTCATCTCGGAGTTGGAGCGCGTGCCAAAGGGGAAGCTGACGGAGGACATGAGTTGTCCGATCTGCGGGAACCCGTTCTTGGACGACAAGTACCCTCTCGTGGTGAGGCTGCCGTGTCACAAGGATCATTTGTTCGATCTGGAGTGCATTGAGCCATGGTTGAAGCTGCAGCCTACTTGCCCACTGGATCGAAAGACGATTTGGAAGAAGAAAGAGGCACCCAAGAAGGAGGAGTTGGAAGACGGGGAGGAGGAGTTCGATGATATGTATGCTTAATGACATGAGACGGCTGCTGAAGGCATGTGTGGGATTAGCAAGGCGTTGAAGTGTGCATAGGGACTCAATTGCATGTATAATGACTTCCCAAGGCTCTTCTACTACCGATGTACAGTGCTCATAACTTTTTCCCATCATACTCTCATGTGCCGAGCTGACTCGAGAGATAGGTCTCCACCTAGTTAATTGCGACGTTGTACCCAGTCGTGAGCAGCTTCGCACTACTCCCAGTGAAAACCTCTGTTCCAGCCTGGAAATTTTGCAAATACAAACTCATGCTGAACCCATTGCTCGCATAATTTGTCGCAAGATACTTATAGAACGCGAGCTACGACAACATTAGCATCTATCGGCATACCAGAGACCGCCAGATGAACTTACGAAGTCACCGCTATACGTCGTAGCGGCACGACTGTGCGCGACGAACGAGTACACCTTGACATTCCCGTTCAGACCGTAGGCAAGGTCGAATGCCGTGCCGCCGATGATGGGCGTGGCGATTGGAGTGAAGGGGTAGCCGTTGGCGCACAGTGGGCTTACGCTCGTACCGCCATAGAGGCCGAGCCAGACCATGACTTCGAAGAGATTTGCGCCGTTGGCGGTGCTGCCGACGAAGGTATCGTGTGCCGCTATTGAACTGGTCAGGCGACCTGTATCCAAGCGAACTGTACCCACGAGAAATGCACTCACCATTGGCCCTCAGATTTGTCCCAGTATAAGTCCAGTTCCATGCCGTCGGCATACTAGTATACGCACTCAGCTGCTTCTGCGCAAAGCCTCTCTGGACATTGGTGTAGCTCTTGCTGCAATCTTTCGTCAGCCCCTCGTCACAACCTCCCTTCTCCACTCTCTCAAAGACTGGACTCACACATTCGTGTTCCCTCCACTCCACGTCCATGTCGTGTCCCAAGCGATCGTGTTGCCGGTCAGACTTAGTGTCTCAGCACACTGCGAGCCGGTGCCGTAACTCCAGCCCCAGCCATTGGTGGCGAGTGTGTAGGGTCCGGAGGATTGTGTTTGATACTGCCCGCATTGCTGGGCGCGCTTGGCCAGCTCAGGCTCGGCCTCTTGGGTCGGGTGAGCTAGGGTGGTGAGAGAAAGGAGGGCTAGCAGAGCGGTGTATGACGAAGGCATCGTGATGAGACTCGATAATGGGAAGTGAGACAGGTGCTGGCTGAGTGTACTGAACCTGTACTATGGTGTATACTGAACGGTCGGAGCGCAGGGAACGAGGGATGTCGCGATACTTGTACCTATACTCATGGTCTGGATGAACATCGACCAGACAATGGGTGCTCAATGACCGGCTGCAGGATGACGATCAAGGGAAGACGTTCGCACCCTTACAAGTGGTAGCGATGGTGGCAATCCATTCTCAGACCCTCGCCCGCCGTCACCTACCACCAAGTCCAACCCAGCGTCTTGCGACAAAACGATCGTCAGTAGCACGGCTGGCTTCTGCCGTCCAAGAACTGCAGGGCACCTCCCAGCTCGCCAGGAGTAGACCAGGAGGACAATCCACTCGCCCTGCCGCACTATGACTTGCATGTGAGTGTCACACCATCTCATCATGCCGATGAGATGCCCTACTCACCTTCATCGGAAAATACACCGGCTACTGGTCTCGCCTTCGGTTACTGCACCAGCATGCTGCACGAGCGGCACGATATATTGCATCTGCAGCTCGTGGTCAGCGGCTGTCTGTATCACGATAACGCTGCAGACCCGGTAGGTGGAAGCTTGTACACCTCTTCGGTAGGCTTCCAATCCTGCGTTAGCCATAAAAGATATGAAGGTGTGCTGGGGTAGTAGATGTATGGAATGTTCGGCTACCCTATATCGTGAGAGGCCAAAGTGGATGTAAGTGGCCGATCTCTCTATCTGTCTATGCACTCAGCTGTCATAACCAACATTTCGTTCTCGTGGCCCTGCAGCGTATATAGTGTATGGTCAAAGTCTTTATGCTCTGCCGATGAGTTCTGGCACATCAAGAGCGGGCATTGCGCCGGCTTTGCCGCGGCCACCGAATCCCCAGCGAATCTTCATTAGAGTGTCAGCTTTGCTACATCAGTGCTGAGAGTAGTATCGCGAGAACTTACCTGATTCGGCATCTGCACCTGCTGCTTGAGATCGTCCGCCCACGCGAATACCAAGCCAGGGTTCTTCTGGAAGCCTCTGCCAACGATCACGAGGTCCAAACCCTCTTTCTCGAGTAGCTCGTTCGCAAGCTCAGCAGAATCGATGCTGCCCACACTGGCCACGGCCATCTTGCTCCCCACGGCCCTCTTGATCTTGATCGCAAATGGCGCCTGGTACGCCGGCTTTGCGTGCGGGTGTTGCTTGGGGTGGTTGCCACCGGTGCTCACATCTAGTAAATCCACGCCACGCTCGGCCAAGAGAGGTGCTAGCTTCACGCTGTCGTCGCCTGTCCAGGACTCCTTGATCTCATCTACCTCCTCGAGCCAGTCTGTGGCGCTCAGGCGGAGGAACAAAGGCATGTCCTTGGGGATTTGAGCGCGAGTCTGCTCAACGAGCTCGAGAGTCAGGCGCGTACGATTCTCGAAGCTGCCACCGTATTTGTCCGTGCGCGTGTTTGAGACGGGCGAGAGAAAGGAGTGGAGGAGGTAGCCGTGAGCCTTTACACCTTCATTAGCGACCTGTCATTCGGCTGACCTGAAGATTTCCCTAGTGAGCAACTTACGTTATGTATCTCAACAGCATCAAACCCACACTCCAACGCCCTCGCCACAGCATCCTTGAAAGCCTTCTTGAACTCCTCGATCTGCTGCAAACTCATCTCCTTCACGTCCGCATGTTTCTCATTCCAAGGTATCGCACTCGCTCCCCAGACATCCTTCGGCCATCCATTCAGCTCCTCACCAGCAACATCCCCTGAGCTCAGCCAAGGTGCAACCGTACTCGCCTTCCTGCCCGCGTGCGCCAACTGAATGATAATCTTCTGGTTCTGGCTGTGCGCGAACTCCACTACCTTCTTGATAGGCTCAATCTGGCTGTCCTTCCACAATCCCACATCCTCCGGCGTGATGCGGCCATTGGCCGTCACGGCCGTGGCTTCTATGCAGCTGATTCCTGGGCCTCGCGATACGATGCCGCCGATGTGCGCAGCGTGCCAGGGCGTATAGTGTCCGTCGGGAGCGGAGTATTGGCACAAGGGAGAGAGCATTATGCGGTTCTGGAGGGTCAGGCCGCGGAGCTTGAGAGGTCGGAAGAGCTTGGGGACTGAGGAGGGCTCCTGGCCATCGGGGATGAGGGCGGTGCCGGCTGGGGGGTCTTGGAGGGGTGTGAAATAAGAGACACCGGGGGCGGCTTCGTTCACATTATGAGGCTCGGGGTGCTGAGCTTCTTCGATGTTGTGATGGGACATGATTGCGGTGTTGGGGAGGGGAATGGATAATTTGGAAATAGATGAAAGGAGTGAGAGGGAGAGGAAATTGTGAGGGGAGAGACAAGGGACTTATAACTCTACCATAGTCCATTCGCCCTAGCTTACAAAGTTCCAATCGCTCCAGGGACGTCGTCACAGTCGTCCATGTCGCGTCATTCTCGTAGTGGCATGCAGGTGGGTAGGAAAAGTCTCGGCCCAAACATGGATCCATTGGCATTCTTTGTAAGCCGCCACTCCCGCAATAGGCGGCTGCATCGCGGAACCGCCTGAAATGTCGACCTGCACAGCGAGGCCTTGGCTGACCGTGAGATAACAGACGCTTCAGACGATACAAACGGCTTTGGAAGCCGTACAGCCGTTCTGGTCACGAACGGAGGCCCGAATCGCAACTCAACGGCAGACAAGCCCAGTCCAGGCCTCAATGCTATCAGATTCAATTCGCAGATACGACGGGCAAGAATGGGATCTGTGTGGGTACACAACAATTCAATACCACCACATCCCATCTCCTCTAATCATCCCCCATACTAAAATCCCCCTCCCCATCCCCTCCCCGCTCCCCTCCCCTCCTCTCCTCCTCCTCCCTCTCCCTCGCAATCCCAATCTCCCACCTCGCTTTCTGAATCCCCCTCAATGCCCCAAAAATCTCACCTGCCTCCTGCACAGATCGCCCCAGCAGCAACTCGCAATCGGGCTTGTTAGCCAGCAACCCCAGGCCCTCCACAGCCGCGTGCGCGAAAGGTAGAACGTCGGCGAAGAAGTGATCTGGTAGGCGAAGGAGCGGGAATGGGGATTGAGAGGGGTGGGAGAGGAGTTCGGCGGTAAAGGTCAGCTGCTCGAATATGTTGGCGAGAGGGGAGTCTGGTTCTTGTGATAGGGCGAGTAGCTCGGCGGGGGAGATGAAATTTATAACCCAGGCGTGCGTGTGGTCTGCGGCGTCTTTCAGGCACTTGTGGATAGCGGCTGCCATGGTTTTGAATGTCGTGTTTGGGCCGTAAAATGGATTCCTCGGGCTGGGCGACCAATCCGCGATCGGGGACTCTAGAGGCTCGGGCACCTGATCGCAGCCGGCCATTGAGACGTCGGCGAAGCCGCCTGCTGTGGGCGTGCTAGGACTGTAGCCCTCCATGTTGCCGGCGCTCATCACGGCCTTCAACCTCGACCCCGGACCTGGCAACTTCAGCCCCGAGGGTTTTGTTCTCGTTGGACCTGCTGGCGATGACGGAGAAGCTGGGGTAGGCGATGAAGCGGCCTCTGCCTCCTGAGCATCAAACTCAGCTTTTAGCAGTGCTTCAAGCTCATCCGTATCCACCGGGTCCTCGACAACAGGCGACAGCACTGGCCGCTGGCCTGCCGCTCGTCGCGTCGATGGTCGGAGAGCGAGGATGCGGCGGTTGGGGAATTGGTAGCTGAATCCGTTCTGGTCGGCCATCATTCAGCAATGATCTTGGGTAGATGGATTTCGTGGTTTTGGTGGCTTAGCGGAAGAGGGTCACGAGTCGCAGACTAACGTGAACGGTACTTTTTGGGTGGTGAATTGTGAGGGCCCGTGTAGCAGCGAGGCTGCAGGTATTCGAAGCCATGTGGTCGGGGAGATTCGACGCGTGGCGGTCTTTATTCGTGCGCGTGTTTGGCTTTGAGGGGGTCAAAGGGCATTGTGAGCGGTGCCGAGGGAGACTGACTTCCTTTATTGGCCGCGATATACCAGTGCTGGCGTGGAGGCATCGCCGATGCAGGCTATGGTACCGTGGTGACGTGAGCAGATCGGTAACATACACTTGGTCAGTCGACGGGATCGCGAGAGAACGATGATGAAGCCCCGAGGGGCGGTCAGAATGGTAAGCTTGATGGGGTATATACATATTCACCACGGTAGGGGTAGTGTACACAGACTCAATGGAAAGGGTATACAAAGCGCCACATCTCAGTCATACAAAGTCATCACAGCTCTCCTTTCGCTCGAAAGCAGCAATCCCTCAGAACCGCCCCTGCCACCTCCCATCGCCCGTCCCCGCTCTGCTGATCTGCTGTGGTGGCGGCGTAGGTTCGTCATCCCCATACCCATCCAAGAAGTCCGAGTACCCAATTGTCTCCCTCTGCTGCTGTTGCTGTGTCGGAGGTGCTGTCACACTCCGTTGTGGGACTTGCGGCTCAACGTGGCCAAAGTAGTTTCCATCGCTCCCTGGTCCGCCGGCAACAGTGACACTGCGCTGCGGACCCGCTTGGTGCACGGATGTGCTAGCCTGGCTGCGGATGCTAGGATTGAATGCCACGAAGCCGCCCGCCGAGGCAGGTGTGGCCGCGCGCGAGGGTTGAGGGAGCATTTCGTAGCTATTCTGGTGGGTCATGGGAGGCGCTGACTGAGGCGCGGCTGGGGAGAAGGGGCGGGCAAAGTTGTTTTCTGAGGGCTGGCGATGTTGTTGCGGCCCTTGTGTTGGCCGTGGGCAAGTGGCGTTCTGACTATACTGGGAAGCTGATGTTTGCTGGCGTGACATAGGAGGTGCACGACTTTGGTACGAAGCCTGGCTATCTTGCCTGCTTGGGGCGGTGGCGAAGGAACCGAATGTATTTTGACGTACCGGATGAGGGTAACTGCCATCGTGGGGTGATATTGGTGTATGCGCTGATCGTGGCTCTGGGTCGTAGCTCATGCCAGTGTTCGTTCGGACTGGCATCCTCGGGCCAACGGGCTGGCGTTGTCCGTTTATTTGGCTCATCGGACTGTATGGACGATCCTGCGCCGGTGTCTGCATGCGTGACATCGGCGTATAAGATCTCTGCGTGCCCATGGAGCTTTGTGTGATGTTCCTGCTGGGCATTGGCCGATCATAAGATGCATTCGAGTCCTGGCGACTGAAGGCGGTCGGCGGCCGCGACGGCATGTCCTCTGCAACATCTCCAGCGTAGCCAGCATTCGACAACAAAGGCGCATTCGAGGCGTAGCTTGCATTCGACCAGCCAGATGCTTGAGTACCTGACCTGCTTGGAGCTGGACGTTGAGCGCCAAGGTCCGGAAGGGTTGGCTTCCGATCCATTGGACCGCCATCGTTGTGTGTGGGAGGTCTACTGTCGTATGGCGGAAGCGTAGATATAGTCGTGGAAGTATTCTGCCGTGCCAGACCGAATTCAGGCAGCTTGCCATCGCCCTTGGTACCAGTTGTGTCACCCAGCTGTGGCAATGTCGGCTGTCGAACAATCTTTGGTGCCATCGGTGGCAGCTCGCCAGTCTTCTGCCTCTTGAGGTCTGCCTTGTGCTCAGCCTTGCGCTTTAGCCTGTCTTCTTCCTCAATTGCAGCCTTGACCTTGACTTCGACAATCTTCTCGAGTCTCTTATCGATCTTCCGCCTGCAGTAGATGCTCAGTCTGCCATCACTCTGAGGGACATGGTGCCAAATGAACGTAATGTAGAATATCGCTGCAGCAATCAGGCAAAGTGCACTGAAGACCCAGATGGTGGCAGTGAACAGCATCGTCAACATAGTGATGGCTTGCACTTTGCTGGTGTCGAACATGGTCTGCACGTTCTGCCAGAAGGATTCGATGGATGAGTGATCCTTCATGGCGCCACCGAACAGATCGGATCTGGCTGCAGCATACAGTGTCATCCCATTGATGACTTGGCGAGGTCCTTCGGCTAGGATGACGCGAACGGCACCCTTGAACTCGAAGTATACAAAGAAGGCAATGTAGTCCGTTCCTTTCTTGCTTGTCGTAAGAGCGCTGAAGACGAGGAAACGTCGCCATCCTTTCGGACGCATGCTCTGCAGTGAGACAGCTACTGGGTCCATGTAGCTCTCTGCCACGCCTCCTCTTTTGATGACGCGAATCGCGCGGATCCACTCGACGACTGCGAGTGCCCATGAAAAGATGATACAGCCGGCGAAGATCCAGCGACTGTACTTGATATCGAGAACGGGCTCAATCTTGGACGTCCAATGGTTGAAGGCAAGCAAGTTCACTGCTGTGAAGGTGTCTGCAGCGTAGACGGCTACTGAGACGAGTGCCATGAACCAGAGCCACATGTACGCGAGTGTGTTCCATGATGAAGTTGACTTGAAGTCGGACAGTGTGATGTAGTCCCATTTCTGACTCTGCTCGGTTGGGCCTTTCTCGCGGTCGCCGCCGCAGCCCATGATCAGTGAAAATGTATTATGTTTGGGTCGCTAAGTTTTGGGTATCATATGGTGTGTGCTCAGGCCTGCTGAGACTTGGGCAGATATTGCGTGGTGGTGAGTGTCGAGGCAAAGGATTGCCCGACTGGCGATTGCGGTGATCTCTGGCCAGCAGAGCACGCTAGGAAGTCGGTGAGGGAGTGCCCAAGGACTCCTTGCTAGTGAGTGTGTGAGGCACACGACAATAAGTACGTGGCGCTCAGTCAATGAGTGACAGTGATCGGTCTGTGAGGTTGGATCGGAATGCGCTGTCGCATCCTCGGTTGGTCCTAGATCCTTTGTCCGGGGCCACAATGCCTTCGTTGGGCCAGACAAGGAAGCCGAGATGAGCGTCGTAGCAGTCGCTGGCTGCTTAGTACTCTCAATCGTATGAGCGTGCAATACGCCCCGCGATCCTTGGGTAGGGAGGAGATGGTCGGAGACACTGCGTGGCGCTGAGGGTAGTCGTAGTAGCGAACGTGAATGCCGTCGAGGCTTATGCGCCGTGTCGCGCTCGTGAAGTCGCACAACAATGGCTGCAATGCGCGATTGTCGCCCTCCTCTGGTGGTGAGCAGCGTGTGGCCTGTCGCCGGCCCTGACAGTGATAGACTCAGGCGCGCGGGAACAAGCGTGTGTCACCCTGGTCATGAGCTTCAAGGGGAGTGTTTCAGGAGTGAAGCTTGCATCGACCAATCAAAAGCCGTCAGGGGGATCTCTTGCGACACCCTTAGTAGGCGCACCATGGCAAGTCAACGGAAGAACAGCGTCATTTACTGTGGGCAGCACCAAGTGCATGTGCAGCCAATGCGACCGATGAGGTAAGCACCGGGCCACACTGTAAGATCTCATCGAAATCATGAACCGGCATAAGCCACGACATGAACATCACGCGCTGGACAAGCCGACCACAGTCTGCTAGCGATGACGGGGACTTCCGCTACGATGTCTTGAGAAGCAGTAAGACAGGCATCCGGCTGGTGCAGCTGCAGCCTGGCACTGGGACTAGAGCCATATCCATCAATCTGATCGAGTCTTACGTGACCGGCACCAGTAGAGTTCAATATGATGCCCTCTCCTATACATGGGGTAGTGGCGCTCGTGACAAGAATATCTTCTGCAATGGCAAGCGACTGCCAGTCACACGCACCTTGTGGGAAGCTCTGAACAGATTTCGAAGTCCCACCGAGGAACTCACGCTCTGGATCGATCAGATATGCATTGCTCAGGACTGGCTGAAGGAACGCAGCGCTCAGGTCCAGCTCATGGGCGAGATCTTCAAGGGTGCTCGCAAAGTCATTGTCTGGTTGGGGGACGATTCGCACGATAGTCGTGCTGGCATGCAGCTAGCGCAGCAACTCCTGCACATTTCTCTTTATCAGCAGGTCAGCGGGCTTGGCCCGTCAGACCTCGAGACTCACGGGCTACCACGTCAGGGCCACAAGCGATGGAAGGCACTTGCTCAGATACTACGCAGACCTTGGTTCTGGAGAACGTGGATCGTGCAGGAAGTGGTTCTCAATCCGCATGTGGACCTAGTTCTAGGGACTAAATCGCTCACATGGGAAGAGCTTGAACGCGTAGTTGCTTTGCTGGATGGACCCTTGCCTCGTGTGTGGCAGATCGACCAAGCCATCACCGCGTCAGAGCTGCCGTTCTCACGCATCAATCGTATCAGACTTCGACACCAGCAACTCATCGCCACTTCTGTCACGCGAATACAATCCGATGAGCTCTTAGACTCGGCACCGCAGTCACAGAGTCAAGTATATAGCGAGCCACAATATTATGACGGCGACACCGACGACGCGCCAGATCTGCTGGATCTACTCCTCATGTCTCGTGATCTAGGTGCAACAGATCCACGCGACAAGGTCTATGCCCTTCTCGGCTTGGGTAATCACGATATTTATCCTGACTACACGATGTCGCCCGAGAGCGTGTTTAGCGAATTCGCTCTACACACCATCGGCCTTGTAACCGCGATGATCGAGCGGGAGACCTCTGCGCAAGGACTGACGCCATTGGACAATACACTCAGCTGCAACACTCGCGAAGTTCGACGGGCTCTCATATTGATGTCGTGCGCAGGTCGTCAGAATCAAAGCCTCAAGCTCCCGTCATGGGTGCCTGACTGGACCACCAACTTGCGTTCGAGACCCCTGATCTTCGGTCTGAACCTCTTCGGGCAAAGACACAGACGCTTCTCCGCTGGCGGCGATCGCCTCGGCGTATTCGACTGGTCTCCAGATCACGGTCTACAGCTGTGTGGCAGGCTGTTCGACACTGTACTTGCTGTTGGCAACGTCAAGCTTGATCAAGATTTGCTCGAAGCCTCTCCGGCAACTGCGCATGAGCGCATTGCAGCTTGGTGGCAAGAAGCTCAGCATATCAGCCACATTCGCATTGTCAGGTCGCCAGGATCCACGGGTTTCACAGATGCGTTTGAGCTCATGCGCCGGAGTCTATCGATCTGCAAGCACGGCTACTACGACCCTCGGTCGCCGAACCACCACAATTATATTCCTCAACGGCGTAACAGCCTGCTGGACGAGACTGACATTACGGCTCAGCCAGGCCACAGTGCGCTCCACACGCTCACGTTGGGTCCAACAAGAGGCAGAGTGGTGTTCGTCACAGCTACTGGATGGGTAGGTATAGCACCTTACGGCACGCAGGCTGGCGATGTGGTTTTTGTGATAATGGGTGCAGATGCGCCGTTCATTCTGCGGCCTTGCGGCACTGATGCATACGAGATCATCGGGGAGTGCTACGTTCAGGGCATCATGAGTGGAGAGGCTATGGAAATGGATTGGCTCGGTGTCGTGGACATTATGATAAGATGAGTACTATGAGACACGGCTTGTATGAACGGCTTTCGCACTGATGCGCACACCGATAATGTCAGGTTTGACTATGGTAAAGATGTGAGGAAGGAGCTCTTGACACTCACTTCACTAAGCCCCGATCAATTCTAAAACACAGTTCCGACATCACACTAACAATCGCTCAGCACATCGCTATTGAAGTACAATACCATGAGCTGACCTCTCAATCAGACCGCTGCCTCAATATTGTACCAGCCTGACTGCCACCGGCTCACAATACCCATAAGTCTATTGTCCACCATCTCACACAAAACTCCTCTCACTTCCATCCCCATCTCTCCTCCCTTTCTCACCTCAGACACTTACACAACACACTCACGCACCATCACCACACCACCACCTCACTACCAGGTAGCTGGCCTACCTCACATCACTCCCACGAGCCCTTACTCCACCGCGACCTCCTCACCACCAAGCCCTCACAATGGAGCTCCGCGTGACTCTCCTCCTCCTCGCTTTCCTGGGCTTCAATGCCGGCACCCTCCTCGGCTTCTCTCTCCCGGGCGCCCTCACTCTGGCGCTCATAGCTTGCTCGCCCCCTATCGTCCCCGGCCTCCTCACTCTGCCGTCCCTCGTTTGTGGCGCCATCACTGGCCTGCCGCTCCGTCTGCTCCTCTGTCTCGTCCCGGCTGGTCACTCGCACGGTATATACCGCACAGATCTGCGCTGCATCCCGGTTGTGCGTTCCTGCGTTGCTATACCGGGGTTAGCAACCCGTATAGCATTGCAGGAGTGCTATGAGCCGTATCTCTGCGCTCATAAAGCCATCAAAATCGGCAACGTCCGCCGATCCGGCTACTTCGGGCTCTCGCGTCTCGTCGTCCCGCGTCCTCCTCCTGTCCTGGCACCGGCTCCCGTCTTGCGTAGAGTGGCAACACAAGCCACTACCTCTTCTGTTGCGGCGTCCTGGCTCCCTCCGTCCTTCGATCTGGTGCTGCCCTCTGCACCGACCACGCGATTGGTCCCGCGTGTCGAGCCGGTGAGAGGCGCACGAGTGGCGAAGCGATGTACGGCTGGCGCGCAGAGCGGGTGGTCCCCGACGAAAACAACCATTAGCCTCTCAGTAAGTCCAAGGGAGGGCACATTGCCCTCATTGGCACCTCCTCTGCTGTGGGTTGGGGAGAGGGACGGGGATGTGGAGATGGAGGATGTGGTGCGGCCGGAGGAGATGGAGGCTTCATTGGAATGGCTTGGGTTGGGGAGGGATGGGGATGAGGATGATGGCGAGGGGAGGGAGGGGCAGGAGATGGACTTGTCTGCTGATGAGGGGGTTCCGACCCATCAACCTCATCAGTCTACTGATGATGAAGACAGCGACGACGACAACGCCAAGCTGAGCGCGCAGATCGACGAAGAGACCGCAGCTCAGCCGGCCACTCAGGGGAACCTCATCCCACAAGAGGAGGATCTGAGTGAACGTCTGATATGTAGAGACTGCGGCGACGATCCGCCAAATATTGAGGACAACGGGAGTGAAGTGACCTGCAAGAGCTGTGGGCTGGTCCTGGCAGCAAGTAACTACATGCCGTAATGCAGTCGCGCTGATGGCGCGTTTTGGTGATGAGTTTAGATAGACGATGCGTAGCCTTGGGCTCAGCCCGCGTCGTCTTCACTTCGTTTCTCTTCACCCTCCAGCCATATCTCGTGACCGTCGCCTTCCTTCACCCACTGTCCTGCGATTGCGCCCATTATTGCTATGATGCACATGCCCCACCATGCCATTGCGACGATGCCTTTATTCAGTCCTATACCATAGATGTACCCAGCTAAGACAGGTCCTACTGTCCGAGTGGCGGATGAGACACTTTGAGCGATGCCGTGGATGGTACCGAGGACGCTGGGGTGAGGACAGCAATTGTTGACGAGTATGGTTGTTGATGGCAGCGCGAATGTGCGAGCTGTGACTTGTACGAGTAAGACGAGAGTGATGCATAGCCAGACCAAAGCGCCCGAAGCTTGACCAGGAGCTGCGAGAGTTGATGGAATTACTGCTAGGAAGGGTACGATGAAGTACGCGATCGGGAACAGCATGAAGCTGTAACGCAACGAAGTCGTCGTGCCTAGCCGGAAGCTCACTCGAGGATAAAGCAGAAGCTGCATCGTGATGCCGATGAAGCCCATGATGGCTAGCGCTGTACCTATGCTACGAGGTGGCAGTGCGAGGCCGCCTGTGAAGGTGAATGGTAGATGTGGACGATAGTTCGTGGGCAGTTGCAGCGTCGATTTCTGAGAGCTGGAGGAATCTGCGTTGTAGCGTGGTGTCGAGAGAAAGACAAACCAGAGATTGTTGAATGTGCCGACGTGCATCGCCAGCAATCCATGCGAGAGTAATGTAAGTAGCACATTGCGGGTCCATATCCTGCGTAGAGGCAATGTGTTCCTGACCTGTACCTTCTCCACCTTTGCACCAGCTCGCAACTCAAGGTCGTCAGATGCATTGTCAGTTCCGCCGAGGGGAATGTACTCCTGTGCTGGTCTTCGTCGAAGAACAGTACGCAACACCCATCGACTGAACCGTAGTGGATAGTCTGGTTTCCCTCTGAGCGCCTCAAGCGTCTCTTCCAGCCCGAACGTCACACCCATCGCACTGCCAAACAAGAACGCAGCATTGACGACGTTTGGTAGCGCATACGGAAACGCCATGAGCCATCTCACACCTTCCTTACCGCCAAGAGACCCACCAGGACCAAAGAGATGTGGATAGCTACCTACCGGATCAGCTAGCAAGCCTCCAAGCAGCGGTCCTATTATGACGCCGATGTTGAACGTCATTGGCAGTAGCAAGAAAGCCCGACTTTGATACTTCTTCTCCTTCACGATCTCCGAGATCATCGTCCTCATGACGCCCATGTTGCCGTTTAGCATACCACCTACAGCTCGCCAGAACATGGCTGTGGCAAAAGACTTGCTGAATCCGAAGCCGAGACTGCCTATGCAGGTGCCTAACAGTCCGATCAGGATCACGCGCTTGCGGCCGAACATCTCTGAGTCGGCTAGGCGGCCCCACATGATCGCTGTGAGGAACTGGGCGAAGGTAAAAGCTGCTGCTAGAATACCCGCCTGGCGCGCAACTGTACTGTCGGAAGGAGCATTGCCGTGGACGTCGGTGAAAGATTTGAGCTGGTAGAACATGTATGACTGCAGACTTGTCTGGGTCAAAGGTTCAGAAAGACGTGAAAGAGTGAGGATCGCAAGCTGTGTCTTCTTGGGCAGGGATGACCATGACACTGGCTTTGCCTTCTGTGGTGGGCCTGGAGGTTCACCTTCATCTGCTTGAAGGTCCGTGGCTGCCGCGGTCCTGTTCAGAACCGCGGTATTATGAGCCAGCAGGTGTTCCCCCTCATCGTTCTCGCCATCTTGCCCTCCATCGCTATCGCTGTCATGATCACGGTCGTGAGGTTCGCCATGCTGCCATTCCGTTGCCTTGTTCCCAGGCGAGTGAGGTCGGGAGCTTGCTGGACTGGCCAAAAGTGTAGTACCCGCGCTGTCTACATCGTCTTCGCTTCTGTGCGCTCGTGGAAGCGAGCTATCATTGTCGCTCGAGTTGCTCATCAGGGTGAGAATGTAGAAGTGCGAAGAGGTCCCTGGCTTGCTGTGCGAGCCTGTAGTGCATTGCCTGAGATCGCGCTATCATGTGTGGCGGTGGTGAGAATGAAAATCAAGCATTGGAGCTGCGTTGAAGAGAGATTGAACAGTGTCATACGAGAGACGGACTTACATTCACGGCGTTATCTACAAGCCTGCCGCACTCGGGCAATGGATGTACGCCAGTTGAGTTTTGACATGCAGGTGATGTCGGACCTGCAGAAGCTGTTGCCGATTTATCCGACTTAGTCAGCCGTTCCCTATAATGAGTACTTTCATCCTGGGCATAACTCCTCGTCTCGTAGCGATCGCGCGTGTCCTCTGCTCTCACCGCCTCTCGCTCATCCGCTCAGTCATCGAAGATAGTACCAGTTGGCATAAGTTTCCCCAACTTCCCCTCCAGCCTCAGATACCACGCCCATTTCTCCTTGTCCGACCTGTCCACCCACAATCATAGCCGCAAATGCGTCGGATGCTCGTCCAAACCCAACACAAGCTTGACTGGCTTGACACCCTCTCTTGAAGGTGGCAAGCGACCCTCTGCGACCCATTTCTCGCCAGGATTCCGGTTCTCCAGCCACTGCACCAGAGCTTGAACCATCGCCTTGTGACTCTCCTCTCCGTACGGTTTATTGCTCATTATCACGGCGCCTATGATGCGCACGATAGTGTGGGTCTCGACGCAACCGCAAGCACTCGCAAGCGTTTCCTTGCCCCAGTCATGCCAGGCTTCCTGGGATGTGGTGTGATTTTCATCGAAGCATTCGGTGGACCCCGCTCGGTGTAAATGTTTCAGCTCGACGGCGCAATCACCCAGAGGATATTCGCCATTGATCTGCAAGTACGAGAGAAAGCCGACGGCGTCTGTAGCTCGCTCGAAGGACCAGTTGATATTGAGCAGGAATCCCAACCAGTACGCCCGTTTCTGCTTGGGAAAATCTTTCGTTGTGAGGCCCGTCTCTGCGTCACCATTCAGGGCCAGCCGACGGATCATCAGGTATGCTTCGAGGGACCTGTTGGTGTAACGCACCTAGCGTCCGACCTGGATACCGAGCCACGAGTTCCAAGCTGCGAGCTGCCACCAATGGGCTTGAATCTGCAATCCTCGTATCTTGAGATCTAGGTCGATGTTTGCTCGATCGTCATCCGAGTTGATCTTCACCAGTTCGCCTCGTTCCATTTTTACCAGTCTGTTCATGTCGATCGTGGCGTCTGCTGTGATGCGGGAATCCCGTCGCGTCTCGCGGAGAAGCTTGATTTGGTTGATCGTATTACTTCGAAGAAGCATGAACGCCCCCCAAGATACTTTGGCTTCGTCCTCGCTCGTTGGCACTTTCTCCTTGTCCAGTGCTGGCATGGCCGTATGTTGCCGAGTGTTGTTCGCGTAGTGATGCCGTGGGGGCGCAAGCTAGTCTTAGTATGCGCCGTAGATGATAGTGATTGATAGTGATCGAGATTTACTCAATGTCGAGGAGAAAAGAGCATAGCGAAGCGATGTGCGCAGACTGGAGCACGAGACTGGAATGATGAAGATGAGCGAAAGTACTTACGATGCGCATCCTGCTGGATCGTTGAGAAGGGAAGGGGCAAAGTGGTCTTGGTGACCGTTCCTTCGACATTGGCAGCCATGAAGCTTTGACGAACACCCACTTCTCTTCGACATGACAGCCGTGGAATTGACGTCCGCCGTCTCTGCCCGAACGACTAGTATGCTGGACGATATGTAATAACGTAGAGAGAGAGAGAGAGAGGCTTGGGTGTGTCGAAGGTGAAGCCAAGTTTTCTGGTTGCCCGTGACAACGAATGTCCCGCGGAATAGTCACACCAACTCGGGAACATTCCAATGTCCGGGTTCGTGATTTAGTATAGATCATAGCTCTCAGGATGCCCTCGCGAGACGATCGCGACTCTCCCGCAAGACGACAACAAAGGCGACGGACCCACCAGCGAGCAGACAGCAATAGCGACTTACTCCCGGACCGCCGACGAGAACGACGGAGAGACGATGACGCGACATCACCGATTCGCAACGAGCCGAGACGACAGCGACGGCGCGAGAGCAGCTCAAAGGCTACAGCGAGTGATAGTACGGGGCTGTCATCCGGCCAGCTGGCGAAGCTAGACCAGCTGAACCGTAAGCTTGGAGATGATAACATATATGCGACGCGGACCAGACAGGACCATCGCGAGAGGCGGACAGATCATGAAGACGCGGAGGGAAATGAGAGAGTAGCGAGGGAGGCGGACCGGGAACGAAGACGACAGGAACACAAAGAGCGCAAGCGGAGACGGCAGCAGGAGGAGGCTGCGGGTGCGGCTGCGGCGGGTGGTGCTGGGATCGCGGCAGTCGAGTCAAAGCATCGGCGTGTGGAGGACTCTGGTGGGCAGCGACGGCGATCGGGCAGGATCGTGAGTGGGCAGACGCTAGAGAGAGGCAATGAGCGGTACTATAGCGACAAGGAGCCGTATCGAGATAATGTTCGCAGGCGAGACGGCGACGGCAGTAGCAATGATTCTGACTTCGAGGAACGGGAGCGGAAGCGAAAGAAGAGGAAGAAGATCTTCATTGGTGTCGGTGCTGTGCTGCTACTCCTCGCAATCATCATCCCAGTGGCTGTGGTACTGAGCAGCAAAGGCTCGTCTGGCGGCACAAGTGGCGGCGCACCAGGAAGCAGTAATGCTACGAAGCCTACGAACGGCAATTTGGCAGGCGTGTCCCAGTCCGACATCCCTCAATCTGCACAAGGCGGCGTACTAGACCCGTTCGCCTGGTACGATACGAACGACTTCAACGTGACCTACACAACGGCTCAGATCGGCAGCCTCTCAATCATGGGCCTCAATGACACCTGGGACGACACCACACGGGCGAACGACAAAGTGCCCACCCTCAAAGATACCTTCGTCTACGGCACCATGCCAATTCGCGGCGTGAACATAGGCGGCTGGCTGTCACTCGAACCCTTCATCACGCCCTCGCTTTTCAGCGGCTACAGCACCCACGACAATGTTGTAGACGAATATACCCTAACCTCCAAGTTGGGCTCTTCGAAAGCGAAATCAGTCCTCGAGAAGCACTACTCCTCCTTCGTCTCCGAGCAGACGTTCGCCGACATCCAAGCCGCAGGCTTCGACCACGTGCGCATTCCGTACTCATATTGGGCAATCAAGACATACGACGGCGATCCGTACGTCTCGCAGGTCGCTTGGCGCTACCTCCTCCGCGGCATAGAGTGGGCGCGCAAACACGGTCTACGCGTCAATCTTGATCTGCACGGCGCACCAGGCAGTCAAAACGGCTGGAACCACTCCGGACGTCAAGGCCCGATCAATTGGCTGAACGGCACGGACGGTGACTTGAACGGTCAGAGGACTATAGACATCCACACCCAGCTGGCGACCTTCTTCACGCAGCCTCGCTACAAGAACATTATCACGATGTACGGCCTAGTCAACGAGCCGCGCATGACAGCCCTCCCTGCGCAAAAAGTACTAAGCTGGAGTCAGACCGCCATAACATCGCTCCGTCAAGCAAACTTCACAGGCATTATAATCTTCGGCGACGGCTTCATGGGGCTGGACAAGTGGCAAGGCCAGCTACAGAACAACCAGAACTTGCTACTCGATGTGCATCAATATGTGATCTTCAACGTCGACCAGCTAGTCCTCAACCACCACGATAAGATCAACTTCGCGTGTGGAGGCTGGACGCAGCAGACCCTGCGCTCGCAGAACACCGCGACGGGGTTCGGACCAACGTTGTGTGGCGAGTGGAGTCAAGCGGACACAGACTGCGCGCCAAACTTGAACAACGTCGGCGTCGGCTCCCGCTGGGAAGGCACACTGAACCTCGCCTCCTCGACCGGCGTCGGCGGCTCCAAGGACGGCTCTGTCCTCAGCCCTACGTGCCCCAGTCAGAACCGACAGCAATGCAGCTGTAATCAGGCAAACGCGGACCCGGGGAGCTGGAGCGCGGAGTACAAGCAGTGGTTGCTCATGTTCGGTGAGGCGCAGATGCACAGTTTCGAGCAGGGCTGGGGTTGGTTTTACTGGACTTGGCAGACCGAGAGCGCGGCGCAGTGGAGTTATAAATCCGGCATGGCGGCGGGCGTGCTGCCAAAATTAGCGTATGAGAGGGACTTTGATTGTAGTCAGAGTATACCCGACTTTGCATCGCTGGGGTTGTCAGAGGATTATTAGACTTTGTATAAAGCGACGTTAATGACATTACCGCACATTCCCCTCCCTTCCAGCAAGGCGCATCTCATCCTCCATGCTCAGCCAATCATCCACTCCTAAACACCCCCAACCCCAGTGCATTCAAATACCCAAACCGCGTCAACCCCGTCGGATCCCACGCTCCGCCTCCCTCGCCTCCCCTCTCACCCCGCGCCAACTTCTCTCTCTTGCCTACCACAAGCCCCCGTACAGCGCCATCCCACCCCTCACTCCTCACCTTGCCCGCCAGCCCCCGTCCCTCCCCGAGCGCCTCTTCCAGACTCCTCAGCCCCTCTCCAGCCTCAGCACGCGTAGTTTCCACATCCGCCAGCTCGCACAGCGTCATAGCCGCTAGTGCGCCGAAGTGGTGGTTCAATGGCGTTACCGGCGTGAGCTTGGAATTCAGCACTGTGGCAACTTTCACAGCGTGGCCGATCAATTCGGGGGGTGAGGTTGAGGGCGAGAGGCGTTTGATGAGGAGGTGGACGTGGTGGTAACTTAGGTGGACGAGGTTCAGAGAGCCCCAGACTGATTCGACGGACTCGCGGAAACGGTCGATTTCGCCGCTGAGGGTGAGCCCGAGGAGGGCTGAGGCGGGGTTCAAGGGCGCCATGACGTCTGTACTTGGTGTTTTGGTCGTGGTGAGGATAGAGGCAAGGTGGCCTATGATGAAGGAGAGACGGGCGAGGTGATAGGTTGATTCGCCGAGCAAGATCTGGTCCTCGGGCAGCAGCACGACGGAGTTCTCGGGGAGCTTGAGCAAGTCTGCGGTCGAGGAAGCGTGCCACCGATCCAGTATGAACAAGATCCACCATGCGCGACGAGCGAGGCGCTCACTGCTGTCGCGATCGCCGGTCATGGGGTTCGAAGCGGAAATGGCGTTGACCTGGATCTGCCCTGCGACTCCTGCTGCTCTGCCAAGCCACTCTGCGCGCGAAGGACCGGCTTGTCCACGGATGGTGGCCGGGCCGTGGTTATCGCTCTCCATAGCCATGATGAGGAGAGTCTGGAGGTAGACGAGATTCGTCTCCGCATTATGCGTGGCGGGTGCGTCGAAAGGGTACTGGGCCAGGAGCTCAGCGGCGCGTTTGATCGACTGGGCGTAGGAAGAGCTTGGAGTTAGGGTCGTGGTGGGGAAGGTACGGACCTGGCAGTCTAAGGCTGTGAGGAAGGCTTCTCGTAGTGAGGCCGGGCAAGCTGTGAGGAGGTGGCGGAGGCGCATGTTGTTCGATGGCAACAGAGGAAAGGTCTGGTGGATGAGGCGATGGTACTCCGCAAGCACTTCTTCGTCCCAATCGAAAGTCGGACTCGTAACCTCCCCTTGGTACCCAGCGGTGGCCACCTCCTGCCTCTGCTCCTGCGGTCCAGGCCGCCAGAACGGCTGCATCCCACCCTGCTGTTGCTGCGCCATACTTGCCATCGGCGCCTGCTCCAATCCCACACCGTCGTACTCCCTCTCATCTCCACCCTCAACCATGCCCCAGCCCCTCTTCTCGCCTCTTCCCTCCATATCACCGACTTCCATCTCCAATTCTCTCCTCATCCTCTCGATCTCGCCCATCCCGCTGCCTCCACCAGCTCCACCAGGCTCCTGCACAACACCTTCCAGTCTCATGAGTCTCTCGGCCAATTCCTTGATATACCCTTTGCTAGGCCCTCTCTTCATCGGCGCGCGACTAAACTCACACACCACCCTAGCCCTCACGCAGTTCGAGCACGACGTCGCAGCAGACTCATCAGGCGCATCGCACCTGATCTTCTTGCGACGACAGGAATCGCAGGCACGTGAGACCTTCGTCCTCGGCACCTTCGGACTCGGCTCCGCCGAATTGTTCGCAGGCTGCTGAGCAGGCGATTGGAAAGGCAATTGCGGCGCTCCCATAGCCGGAGGATACGGCTGAGGCTGGCTTGGATGCGCGTGAGCGTTCGGCGGTGCGTAAGGCGAGACGGTCATGTGAGCTGGAGGGGGCTGCTCGTAGTACTGGCGCTGCTCATGCTGCAGCGCGCGTTGCGCGTGTTCGCTCGCATTGGCTTCGACATTTGATTGCTGCGTCTCGCCGTTCTCGGGGTAGAAGGGAAGGCGCGTTGCTTGAGTGGGTGAAGGGTAGGATTGAGGTGCCGACGCGTCTTGGGCGCTTGCAGCGGGGTCGGCCATGGTTTTTGCAGTGGTTCGTAACGGTATAGGAGGTCAGCATATACAGCTACAGTACAGTATACTGTCGACACGTGCAGCGTAGGGCAACGAAAGGTGTGAATGAAAGTATGGTGGTGGAGGTGGGAGTTGAAGTCAGCGTTGTACCTACGGTGAGGTCACATCGAGGGACCCCATCCTTAGCGCGACGCCGGAGAGCGCGGCGTCAGTGGGGGGCGCTACACCCCACCTCACTACAACAAGGGGGGGAGGACATGGCAATGGGGATGGATGGACTGAGGAGAATCTATATACTCAAAGAGACTGAAGTCAACCTCACCGGCGCGGAAAAACCCATCGGCTCGGGCAATGGTCACGGAAGACGGATCAGAGCCATGACCATATTGATACATCTCATCTGTTCGGTCGCTCACTGGCGATCCATCTCCATCGAGCATTACTCCTGAAAGGTGCTAAGTCTTATAGAAGCAGAACGCACAATAAAACCCCGCCGCCTCCCACTCCTCCTCACCCACCAGACTCTTGCCATCCCTCCCCTTCACGCCCATCCGTTCCGCCAACTTCCCCAGTTCCCCATCGCCTCCGCTCTCATCATCGTACACCTCGCGGAAGTTCTTTCGATAAAGCAGCTCGAGACCGTAGTCCTCTGCCAGCGCGCGGAAAGCTTCAAAAGGCACCACGAACTCGGGCGCATCGACAGCTTCGGCGAGGTGATAGTGGTATTTCCAGCCATACGGGGGGCGGAAGATGCCGTCGTGAGGGATTGGGAGATTGTGAGGTTGAGTGGAGGGGAGCCGAACGGTGTAGAGCGTGTTGCCCCAGGTCAATTCGGGGAGTGGCGTGGCTGCTGCTGTGGGAGGCGTCGGATTGGCGAGCTTCGGACTCGTTGATGAAGGCTTCCCGGTGTCGTGTGGTTCTGCTTCTGTAGTACCATTCGTAGGTAGGGGTTCGCTAGGTTTCTCGGGGTCCCAGTCGTCGTCTTCGTCATCAACATCAGCACCGCCGTTCGGCTCTACCGGGGCCGCCAGCACAGGCTCGGCCGGCTTCTCAGGATCCCAGTCATCTTCGTCTTCCTCGTCAGGCTTGCCATTAACATCGACAGGCGTACCCTCGACTTTCCCGTTAGGTGTCTTGACCTTCACCCCTCGATGCTTCGCCGTCAACTCAACGACCTTCCCAGCAATGACGTGTGAGTCGGGCATCACTCCAATAAACCTACCACCCTTCTTCAATGCTCCCGAAACATTTGCCAGCATCCTCTTAGCCAACACCTCTGTTTCATAGCTGTAATGCAACGCAAACATCATACTGACCACATCGAAGCCTCCACTGACTGATCTACCCTGTATGATCCCTCCCCCAGGCCCAGCAGCGGGATTGAACCCAACCTGCCTCACAATCGGAATGCCCTCCAAGCTCCTGCCAAATGTATCCTGCACGTAGAACTCCGCTCTCATCGCGGGTCCCCTCCGATTCCTCCCACCTCTTCGCATGTTCTCCGCATATCTCGACCGCGCCTGCTCGATCGACACATCCGCTATGTCGCACCCGACGTACAGTCCAGGCACTTGCGGTGCTTTCTCCCACTTGCCCAGATCCCCGCCCTTACCACAAGCCATATCTAGCACCGCTAGATGCTCGATGGGGATGTCCGGACGGGAGAACTTCTGGATCAGCGTCGACTTGATCCAGTTATTCAGGCTCCGCAAGCCCTTTATCTGACTCTCAGTGCTGCGCCATTCTCTCCCTCGCTCAGGGACGGAGTTATAGAACGTCGCTACTGCCTCTGCACCAGTGCGCTCTTTGCGAGCGAGCTCGTCAGCACGCTCTCGCTCCTGGCGTTCGCTGTCTTGGCGTTCGAGAACTTCCTTGGGAACTGTAGCGCGGGCTGCTGGACGCTTGAGCTTACGGGGTGGGGATCGGTCGCCGTCTCCATCGGGTTGACTAGGGCGGGTCTCACGCGGTGGGGAGCGGCGAGAGAAGGCATTGTTTTGGCGCTTGATAGCTGCTGCGCGCATGCCTGGGGTCTCGCGCTTTCGTTTGCGGTTGTCTGCTGTTGCTGTCGAGTCGGGGGTAGCGGAGTCGGCCATGATGTGTCGGTACGGGTGATGGCGAGAGTGGCAGGAGGGGTCGCTGCTAAGGAGAGGTCATAGAAGAGTCAGTCAGAGAAGTCTGGTCATGTGATAGTATCAGTCTTGTGTTCATGCGTGAGACATGGCGAAGTGAAGGTCGTCCGGTGTTGGCATCAGAGGAGCCCATGCTCCACGAGTCAAGCCTCCGCACTATGCGGCTGAACACGAGTCTGCTAGCGTCGGATCTAGCCGGAAGCTTAGCAGCTCAGGCAAGTAGCGAAACGCGGCTCTGGACCTGTACGTTGCGCCCGCACCTACAGGTCATCTCACGAAGCTCGCCGTCACCACACCCAACAACAGTTCTCCATCGTCACCATGGGTGAGCCACAGTATCTCCGCTACCCTCTTCTCCCCCTCGCACAGTCAGTCTTTACCCTCGCCTCGCCTTACACAGACAAAGCCGCCAAACACCAATCCCTGGAAACACTGCAGAATGCCATCCGCGAGAACAAGATGGCGCCGCTGTACCACTACCTCTCACATCCACAGACGGGAAAGCTGAATGCAAGCGGCGAAGGCGGGTCATCACAGTCACCAGTGAGCAGTAAAGCAAGCACAGCAGGCAAGGGCCAGTCGCCATTCCAATTACTACGGAGAACAAGCAGCATCAACGCCCCATCGATACTGGGCGTGCTTGGTGGCAAGACCGACTCAAGTGTGGGGCTGCCGTGGGACGAGGCGCTCTACAAGGAGTTGGAGGAGGAGAACGAGAAGGAGCTTGCGGCGATCCAGAAGGAGGAAGATGAGGCAGTGGAGAAGTCAGGCGAGACTGAGATCGCCAGTGTGCAGGGAAAACGCGCAGAGTACTATGCCAAGATTGGCGACAAGGAGAAGTCCTTGGCAGAGTTCGAGAAGCTGCTCGAGAAGACACACATCCTCGGCACCCGCATCGACATCGTGCTTGCCATCATCCGTATAGGTCTCTTCTTCGACGACAAGGTGCTTGTCAAGAAGTCGATCGACCGCGCTCAGCAGCTAGTGGAGTCTGGAGGTGATTGGGATCGCCGCAACAGATTGAAGTCATACACTGGACTGCACCTCCTCACAATCCGCGCACACAACCTCGCCGCAGTACCCCTCCTCGACTCGCTTTCAACATTCACATCCACCGAGCTTTGCCCGTACAGCTCCATCGTCGTCTACGCGACACTGGCCGGCGCCGTTGCATTGCCCCGACGAGACTTCAAGACGAAAGTTGTCGACGCACCCGAGATCCGCGCAGTCTTCGGGTCCGCTTCGACAGAGGATCGTCTTGCTGCGCTGTCAGGCTCTGTGTCAGCAGGTCCGGGAGCAGAATCTGGCGTAGACACTCCTCCCGTATCCAAGCCCGGTGCTGCGGTGAACCTCACAACACTCGGGACCGCCTCATCCTCCTCAGCGCCTGCGGTATCTGACGAGCCCGAAATCGACTTCACACCACTCGCGACCCTCATCTCCTCACTCTACGCTGGCAACTACGCATCATTCTTCAAAGCCCTCGCTACTGTCGAATCCGACTTCCTCTCACGCGACCGATACCTATACGAGCACAAAGCCTGGTATGTGCGGGAGATGAGACTGAAGGCGTACTCACAGTTGCTGCAGAGCTACCGCGTAGTGGGTCTGGAGAGCATGGCTCAGAGCTTCGGTGTGAGCGTGGAGTGGCTGGACCGGGATCTCGCGCCATTCATTGCTGGACGGAGACTGAACTGCGTCATCGATCGTGTCAAGGGCATCATCGAGACGCAACGGGGTGGAGGGAAGGATGGGCAGTGAGTGATCGCAACGAAGACTTAAGCATGGACTGAGATGCTGACTTTGACTCGCAGGTACAACGATGTCGTGAAGCAGGGCGATCAATTGATCACGAAGCTGCAGAAGTACGGGCAGGTCGTGAGACTGAGGGGCAGTGAGAGGAGCTGAGCGTCTGCCTGGGCATATTGCGGCAAAAGTGGCACCTCTACGAATGTAGCCACCGGGCCGGCCTCGAACACGAACCTCGCAACGACATATGCATCGAATGATCATTGAAAGGCATGCTCCCTGAATAGACGGCAGCTTGCGCTCCTTGCACAGCCTGCCTATCGACAAGCTCGCGGACGCCGCTCACGGCGGACAGACCAAACCAAAGCAAGGATACAATGTACGATACAGAGTATCAGCATAGCACCCATACAGCGAATGCATGCAACTCTTGAGCAAGCGCAGACCGCTTCATTGACGCACAGCTGAGCTCACAACCTTTGCCGTCCCTTCCCAGCTCCCCCTCCCCCTCATACTCGCTACTCATACTGCGGCTCCAGCAACTTCTCCCCATCAAAGTAAGTATACTCCGCATTCTTCAAGTCGATCCCTTTGATCATCCTAGCCTAGCATCTCTACTGTCAGCACACTCTCCCTTTACCACACCCCTACACATCCCTCGGCGACCGAGTCGCCAAGAGCACTTACGTTTATGCCCCACTCGCCCCTCTGATGCACATCCACGCTCTGCCGGAAGTCTATCAACATCGACGACCCGCAGTTCGGACAGAACTTGTGCACGCGCGTCTTCGTTGCGAACGCATAACTCGCCAACTTGCTTTCGCAGTCGCCTTCGAAGTGGACGTACTCGTCGAGGGGGTAGACGAGAAGGTAGCCTGCGAAGTGAGTAAATGAGGGCAGAGGATATGGGCAGGGCAAGGAATGAGTCGAAGCGAGGTTTGGCACGGACCGTTCTTGAGGCAGTAGGAGCAAGTGCAGTCGTTGATCGTTTCGGTGCCCTCTGGGGCGAGGGAATCGGGGAGGGTGAGCGTGAGGGTGATGAGGTGGCAGTGGCAGGTTGCTGTGTAAGTTTTGGGGGCCATGGCTTTGATGTATACAACGAAGCGAAGACTTCGATCGAGTGTGCGACTGTCAGGCGGTCTTGTTATCTGTAATCTACAAAGGTCTTGCTGCTCGCTCCATGCGTGCTTTGTAATCCTCTCGAGGATTGAGCTCTTGGCCTACAGTCCATTGCATCAACGTTGCTCCCGAGTCTCCGCAACTCAACTGTGAATTGAGCTTGTCAAGCGGCAGTGCTACGATGAGTCTCACGCACGAAAGATACTCTCGCGATGCACTCTCAAAGGAGGTCTAGTGGCTGTAGCGTTTTGTCATTGCTGGATACGCAGTGCTGGGCCGGAGATCGCCCACTCGGAACCCCAGCGTTGATGTGGATATGAGAGCATTTATAAGATCCGAGTAAACCTCTACGAAAGATCTTATACTTACTCTCACCCCAATTTCACCAACTCGACGCCTCGTATCGAACATGGCAGAGTCCACTTCACCCTCCAAGCTCTTCAGCGTAGAAGGCATGGTGGTAGTGATCACAGGCGGCGCCACGGGTTCGACTCGCTTTCACTTACTGCCGGGTAATCGATACTGATCCCTGCGCAGGCATTGGCCTCAAGATCACCAAAGCCTTTGCTCTCAACGGCGCAGCCAAAGTCTACGCCCTCGGTCGCCGTCAAGCCAAACTCGACGAAGCCGTTGAACTCTCCCCCTCAAACATCACGCCGATTATCTGCGACGTCACTGACAAGTCTTCTCTCCTCGCGGCTGCGGCCCAGATCAAGCAGGAAACCGGCCACATCAACCTCCTCTGCTGTAATTCAGGCGTGATGCCTGATTCCATCCCGGTGAAAGCGTCCGAAGTCCCTGTCTCAGAGTACGCAGCTGCGGCTTTGCAAGTGAGCGACGGCTGGGACTTGGCGTTCGCTACGAATAGCACTTCCATTGCGCTCACCTCGTTTGCCTTCCTTGAGCTACTTTCAGCCGGCAACGAGAAACGCAATGCTCCTGGCAGGGACTCCCAGATCCTAGTGACTTCATCCATAGCCGGCTACCTGCGTGTCCCCGGCTCCAACATGGCGTACGGCGCCAGTAAAGCCGCTGCGACGCATATGGTCAAGCACCTCTCCGGGACGCTGACACCTTACTCGATAAGAGTGAATGCTATCGCACCAGGCTTGTTCGAGAGCGAGCTAGCTAGCGGGCTGATCGGAGGGCTGGGAGTTGATGGTGATCCTACGAGAGAGGGGAGTGTGAGCAAAGGCATTATTCCTGCCGGCAGAGTTGGGAGGGAAGGAGATGTGGTTGGCACTGTGCTATACATGGCTAGTAAGGCTGGAAGCTATCTCAATGGCGCCATCAACGTCATCGATGGAGGGAGGATAGGGCAGCTGCAGGGGACGTATTGAGCATTGACAGCGCGAGTGATATACGCATGAGATCCGGTTCGGGAAACATATTCACGCAGATACATAGGTTCTAGACCCATCATCAGCGTTGGACGATGGTATACACCATCCGAGCTCGTCACACGTGGCCGATGTGCGGTCAAGGAACGAGGGATGCACTTCGTCAGATAAGTGAGCTCGTTGTTGAAAGTCAACGTGAACGAGTCACAAGTACACTACAAACGCCCCTCTTGAGTTTACTCTTCCATACGCAATTCCGCTCACGACGATGACGGCGTCGTTTCCGTCTGCGCTGCCGTGCCATTCTGTTGTGGTGCTGCTTCCGTCTGCGGCTCAGCCTTCTCTTGCGACTCAGTCGTTCCATTCGATTGCGGCGCCTCCTCCTTGTTCGGTGCCGATTTCGTCTGTGGCGCCGCAGCCAACACCTCAGGTGTAGCTTGGTCTGAGTACTTCTTGAAGTTCTCGTTGAACAGATCCGCCAACTTCGTCACCTCGCTCGTGAAATCTGTGCTGCCAGTCCAAGCCTTGGCGGGGTTGAGTACCTCGTCTGGGACATTCGGGCAGGATTTGGGCACGCTGAGGTTGAAGGTCTCGTAGGTCTCGTACTCGGCTTTCGCGAGCTCGCCGGAGTGAATGGCGTCGAGGATGGCGCGGGTATATTTCTGCAGAATTACGTTAGTATCGAAGATCTGGGAATAGCGTACGGAGCAGGCGACTTACCAGAGGGCAACGCTTGCCGCCGGTCGTGGCGCCAGCGCCGACCCAACCAGTATTGAGCAGCCAGGCATTGACCTTGTGCTCTGACATGAACTTGGCGAGCATTGTGGCGTATCTCATTGGGTGTAGTGCCAAGAACGGCTGAGCGAAGCAGGACGAGAAAGTTGCAGTAGGCTCGTTCACTCCGTCTTCAGTACCGGCCATCTTTGAGGTGTAACCGCTAATGAAATGGAACATTGTCTGCTCGGTGTTGAGCTTCGAGATTGGTGGCAGCACACCTCGAGCGTCGCAGGTAAGGAGGACGATGTTCGTTGGGTGATTCGATGATACGCAAGGAATCTTGGTGTTCTCGATGTACTCGATGGGGTAGGCGCAGCGGGTGTTCTCGGTCAGTGTGATGTCGTCGTAGTCGACTGTTCGGGTCTCCGGGTCAAAGACCACGTTCTCCAAGATCGAGCCGAACTTGATAGCGTTGTAGATATCGGGCTCCTTGTCTGCTGACAATCCGATGCACTTGGCATAGCAGCCACCTTCAATGTTGAACACACCTCGGTCACTCCAGCAGTGCTCGTCGTCACCGATCAAGGCACGCTTGGGGTCTGCGGACAGGGTGGTCTTGCCAGTGCCAGACAAGCCAAAGAAGACTGTGACATCACCATCCTTGCCCTCGTTGGCGGACGAGTGAAGTGTGAGCACGTTGTGCTTGACAGGCATCTCGTAGAACAGTACGGTGAAGATTCCCTGGGGAACGTTAGTGTAGCTCGCCGTTGGGGGGAAAAGGATTTGATGCAATACCTTCTTCATTTCACCTTGCGAAAAGAACAATGTCAGTATGGTTGGTCAAGTAAATGATGTGCTGTTTCAATTGCTGCTGTTCCTGTTGCTGCTATCGCTGTCACTGCTGATCCTGTCGATGTTGGTCCTGTCGATGCTGGTCCGAGGAATGCTCGCGTTACGGATGCTCGCGTTGTCCATGCTCGCGTTGTCGACGCTCGCGCTGTCGATAACGAGCTTGTCGATGCTGGACCTATCGATGCTGGGCCTGGCCCAGTGGAGTGAAGATGGTTGCGTCGTCGGTATCGTTGGTCAGATCAATGACTTCTGGATGATTCGGATCGATGCGAGAAGGAGTGGAGGGGCTCTGGTCTTGCTCCTGGTCCAAATTTGACCGGGTCGAATCAGTACCCTCCTGCTGGTCCTGATCCACAAGCGGGGCGAAGGTGAGTCGTTGTTGGCCCTCGTACTCTCGAACGCGTGTCCGGTGGCTTTTGCGGTTCTTATGCTCAGTGAGATGCCCGTTGTTATCGGCAGCATAGTCGCAGGGAGCACAGTAGAAGAGCTTGGCTGACTAGGCCGCGGCGCGGTTCAACTGTGTTTTGGGACGCATCTTCTTGTTCGCTCTGGCCTGCGCCGCTTTGAACACTGGAGTAGCCTCATTGCGCTGGCGCTTGTGATAATCACGACCATAGTCGACGGCTTTGGCGTTAGTGGCATCCGCAATCTCCTTCAGTTGCTCTTCGGATAGCTCGAGCCCGCCATCGATAGCTTCTTTGAGGGGGCTATGTGAAAAGAGACTGTCATATTTGAACGAGGTCATGGGCCAGGGGCAAAGGCCATTGAAGCCATAGTCGTGCTCACGCTTGAACATGGCCCAGAAGACGCAGGCGAAAGCAGTCTCCAGAGCGATGATGACAACGCTGTAGAGAGGAAGCTTGACAATGGAGGTATCGGACAGTGTGCTAGAAGGACTTTCCGCTTGATCGTGTAGCCGTCGTCTAACGCTTTTTGGACGTATCTGGGTACGTGTTTGCCAGCGTCGTATTCGTAGAAACGTGCAACGACTCCACGCTTTGCTGACGTGCAAGACCCGATGTAGAGCTTGTCTCGATGACCAGGCTTCCGAAGAATGAGGGCATATACTGCCCAGGTGTTGTTGGGGATGGTGGCGCTCAAAGACAGGAACCACTCCATGGGAGGCGGAGCTGCAGCTTGCAGGATGCCATGGAGACCAGGGCAGAAAGTGATGCCCAAAAGGCCGGTTCGGAGAGGCGATTCAGAGAAGGGAAGATCAGACGGAACCGAGGATTCTCCCAGCTAGGACCGTTGATGCTGGTGAAGACCAGTTGGAGCAGGATAGCTAGGATCGCTGTCGTGGTAGCTGACATTTTGACCTGGTCGAATTCGGTCTGTACTGCGTCTAAGTCTGAGGTGGTATCCTCTGGAGTGGTATCCTCTGGAGTGGTATCCTCTGGAGTGATATCCTCGCGATGACGTGCAGGTGATGCAGGTCTGAAGCTGAGGGCCATGAAGTGAGTAGCGTTTGTAGTCTTTGAAAGCGGCTGTTCGGACGCGAGTGATCAAACGATAGTGTATCGGTGGCCAAAGATTTGAATGGGGGAGATAAAAAGGAAGATTGTCCTTCATCTTCCCAAACATTGTTGTGGCAGGTTCCAACACACCTTCCTAGGTCCAGGTTATGGTTGCCACTCATGTTTGCAACAACGGAAAGAGCAGGTCCAGGAAGGAGGCAGTAGCAGCAAGTGATGGCAGGAAACAGCAGCAAGCGATGGCAGGAAGCAGCAGCAAGTGAGGCAAAAAGCTTTTTATCGGGAATGGGGAAGGGACGTACCAGCGTACTCGGTACCAAGGATGACCATCTCCTTCTCGGCAAAGTTGATCGAGACTGAGGTCGCGGATGTCATGCCGGTAGTCCATCGATTGGCAGGGAAGGCACCGGCATTGTAGATCACATAGTCGGGGTGGAAGTGCTCAAGCTCCTTTCTCGAGGGCCTGATAAGCATATTGCGCATGAACAGGGCGTGGTATGCACGAGCGCACACGACCCGGACATTGATTCGGTAGCGCTCGTCCCATCCTGCGAAGCCATCAATGACATAGATGCGGTTTCGGGTGTTCAGGTAGTCGACAGCGCGTTCTCTGTTGATTTTCCAGACCTGTTGCAATCACCTGTCAGTAAGCGAGGCCTAGTCCAGCACCATCGAACGTCTCGGGATGTCGAGATTGACAAATAGCCGCATCAATGCCGCGGCCGACTGCACCCGAATTTGCGGGGCGAGAGCTCGGCATGCCACATGAAAGTGACGTCGCCAGCTTCCCCCGCAGTTCGCAGCGTGCAGACGCGGCTGTATGTTCGAGACCATGTTGTCCATCAAAGGTGATAAGATACTGACTGACCTCCGGCGACATGGGCTTGTTTACAGGTCCCCACCAGACGTTGTCTTTCGAACTATCCTCCTCCACTATGCGCTTGTCGGAAGGCGAGCGACCAGTCTTTGCACCGGAGTATGCGGAGAGAGCACCGCTAGAGGTGATAGCGGATCCAGTCTCGTAGACGAGGGCATCTTCGTAGAGTGCAGGAACGGAAGGGTTTGCGATCTGTGAGCGTGGTTAGACATGACAGATGTGAGGCTCAATCTCCTAAACGTACGATGGCAACGCGCTCGTAGTCGATGTGTGCCTTCTCATGAAGCTCCTCTTCGATCTCAGTGTGCTCTACTTGCGGCCTGCAGACGGATAATCAGTGACATGGCCTGGAGGTGGATTTTCGAGCCGCCGTGAGCACTCGAAGAGAGGAAGTCATACACAACACCCTTAGGGTGCAATGCTGTCTTGTTCACGCCGTTGGCAACCATGGTGACGATGCTTGAAGTCAATGAAGAGGAATGGAAATTCGATCGCTCTTGTTTGGCAATTTGCTCAGCAAGAAAGTTGGAAGAGCCGTCTGGTGGTCCAGGAGTGTAAGATCGCTCTGGAGGGGCCGGACGTGTCTTTAAAGTAGCCTCGGAAGCCATTCAAACTTCAGAGGCTCGGGATAGCAGCTGTTTCAATCGCTGGTGTTTGCCCCACACAAATTCGATTGCCGTATGGAGCTACACTGGGTTTCGCGGAGAAGCCGCGTGGTGATTGGTCTCGACGCTGGGCTGTAAGTCAGTGCCCGGGTAGTGTCGGGAGAGCTGCGAAGGCCACGATAATGGGTCGGAGAAACACGAGGCGCAGCAGGATTCGCTAGAGATGCGCTGAGGCTGCGATTGCTGTCGGAGTGATATGCGTGTGGTCTAGACAGTCTTCGGGCATGACATGTGTGCAAACAAATGTTGAGCGATAAGCGCTATTGGAGGTCGGGACGGAAGAGAGGAAGTTGGAGGAGGAATCTCAAAGCCATTCTTTACTAAGATCTACACATCCAATACGTCGGCCTGCAACGGCCAGTATCATGATCTCATATCACTGAGTATTATAATAATCAATTGCACGTCACCTTACAGACCGGGACAGGGCAGGTCGTAGGCGACACCAACCACAGCCGTTTGACAAGCGACCCCGCAGTCAGTTGCAAACGATCCGCTGCAAGCTGCAGATGCTGCGGCACGACTCTCGTCGCTACTGAGCTTCGGCATTGAGACTGCCGTTCGATATCAGTCATGCTACAACGAAGTATGTGCACCAAAGGCAAGAGTCTGGAGCTCAAGTATGTCAGTTCCACGTGTGACGGATGCCCGGAACAAGACTCTTCCATGGCTTACCTCCGTTTTCTCCAAAGTCTGACCGCTCTCACGCTATCATGAATGCACCCGCAACAGTCAGATGCGAAAATGCCATTTCTGTGAGAGTGCCGGTCTCTGGATGGTACAGTCTGCTGTTCAGTGTACCCTCTCTCTTGAAAGTCGCACAACGTACTCGCTATCGCAGGTGGGTCTATCGTAGCGCAGGAGCCTCTGGACTTGGGGAAAAGCGAAGGTTCCGTGTGGCACTAGTGCTCAGAGGCAGACTGCTCAAATCGCTCTGGACAACAAGATCACAGCCAAAGCTATTTCACCGCCCCGACTTCATCACCGCAAGATCACTTGCAACCAACTCTCTTGCGTAGGCCAAGTGCTTTCCATAATCCGCTTCCAGGGCATTCGCGACGCCATCAAACCCAAGTTGGGCAAGATCGCGAAGATACCACGAGTGCTTCAGCATACCAGTGGAGACAAAGAAGTACGCGGTGATCACTAAGGCGGGAGGGTGTCTGGCTTGTACGAGCTTCAAAAATTCGTATGATCTCTCCGCAATCCAGCGGAAGATGTGTCCACTATGCAGTGCTTGAGTGGCATGCGTTTGCACCGCGGTCTCATACACGGTTTGTAGTTCTGTTACGGCTTCCGTGCAAATTCTAGTCTTCTCGGGGTCTGCAGTATCGCCGCAGAGGCTCAACAGTGCAGAGAAGCAGGCCTTCAGCTCAGGAGCAAGTGCATGCGCTGTAGAGGGCACTGCCTGGTGGCCGTGCAGCGCTACCGAGAAGGGACCTCTCGAGACGGTCTCATATGTCGTATCGACCACATCTCTAACTCCCCTGGTCATATAAAGCAGCTCCACGACGTCCTCCAGGGCCATGAAGTGTCGCTCAGGCCTCTCAACAGCCCTTAGAGAGGCTCTTGCTAGTGATGAAATTGATAGGACCATAGAGAGGACGAACAATGCGTTACCCTGGTCGTCCGTAACAGGCTCACTGAGAAGATCTCGGAACGAGGACACAGCAATGACGTGGTGTTTGTCGCTGATCTGTAGATATGCCACGGTCTTGGCAGGTCTTGTGGCAGCGATGTGGAGCGCAGACAGGGCCAAGATGCCGTGCATGAGAAATGGATGCTTAGTAGCCTCGAGCGGGATATTGTCTTGCCATAGATGCGCCATTGCATGGCCACTGCCTAGCTCGCTGCGTGATGTCTTGCTGGTGTAGTGGTGCATGAGTTCCAGGTCCAGCAGCCAGTCGTCGGTGGTCGGTTGGGCACTTGGGCTCGCATAAGATATGGTACTCGGCGTAGGTGGAGCTAGACTGCATTGTTCTGACCGTCGTTGGCAGTTGCTGCAGCAGGGTACCCGTTCATCGCATTTGACCCGCCGGGCTTTGCATTGAGCGCAACCTAGCCGCGACTTTTTCGCGCCCAGCTGTGGCATCGTTCGTCTCGGGAGGATGCCGATGTCAAGAGTGGTACGATACCATGCACCACTGCATCGAGCGTTGGCGATCTTTGACCAGCGTGAGACCAACCCAGATATGGTCCATTGGAAGTCAGGTCTACTGTGGCACATCGGCTTTTGTCCGCGATCATGCACAGCCGGACAAAGCCATCGGACTACGCGTCCTCCACGATAAGTTTGCGTGGACTTGCGCCTCCAGGAGCAATGGCTTGTTGATGCACAGAGGTAGGCGACGTTGATGTTGGAAGGCAGTTGAAGAGTGGAAGCACTGTTCAGTGGCTGTGGAAAATTTACGCGCGCCACTTGCTTTCGTCTGGCAACATTGAGTTCCTCACATGATGTCGTCGTCTTGACACTTGAGTGTGTTCTCTTCGGCGGGATAAATATTTCCATTGTCGGTCCTTTCTATATCTACGAGTATATCGCATCGCAGTGCTATCGCCCAAACACAGAATCGCCGATTCTCCTACCACGCTCGAACGCTCGCCCATAAACCCAGATCGAGAAGTTCACACAGCCTGACCACGTATGAGTCCACTCCCATTGTGTTCACGTGCTCGGCCTACACAACGCTCCTCTGCCCGACTTTCTCCAGCTTCCAAGCGTTAGTGAAAGCCCGTTGCTCTGTACCACTCCTCAGTAGCGCGGCGACTTCACTCGGATGTATCCAGTTCATGGTGATCATCGCCAACCACATGACCACTGCATCGAAAATGTACAGGAAGACCTCGTGCTGCGTGATATCTATCAGTATTGACGGCCTCAAATCTTCTTTTCAAGCACTTACCTCCATAATATACCCAGCATAGCCTTCCGCGTACTCAACCACACGCACTATCGATCGCATAAAAATCAGGATACTGACGATGTACAGTCCAATGAGGTGTTTCTTCCACGGCGTGCCCCTAGACTTCTCGGTTGGGTTCCGCATATTCCGCACATGGAAAAGCGCCGCGGTGATCACAAAGAGTCCGAAGAAGAGAACCTGTACGACCAAGCCTCCGACGACAATGTTCGAGCCCATGTTGATAGAGGAGCTGGTACCGCTGGAAAGCAGCCCGGCACCCGCAGACTGCATCAGGAAGGACAGTATATCGCCACCGACGAATATCTTGGTGAGCCAGGTACGCCGGACAAAAAGTGCTCGATCGCCTTCACACATCAAGACGATCCGGCCAAGCTCCATGTAGATGGACGCGGCGAACAGCGCTGGTGCAACAAGGAGCAGCACTGACTGGATGATGAAGGGACCAAGCGTATAAGGACCTGGATTCTGATGCGCGGAGAGGATGCGGCCAATGTAACCGATGGTCTCGACTAGAAGCTCATGTCAGCTGTCTAGTCTGTGTCAAGCATTGCGTTCTAGCGAGTGCATACAGAGCCCGCCAATCAGGAACGGAACCATGAACCATGTCTTTGTCCTGATCATCTGAAAACAATGTAAAAGAGTGCTAAGGCCGAAGAGTGCGGTGAATATGGCGGCTGCTGATAATGCTGGTTCGTAGTAGTAGTACTGGAAGTTTGCGAGTACATTATCGCTATTCCGGTCTGCGCGCGAACCGAGCATGATGTTGAGAGTGGACTTAGTCGCCTGGTGAGACTTCCACTACGACCGACGTACCACGAGGGCTCGCTCCTCGATGAAGTGAAGGTGCTGCGAAGGAGTTGCAAACGTTTCCAATGCGCTCGTTGTAGGTTCGAGGACTGAGTGCTGTGATCGCAGAGCAGGCGAGATGGAGCTGATGGAAGACAGAGACAGCACACTTAGGCAGTGTGAGGACACAGTGAAGTGAGAGAAGCAAAATATCGTACAGCTTCCTACCAAGAGTGAACGTGCAAGCACTGCCATGGCTTATATATTATCATCCAGTGTCCGTCAATACATGCGCACCTCGCGTTTATTGCTGGGAGCTCGAGTTGTGGGTCGAAGATGGAAGGAGCGAAGGACCAGGGAGTAGCATAGCCGTCGCGCTAATAGAGATGCCGTTGCGCTAGGAGAGACAAAACGACATGATTGGCACGCTCTCGGTACGACGGGCGAGCCCGAACAATCGTTTACGAGCGCCGAAGCGAAAGTCAGCGGAGGCATGAGTTGTAAAAGCAAGATATAGCGCTGTCTGCTATGGAGACGCGTGTTCATGATTGTGGCATTGCTGCTACAGCCTCGCGCCATACACCACCTCCTTGGTAAGGCAGCAGCATTGGGGACAATACGTTGAATGTTCCTTCGCACTTAATCCGAGACACGATAGGAAAGATAGCATTTCCAAAGCCTACTCGAAGGTAGTCTTCTTGCCAACGAACGCAATAGGGGCGCTTTTCTTCTCCTTCGCGAGCTTCGCAGCTTCCCAGCTGGGATGAAGAGGTCCATCATCGTCCTTGTGCTTCTTAGGCGGCGCAGCAGGGCGATTCTCACCATATGCCTGAGAAAACGACCTCCCTCCAGCAGGCCTGCCGACTGGTGCTCCACCTCGCCCGCGGCCTCCACTGTTGCCTCTTCCTTTCGCACTGTCAGTCGCACCCCGCTTCGGATCCCACCCTTTGTTGGGATCATTCTGCGACTTCACCACATGCTTCGCTCCAGCACCAAACTTCTGTTCCCAAATCTTCTGTCGTGCTCGTTGCCCTCGTCGGTTCTTCGGCGCGGGCTCGACATCAATGTCAGACTCAGGATCAGAGCCAGAACCGCTGATATAGCCTCCGAGACTCAGTGAAGGCACGAAACTCGAGGCTTTGGGTTTCGCGGCCACCTTGGCAGCCTTTTGCGGTTCGGGCGATGGTGAACGTGAGATTGACACTTCTGACAATGCCAGGTCTTTGCTGGGATCATAGTGACCCGGCGCTGAGTCTTCGCTCCGGGTAGCTTCGCCGTTGACCGCAATATCCGACTTGTCTTTATTACTTGATTGTCCGTGCTTCGTCCAGCGTTCGCGCATCTCCTCGTCGGCGAATACCGGGATGCCGTTGTCGTCCAAGTATTGATTGCTCACCCACTCATCGTCCCCACTTAGGTATCCCTCGGAGAACATTTCTGCGTCTTCATGATCGGGGGTCCGGTTGCTCACCCAGGCGTTGCGATCGTCGTCATCGGAAGAAGCCAGACGGTCCTCGAAGCCGCCGAACTCATCGTCCGATGCCTCGTCTTGGTCTTGTAAGCTCACACGTTCAGCTAGCGGCGCTTCACGCGTCCCTGTCGAGCGTTCCGACTTCACGTCCACGGGTCTCGCCTTCACCGTCGGCTGCTTCGCGTCCTCTTCAAAGTCTTTCGCCCTTGCTCTCTTCTTTTTCACTGTTGTGACGTTCTCTATCGGTATACCTGCAGCTCTCTGAATCTCCTGCAGAGCTTCCGGGAGCGCTGCTTGAACAGGGGTTGACTTGCACAGGCGTGCGACAACGTTGAGTGTGGCAGGATCGTGTGGAATTACGGGCAGACTTGCGATCTCTGAAGCTAGGACTGGGGAAGCAGCGGCCGACTTGATCTTGCCCAACGTTTTATACAAATAATGCTTGCCGAGTGCGGTAGTGTCAAGCGTCTATCTTCCGTAGCATATACTCGTCAGTTCGTGATCTCCAATACTTCCACGCACTTCTGCCACAGGTAGTCACGCACCTTCAACGCCGCAATCTCAGACTCGATCCTCCGCTCACCGGTGACATCTTTCGCCACCTTCACTGTCTTCTGCCGCCGACCTAGCTTCTGACGTTCGAAGCCTTTAGCAATCTTGAAGGCGTGTCCAAGTTTGACTGCACCTTGCGCAAGCTTATGCTGCACGCGCTGATGCTGTGCACCTTTTGGAACACTGTCGCTGTGAGATACAGCTTGCTCGTCACCGCCATCACCATCGCGCTTGCGTTTGGGCATGATGGAGGAAGATCTTTGAGTCCATAAGCACGGCAGGAAATTCATGGGCAGAATCGCACTCTAGTTATGCAGGACGTCGGCAATCGGCCCCGAGATGCCGATGATTTACAGCAAGGATGAAGACAACGTCGAACGAAAACGACATCATAGCAGATCGAGATAGACTCATGAGGGTGGGCGCATTGAATGCGCGTGTTCTCTCCTGATCAATCTGTCGCACTGCATCCCGGGAATGGTACAGTCTATGTCGGCGACAATGGTAAAGCAGGCGAGTTCTGGAGACTAGCACACATTACCAGCTTTGAACAGGTTTTGCTCGCCGTTATCTTTTCTTGCCCCTTGAGCACACAGCCGTGTGTCCAGTACTGATCTATGCTCAAGTAGCGGCGCTTCTCATCCGTACATGTGCTGGAGCATGTCTGGGATCCAAGATGCCGCTCTCCGGACAGAGTGCTCTGGACTTGCGTTTGCGCAATACACACCCATCGTTCAAGCTCTCGGGGCTGGCACGCAGAGACATGATATCTCCACGTCTCATAGTCTGTCTGAGAACATAACAGTACCGTGCTGGATGTCTAGTATAGCACACTGGATGTTTCGCACGCTATCCACCTTGTCTTGGCTGGGTGGACTCCATACCGGACACGCTCGGCTAGCACGCAGCGTGGTCGCCGAGATACGCCGCACGGCAACGCAGATTATGCGGAGCAACATTTTCACCGGATCCTCGTTTCTCTGGCATTGGCTTGATCGACGACGATGGTACCTTGTACTCGCGCAAGGATGGTGAGGACACGCATATGCGGCTACGTTGAGCGCCCGATACGGACTTTGCAAAGATTGACTTTCGGTACTGGTCTTTAGCTTCGTCTCATACAACTCTATTCCCGACCACCAGCCACAACACGATGAATTCTCCGCAGCATGCACTCGCGATCGATGTAGTGACGAGAATGTTAGACAGGTCACACGCCGTGCGACCTGTCATCTGACACGATATCCGGACGCACAATGTCATTGTGCCATTCGATGTACCACGATTTATACCACAAGCGCAACTCCAGATGCAGGTGGCCGTATATTCTCCGCGACGGTCGCAACGGAGCGCTCCACTAACGCCATCCCGCCACCGTGCCAACGGCTGGTGGCAGGACTGCATCCACGCATCCACCATCGTCTCTGCACACGACCATATCCGACTGCCCCAAAGTCCCATCTGTGCTCACATACGGTGGCAGGGCTGGCATAGTGATTGCCACCGCATGATAGCAAGTTGGGTACGCTTGCGATCATGCATATAACACCGGCAAGGGCTTGCCTTTGCCTGTCCCGTACCTGCATATTCACATCGATCTGCTCAGGCAAGCCCCTGGTCTCTTCACATCCCTGTCGTTATGTCTTCCTCATCTTCTATTTCACGCAATGTTGTCGCAGCTTTGGCACTCGTCACTCAAGCCACAGCCCGACTAGCTTTGGACAGCTCTAGCAATGTAGCTGTCTACTGGGGACAGAACTCCATTAACCAGGCCAGTGGACCGAACGCACAACAACGGCTGGTGGACTACTGCGCCAACACGAACATCGATGTCATTCCTCTGGCCTTCCTCTACGAAATGACAACCGGTACAGGTGGTGAACCCGTAATCAACTTCGCCAATCAGGCGAGTGACTGCCAGATCTTCGCCGGTACCAACCTGTTGGACTGTCCAACCATCGGAGCCGACATCACCACCTGCCAGCAGCAGTATGGGAAGACGATACTGCTATCGATCGGTGGGGCGACCTACACCGAGGGCGGTTTCACCAGCTCTGCCCAGGCTATCTCGATGGCAGATCATTTGTGGGAATTATTTGGACCAGTCGCTGGAGGGACCCCTACTACGACCTCTACGAGCTCAAAGAGCTCGTCGTCGACGACGACGACGACATCATCGACATCATCCACCTCAAGCACAACCTCGGCGCTCAGCACACCCACAAGCACTAGCAGCCCGTTCACAAGCTCTTCTGGATTTATCTCCTCAACATCGCGCAGCGGCAAGACAACGTCAGAGCCCTCGACATCGACCAGCCTATCCACCTTGTTGCTCACCAGGACGGTTCCTGTGACAACGTTCAGCACAAGACTGACCACTCTCTTCTTCACGGCAACGCTCACATCCATTCCGAGCTCGATCTTCGCAAGCCCGACCACGACAACAACGCCTTCGCCGCTGCTCAACGATACATTGACGCTGCCGTCATACGTCAACTCGACCTTCACAAACGCTACGATTTCAAACACGACCATTACGAACTCAACGATCAACAACTCGATCATTACAAACTCCACCATCAACAACTCGGTGTTCATCAACTCCACGATCACGAACTCAATCTTCATCAACTCAACGATCATAAACCCTCAGATCTTGGACTCAACTCTCGCGAAACGCCAGTCCGCTGTTCTCAGACCCTTTGGCTCCGCAGCGATCGATGGCTTCGATCTAGACATCGAGGCCGTAGCCACGAACATGGTCCCCTTTGCTCAGAGGTTGCGCGAACTGATGGACGCCGACACTTCGAAACAGCGCTACCTCACCGCCGCGCCGCAATGCGTCTACCCCGACGTAGCCAACAGCGCCTTGCTATCCAGTACCGTCCACCTTGACGCTATCTTCGTGCAATTCTACAACAACCCCTGCGGCGTGCAAGCTTTCGTCCCTGGAGCAGCAACACAGGAAGCCTTCAACTTCGCCGCCTGGGACACGTGGGCGAAGACGGTGAGCGCCAACCCGGCGATCAAGGTTCTTCTCGGCGTGCCGGGCGGACCTAGTGCCGCTGGCCTCGGCTACGTCGATGCTTCAACATTGGCTGGAATCATCAGCTACTGCAAGGGCTTCTCGAGCTTCGGCGGTGTGATGATGTGGGATGCGAGCCAGGCTCTCGCAAATGGCGGCTTCTTGGCTGATGTCAAGAGTGCACTCGTTGGAAGTGCCACCAAGATGATGATTAGGGGGATGAGCTGGCGATGAGCGAGATGTACGACCACGCGACACGATGACGACGAACGACTATAGACGGCTGTAGGGAGGGGGAAAGGGCTGAGCGGCCAAGGATGGCCAACAAAATCGACGAACGACGCCGATATGGCTATACAGTAACATGCCAGTAGTATGGCCTAATATGTAGTATGAACATAGGTTTGATACCCTGCACAACTTTTCACAGCTTGACTACTTGACATACAACTTATACTATGACGTTTCAACCATGTCGTGCGTCGTGAAGCGCGATTCTACTGAACCTAGCCCTTCACCTCCTCCTCAAGGAACCTGTACATTGCCTCCCTCGGCTCGACATCTCCCCTCTTCACATACTTAGTCCAATACCATGGGACAGAGTCAGTGTAGTATTTCGCATGCTGTCGATTGCCCACGCTGAAAACCGTGTCGAGCTCCTCGAGCGTGAGGTTTTTAGTCTCGGGCAAGAGGAAGTAGGCGAAAACCCAGCCGAACAGGTTCCATGCTCCGTACCAGGCGAAAGCGCCTGTAGGAGAGAAGGCCGCCACCAAGGCGGGCCAAGTGAGGGACAGGAAGACTGTGGACAGTATCAGTCAGAAATGATCAAAAGGCGAGAGATGTGGAGGAGAGCTCACAGTTGAAGCCAAGCCCCAAGTCGTGGCGGTGGCAAAGGACAAGCCAATATCACGGATGTACAGTGGGAAGGCCTCTGCCGAATATCTTTGGAAGTATCAGCGTCCAGATGAGTAGACTCGGGCGCTTTCATACTGACGTGAAAGGCACAGGACCCATGCCTGGACTATACGCTGCCATGAAGACGAATATCGCGGCGGCGATCGAGCCGAGCTTCGTTTGTGTGGGATCGCCGTTGGCTCGGTCTGGCGCAAGGAAGCTGAAGCCGCACCAGAAAGGACAGACAGCCATCATTGGGAAGGTGGTAAGCAGGAGATTCTGCAAGGGTATTAGTAAGTTGCCCTCAAGTAGAAGCACCTAGCCTATATTGTGGCTTACTCTTCGTCCGAGTGTGTCGATAGTATAGATAGCCTGATGAGATGTCAGCGCGGCGTCGCGTCCGGAGCCGTCAACAACGTACAGGTATGGCGAACAGGAAGTTCACCACTCTAGTCCCCAGACTGACGAGCAAGGCCTCTGGTCGTTCGAAGCCAGCATCCATAAAGATCTGCGTACTGTAATATGCGATCACTGGATACGGGGTCAAAGAGAGTTCAAGGGAGCAGAAGGCGTTCTGAAAGTTACCATTGATGCCGCAGAACTGCTGCATGAACATGACGAAGAACGAGCTCTGCGCAGCTCGGCGGTTTCGCTTCACCATGAAAGACTCTCGCCAGAGTGACTTGCCACTTTGCTCGCTAGCTTCGATCTCAAGTAGTTTCCAGCTGTAGTAGATATCTCGAGCAGCCTGAATGTCGTGATTACGAAGGCGCTTGGCAGCCTTCCATGCTCGGTCAAACTTGCCTTTCTCCATAAGCCTAGTAAGACGTCAGTGGCCACATATGGATCGTCAATGAGGCGAGGAAGGCGATCATACCATCGAGGAGACTCGGGGCAGAAGAAAACTTGCAGGCATACGGGAGGGATTGATGTCGATCCTGAATCATGTCAGCATCTCGAAGTGAACTCTCGATGGCATGATTCCGTATCGTAAGGCCCACTCACCTAACATCCACCTCCAAGGACTTGTCGGCCCGCCGATGATCGTCGTGTTCTGAAACGCCACACTGACCACAAAGCCCAGCATGATTCCGAAAGCCGTCCACATCTGCCACATCATCGTCAACGCGCCTCGAATGTTCTTCGGTGCACACTCAGCGGCGTACACAGGCGTCGTCGAACTCTTCGCTCCCACAGCCAGACCCAATGCGAAGCGAGCAATGAGCAGATTATACCAGCTATTGGCAGCAGCCATCCAGATACCAGTGATGAAAGATACAATACAGGACACGAAGATCGTTCCGCGACGTCCGAACAGCTTGTTCAGTGGCGCATTCGTCCAGCAACCGATGAGGACGGAGCAGAGATATGGAGCACCATTGAGTAAACCCTGCTGCCATACACCCGTTATATTGAATTCCTCGAAGTAGAAAGTCTGCGCGCCGTTCACGGCCGTCTGATCCATGCCTTGCACGATTGCTGAGCCGGCACACAGTGTGACCAGGAAGTAGAGCATAAACGGCTGGCTCCAACGAAGAGTCTCTTCGTGGCGGATCCAGTCCTTCTCCTATGCAGAGAGGATGTCGAGTCTGTCGTAGCCGTTGACTTGCTGCTGCACGCGTGCAAGCATGCCGCCTTTGCGGAAGATCTCGCGGGAGTCTCCAAGACCCCGCGAGTCGACAAAAGCGTCTACGTCGGCGAGTACTTCCGCATCGCTCATTCCAGTCAGCGGGTTTCGTAAGAGTGCTGCGACGCTCGCGCGTCGAGCAGGCTGGGAGGCTGATCTGGCGGCGTCGATGCTGCTGTCACCTTTGATTGATGACCTGTGAGATGCGCCATCGTACTTCTCGTTGACAGGGACAGCTTCGCTGTCAACTTTCGGGAGTGGCATTACTGCGCACGATTTGGGTAGAACAAAAAAGGACAGAACGGGCAAAGAAACATGAGACCACTTAGCTTGGGCAAGGCATAGCTATCTATTCCAACTTCATATGAAGTGCTTCCGTAAACTTCACCTTTGCAAGAATGCCATGCAATGGCATAGACAGACGTCAGCCGACTCTTCACCCCAAGCAACCCCGTAACTCATGCCTTTGCAAAGACTTGAGTCCTTGGCAGAGGCGTTGTACTGCTGGCTCGCAGCAGAACGCTTAAGTCACTGAATACGGAAGGGGCTGGACGTGGCATGCCGCACAGCAAGGACTCGTGCCATTGCTATCCCGATGGTGTTCCATGTCCGCTCGGCTGTGATGGATGCGTCGGTAAGAGTAGAGCACACGATTCCGATGAGTTTCGCATGAAAGCAGTGCCGCGTCGATGGTGGTCGCAAGTCCACCTCTCCAAGTCCAAGAAACTGTCTGGAGCAAAGTATATGAGGTCAAGGAAGTCATGAGGCTCAGCACGTGGAGTTCAACGGGTCAAATGGAGGCGCAGGAAGCTCGGCGGCGGGGCGGACTTGGCAGGGCTCTATGGCGTCGCGCTGCGGGCGTGACGTAGATGGGGAGAGGCAGGACTGAGATGTCGATGAGGAGTATGCTGATGGCAGGCATAGGACATAAAGTATTCTGAAGGGACAGCTAGACCTCACCGCCGAGGCAACTTCAACAGCGTGACCGTCAGGTGTATCCATACTTTTGCCATACGTCCAGTACACACCCCTCAAGCTATCCGTACAGTCTACAGTACGGTTACACTAGCCAGCCCAGTATCAAGCGAAGCTCCATCTCCACCTCTCGCGCAATGTGCCCGCCCTGAGCAACGTCGCAAGCAAACCTCTAATGCACACTCAAGCAAACGCCCCGCGCCATGCAGTACCCACTCCCCACTACGCATGCTACTCAGCAGCCGGAGTCGGCGCAGGCGCAGAGGCAGTCGCAGGCGTCGACGTAGATGTAGCAGGCGCTCCCTCAGCCCGTGCACCCCTACCCTCACCTCTCCCGCGTCCACCGCGTCCACCTCTGAACTCGCCACCACGCTGACCTCCACGGCCACCGCGACCACCGCGGCCACCACGTCCACTCTCTGAATCACTACCTGTGGTAGCACCGCCGGCACTCTGATAGCCTCCCCTGCTCACTTCCGCGCCACCGCGTGCAGGTCCACCCTGACCGCCACGCCCAGAACCCCATTGTCCAGCACCTCCGAACCCGCCACGAGTGTGATTGGGCGCCCCGTGAGTGCGATACACAGCGAGACGCGCCTGGGCGAACTTCTTCTTGCCCTCCTCCGACACACCCTTGGCGAGAATCTCCTGCATGATCTCGGGGGTCTCGAAATGAGCTACGAAAGGCCCATTGCGGTGCTTGTCCATGGTTGTGACCTTGGTGGCGTCTTCGGGCGTGAATAGCGCGGATTTGACCTCGTCGGCCGTGGCATTTGCGTTATTGACATTGCTGATGAAAATGGCCTTCGAGGGCTCCTGGGGTCTAGGCGCGGGCTTGTTCGAGTCCGAAGCATTGCCGTTGGTCTGAGGAGCGTCCTTAGCTTGCGGGGTGGTATCTTTCGTTGGCAGATTGACGGCCGGTGCGGTGTTGCCATTGGGCGTCAGAGCTGGAACAGACGCAGGAGCAGGTGTGGATGGCTTCTGTGCGGGTGCGGGCGCAGTCGACGTCGGCTGCTGCTGGGACGTAGGCTTCGGCTGCGCCGCTTGCTGCAGCTGCTGTGCCGCCATCGGCTGCTGTCCGCGCTGTTGGGGTGGCGGCTGATTAATGGGCGGTTGAGCATGCTGCTGTTGCTGGTTGCGATTGAACTGCTGACCCATGTGCGCTGGTTGCTGCGGATGCGGCAGATTGCCACCAGTCGGCTGCATGGATGCGTTGCTGGATCCCGAGGGAACGGCCTGAGACCTTTGCTGGGTCTTGCCGCCGCGATGCGAGAAGTTGAAGCCTTGTGCGCGCATCTCCGTTCCGATGCGACCCTGATCGATGTCGAGCACAAGCCAGCCGAACGCCGCGTCCGCAAGGTTGAAGTTCCACATGTTCTTGAACGCGCTCTCATCGACCTGACCGTTCTGTGGCCCACCGCCAAAGGGGTTGCCACCTCCAGCCTGATGCGGCATCTTGCCCACGAGCTCGATCGCCATCTGCAGGAGCTTGTGCTGTGCCTCGTTGTCCGCAACCGCCGGCTCCACCTCATGCTTGACAGTGTCCCACACATCATTGAATGACATCTTGGAAGCAGCCAACTTTCCGCGGTAGTGGTCCAGCGAAGGGTTCACCGAGAATTCGTTGTAGGAGCTGCCGTAGCGGAAGTGGAGACCAGCAGAGATCGAGAAGTCAGCCTTCAGCGTGACTGACAGTTGGTTGAGAAGGCCCTCTCTAGCAGGCGAGGCATGAGTCACGAGCACACGCGTCTCTGTGGGGTCGTATACACGATTCGCGGTGTCGATGAGCTCGCCAATTTGTAGCAGTGTGGTCCACATAGTGCCTTGACCTCCAGCAATCGTTGTACGCCCCTCGCCGTTGTCGAACAGCTTGTGCATGACCACTGCGCCACCCAGACCAAGAAGCCTGAGCTTCACGCCGCCAATGTCCAGTAGCCGCGAGTGCGACTCATCGATGATGTGCAGGTTATCGATCTTGTACTCTCCCGAGCGCAGCTTCTCCAGCACAGCCACATCCTCGCATGCGCCCCACACTGTGTACACTGGGACGTCAAGCTTGAACTGCTTGCTGAGGAACTGTGGGAGCTCGGAGAGGGGGAGACGCTCGCGCTGGAATCGCTCCTTGACGGGTTGCTGGGGTCCAGAGCGGGTGATGTCATTCTTGATGCCTTCCGAAAGCAGTGGCGAGTATTGCGCGACGTGTTTGAGGGTCCTGCGTCTTGTCAGTGCTGCTTTGTTGCACCATCTTACAGCCGGTGACTGACTTCTCCGCGATGCGATCTATCGAGGCGTCATCATAGAAGCCGAAATCGCCAGTGTGAATGATGTAGTCGGCGTTTGCCGTGCGTGCAAGCTCGTTCAGCTGGCGTAGGTTGCCTGTTTCTCACGTGAGCACGTGCTCCTGTCCCTTAGCAGACAGCATCTGCATACCTCTGACGTCTGCTATGCAAAGCACACGAGCCTTGCCGATTTGCTGTACGCGACCCTGATTTGGGTCGAGAGGGCGAGCGCCAGGCACAGGCCCGCTAGACTGTGAGGCGCCGTTGGGAAGGAAGGCTTGCGAGTAGGCGCGCGGCTGGGAGGGTGGTTGCTGCAGTTGTGAGTATACTGTGGGATGGAGTGTAGGGTGAGTTGGCATGCTGCCGAAGCAGGTCTGACGTACAGCCATTGTGATGTGAACTTTTCGGTATGAGAGGGAGTGTAGTTGCGTAGGGGGGAGGAGTGTGCTGGCTCGCGTGAACTTGATGGGCGCTGCGGAAGTGAACGAAGCGCTTTCAATGAAGTGTGCAGATGAGGTGAGGGGAGAGATTAGCGGGTATGCTGTAGTGTAGCAGTGAGGTGATAGAGTGAGGCCGACTTGGTGAAGCTTGCTCGAAGGCAACTGCACATGGAGGCTCGGAAATGCCAAGACGCGTTACCGAAGCTCGCGCCGCAGAGCCGCATGGCCTTATTTGGATACAGCAGATGTAAGTCGGGTGACCATGTGGATGAGATGTGTTCTCTGGAAGGCTGATCTTGTTGGTCGTCACGAACATTGATTCATGACCGCTTGGGCAAAGAAGCTATATAATGCTGCACAATCGGGTCTCTCACCGGCGCCGGCAACGAGATGTAGTGCAGACTCGTCAGCAGCTCCTTGGGCAGCGCATCGATCGCCGTCTCCCGATTGAGCACCTCCATCGACTGAGCCTTGAGTAGGATTTTCAAATCGGCCTTTCGCGTCGCCTCTGGCAGCTTCAACCTCGCCACATGATCTCTGTACAGCTTCTCGCGGTCCTTATCTGACAACTTGCGATCAGTCATGACCGAGTCCTTGCGATACTTGCGCTTGAATTCTGGCCAGTATAGCTTCGGTGTAGCGTTGTCCGAAAGAAATGCCAGGTACGGAATCTTGGGATCGAGCTTCTCCATCTGCTCGCGCTCGAGTCGCAGTTGCGCAGCTTTGTCGCGAGTCCATTGCTCCCAGACTTCCTTACGGCTTCGTGTTGAAGGAAGGACAGTGTATCGATCATCGAGCATGATACTGTCTGGGCTTTCGTCCGCAATCAGCTTGTCCCAAGGTGTATAGGGCGAGGTGCCATGGTCGTCGAGAAGCTCTCTAAAGAGGTTCGCGGCTTCTTCGTCGGAGAGTGGAAGACCTTGAGCACCTGATTCGTAGCCATCCTCTTCAGCATCGCCGCCATACTCGCCAGGATCAAGATCGTAGTCTGCGCCCATGGCGGCTAGTTGGTAAGCTATGTCGTCCTCCGTGAACTCGACGGGTGCGGCTTCCCGGTCCACGGTGACATCAGTTGCATTGCCTACCGTCGGCGCTGTCTCTCCGTCCTCGTCTTGATCTTCCCCTTCAGTGTCCGTGACCTCCACATACTCATAATCGCTATCACTACCATAGTCACCTATTCGCGGAGCTTCAGGCTCGCGCACAGGCGGCTTCGCAGCTTTAGCGGTGTCCTCCTCGTCCTTCTCAGCCTGTACGGCAAGCTCGGCGATCATGGCCGCCTCATCTTCCCGCTGCAAGCTCTCACTGCGCCGCCTTCGCTGTCTCTCATCGCTGCCATGGGCACCGTTTGGCTGCGCTTCTGTCCGCATGACTTTCAGCTGCTCCTCTGCCCACGCCGCGTTCTCGGCTCTCTCAGCCTCTTCGGCTTGATCCTCTCGTTCCGCTCGCTCAAGTGCATACACAGCCGGCATGAGATTGTTCGGAATGCGCCAGAAGCTCTCCTTCGTAGTCACGTTGTGTGCAAAGCGACGTCCATACTTCGTCCTCACTAAGACCCAATCCTCGTGTCCAGGAAGCGGATGCTGCGCCTTCGGTCGGTCTTTGGCATTGCGAGGATCGTTTCTCGCGCCGTTACCCCAATTACCTGGTTTTTTGTCAGGTCGTATATGGCCGTTCGTAATTCTAGCCGGCCCAGTAGGTATGAACGGTTCAGTCAAACCCCCGGGTTCCATGTCCGCTTCTCCTCCACCGAGTGGTACGAAGTCCTGCTGAAGGTCATCCTCGGGCGACAGGCGCATACGCTTGTTTGGAGATTCTCCTGTGTCATCCATGGCTCATGCTGAGATCTGCTCGACCAGTTTCAGCTTGGGAGACTGACGCAGTTGTCCGTATTGTACACGATCGAAGTCAAGTACCTGTCACAGTCGAAGCTTTGGGCTTGGCGTTTGACATCGCGTACTTCACGTTGCCTGGGAGCTATGTGCAACACAAATCACTTACATCACCGCCGACTACTCCTCACACCACCATTCACTCTCCAGTTCAGTGGAAGACCTACCTCTGGACTGCTCGAGCGACCGATCAAACCTGACCATACTCGATCTCGTAATACAACTCTCACCATGTCACGACGCTACGATTCCCGGACGACCATCTTCTCGCCGGAGGGCCGCTTATACCAAGTCGAATATGCGCTCGAGGCCATCTCACACGCCGGCACAGCCCTGGGGATCCTAGCAAAAGACGGCATAGTCCTCGCCGCCGAGCGAAAAGTCACCAGCAAGCTGCTCGAGCAAGACACCAGCGCCGAGAAGCTCTACATCCTCAATGAGTGAGTTGTCCTAGCAGGTCTGATCGACTTATGGGAGTACGTGCTAACAACAGCAGTAACATGATCACAGCCGTAGCCGGCATGACAGCAGACGCCAACATCCTCATAAACTACGCCCGCCAAGCCGCCCAACGCTACCTCCTAACCTACAACACCGACATCCCCTGCGAGCAGCTCGTGCGCCGCCTCTGCGACCTCAAGCAAGGCTACACGCAACACGGTGGCCTGCGCCCCTTCGGCGTCTCCTTCATCTACGCCGGCTACGACCCGCACCGCCACTTCCAGCTCTACCAATCGAACCCGTCCGGAAACTACGGTGGCTGGAAAGCCACGAGCGTAGGCGCTAATAACGCGTCAGCGCAGAGTCTGCTAAAGCAGGACTACGATGAGGAGTGTGATTTGAAGGGCGCGTGTGAGTTGGCCGTCAAGGTGTTGAGTAAGACTATGGATAGCACGAAGTTGAGTAGTGAGAAGATTGAGTTTGCGACTGTGGGGAAGACGAAGGAGGGGAAGGTGTATCATCATTTGTGGGCGGCGGAGGAGATTGATGCGTTGTTGCGGGAGCATGGGCTGGCGAAGAAGGAGACGACGGAGGGGAGTTGAGGACGTGAGCAGTGAGGGGATGTGAAAGATAGAGCTGCGAATGTACTATACGCGTCGACGTTTCAGTCGCTCGCCAGAGAAGCTGCAGAGCGATTGAGGCGCATATACAAGACCGGAAATTGCGCGAGTGGCAACCTGTGAAACGGAGCGCTCCACGCCTGAGCTCCAATAAGCGGGACCACGGTGATGGTCGTTACGACCTCACCACCGTGTACACCAGATAAGCAAAGTATGCAGCAGGCAGCAAAGGACTGCTTTAGATCACACGCTTGTGCAGACCTCATGCTCCATCCCGTGGTACATCCTCATCCTCATTTCTTCGGCAGCTCCCTGAACACCTTTTTGAAGATGCTCCTCGCCTTATACAGATTCTCCAACCTCAACCTCTCATTATCCAAATGCGCATGATCGCTAGCCTGTCCCACGGGGAAGTGCGCAGCAGGTGCATCGAACTCCTTCTCTAGAAATCTGATAGCCGGGATGGAGCCGCCTTCTCGTATGTAGAGCGGCTTGCGACGTTGTGAAGACGGCAGGGATGTGGACGAGGACAGGCTGTTGGCATGATTCCTTGATGTGCGAGGGCTGGTGGGTGATGCGAGAGCGGCGAGGCGAGAGGTCATTTCCGCGAGTGGCGTGAGAGGCTGAAGAGGAGGAATGGCGCTGCTGCTGTTTGCTAAGGCGGAGGAGGTTGTAGGGGACAGCTTGGCATTAAAATAGCTCGGATCCACCTCTGCGTTGCCGTTGCGAAGCGGGACGTCGATCTTCGGCGGTGCATTATTCGAACCCCGACGTTCAAGGTGGTCGATCGGACCCCACGCTTCCATGATGGCTTCTTCGAGAGTCTGGAAGATCTCGTTCGTCCAGTCTCCGAGCCAGGGCTCAGCTTGATGATCAATGGTGACTGCCAGCTTGTTGGTTGAGTCTAGCTTTGCGAAGCCGTCTTGCAAGAAGGCTGTCAGAGCTGCGGCTACAGTGGACGCCTCCTGGTTAGGAACAAGACGGATACTGATCGCTGCTTTGGCAAGTCGAGGGATGATGGTAGCGTTGTCAGGACCTGATGTCTGAAAGCGATGGATGGTGAGACTGGCCTCGCGCCATTTGCGCATTAGTCCGGTGGCGACAGCTTGCGGAGTGCCGAGATTGGGATTGCGCTGGAGCAGAGAGCTGGTGATGTCTGCGTACAGCCCACGCTCCTCTTCCCCCAATGGCGGAATCGGATCATAGAAGTGAGGGATCATGACCTCGCCGTTTCTGCCCGTCAGAGTGCTAAGAAGTGATACGAGATCCTTCAACGATTCGTCCAGTTGGGCGCTTCCGTCTACGCCAGAGTGTAGGTCAGGGTGACTGCTCTCAATCTGCACGGTAGCATGGATAACGCCTCGAAGGCCGTACGTCAGGCATGGTATTCGATCGTCCAGCCAGTACGAATTGGCAAGCAGGATCCAGTCCACGTCACCAATCTTGTTCTTGGCAGCTTTGACTGCCTGCTCAAAGCCTCGAGATCCGCACTCCTCTTCACCTTCGATCAAGAACACTATATCCGAGTCGAGCGCCTGATCTCTAGTCAACTCAACACATGCGAAGAGAGCAGCCATGATGGGACCCTTGTTATCGGAGATGCCACGCCCGTACAGATACCCATCGACACCTCGCAGAGTGAAAGGGTCTGCAGCCCACTTCGCTTGCTCGTTCTCTGCCGCGACAACGTCGTAGTGGCCATAGAATAGTATCTTCTTGCGTTTTGAGGCGATTGCAGGATTGCCTCTGAACTTCGCCAAGATCACTGGATTCAACGGATCCCTAGTCGGTAGCATCTCAGTGGTGGCTCCGAAGTTCTTGAAAACAGTGCGGAGGTATGAGGCTCCACGACGGCAGTCCAATTGGTGTTTTGGGTCTGATGAGACTGTGCGGTACGACACAAAGCGTCGCAGGTGCTCTAGCATCAGCTCGTCGCTCGATCGTGATGCCGCTGTAGGTGATGCCATGCAGTCGCTGACGTCCCATATAGCGAGCGTACAATCGCTCGCACCTGTTACGAAAATCGGCCGTCGTTGAGCGTACGTGAACGCGGCTGCGAGCACACGGCCTTTATGTGCCTCGAAACGGCTTTTGAGCTGGTACTGTCGATCAAATTTGCGTACGAACCCGGTGACGGCTGCACTGAATAGTATGCCCCCTCCGACACAGACGGACAGTACGTCGGCTCGATGCGCTTTAAGGTTTCGCAATAGCTGTCGAGTCTCCAGGTCCCAGACATCGACCTCACCTCCAGATCGGCCAGAATACAGAAATGTGCCGTCTACCGTAATCGATAGAATCGAGTGGCCTTCTTCTCGTCCATCGTCTAGTGTGAAGAGTTCCTCGATGCCACCGTTCGTTACATCCAGTCGCCATAGCTTGACAACACCGTCGCCACCTCCTGTGACCAAGATCTCTCGGCCAGCAGTCTCCTGCAGACCTTCCTTGAGTAGCAGCATGCAGTACACATACCCGAAGTGTGCGAAATGCTTGGCGTTTTCCTTGGAGATCTCGAGTGTCTGTCCCCCTCTAGCGTGCTTGGGGATGACGTGTGCATCCGCCGGCTTTGGCGTTCTAGCTCCACCAGGTCCCTTGGAGTCGAAGAAGGGATCGTCCCGAAGCGACGGATGTATTGCACGATCACGTCGGCTGGACTTGGTTTCTGGCTCACAGAGCTTGCACCATTGTATCGTGGTGTTCTGGGCACCGAGGTACACCGTCTTCGTCAGCGAAGAGTAGCTGACGCAGAAGACATCACCGATGTCGTAAGTCGAGTACAGGCAGTATGCCTGTGCGAAGGGCTTCGTGTGCCAGACGTTCACTATACGGTCGCCAGCACCCGAGAGCAGCAGTGTCTGATCGATGCTCAGGGTCAAAGCCAGAACACTTCCGCGATGGCCATCGATCACAGCAAGCCGTTCATAGTTCTTCAAACTGTAGACCAGGATCTCGCCAGCCTGAGTTGAGGCATAGATATGCTCATCGCCGAGCGCGATTGCGAGTATCGAACTTGTGTGCTGCAGACGGTGTTTCAACGTTGGCTGCTCGCCCTGACCGTCCCCACTGTCACGGCTAGGTGTTCGCGTCAAGGCATGCGTATCGTCCGTCTCCGAACCTGCATAGCGAGAAGAAGGGATAGTTAGCGAACGATGCTCGCGGATCTTGCCATTGACAGACGACATCAGCTATTGATGTCGCGATCGCTATGCCAATGACCTGCGATTTGCGGGTACTGGCACGATACGAGACAGCCCATATATCGACTTTGGGAGTGTTGCCGCATTATTATCCGCTGCAAGGCAAATGAACGTGAGGTCGCGTGCTTCTGTTTCAGGACATTCCGTGCCAAGAGAAACGGAGCTGCTGACTACGTACCAATCCAAAAGTGAAGGTTTCTCACCAACGTGATTCTCTCACTCGCACACTCTCCCGACCACATCTCTCCACAGTCGCGGCGTGGGGTGCGCGAAATGCTTCTCCGGGGATCATGAGCGCCAAAAGTAACGATATTGTCACGGGATCCGGCTCGCCTCAGCATATATGAGGCTCTGAGAATGGCGAGCGATTGCGCGATCGCAGTCACCGCTTCCCTGTGCAACCTCTACATACAACTCCGCATACTTACGGTGAGTCAGGTCATCTGTATCTTGAATTCACTGCCACAGAAATGCTTCCAGCAGAAAGTCCTGGCGATTCTTCAAGGTTCACTTCAATTCGGTTGTCTGCCTGCTCTCTCTCCCTAGGTGGTCGGATCATCCTTTCCAAACTTAAGGCTTACGCTATTCACACAATGCCTCTCATCCGTCGGAGTAGGGTATCCCTCTCCCTTGAACACGTGCCCCAAATGGCCGCCGCAGTTCGTGCATACGATCTCCGTCCGCTCCATCCCGAATGTCTTGTCGGTATGTCTCGTCACGGCGCCTGGGACGGCATCGAAAAATGCTGGCCAGCCACAGCCAGACTTAAACTTATGTGTGGCTTTGTAGAGAGGTGCGTCGCAGGCGGCGCAGGTGTAGGCGCCGGTAGTGGGGGCGTGCTTGTCGTACTCGCCGGTGAAGGGTGCCTCTGTGCCCTTCTCGCGGAGAACACGGAATTGCTCTAGCATATGCCGTCAGTCGTGCTCATCTACAAACAGAGTCTCTCAAGACTCTGGAGAACATAGATCCCAGAATCTCAGGACTACACTCCACTTACCCTTGTTCAACACCGCCTTCCACTCCTGATCACTTTTCTGCACTGGGTGCGTCATGTTCCTGTTCTCAGCTGTCGAAAATAGTGCGCCCAAGAAGGGGATCGTTGGCATAGAAGCTCGAAGCGCTAGTGTAGGTCGGATTGGTGTACCGAGCGTGAGCTGTGATGGCGCTGCTCGATGGAAGGTAGCGTTTGTGAAGGTGTAGACGGTGCGGACGATGGAGGGGAAAGATGGGAGGCGCATGTCTGGTAGACATTGAAGGCATCCGGATCCACCAAACCAAATTCAACCAGTGATCGATTCTCGTATTACTGATCCATGTAAAGCATTGTCATCGGATATCATGTCAATGGCTACCTGGAAAGCTACCACTGTGGACTGGGATAGATCTATTCGTTGGCCTCTGGAGCAAGTGCACACAATAGACTCAGGTTGCGTGAGCTTGCCATTAATCTGAGCGCCGAACATCGCGCCATCTCCTTCCCAATTCTCCCCCTTACACAGCACTCATATCGAGGCCAAAGTCAAAGTCTCCCACATTGAATGAGTTCCAGAAAGCCTCATCGAAATACGTAAAGCCCTCCATTCCCATTGCTCCCATCCAGCCCTCTCCAGGCGGTGTGGGTCCTTGCAGCCCTTGCGTGGCCCCATCGGTAGCAGTTGGCTCGACCATCGCCGAGATCCTCATCTTCTTCTCCAGTCCCTCAGGCACCGGCCCAAGCGGTCGTGCAGTCTCGGGGTTCATCTTCGAGTCGAAGAACTGCTTTAGCCATCTCGTCTTCTGCGCCCATCGCGTAAAGGCATCGTTATTGATAGTCAGCCCGTCAAGACCTGAGGCTTCGACGGCTTCGAAACGCGCGGAGCAGCGTTCCATGATCTCCCCGAAGTCCAAGTGCTCCCGCATGCACTTCGCATCCCAGCCGGAGACATCCATTGTAGCCAGCCGCATGAGCGAGATGAAGGCATAGCCGAATTGCGCGAAAGCTGGGAAAGGGAGGGTGAGGTACTCCGAAACGGGGACGCTGAAGTAGACGTCGGCGTAGTCTTTGACGGCGGAGACGAATCGCCAGATATCCGGTAGGCGTGACTGGAGTTGAGAGTGTTTCGACTTGTCATCCAGGAGGTCTTGGAAGGATCGATCCCAAAGCGATATGCGGGCGTTGGCTAGCTGAAGTTGGAGCAGGTATTGCAGGCGGCTGATCGTTGGAGGAACGGTAATCCTATCGAGCTGAGCGGCGTAGGCTTGCGAAGTCATGGCGATCGGTATGCCGGACAAAGATGCCGTACTGATTTGCTCTTGGATATGCTGAGCGTTGACGAGGCGGACAAGGAAAACGTCGCTCTCGTACTCGGCCATTCGCTCAAGGACTTCAAGACTTTGGGACATCCAGGGTGTCCAATTCAATGGCTCGAGCTTGTGGAACGATGTGGAGAGCATTGAGCCCAGATAGTAAGTCCCGAGCAGCGCCCTTCGCTCGTCACTAGTAGCGGCCTTGGGAGTTTTGCTCGCCATTGGGCCGTGAGACACTTCCTTGCTCATTTGGCTACACGTTCCCGGTGCACGATCGATGTTGAGATCGGTGACGAGTGCCATGGCAAGGTGGATAAGATTCGTGCTCTGCTGACTGTCATGAAGATGCATATGCCACCTAGCAGATGTCAATAGAGCCTCCAATCCTGACGATGAGCGAAGGGCTTACCAGTTCACAACCACTAGGATTCCCTGCAGCAATTCCATACTCTTCTCACTGTTCATCAACATTCTCTCACCCAGCTGCCGCATGACATCCTTACACATCCGGTGACTCCGCGGTAGATCGTCGATAAGTGACACCGCAACAATCGCTTGCATCAGGAAAGGACGCTCCTGTGCCAGCTCCCAGACATCAGTATGTGGCGGCAGGACAACAAAGGGGTTGTTCGGCGCCATCAATCGCTGATATCGCTCGAACAGTCTGCCAGCTTCCTGCATGCTGATCGTGGTGTCGTCTCTGAGCGTACGAGCAGAGGCAAGGTACTCCGAGGCCGAAGAAAGTACCGTCGGCACGCCACTGCCATTGCGATAGGCACCTGGGCCGTTCGGGTCTTTGTCATCGCAGACTGCTTGGAGGACCTCCTCGACGTGCGACAATCCAGTCGCAGGGCCAGACGAATCGTTCTGCGGTTGTGAGTCTGGGGGCGAAAGCTCGCCGGTTTGTTGTTGATGTTGAGCGGAGAGTGCATGGACAAGATGCTCTAGTTTGTTTTCGAGGTTCTCGAGCTGGGCCGTTCGACTGGGCCAATGTCAGTGACGTCGCGGACATCATCTTTTTCCTTGCTAGACCTGTGAGTGAGGTGCCGGATCGGTACTCATGCAAAGCACTCGGCCTAGGATGTAGAGTGATAGAGTAGACACGACTAAAAAATGTTGTTGCCTACGTGAGCTTCACCGGCTTTCGTCTCCTGACTACATGCTCCTTAGTGTAGCATTCCTTCTTCAGTCTTGCGCACCTAAGCTGTTGTCAGCACTGGCTCGTCGACATCCGATGCGTTACATCGCACCTCTCACAGACATCTCCATCTCGCTCTCTTCTGCACTTCGACTTCGCCTTGGCACAAGTCTCACAACTCCGAGCGGAGCTCGCGCTGCTCAAGCGCCGAGGCTCGGGTCTAGACTCCATCCCTTTGCTGGTGTGTTGCTGCGTTGTGCAATGTTGCTGACTACACGTAATTGTGAAGGACGGCGGACGGAGCTGCAAGTATGAGAAGGGACGATGATTGTTCAGGTACTTTGAGATTGGGTATTGGCAATCAGGCGACGTCGGTTTCGCATGTCGTACAGCAGGAGCGGGGAAGGAGGATGCAGTGAGACGCCGCATCCGTTCCTTGGTCTTGGCACAGAGATGCTGTAAGCAATCTTCGATTGATCTATCTATGCCTCTGTCTCTATGTCGTATACGATGTAAGTTCATGCTATGCTAGCAATTTGCGGTGTTAGCAAGTCCTCCTCCAAGGAAAGTAGCGCGACGGCGTCCGGCTCAATGTCGCCTTTGGGCAGCAAAAGGTCGCACAGTCATGTACCGAACCTCCAGCAACAACATGTTCAAGCAAACATCAAAGCTAATCCCTAACGTCCACCGAGCTCCTGTGAGAACCGGTTACTGAATTGACTATCTGTGCACGGTGTCAGTGATCTTCAACATTATCGTACTCTGAGCGACTTACTCTTCGAAGCCTTCTTCGCAGTCGCAGTACTACGAGACGATCCTCCGGCGAACCTCTGCATACGGTTCCCTGCTCCACTGGTCGTAGGTCCGCGGCGGCTCGGATCTACAATACGTGGAAGATCATTGACGGACTGCGAGGAGCCCGACACTAGGCCGACTCCACTCGAGATGCCCTGAGATCTTGTCGCGACATTGCTAGTGGTCTGGCGACGCTTAGCCGTTCCCGGACGCTCGACTTGAGTATCACGAGGCGCGGAACGTTTGTTGAGATTGGATCTGCCAGCGAGACGCGGATCAACGGTAGCGTAGGGTGCGGAAGTACGGGGAGTTGGCTTGGCTGAGCCTGCGACAGTGTGATACTGGCTCTGGGAGCGACCACCATGGTCAGGCACGAAAGGCGGGGAGCTGCTTTGGTTGCTATGATTGCCACTCATAGCTGAATGGCCACCGGCTATCTTGGCCTGATGAGCACGAGTGGGCTCCGGCGTCTTGTACCGATCGGTTGAGGGTAGAGGCTGCAATGCTGTACGAGGGTAGTCGTGCACGCTGCCGTAAGACGCAGTCCGCTTTGATGCGCTGTTGGGTTTGGCTATTGTCTTGCGGAAGGTGTAGTCCATCTTGGGCGCGGCGGCAACTTGTGGCGCCTCCTCAGTCCGTTGCTGCGGATCTTCGTAAATGTGGAAGTCTTGTGCGTCAGATACTGGTAGGGTCACTATCGATACGCCTCGTCCCTGGGGCTCGTTGACCAATGGCTTTCTATTCCATGTGAAGTAGCGGCTCTGCGAGGCTACGGCAGTTGCTACCGGGACCTCAGACGAAGAAACAGCGTTCTTGAAGTCTGCGAACGTCAGTAGAGCCTCGTCGAATTGTATCTCGGGCACAGTTTCAGGTAGAGCCCGCGTGGACCCGGCGTCCAACATCTCGTCGCTGTTCGCCGTGAGAGAAGTTCTAAGCTCGAGTTGCGCCTGCGAGTCTTTGGGATAGCTGGCAGCATAGCGTCCAAATTGCGACTCATCCACAACTGGACCAGGCACCTTCGTGAGTGCATGAGCCTCGCGTGACTTCGGCCGAATCACCTCTGGAGCCATTATTGGGCCGGTGTTGTGTGCAGAGCGGTCTACCTTGCGACGCTGTCCGGGAGGCATGGTCACAGGACCTGTGCCCATGTTCGGCGTGTCGTTAGTGGTTAATTGAAGTACTCGAGGATGAAGCGACGACTGGCATGGGGTGTCTTCTGTACTGTCGTCTCGTGTCGTGAAGAGCAGTGCTGATTCGTTTGCCAGTGGTGCCGGCCTCAGCGAGTCGGGGCTGGTGTTAGTCCCAGCATTGCGTGCGTTGGAGACTCTGTCATTCACAGCCTGCTCTGCAGCCTCGAGGGCACTAATAGCTACCTTCTTGGCTTCAACAACGTTTGCGAGGTCCCGATCAGCTTTGTTGAGAGCTTCTCGCCACCTGTTTTCTTCGCGCGTGTAGCGTTCCTGAATGGACTGCTTGAATAGCTCAACATCTCTAGTCTTCGTATGGACATCATTCTCCGCACCGGCGAGTCGACTTTGCAGAGCCTCCATTTGCACACGGTGCTTGTCTTTCTCCTCAAGCAAGACCTTATCGAAGCCCTGCTTTGTCCTCACCGCTCCGGTGTCAGACTGTGCGAGCTGGTCTTGGATCTCAGATAGCTGTCTTTGCCAGTTTTCTGTGGCAGCAGCGTACTCCGACTTCATTCTCTCAATTACTGACTTTGCCACAGCCTCAGCAGACACTGCAGATTCGACTTCTGACTTCAACGCCTCCTCAGAAGCAACGAACGTGTCGATTCGGGAGAGTGCATCGTTCCTCGCGGACTCTGCGGCTTCTGTCTCTTGTTTACTCCCTTCCAGGTCGCAGGAGACTTGAGCGTTGGCCTCTTCAAGTTTCGCATGTCGGCTGCGGAGATCATGAACTTCTGTTATCGCGTCTGCTGTCGCTTGTCTACACCCGTCCCTGTCGCTGGTAAGCTGGTCGTAGGCCTCTGCTTTCTCTGCAAGCTGGCTCCGGAGATTCTCGATCTCGCCAGTGAGGCTTTTGTTCCTGGTCTCGATCGCATTCTTCTCGTTCGCAGCACTATGTGCCATCTCGAGCTCGGCGTCTTTGCTTTGTAACTCAGCTTTGACTTCTTCAAACTGCGTCTTGAGATTCGAGTGCACAGTCAGTTCGCTCTGCAGTCGCTCAACGTCGCGACTAAGCATCTCTGCTTGTTCAGCCTTCTCGTAGACTTGCTGCACTGCAGTATCACGCTCAGCTGCGACTTCCTTCGCCGCATTGGCGTGCGTTGCTTGCTCCTGCATGCGGAAGCTGGTGGCAGAGTCGGACATGAACCTCACGCCTTCAGCATACCCCTCCCCTCGAGCCTGCGCAACCTATGTTTTGTGTCAGTAGATTGGCATACTTGTCTGCCTGCGTTTGACTTACTTGTGTCTCGACTTCCTCTCGAGTTGGACCCGGACTTGCTGTTGTCGGGGCTGTGACCCGGGGTGCAACACCATCGATGTTCGCATCGCGCGTCGAATTGTCTTGAATCAGGGCGTCCTGTGCTGATTTGGCGCTCTCGAGTTGTGTCTCTAGCTCCATAGCACGTTGGAGTGAATTTTGCAAGCGCTCTGCGAGCTTTGCGTGTTCTTGCTTGTCAGAGACGTCCTGCTGCTCGACTGTACTCTGCCAGCTGATGAGGTCATGATGTAGAGTCTGCGTGGCACTCATCACGATGCTATTGATCCGCGCGATTGCCTCGTCATCACTGCGGCTGTCGACGGTAGTAGCGAGAGCGTGGACAGCTTTCTCAACTCTGTTTTTGTTGTCAGTCTTCCGTCTAGAAACACGTAAAGCTTGACTCACTTCGTCACCTTAGCTCCAACGTTCTCACTGACAGCTGCACAGTCGCTTGGACTGGCCATAGCCATCTCGTTGAGACTCTTCAGCGTCTGTTGCATCGTCTGCAGCTCACGAGTGAGGTTAACTTCTTTGTCTGCAACAGCGCTGAGCTGCGTCCCGAACGTCGCTCGAAGAGTAACGATACTGTCAGCTAGTGATTTACGCTCAGTACTCTCCAGTTCCACGACCTTTGTCTCAAGGACTTGTATGCTGGTCTTCTGCTCGATGCTTTGATGCGCAGCAGTCTCGAGCTTCGCTAATACATCAGCATGGCTTGATTTGACACCCTGCAGTCTTATCTCTAGGTCTTCTACCGTCCTCTCAGTGTCATTTTTCTCTCCCTCAGCCTTCTCCAGCAGTTGCGCGATGGTTTGCAGCTCGTTGATCCTTGACTGAGCAGTGTCACGCAAGTCCTGTATGACTTTCGCTGAATCGCGCTGCTCGAACTCAATATCTGCATCGGCCTTCTGCTTCTCATGCTTCAGAGTGCGCAGATCCTCTCGAAGTCTATGGACTCGACGATCTAGATCAGCGCTAGCCTCGTGAGACGCTGAGCTTTCGGCTTCTAGATATGCACGTTCCTGGTTGAATGCAGAGATCAAGCTCTGCTCTTTCTGACGTAGCTTGTACTCAATGACTCTGAGCAAGTCGTGCGTGTCGTCATCTGGTGCCGTGCGAGGCGTGACGGAGGGATGTTGGGTGCGAGAGTAATCGCGATGAATCTCCTGCGGTGCTGGCTGAGAAAAGCGAACTTGTCTAGAAGGGGTTGGCTGAAATGGCTCGGCAAGGGCTTCATGGTCGATATGCGTAGGACGTGCCTGGCCACCGCCATGTGGAGGATCAGCATACTGTTGCGTGGTTTCAGCTTCATTGTCCAACACATCGATGTCGATGTTCTCGGCATGATCGTCGTCTACGCTGCTTGAGGATGACTCAGAGTATATTTGCTGATCACATCGCTCTTGGTCGTCGAGAGCTATGTCATGGACTGCCTCGGGCAAGGTGTCTCCATCTGGCCAGTTTCCGTGAATGGGCGTTGACGGCACGGAAGGTGCGTCAATCGTCATGCCATCTGCTGCAGGATGATTGTCAACAGGCTGGGTGGTTTGCGTCTTCTCCGCGCTAGTCGTGTTGGGCAGCTGCTCGTACGAGTCCGAAGGACGCTCCACAGTCGCTCTAAGATGACTGGAGTAAACTTCATTACGGACCTCGACAGCGTCCGAATAAGACGCCTCCGAGTGGGCGTCAGGTTCATCATCGCTGTACGAACCATCGACGTGAGCATATGTCTCGGAAGAGTGCTGGGTGTCTGCTTCCAGTGCCAGTGACTCATCCTGCATATCCGAGCTTCCATCGTCCGCCTCAGACTTGCCGGCTTCGTTGTCCTGTTGGAGATCTGCTCCAATACCAGTCCAATCAAGAGGCTCAGTACGACTCTCGAATGCAGCGGCATCAGTACCCGAATCCTTAGCCATGATATCGGGCGTGAACTTGATGCTTGTGATCGAAGGGTATGAAATATGAAATACGAGCCAGGTACGAGGGCGAGTAACACCACATAGCACCTCGCATCATCTCATTGGTACCGTGTGAATTGACCGTAAAAAATGGGAAGTGTGGTGCAGTCGTGTAAGAAAGTCGAGCATGAAGTCGAGATAAGGTTCAGGCAACCAGAGAGCGACTTCCCTCCATGGTGAAGGAGAGACCACGCGCCTTGGGAACTAATTGTGTGCGTGACGTCTTACATGATTGAGAAATCAACTTATCTTGTCTTCCTACCTCCGCTCTTGAAAAGGTCTGAATGTCTCGATTGCAAAGATTCCTCGCTTGTGGGTTGACACAGCACACCGCGGAAACGTGATCTCTGAATGGGGTGCCGTGGAGAGGCGATGCTGCCAACCGCAGAAGCTACGTTATCCTTCGACGATGTAGCGAGAGCAGATTGACCCTCGCGGTGCACTCGGCATTAGCATATGGATCTTTGATTGTCAGAAGAGCGGGAGTACCTCATTACTACGAGACCTGGTCTTATGCTTCTGTATTCACTTACTTCCACGATCTGAGACTGGCGTTGCCTCATCAAGTGTCGCCAAAAGCGACTTCAGATCTTGATACCATTCTGACCGACCTACGAAGTGGTCAAGGCTGTCCGCGTTCGGATCGCTGATGCAGCCTCCGGTCGATGTGGCATGAACAACCAGGACAATCAACGACATCAGATGCCAATAAGTCTGGCCTCTCCATCTGAACACGAGCAGCGAGCTTGCTTCTCCTGTAAAGAGCTGGCCGCCAGCAAAGACTGAGCCAAAAATTATGGACGAACGCAACGGTTGCACGGCTGATCTCATCTGCCTCGCACTGTAGGTACCAAGCCATGTCATGCGCATTCCTGCAGGTACACGATGATTGAGTGTGCCTCGATAGCAATTGCCAAACATTGAAGCATCGTTGTGGCAAGCAGAGACACAGCAGGGGGGGTCGCCCAAAGGTTCAGAAGTCACGACAGAACTCAGCACGCCCGGCTCATCACATCACGATGGTCCGTGCTTGGAAGCGGCCAATCGAACCGCACACCTACCCTCGACCTCACCCTCTAGCCGCCCATGGACGCCGAGTCGTTGCCATTCGCGTGATAATGCCGATTAGGTGACGGTCCTCACAGCGACTGGGAGGGCATGATTCCAAGACCTATCATGTCGGGCGCCTACATAGTGGTATTGGCTGAGCAAGAAAACGCGGTGAGCTGGCCGGATGGCCTCGACTCTCTTCCCACTCTAGTCTTCATCTGTGTACTGTCTATCGCGTTGTGGAGCGTCTGGAATTCTTCTTTTGAGCTTCAGGTGCTGAGGCGACTCCCGCGCATCCAGTGCAGGACTTAAACATGCGCTCTATTCTCTTCTCCTTAGTCCTGGCGCTGGCGCCACTAACCCTCGCGCAAGAGAACGTCGCGACAGTCGTTGTCTACGTCACGGCAGACTCAACACCCACAGCAGCTCCGACAGTCGTCCAACAAATCGCCTCCTCCGCTTCCGCCACGGTGACCACACCCACGCAGATTCCAAGCTCGACGTTGGCAACCAGCATCAGCTCTGCGTCAGCGGCCACACCCACGGCATCAAGCTCTGCAGGCGGCACCGAGTACAACGCGCCAGGCGGCGCTGGCTCTACGGACTCTGGCTCCGACTTGGGCGCCTCGGGCTCAGATGGCGGCAACTTTTTCAGCCTCTCGAAAGGCGCCATAGCAGGGATAATCGTGGTCGTAGTCCTTGTAGCTCTATTCGGCAGTACGGGTTCCCCACATATCTTTCAATTTCCCGCTGCGGCCACAACACTGACTCACTCGTCCCTCAGTTGCAAGCACCATTCTCTTCGTAGTAGCGAAACGCCGTTCTTGGACGATCAGGGAAACGCTCCGTCGCGGCTCCCAGCGTCTCACAGGTCGCGGACCCACAGCCCCTCCCTCATCATCCCGAAAAGGCGGCGTCATGATAGCCGATCGCGGCAGCCGGAAAGCCATACGCATTGATTCACCGCAGCGACAGCCGCAGAGAGGCGGGCTGGAGGGCAAGGGATGGGGACATAAGAGGGGTGTTGTTGTGGATAGAAGGGAGAGAGGAGGGGACTTGGAGAAGGGGAAGATGCCAGGAGTGGGCAATCGGCAGGTGAGGGTGTTGGATGGGAGGGGGGCGGGGGCAAGGAGGGAGAAGGGGTGGGTTGGGAAGGTGTGGGGTGGGGGGTGGAAGTGAATTCGTACATGAGGCTACGGGGTGGGAAAGGTTTTGTGTATCATCTATGTATTTTCCCTCCCCGGCCAATCCGGCGCTAAACTCTCAAGCCCGCCTTCAAACTGCTCGACATCGTACTCTCCCGGATATCTCTGCACCACATCTTTCAACTTCGCCATCTGCTCCACCTGCTCTTCCGTCATCTCCTCATAAACATCCTCCATCAAGTTCCGCAAAGTCGGATGCCGTTCCTTCTCAGCCTTGCGATAAGCCTCTAATACCCCTTTCCGCGCCTCACTCCGCAAACTTTTCTCCTTCTCCCCGTCCCAGATCCCCTTGCCCTCCATCCACTTCCGCATCCTGGCTATGGGATTGTCTCTCCGTTTCCAGTCCTCGACTTCAGCTTTGGCGCGGTAGGCGAAGCTGTCGTCGGACGTGGAGTGGTGGGATACGCGATAGGACATGGCTTCGAGCAGCACCGGTTTGCCGCCATCGCTGAGAGCAAGCTCCCGGGCCCGAGCGGTGGCTTCCCGGACTGCTAGAATGTCGTTACCATCCACGCGGATGGTGTCGATGCCGTAGCCTACACCGCGTGAAGCTATGCCGTCGCCGCGGTATTGTTCCAAAGTTGGTGTAGAGATCGCGTAGCCGTTGTTGCGGCATATGAAGATGATCGGACAAGATCGCGTGGCTGCGATATTTAGACCAGCGTGGAAGTCGCCTTCTGATGCGGCGCCGTCGCCAAAGTAGCAAGCTACTACTCTCTGCTCTGCGGTAGGATTGGCTTGGTTCTGCAGCTTTACGGCGTACGCGCCCCCTGCAGCCTGAGGGATCTGCGTGGCGAGGGGAGAGGAGATGGTGTGCAGATGCAGCTTCGAGGAGCCGTAGTGTACAGGCATGTTCCGGCCTTTCCCTGGGTCTTTCGTAGTTGCGAAAAGCTGTGCCATGAAATCGTCCATTGTGAAGCCGCGGTACTGGAAGATGCCTTGCTCACGGTACTGCGTGAAGACTGGATCGTTTGGTGAAAGTGCCGAGGCAGACCCAACGGCAATGCCTTCCTCGCCTGCGGAGACCATGTAGAAGGATACGCGGCCTTGGCGTTGGGCGTCGAACATGATTAGGTCCATGACGGAGACTGTGACCATATCTTTGTAGAGACGGAGGGCTTCCTCGTCGGAGATCGCTAGAGTCTCTGCGTTAGGGTCGACTATGGCGCCGTCTTGGTCCAATACTCTGTACGTGGGCATTGCATCGTCCTCGCCGGCTCGCGAGAATGCGAGCTTGGTTGTGAACTTGCTGTTTATTGCGCCCGGGAATTGAATGCTACGCAGATGTTAGCCTTGGTCTTTTTCCTTGGATCTTTATTGCAGTGCGTACCGGTCTGATCCTTGCCTCTGCGACAGCTTCGACTGCGATCGTCGTTGGCATTGGAGGCACACATGTCCACGGGAAGCTCGTGTCGACGATACAGCAATGGATGCGCGTCTTGCGACTCGCGACAGGGCTTGAGAAGCCATGGCCGGGCTTCGATATTACCAACTACATGCTTTCATTCACGAAGAAAGAGACTACACTCTGCGTCGCTTACCCTCGGCTTCTGGGTGTGTTCCTTGCAGATGGACACCCCACGATTGCGAAAGAGGCTCTGCGGCTTTGTCAACGTGATTGTGGGGAAGACATCTGTCTCGAGTCATGTCACAAGGCCGTTTGCATGCGCTCGCTTTAATCTCCCTGCGGGTGTAGGACCTTTGTACCATAGATGAGCGTCGTAGCATATCCTTGGGAAGACACCATGCTCTGGGTGAGATAGTAGAGGTGGATAGCATTGGAGACATCATATCTGCCAGCGCGTAGTTCCAGAGCTTGTCGAAGCGGAGTGTTTGAGATCGTCCACTCGATTTGGTTTCATCACTCAAGAATGCGTGAGGTCATGGCATACAGCAGAGTCTGCTCGCGTGCAACATCGAGTCGTAAAGGCAAGGTCCTCGGAGTCGATGCTATGGAGATCATTCAAGGAAGTGTCATGAAACAAGACTACGCCTGTGCAGTATAGCCGGACAGACATTTGGCAGAGGCGATGACGCAGCAGCCTCGTGCTCTCTGTGGCGGTGCGACTTTGTACTGGCCGAGCTGTTGGTACATCTGAGGTACTGTACAAGCTCAAGGCTTCTCTATTCCACCTAAGCTGTCGCCTGCCGCCGTGGACATTGCCATAGTGTACAGCAATCATGTTCCGCGCAGCAACATCGCCCATGGAGGCGTCAGTGGGTGAGTTGTTCTCCAGCACAAGGCTACCACACGTGAGCAGCTACTGACACTCTTCCCAGTCAAGGCCACAGACGAGGCGCTCGTTGCCGAAGACTGGTCCCTGATCCTCGACATCTGCGATCGTGTCTCCACAACCCCTCCAGGGCCATCCCAAGCAGTCTCCGCACTGATTAAGCGACTGGCACATCGAAATGCAAACGTGCAGCTCTACACGCTCGAGCTCGCGAACGCTCTGTCACAAAATTGTGGCCCTGAGCTCCATCGCGAACTCGCTTCCAAAGCCTTCACAGATGCCTTACTACGACTGGCCAGCGACAGGAACAGCCACACGCAGGTCAAGCAGAAGGTGTTCGAGCGCATGGCAGGTTGGACGGAGCAGTTCAAGGGCAGCCATGAGCTAGGCATCATGGAGCAGAGCTACGCGAAGCTCAAGACTAGCCAGCCCGGTTTGATGCCGCCAAGCAAGCCAGTCAAGCAGCAGATCAGCGGGGATGATCGGAGGAAGGAGGAAGAGGAGCTGCAGATGGCGCTCGCGTTGAGTGTGCAGGAAAGCAAAGCACCAGCTGCGCAGACGAACGGCAGTGTGGGCGATGATAGTCAGCCACAGCCCGCGCAGACTGCGCCGGGAGCACAGGCGCAGGGGACTACGGCTGCGACGGTCAGTCGCGTGAGGGCATTATATGACTTTACGCCTTCCGAGGCAGGCGAGCTGGCGTTCAAGAAGAACGACATCATTGCCGTGTTGGAGAGTGTGTACAAGGACTGGTGGAAGGGAAGTCTGCGAGGGCAGACGGGTATCTTCCCGCTGAACTATGTGGAGAAGTTGAAGGATCCTACCAAGGAAGAGCTTGAGCGGGATGCCGACATGGAGTCCGAGGTCTTCGGTGAGGTCAGAAATGTGGAGAAGCTGCTTGCGCTATTGAGCACAGAGACTGGTAGTGGCAGGCGAGGGGAGAGGGAGGAAGACGAGATCGCCGACTTGTATCAGAGGACTGTGAGCATACGGCCGAAGTTGGTGGAGTTGATTGGGAAGTACTCGCAGAAGAAAGGTGAGCTCCATGTTGTGTTTATGCGAGTGTATGACAGTACTGACAATCAGCAGACGACTTCACACAACTGAACGAGAAGTTCATCAAGGCCCGTCGAGACTACGAGGCACTACTCGAAGCCTCAATGTCGCAGCCTCAACGCTACCAACAACAATACCCAGTGCGACAGCCTCACCGACAAGGCATGGCCCCCCCGCACATGTATGCACCTCAGCAACACCAACAACCCTACGGCATTCAGCCACCTCCCGCCAGCTACCCGCCACAAGGTGGCCCTCCACCTCAGAACTTCGCACCATACGCCTCGCAGAGTAGCACTCATCTCCCACCCCCTCAACAACCCAAGCAAGAGCCACCTCGCTTCTACTCCCCCGCACCTCCTTCCGAGGCACCACCACAACAGCAAACCCAATCCTCGTACCCCTCACCCTACCCACTTTCAGCAGGCGCGGCACCCAAACCAGCCACAGCGCCCTTCCACTTCATTCCCGGTGGCGTTCAGCCTCCCCCTCCGCAGCAAGACCCTCAACTCCGCCGCAAACCCTCGCCGCAGACCTCAGATCCATATACGCAGCCACCACCACAACAACTCCCACCCCAACACCTCCAACAACCGCAATTCCAAGGCCAGATCCGCCCAAACTCAATCCACACCCTAAATTCCGGAAACCCACAAGAGTTGGCGACCGGCGGCTATGAATCACCCATCGACAATCGCCACTCGTATCCTCCCGCGCAGCAACAGCAGCCGCAGTATGCACCTCCTGGCCCACCGGTGGAGGGACACGGGTATGATCCTTATGCGCAGGCGCCGCCTGTACAGCAGGTGCCGGGGCAAAGGAGCGATTTGCAGGATTTGCCGAGTCGGCAGAGGACGCATAGTTTCGAGAGTCCGAGTAGTGCTTATAGTCAGCATCCGCCGCAGGGGAACCTCGGGCAAGGGCAAGGGGGATATCAGGCTTATCAGCCACAGCCTCAAGGGCTCGGTGCAGCGCCTGGGGTAGGACAGGGCGGCGTGGGTGATCCGGGGGATTACTACAGGTAGCCGGGAAAGCAAACTAGCGTTAGGATTGAACACGCAGACCTAGTTGCGTAGACCCACTCTCCTCTTTGCATACCACAAATTCTTTTGGATCGTGAGGCACTAGTGGCGTCAAAGACGCAGGCTCAAGTTAGAACGAGGGGAACAGCGTGAACACGACGGGGTTTGTCGAAGTGCGTGAAAATGTATGCACAACCGCTCGTCCGCTCTACCAACCCCATCCCTCGCACTGATTTACCCCCTCCTCCGCTCCCCTCCATGATATCCTCGTGCTCTCCAACTTCTACTACACCACCACCCCATCACACCGCCATGCACCTGTCCCCAATCCACAGCTTCGCTCTGTTCTACCACATTATCGCTGATCGTCGCCCTTTGGCTAGAGTCTATATCTGCACGCTCTTCTTGTTCGCATACAGATACGTATACGCGAAGAACGCCAGTGCGCCCCCAAACAGGATTAGGGCGTACACCGAAATTCCCAGTCCTGTGGCATCAGAGGCGTTCTTCGGCACTGAGACACCGGCGGGTTTTGCGCTCGGGGCGGGAGGGTCGTTTTCCTGTCGCGTAGTGTCAGTACTCCTGATATGCTTTGCCAGCTTGGTGGCGGTTGGGGCGATTGCGTACACCGCGCTTCAGTGTTCCAACTAGTAGGCCATTGAGGATCTCCCGTGCCTCGTCGCTGTGGCCTACGTCTTCGAAGGCTTCGGAGGCATCTTGGCCGCCGACGTCGAGGAGGACTTCTTCGCCGCCACTGTGTTATATATCAGTCCTTGATTGCGACTTGGGGGCAGGTTGGTCGCCTGGAGGCGAATGGGACGGGGGAGGCGTACGGATGCTCGTCTACGAATGCTAGGAGGGCGTTGTTAGTATGGCGAGGAGCAGCTGCAAATGGCTTGAGTAGCGCCTACAAGATGTGTCGTAGACTTTATCGTGGACGATCATGAAGCAGTCCTTCTTCGTCGTGTGCTCGGCTACATCGCTAAAGGTGAATTCTTTCGACATTTTGGGCGGTCTGGTGTTGTTCCTCGGGCGGTTCGGTGTTCTCACAGTATCGTTGCAGGCAATGCAGTACAGAGGAAATATGTCTTGTCGGAGTATCCGATATGAGATGTACAATCCAGGGTAATCTTCAATTCAACGTCCGCGATTCGCTTCCGGCTCACATGCAAAGCGAGGTGGGGGTCTAAAGGCGGAGAGAATCCGCTGCACGGGCGGAACCGCAACGCCTACCTAGATGCTTCGTTCCTTACCTCATCGACTTTCGCAAGACGCGATTCAAACGACAGCCGCGGTGCCGCGGGCGAGTGCCGTGGTTGCATGGGATAGCGTCGTCTTTGTTTCCTTCCCATACCTGATCCATACCACCCGAGTTGGCGTACCGAACTTGCTGACTCCAGAGGCAGGCGAGGGGACGAGGTGGGAGGTGAGATGGAGGCGGATTGGAGTGAGGTATGCTTTGCCTTACCCAATGCCTACCCTCTACTTGAAGACTATGAAGATCGTAGCTGATACGTGTGTGAACGAAGACAGCAAGGATCACGCTCCCGGCTCCAGACCTCAATGCTGGAACGACACCAGTGACTGCTTTCGCCTTCGATACACAGCAAGAGCTGCTGTGGACGGGCAACGATCATGTGAGTCTCTTTGATCGAGTCCATTCATCCGTGTCTTCACCACCATCGCAATATCCTCCTAATCCCATTCCACTCGCTTCAGCCTCTTACCCAAGCCTAGGGACGTGTCACCTCGTTCTATGGCGCGGAGCTACAGCGCTACACTTCCTATCGAGGCCATTTGAGTAGAGAGAAGCGTGCCCCGTCAGCGAACGCTCCTGTCAAGCAGTTCCTCTTTTGTGATAGAGGCATCCTGTCGGTCTCCCCCGAAAGCGTACATCTGGCCTCCCGGCGAGGCTTGACGCTATGGCATATCACGCAGCCGGACATGCACAGTCTCTGCTGCATGAGCTTCACAGGCAAATGCACCGACGAGATCATCGTAGCCGGCTGCCAGGCACAGATGTATCGTATCGACGTCGAGAAGGGCATTATCGCAGAGACCATCTCGCCGACAACGCCAGTGTCCTTCACGCTCATGCGTCGCGCTAATAACGCGATCTGTGCTGCTGCTCAGGATGGCTCAATCTACCTCCTCGATCCGACCACTCTGACAGTTCGGCATAGCTGGAAAGCCTACAGCGGCGCTGTGAACGACATGGACGCGCGGGGAGACTACCTATTGACCTGCGGCTGGGCGCCACGCCACTATCAGGGTCTGGCGCTCGAGCAGTTGGTTAGAGTGTACGATCTCAAGAACAATAAACCTGCGCCTCCAATCTCATTTCCTCAAGGCGCCGCTCACATCCGAATGCATCCTAAACTGTCTTCGACTTGCATCGTTATCTCACAGAACGGAGCTATTTATTCCATCGATGTGCAGAATCCGGATGTGCCTACCATGCGCTTTGCGAATACTTACGACGCTCAGCTGAAGGGGCTTGAGTTAATGCCTTCTGGGAAGGGTTTCGCCATGATCGACAACCATTGTCAGATTGTGTTGTGGGGCTCGCCCACGAAGAGCCAGTTCGTTGAGTTTGGGAAGCCAGTGGAGTTTGCAGATTCGATACCACCAGCACGGCAGCTCGACTGGTCGCCCGAGACGCCGCTGAACCTGATCGGTATGCCGCATTATAGGGATTTGCTGCTGTCCGCCTGGTCGAATAGCTTCGTGCACGAATTGGGAGCGCCGCCTGCTGGTCTCGACGCCAGTCTGAGCGCAGCACTGCAGAAGACCAACACAGGCAACATGATGGTCGAAGTTGGCCCGAATCCACGCAAAAGTCGTCGTAATCAGGTCATCAAGACAAGGGCTGCGCACAAAAGTCACGGTAAGCTCGGTGCGCCGAAGTTCCTGAGCGAGAAACCACGCGAAGACAGCGCATTTGTGGATCCCCCTCGTAGAATGAGTGAGGACATCGCAAAAGCACTGGGCGACTTCGCAGTTGGCTCGTCAGCCCAACCGCCAACATTCTACCAGCCAGTAGAGATCCAGTATAGCAAGTTCGGGATCGAGGACTTCGATTTTGGTTACTACAACTCCACTAAAATGTCTGGTCTCGAAACCCATATTTTGCACTCGTACGCAAACGCGTTGTTACAGCTTTACCGCTTCACACCAGTAGCTCGCAACCTAGCACTACAGCATACAGCTAAGGACTGCATGTATGATAGCTGCCTACTGTGCGAGCTCGGCTTTCTCATCGACATGCTTGAGAAGGCGAAAGGCAAAAGCTGCCAAGCAACAAACTTCCTCAAAGCGCTCAGTAAGCATCCGAGCGCACCAGCGTTAGGTATACTTGAGGAGCACAACGCGGTCGCCAGTTACCCGAACATGATCCAAGCACTGAATCGATTCTTGCTAAATGCTATGGACGAGAACAACCGCCTTATCACAGGAAGTACAGAGCAAGTGCAGCAGGCCTTCGGCACCGTCGGACGCCACTTTAGTCGCTGCGGTCACTGCTCTTTTGAAGCCACAAAGCCACAAGTCTGGCACTGCCACGATTTGCTGTACCCTTCGAAGCCCCCAAGGAACTCACCAAGACCACAGCGGCAGTACTTTTCACAGATCTTGAAATCTTCGATTGAGCGCTATGAGCAACAGCGAGGATGGTGCAACAGCTGCCACGGGTACAAGCCCATCATGTCTCGTCGTGTGGTGCATACGGTACCATCCGTGCTGATGCTGAATACTGTCGCGCAGACGGCCGAGGCGAAGCAGCTGTGGGCTACCCCCGACTTCCTGCCCAAGGAGATCGGTATCATAGTGAATGACGGTCAGCTCTACTGCTATGAGGGTCAGGACCTGAACATGCATCTGCATCGCGGACGGCATAACATCACTGTGTATGAGCTTGTGGGCTATGTCGCAGACATCACGTTGGCCGACTCAAAGAGCTCACATCTAGTCTCGTCCATCGATGCTGCATTGTCGGATCCAGACCCTGGAAAGACTGGCAACTGGCACCTCTTCAATGACTTCCTCGTTCGCCCAGTCCCGGCAGATGACGCTTTGAACTTTAACCCCCAGTGGAAGACGCCTTCGGTCATCACCTACCAGAAGAAGGCACTGTCCCATGTCATCGACACCACCTGGCCGAACCACATTGATATCAGCCCTCTCTACCGCAGCATCGCCCAGCCAAATCATACGTCTCCCGATTCTTTCCGCCCCTTGGATCCCAGGGACTTGGTGCCCGACGCCGAAACGCACCTGGCTATTGATGCCGAGTTCGTCCGCCTTCTGCGAGAAGAAATTAACATCTCAGCCGAAGGCCATCGCACCATTACGCGTCCACACCGCTCAGGTCTAGCACGCGTCTCAGTCCTTCGTGGCGACGAGCCCGACGCAGGCGTGCCGTTCATGGACGACTACATAGCCATCTCAGACCCGATCGATGACTACTTGACCTCCTACTCGGGCCTGCGACCCGGCGACTTGACACTGGGAGTCTCCAAATTCACTCTCGTGAACCTGAAGCAAGTCTACAAGAAGCTCTGGATTCTGCTAAATCTCGGCGTCATCTTCGTCGGCCATGGCTTGAAGAGCGACTTTCGGATCATCAACCTACACGTCCCTGAAGCGCAGGTCATAGACACCCAGGAGCTCTTCTCCCTCGGCTCTCGCGCGAGACGAAAACTCTCGCTTCGTTTCTTAGCGTGGCTACTACTAGGCATCGACATCCAATCTTCCCCGCCCGCTGATGCCGACCCTTCGGCAGCCGTGGGCCATGACTCAATTGAAGATGCGCTCACGGCGTTGAAGCTATGGCGGAAGTACCAAGAGTTCGTGGACGCCGGAGTATTGGAGGCGATCCTCGATGAAGTCTGGGTCAAAGGCAAGGCGTGCGACTTCCGCGTACCGGCTGAGAGAAGCATCGGAAGGGGAGTGGAGAGCGGACCTGGCACGCCGAGAAGGCAGCCGAGTGTAGGGGAGAGGCTTGGTGTGGCGACGCCGGGGAAGGGGTGTGCAGCGGGGAGTCCGTTGAAGGTATGAGATGTGAGACGAGAGTGAGAGGTCAGAAGCAGTACATAGCTTAGACATGAACGCAGCACTAGCTTCACTTCAACCACTCTGCTGTCGTAGAGGAGACAGTCCTATGGCGAAGCATAAGATGTATTAATACACGTACCCCATAGACGTACAGTTGCGGAACCGTTGTAAGCCGACCCGCTTCGGGACCGTTGCATCACTCCCACATTGCTACTCCACCTCACTCGATGCAGCCATAATTGCTGTACACGTATCGCTTCGTGCTTTGCGAGCGAGGTCACGTTGATCGATGCGATCGTTGTTTCCGTTCTTGGCGTTATCTAGTCCGCTTGAGAGGCATCAAGGAGTACGAGACGTGCAAAGCTAAAGCCCATTGGAGACCACCCCCCCTCGATACTGGCTCAGCGGACCGCGTACAATCTCTCGGCTGGCAACACATCACATGATTTCCCGACTTCTGCACTTCTAGAGTCCTCCATAACCAGCCAAGCCATGTCGCGACCTCCCCACGGCGCAATCCCGGCCGGCCAGCGGGCCCAGAGCAATGGCAGCAGCTTCATGGGCCACCCCACCAGCGGCAGCGGCGGCGCACTGCAGTCTCGTCCCAGCGCGCCCTCCCTCGCAGCGCCCTCAACCACCACCACCGCCATGTCTCGCGCCGAGCGATTCGAGGACGAGAAGCGGCGCATAATCGAGTCCTGCTTCAGCAAGACGGACGCCAATGGCCAGCTGAGCGAGAGCTATATTACGCATATCCGCATACATGAGGATGCTGATTATCCGTCTACGCCGCCGCCGCCGGAGTCGGAGACGAAGAAACCGCGGCTGATCATTATTGCTGTGAGGAGCACGGGGAGGGTGAGGATGCACAAGGCGCGGGAGAATAACAACGGCAGCTTCAGCATCGGCAAGACTTGGAATCTCGAGGAGCTCTCGGCTATCGAATCTTTCTCTAACACCGCCGCGCCGCCCAGGGATGAGAAAGAAGCGCTTTGGCGGAGCTGGGCGGGCAACACGGGGTTTGTAGTCACGATCGCGAAGCCTTACTATTGGCAAGCTGGGACGAGCAAGGAGAAGGACTTCTTCATTGCGAGTACGGTAAAGATTTACAGGAAGTACACGAAGGGGTTGGTGCCGGAGTTGAAGGGTTTTGATGAGAAGGATCAGGCGTTGATGCTGGGAAATCCGGTGCCGCAGCAGGGACAGCAGCAGAGCAGTCCCGCGCCGACGTCGAGGGTCGCGAGCGAGTCGCCGAGTCCTGGACAGCCTGCGCCGCCATTTGCTGCGGCAGAGCAGAGTCGGGACGGGAGTCGGTATAGGGGCTCGCCAGGGCCCGCGCAGAGTGGCAGCCGGGCGCCCTCGGAGGCTTCGATGAGAGCGCCGAGTTTGCAGCCGTATCGGCAGGGTCAGCAAGCTGGGGGGCCACGGCAATTTGCGAGTAACGATCAGATGCGGAGTCAGAGTCGGGAGTTTGCTAGGCCGGACGCCAGGCCGGGGACTTCGCCAGGACCAGCACCGGATCGAGTGCCGATGAATGGAGCTGTGCAGGTGCCGCAGCGACCTTATGCCCAGACCCGATCGGAAAGTCCCGGTATGCCTTCTGCTTCGCCCGAGTCGAACCGCGTGAGGCCTCAGAGTCCGCTTCGCCAGAGAAGTCAACAGCCCTCCGTCAATAGCGTACCTGAGGGCGCTCAGTACCAGCCGCCGGTCGTGCCGTTGAGCGGCGCGGCAGGAGGTGCGGCACTGTTCGCGACGACACGGCAGCGATGGATGAATACGCCGCAAGACCCTCAGATTGCCGAGCAACGACAGACGTATGCACCCCAGCTTCCTCCAATCGAGACAACCCAGCCAAGATCGGATCGCTCGACAGCTGCTGGGGATCGAGCTCCGTTCACTGGGCATAGTGAAGCTTCGTCAGCGGGCGTTGACCCAGGTGTAGCGGCTGCGATGGGTAATCTGCCCTCGTCTTTCTGGCCATCAGAGTCGCAAGCTGCTCCCGCAAAAGATTTGCCTCAAATACATGAGCCTTCATCGCCTGCTGCGCCCGAACGATCACGAAAGCGACCTCCGATGGAAAGTCGACCTTCCGAGGCTAGCATGGACTTACGGCCTCCGCCATTGAAGCAGGGAAATCGAACGCCTGACGATCGCAGTCACTACGGCACTTCGCAGGATGGATCACTTGCTCCGACTCCAGCTGGTGGTTCTACTGTTGTCACGCCACTTCGTGAAGTTCCGCCTGAGGTCAAACCACTTGCTGTGAGCAACAAAACAGAACCTAGTCTACAAATGCCGGGTGCCTTCGTACCCTCACCGCTCGGCCCTTCGCCGCTCGGAAGCCCAGCTCAGACACCGGGCACAGAGAAAGATCAAGCTGAAGCTGAAGCGGGAACTAATTCGGAGGCTTACAGACCTGGACTTGGTCCCATGATACGCAAACGTGCAGTAGCCGAGAGGTTCAAGAAAGCTGCCATTACTGCAAATGCCTTCAAGCCGCGACCAGGCGGTGCTGCAGAGCGGATCCTGCATGCCAAGGCTCAACGTGAAGGCGAGCCGGATGGCATCAGTGCGGTAGTGCCGCGGCCGTCGATAAAGCGAGACGACTCGAATGCTTCGACTGTCGAGCCGACGAGTCCGCAGCCACGCGTCGTCTCGAAAGAGGCAGCGCCGCAGGTGCAAGTCATCTCGCCGTCGTCGCCGCGAACGGAAACGTTTGAGCAACGACCACCTGTCGATGGCGAGAATGGCGTGCAGCTGAAGGACGAGCAGCTGTCACCGCCTCTGCCCCAGGACACGCCCGTGACGGACGTGCAAGATCAGCAGCTTCTTGAAGAACGACAAGTCCGGCAACCGCAAGTCAAAGTCAAGCGGCGAAGTCTACAACAAGAAAAATACCTCGCTGAGCTTGGCATCGACCGCTCACTCCTCGACGGCCGGGGCCTTGAGTTTGAGACCATCCTCTCGGACTTTGGCTGGAACAACGGCGTGCTTCAGCCCAAGCAGCTCGTTGATCTGGAAAAGGACCTCAAGCGGGAACTTGGAAGGGTCGAGGCTGGCTCATGGCTGTCACACACAGATCCTGCGCGAGAAGAACGTGTGGCTCAGGTCGAGAGTCTGCTGGACAAAGCTATCGCTGAGTGTGATGAGCTGGAGGGACTGCTTACGTTGTACAGTGTTGAGTTGGGGAGCTTGAATGAGGATATTGCGTTCATTGAGGCGCAGAGCCAGGGTTTGCAGGTGCAGAGTGCGAATCAGAAGTTATTGCAGACTGAGCTGCAAAATCTCGTTGAGACTATGTCCTTGGACAAGGGTGTCTTTGAGGCGCTGAGGTATGGCGATCTCGGAAGCGCGATTGGTGTTGAGGAGGTGGAGGCTAGCCTTATGCGACTCTACCAGGCCATGGTCACTATGGATCCGACGATCCGGAGTACGGCTGGAAAGACGAAAGGCAAATCTACTGGCGGGAGCGAGCTTAGTCGTATGGCTGCGTTGAGGGAGAACAAGGACGTGTACGAGAGGGAGAGTACGCAGTTCTGTCAGCGACTGATGCAACATTTGGACTACACCTTCACCACGACGATGAATGATGCGCAGAGCCAAGTCATGAAGGCGCCTCCTGGTGCATCGGTGGCAAGACTGAACAAGGATGGATTCATGACCGCAAGAGCTGGGTTGTGGATGTACAGTCCCGTGATTCTCTTCACCAAAGAACTGATGCCACCTGCATGGCAGACTATCCTGCGACTCTACTACACCCGCGCAGCGCCTCTCTACACCACCTCCTTCAAAGACAACCTCGCAGGCTGGAAACGTGCCGCCCGCAAGCCCACAGGCGAAGAGGTCGATCTGCTCTTCACAGCCCAAGAGAAGGAAGGCACTGAAAGCTCGGCCAGCGCATTGACAAGCACAGCCCGCAAACTCACAGTCAAACGTTCCCAGACCCTTGCCAAAACTCTGCGCAACGCCTCAGCCGAGAAGTCCTCTCCTTCCGAGTCGCGGAACCCCGGCGCTTTGTCTCCAAGCGAAGTCTTCGCCGGTGCCATGGACGAGATGGCACCGCTTATAAGCCAGGAACAGAACTTCATCGTAGACATGTTCCACGCCACCTCCCTCTCGCCCACAGACTTCCCCGAGCTGGCATCCGCACTCCCACCAGATAGCCGCCGTGGCACAAACATCCTCACGCCCAAGCCAATCGACCCAGACCGCGACACAGCGCGCCGCGTAACCTCCATAATGACCGAGATCTTTACGCCTTTCGCGCAAGAGACTTCCGCCCTCCTCGATTGGGCCGTCTCGCTAGATCCGATACAGGGAGTCGGTGTGCTTGCGGCGCTGGCGAAACACAGTTTCTACCTCTCCGACACGTCTCAAGAGTTCCTGCTGCAAACATTCGAGCAGTTGTCCTCCCGCTTGCAGACGCTCTGGGTAAAGTTCGTAGACGAGCAGATCCGTGCGATCGAGGACACGAAAGTCAAGATTCACAAACGAAAAGGCGTGTTGCGCTTCATGCGCGTCTTCCCCCACTTCGCAGCCGGGGTGGAAAACACCTTCGCCTCCGTCGCGCGAGCCGACTACGACGGCCCCGCGCCCTGCGTCGCCAAAGTCCGCAAACTAGTCGACGATGCCTACGCCCGGATCAATCGCACGATGTTTGATAGTCTCAAAGTCATCGCAAAGGAGGGTCCGGCTGCCGTTGGCCAGCAGAGGGCAGGCGATGATGCGGAGGATAAAGAGATGTTGAATTATTATATTCTCGTGATTGAGAATATGAATCACTACATTGAGGATGTTGATGACGGAGGGAAGGAGGGTGTCTTGGCTGAGTGGAGGGGACGGGCTATGATGGAGAGGATGGAGGCGTTGGAGGCTTATGTGGGACGGGTGCTGAGGAGGCCGTTGGGGAAGTTGATGGTATGTTGTTCGCTGTCCCGCATCGTGACGTCCCTGTGAGATCTATACTGATTTGGCGATGCAGGATTTCCTCGATTCCCTCGACTCCCTCCTCACATCCTCCCCAAATCCCCAATCCATCGCCACCCGCCCCTCTTACAGCCGTAAAGCCGCCCGCTCGACCCTCGCCTCCTTCGACGGCAAGGAAATCCGTCGTGGCATCGACACACTGCGCAAGCGGATCGAGAAGCATTTCGGCGATGCGGACGACGAGGCTACGTCTCGGACACTGGTCGCGTTTGTGCAGAAGGAGTGTGAGCGGCATTATGAGGTGCTGTTGGAGAGGTTGGAGAAAGTTTGTGCGGAGGTTTGGCCGAGTAGTGAGGGGGAGAAGGGGGTGGAGGTTGAGTTTTCGAGGGAGGACGTGAGGGCGGGGTTTAGGCGGTAGTTATGAAATGGAAAGGAGGGGGTTGTACGTGTACATACCGATTGATCTGGATCGTGCAATCTACGGATGTGTATGCAGTGACCGCTGCTGCGCTGGTCCCAGTTCCGCAGCTTCGATCACCTCACTGCCTCCGTCGTCACGGTTCACGCTCCGGGCGCAGTCGGGTCTAGACCTGGACGTCTTACTTTCGATCAACAGCGGCGTCATGTGGAGCGACAAGGCAAGGTCAGTCTAAGTCGCGGGCACGAGCTGAGGCCGCGACAAAGCTGCTTGCACGGCGACTTCCATCGGCCGCTACAAAGCGCAGCTGGAACGGGCGAGGCCATGTGACAATCATGTGTCTCGCCGTGCCTTGGAGGCCGCGCAGTATGTACGGTCATGTGGAGCTTGACGGTCTTGGTGATGAGGTGATGTCATCTACACCCTGCCTAGATGACCCATGATGAAACGGTGCCACTAGCAGCCCGGTCTGCTTCAAGTTCCAGACCACAGTCTCACTTTGAAGCAGGAACCCAAGACTGTACTAGATCCTGCCATGTGTGAGGTCTCACAGGTATGGTCTGTTCCTTGCTCCGGGTCAGGCGAGATGCGCACTGTGCGACGTGATCGTAGATAGTGGCTGAGGTGGGAGGTATCATCACGCCAGCGAGATAGCCAGAAGTTTCCGCATGGTAAGACGAATGAAGTCAGTCTGCCCTACCCGCTGCTATCCGCGCGATGATGTGGAGGCGAAGCTGGACTTGCTCGCAGTGTGACCACGTGAGAGATCTGAAGAAAGTAAAGCTCGAGCAGGGCGGGATGCCGTGGTGAGACCGGTCTACGTGTACGTGTTGTAATTCGTGTCAAGGGCGAGAGACGCAGGTGAAGCGCTGTCGTTGATTCTTCATCGGGATGTGACTGTTGCTCAACAAGGGCGAGTTGGAGAGTGAGGTGAGTCGGAGTGGAGCAGTGCGGTGTTGAGATCGACTTCTGCACTCCATAGCAAGTCGCATCGTGATAGGTGCATCTCAGGTACCTGGCATTGAAGCTCCGTCGGCAGCTACTGCAACACTGAACGGTGACTCGAATGAAAGCTGCACTCTCTCCAGTGTGAGTGCAGAGGAAAAGTCGCAGCAAACGCGGCTGTGCATGCACCTCCCATTTGCGTATCAGCCTATCCGAAACAGCGCCAGCAGCGCCCTCCAATGCCCTCTAGCACCCTCGAGTAGTTCATGCAAGCAAACACGCTGCGCAGCCACACTGTGTGAACGCAATGTGGGCTGATCCTGAGTGCCATGCTACGTCAACAGCCTTACCGGACGTTCGAGGCCACCCCAGACCGCGCCATGGCGAGAGCAACGTGGTCATCACGAGCTCGCCGGGAAACGGCAGCGATAGGTTTGCGTCGGCTCTTGGTGTCACGAACGGCTCTCACAGTCATACTCGAGTACCTGGACGCCGGTGAAGTAGCACCCCACTAGCGTGGCGCAGACGTATGCCGTGACAGCTTTGACATCATGCTCGTGTAGGCGATTGTGCCAAGACGCACATTGGCCGTGGTTTCGACCGGCGGCTGGGCGAACGGTTCGCTGCAGAGAGAGTACCTGATCGCATACGCGCGGCAAACAATGCCAACAGCCATCAACAGAGCCGCGAGGCCGACTTGTCCACTCAACACTTCCATAGAAAAGCAGAGGTATGCCTGGCCTTGGCGTATCCTCAGGTTTGATCCTCACGCACGAGCCGAGCAGTCCGTCTTCCGCAGCCAATCGCAGACCACCCTGAGACTCGGCAGCCTGGTGGGCTGAGGCGCGCACCCACACACCTTTCCCATCAACACTGCCTACTTTTCGCTTCGCCATGGCTAGCAGTTGTAGTAGCAATGGGTGGGCCCTCTGCTTGTGTCAGTCATCAGAGGTGTCCCGTTGCGGCGGAGCATGCCCCAGAGTCTGGGCCGCTTGCCCAATCGCACGCGGCGCTCGTCAGGCAACCTTTGTGGTGCTTAGGGAACCGGTAAGTAGGTGATGGGCTGTGTATATCTGTCTCCCTTACTTCCTTCATGCGTCTTCGCTCTCCTTCATCACTCCAATCATAGAAAGACTGTGCTACCATTCGTCGCCTCGCAAGACTTCCTGGTGAGCCTTGCTGTGCTGCTGCCCGAACCTACTGCTCCTACTGCACCAACATCACCGAGCCCGTTGGCTGCTACCACCTGCCTTATCGCGCTGGCAGCGAACGCCAGACCAACGCGAGCCATGCCTTCCTTCGTCAGGCACTCGACCTCCCCCATTCACATCCCCATCCGCCTCGGCCGACCAACCTCCACCGCCCCATTGGACCCCTCAACTCCGCCCTCCCCTAAAGTCCGCTTTGCCTCTCCCGCAAATGGAGGTCCCATAACCGCTGTCTCCCGACCCACAACACCTACCGAGGCATGGTCACTCTACCACTTTGAATCGCACGCCCAAGGCTGCCCATCATGCACGAACCCTTACGCCAAGTACCTTGCACGGCAGTCGCTGTGTCCTACCGGCTTGGCATTGGCCAGGGATGTCGCGCTACATGTCTTCTCAAGGGACGGGACTGTCTACAGCACGCGGAAGGATGATCATCGGCTGGTACGGGTTGAGGTGCCGTGCACGCATGTGCAGACTAGGAGCTTATTGAAAGCTCTTGAGAGGCGGACACGCGGAAAGGGTGTCGTGAGCTATGACCGGTCTTACCCTGTCTCGCCTCGACGGCAGGCAGCTGAGGAGGAGCGAAGGGCTCCAGTTGTCGTCGAGACTGCACGAACGCCACGCAAATCGGAGAAGACCGAACGCTACGAAGTCAGAGAAGGGGCAGTATCTGCCGTCAGCCGAGAAGAGGATGGCTTGCCTTCACGAGCACGGCGAAGAGAGATTGATGAGAGGAGCCAGCGAGGATCGCTGTATGAGAGTGATGTGTCGCGGCCGAGGAAGGAGTATCGAGTAGAGGTACGGGAGCCGGAGGATGTCGAGAGGCGACGGCATAGGGAGAGAGGGAGGCCGAGGGATGGTGATAGGGAGAGGGAGAAGGAGAGGGAAAGGGAGGGACGGCGACGGAAGAGGGAGGAGCGATAGGACATGGGAGTCGCTCAAGGGGCATGCTGTGTTTCGTGAGCTAAGGATCTCGCGCGTGATAGCAGTCTAGAGGGGTGTATAGTTGAGAACTCATTCCAAGCTCGTAGCTTCCTCCCAACCACCTCTTAAGCCATCTCAACAATTCTCATGGTACATCTCTTCCCTGCGTGGCATGAGGCGGCGAGATGTGCAAGGTGACGATGTGTGTTGTATGTACTTGGAAATGCTTGCGCTCGACCAGTTGTTGTCCGGAAAGAGGCGAGTAAGGAATTGCGGAGTACGACATCAGAGTCCGAGGCTTCGAGCTCAGCTACTTTGGACCATGACGTGATTGCTATAATTCTTGCCCGACTAGCTTTGTAGTCCTACACCACAACATCGCTGCAGTAAGCCAGACAATCCTAGGTTCCATGTCTCAATGCCAGCAAGTCATCCTCGAAGGAGGACGGATTGAACCCTACGTTCAGGGCCTTGTGATTGCGCCAACGATCAAACCCTTCGCTGCAGCCGCAGGCACGATGCCAAGATTTCTGCAGCCTAGAACCAGGATCAGGCCAGAAGCGAATGAGAAATCGCTCCGCAAGATCTGGTTGCGTTGGGTGGCGGACCAAGGTCGCCTCCCAGCTGAACTCGGACCAATGCAGCGACTTGACAGTCTCGATCCAAACGCAGCATTGGTTCCGCGCTCAGTACCTCGATACTCCGTTCGGATCGCTAGTGTCATACTGTGCCGTGGCGCTAGCGAAGCTCCAAGTCTTGTGGTAACGGCACTTGTGTATTAGCGGTGCCCATTTCACCACGAGTGTCGACTTCGGTCTGGACATCGAGAAAGTAAGGCTAGCACGTCGCGCCCTGCGACGGTACGTTGTTCCAACAGTGTGTTCGTCAAGCCATCGAGTCCGCCGCATGAGATGTAGTGGTCCATGATCGTCATGGGCAAGGCCCAGGAAGTGATTACGCGAGGTACGCTCGTCCTGCTGGTCCAAGTCGGGTTTATCGTCTCGGCCAGCAACGTGATTGAGCACTTTGCGCGGACCCGAAACGGTCACCGTCTTCCTCAAAACCCACTGCCCTTCATTGTTCTCAGATGCGCTTGGCGTCCACAGTATTTGGCGCGGTGAACTCCCGTACTGCGGGAATGTTCCTGGCATGGGTTGCAAGTCGCTAAGCCAAAGCAAGATAACGTTGTGGCCTTCAACCACAATGCACTCTTGCGCGGCGTCATAGTCGTATTGATCGATACTGACCCGAGGGGGGGGGCTCATCGAACGTATTGAGACGGAACGACTTCACATGAAGCGGGATGTGATGCTGCTGCTCCGAAGCGGTGTAGCTTTGCAGTGATTGTCCCGACGCCTGCAAGATCCGTGTCCACTGCTGCAGCACATCGATGATCTGTTGCGCGGTCCCTGAGCCATGATGACCAGACTCGACCACAGGCGCGAGCTCATCAAGCAGATTCCACAGCGGTGTTGTTCCCGCAGAGTCAAGTGCTGATGGGTTGGTGCCCCGAGCAAGCAGCTCTAGCATGACTTCCTCATGCTCTGAGTGGTCATCGTAGTCCGTTCGGGCCCATTCGTGGGCCAGCCAGTGCAACGCTGTCCTACCGTTGTCGTCTCTTTCTAAGGCGCACTGTTTTCCTTCATCTGGGTTTGGAATAAATTGCATGAAACGTTTCGGACGCCAGCAGCTTGACGTCGCAATGCAGAAGCGTTGATGGAAAGGGGTATTGCTCGTCGGCATTGACTGATTGAGGAGACCGAACTCGATGCAGTCCAAAATCGAGGGATGGAAGGGCTCATGCTGGAAGTGAGGCGCGGATAGTTCGCCCAAGCGCCACGCAAGTAGTTCATGGCCAGGATCCAGGTCTACGTCGAAGCCGTACGTCTCAACACACAATCTGAATAAGCTTCGAAAGACCGTTCCACTATCTTTTGGCGATTCCCGCGCCACCCAGAGGTCTGCTGAAAGGGCAATATCGAGGGTCTTGTTCAAGGCTGCTGCATCACATAAATGAGGAGCCTCACCGAGTAGTAGCTCCAATAAATCAGCATTGCGAGAAGTGGCGGCGTACTGTGGCGCGATCAGTCTCTGCTAGTCAAAACTGCATGAGCAACGTACATCTAAGACGCTGTTGCCGAACGTGTCGTAGTCATGCACGGTGAGCTCGCCAGAGGTTAAATTGCGCTGAACGGCGGCCATATCTCCGTGCTTAATGTGTTGGAAGACCTTCGTTTCTTCTGGTCTAACATTCATGGGACGGAGCTATATGTGTAACGCTGCGTTCATCTCGCACTCGATGACCCAAGATCTGGCTCGCGAAGGAAGAGTAAGCCGAAATCGCCATATTTGACCGGGTCCACGTCTTCGTGACCTTGGACCAGGCGATTTCGTGGGCAGCAATCCGACATCTCCGTTCGCCGAAGTGGAAGCGTTCTTGAGCATGGTGTTGTCCATAACCGCAGATGCGGACACTGGAGTCTTGGAACCGGTCACAGCCTGACTATTGCCATCACGGGCCGCTGTGTCGATGCAATATCTGCTGCACTCACTCATGTTCCATGATCTGCAAAGTCAGGTCGTTCAGCACCTCCGGATCACGTCTCAAACGTACTTACTGGCAATACATCGAGTAAGCGAACAACAGCGAGCTCTTTGCTCTCTCCCACTTCTCCATGAGCTTACATATCTCCGGCTCTTTCAATGCCGAGTACAGCTTGCCTAGCCTATCATACTTACGCATCTTCATCTCGATTTGAGCAACAACTTCAGACATCTGTGCAGTCTTCGTCCGGCAAGCCACTACACAACGCTCCAGCAGCTCGTCCTCGGGATTGTCGCTGAGACGAAGCACTTCCAGGTGGCGAAGGGAGCACGACATGGTTTCCAGGTCAAAGATAAGTCGCCGACCGTCTGTGATGCGTTCTTGCTGGCCTTGTGAAACGTTTGCAGCTACTCGGCACTGTCCAGCAGCTGGATTGCGAGTGAGGCCAGCCCAGCTCCGCCGGCTACCACGCCGAGGAGCTCTGCCATGGTCAAGTGAATGCGAGGTATCGATGCACATCTTGCAACTTTTGGGACGAGTCACTGTATGTCCATATCGGCAGTGGGCTAATATGGTGACGCCAATGGCTGCGGATTGGGACATGCAGAAAGTCGCCTGAATGAGGCTGAGCTTCCCACCGTGCATGTACGCGCATAGAGCTGGACATAACCGCCTCCATGAACGGCAATCATGCCAAACCAATCACAGCTAGCGTCACGGCTGTGGAAGTAGTCCTGTCGTAATCCTGGTCGTCCAGGTTCGTAATACTGCGACGATGATCGTATTCCAAGTGCACAACCAGGAACAAGTTGCAAACGCTCTCGCTGGAATTGTGCCTTGCTGCCTGAAGCTTGACATGGACATTCATCGCGCACAGTTGAACCGGCAATGGGAAGAACGTGAACTGATTGAATCCGGACTGGCAGACGTTGGATAGTATGTACACAGCTATGCACTCCATCGCCACTTCATCACCTCATCACATCATCACCCATCCCATCATCGATACTCATCCAAAAACTCCTTATGAAACTTCGTAATCCGTCCCACCCACTCCGTCCCCGGCGCCAAAAACGTCGTCCTAAAATGCAACGTCCCCTCCTTCTGCCCAAACCCACTCCCGGGCACAATGCAAATCCCCGTCGCATCCAGTAACCTCAAACAATAGTACTCATCAGGACCCTTGCCCTTCTCCTTCGCAGCCGCCACAGCCTTCTCAGGAAGCGTGATGGTAGGAAACAAGTACATTGAGCCTTGTGGCGATTGGCAGGATACGCCTTCCATTTCTGAGAAGGCTTTGTAGAGGGCTTGGGCGCGGGAGTAGAGGCCGGACATGATGCCGTCGTATTCTTCGCGGTAGAGGGGGTAGGAGGCGTCGCCTTCGGAGGGGGGGTTGACCATCATTTCGACTATGCATTGGCCGATTACGGGGGGGCAGAGCATGATGCTGACGAATTTGTAGATTTGGGCGACGACCTGGAAGGTGTTGTCAGTGAGCCGTATGCAGGGATGGTAGGGAAATCACGACTGACCTCCTTGTCAAACCCAACCATCTCGTAGTAACCCCCTCGATGCCCACATTCGCCCACCATACCCTTCGATATGCTATGCAGCGACGCCAACTCTACGTTGTCGAACTTGCCGTCCTTGTTCTTCTCGCTTTTCTGCAGATCTCGTAGACCCTTTTTGAAGCTGTGGAATTCGCCCTCAAAGATATTTGTCTGGTATACCTCATCGGCAAGCATGACAAGCTTCTCCTCCGCGCAGAGCTCAAGCACCGAGTTGATATTCTGTGGCTGCAAGCTTGCGCCTGTGGGGTTACCAGGATTGATCACGACCACAGCCCGTACATCGATGCCCTCCGACTGTGCTTTCTTTAGCGCATCCCTTATGCCATCGATGTTCGTTCCCCATGCGTTCTCCTCATTCAGGTAGTACGGCACGACCTTAGCATTGAGTAGTGCCAGTGTGGCTGTGTAGAGAGGGTACTGTGGTATCGGCACAAGCACGCCAGTGTTGGGTGTCGCGCAGATGATGTTCATGAGGCAGTTGACTCCAGAGCTGGCGCCAGCACAGAGGTAGATGTTGTCTGGTTCAGCTGGATAGCCATCCCGCTTCTCGATGAACTTCGCCACAGACTTCCGTATGCCTGGTGCGCCCTGTGATTGGGAGTATGCTCCGACTGACTTCACATCCTTCAGCAGCGTCTTTGCCCTTGCAATGACATCCTTCTTGTAGCCCAAGCCATTTTTCAGCACATCCTCATGCTCCAGTAGTAGAGGATTTTCCAGTAAACTCGTGACCTGCCGGAAGAATGTGATGGGTTTCTGATCCAGTTGCTGAGGATTGCCGATATTCGCCGCGATCACGGTGTCAAATGGTAAGTCTTTCCCCTCGCCTTTGGCCAATTGTGCCCGGTACTGCTCAGATTTGATCGCCAGTTCGCCACGGACAGCATACTTTGCTTCTTTCACATTGGCATTGATGTTGCCGATGTTCAAACTTCGCTTGGGTGGGCTTTCGGAAAGCATTCTGCGGGAGGTATGTGTGATTGGTACGAGCTTCTTGATTGATGTCGTGTGACCTCGTCGTCCAGACAGAGTTGTTGATCTAGCAATCACCCTGCCCGCGATACATGACGCAGTAGCACCTGCCATTGATTTTGTTGACGGGCCGACTTCGCCCGCAGGCGCAGGCGCTATCGGATCGAAGTGGTGTAAAGACTATGGGAAAGGCATATCTGCATATTGCTCTCGGCGTTATCAGTCATCTTGGAGTCTGCGCGTGACCAAAAGCAATGCAGATGAGCTTGATGTGTCACATCGGTAGGGATGAGGGGTTGTTGTAAGTGAGATCTCTCCGATGTACGTGCATGAGGAGCTGCACGAGCGCGGGTGAGGCGCACAGGATTCGCGCCTACCTAACAGTGACTACCTGCTGTGTCGTGGACTCCTGCCCAACTGCCCGTCGCGAAGGGAGGCTTCTCTCGGTACAACATCAGCGGCGCAGAATGGCGGGTGCAAGAGGATTTCAGAACATTGTACGAGGGGAGTTATCTGACAGCGTGGGTATGCTTTGTGCAGCATGTAAGTCGGTCTTCTCTCGATCAAGTACGTGGGAGCCTCGGAAAGGAAGCCATCACCAGAGTCTGCCAGACCGCCAGCGTGCGTCGCAAAATGGATGTTACTTCTGCCGGGAGTTGCTTGTCCAGTACCATGAAATGCTACAAGACCCAGCAACGGCAGATCTGATCAACAGACAGACATGGTAGTCGATCGCCGACAACACCCAAAAGGGGGGCTTGCCAATGCGAATCAAGCATGTCCAGTGGATCCAGCGACCACTCCTCTCCTCACTTACTATCTAAGGCTGAAGACCGTGGACCTTGGTGACGTATACTTCGTCTTTGGAGCTACTCAAGCCTGCAGCGCAATTTATGATCTCGTACGAACTGCACAGCTGTGGAGACCACCTGACTATGATGAATATGAGCGCGCAACAAAGCGAGACCAACCCTGTGCGCCATGGGCCGTTCGCCACGATCCCATGTACACCACTATTCCGGCAGACTCGACAAGCAGCCCGGCCGTCGCAGATACCGCGCGTCAATGGCTGAGCCGGTGTCGTGATACCCACACGCTCTGCCGTGACCATGGCACAGTGCAAGCGGCAGACTGGTATCCTAAAGAGGCTTTTGCAGATCGGTTCTAGTCAGCACCAGGCTGAGGCTGCTCTTGACGGAAGATCATATGATCCTGGGACCGTATGCGACGCTCAACCACTGTTGGGGCTTGGAGCCGATTTGTATACTCACTGCAGACGATATCCTAGATTACATGTCCGAGATTCCGCGGGAAGCGCTGACCAAGACATTTCAAGACGCCATAGTGACAGCGCGGCGATTGGGTATCAGATACATCTGGATCGATAGCCTTTGCATCCTACAAGTCGGCGATGGCAGCGACCAAGATTGGAGAGATCATGCTACGGCAATGCGGTCCGTGTACTCTCGCTCAATATTGACCATCTCCGTCGCTAGAGCCGAGAGTGGAGATGAAGGCGCTTTCGCTGCTCGAGATGCTTCTTCGGTGAGAGCATGCCACGTCTGGTGGGAAGTCGAAAAGTATCCGCTGAAAGTTGAACTCACGGAGTCGTTCTGGACTATAAGAAGATTTACTCAATACGCATTCGCAGCCGTGAGGACTTTACCTCTGTACTCTCGAGCGTGGGTCGTTTAGGAACGATACCTAGCGCCAAGGGTTCTGCGCTTTGGCTCAGATCGCATCTTCTGGGAGTTCAACGAAGAACCCTGGGTCGATGAGTCCTTCCCCGATGGCCTCACTTGTTGTCCAGAATATGAGCCTGTGATCGTCTGGCCGTTCAATTCGACCCACGTCGTGCGACCGAACTCAGGTCCTGATCTAGAACCCGGAGTACCTAAGTTGACTTCTGCACATGCACTGTGGCACGAGACGATTAATGCTCACACAAGCTGCGATCTCTCATTTACAGACAAGGATATCTTAGTAGCTTTGGCAGGTATCGCCGAACGTTTCGGTCGGTCATACGAGCATCATTACGTCGCAGGTCTGTTCGAAGCGCACTCTCCATATGACCTCCTCTGGCAGCACAAGGGTGAGCGTTCGGAGACATATCGAGCGCCGACATGGAGCTGGGTCAGTGTTGACGGACCTATCAACATGAGGTGGACAAACAGATGTGCACCGGGCGATCTCTGCTGTCAGGCATATGCTGAAGTCCTCGTGGTGTATGTCGATCTTGTAGACCCGCAGAATGCGTATGGTCAGCTAAAGAGCGCAGAGCTATCTTTGCGAGGGTATCTCATCCCTTGCGGGATTCGCAAAGCGGATGTCTACAGCGGCACTGGACTATCTCAGACGATCGCACTGCACATTGGACAGCAGCCGAACGAGACTCCTTCAAATGAAATACAGAAGCTACAGGGTGAAGCATACATCACACGGAAGAAGACTCGCTCCGAGGATACACGTCAATGATTCAGTACCAGGCATGGTGCCTACCCATATTCGAGACTACTTGGTTCAGCGACAGCCAAAAAGTACGGCATGCGTTTCATGAGCACCGTAGGCTCATCTTGGAGTCTGATGGTCATGGCAAGTACTAACGCATGGGCACTTATACCCTCGCGCAACGGTGTGTACAGGACATGATCGACGCAGGTCGTCCAACGCAGGATATATGCCTTGTATGACGGATGTTTCATGCTTCACAGTGACGACTTTGTTCAGCACATGAGACGGGTGACAAAAGGTATTGAGGTAATTCAGCCGCAAAATAAGGCTCTACCAAGGCAGTGCCCAGGTCCGCAACAGGGTATGCGTGTGAATAGTGTGTAGCGACCTGGTATTCTTCGCCACGCTGCAACAGACGTCTTTCCCTACCAGTAGACGCCTAATATCTGTTTCGTCTTTGATGCTTCGAATACCCCGTCCTCTTCGCACTATCCCCAGGAACTGCCGTCCGCAGCGTCTTCTCACACCCGCAGCCGCGCCATATCCCGCTCGAGCTGGTCAGCATGCTGTACACCCGCTACGGCCACGTGATCAGTCCCACCAACCTGTTCATTGCAGTCCGGGCAGCGAGCCAGCTCCATCGCCATGCCACACTCCCCAATCACAAATGGGTGCCCGTTGACGCAAATGTACCAGTGACCTGTACCACGAAACTCACTACCCATGGCGGCAACCACCATCTTCAGCTGGCTTTTGTAGCCAGCCTCGTGCAACATGCGTTTCGCATCATCGACCTCGCCCTTGATACGGCTAGTCTGGCCAGGGAATGTGTCGCACAGATCCGTGGCAGCGCCTATGTGCACGTCTGCAGCGTCTCTGAGTCTCTGCACGGTGTCGGCTGGCGCGCCATTCGCCTCGAAGACTTGACACTCCAGAGCAGCGAATGTCGCCCAGAAGACATGGGCTTCGGTCTCTTGCGCGATGTTCTTTGTGGCGTTCGCACGAGCAACGAGCTGCTCGCAGTCGCGGCGATCAGCCGAAAAGTTCACCTGCAGCTTAGTCTTGTGGTCATTGTCCCAGACGGTAATGAGATCGATCATAGCGATCATGTCGCAGCGAATGACCAGAGCGGACGCTAGCAGCTCCCAGCGAGTCTGAAGGACAGTATCGTCGAAGCTGCATGTGTTGACGAAGTCCTGGTTGAGCTTACGCTGACGGCGCACGGTCTCCACCATGTCGTACACGCGCGCAAAGGGCTGGTCATCGGTCTTTGCCTTCCTCCAAAACTCGTGTCCTTGCCTACGAAGCTCTGCGAGATCTCTGTAACGGCGAGTACTTCCTATGCTCTTCAAGCGCTGAAAGCGTCCGTTACCATTGCTCATGAGAAGGACGTTACCGTCGCCAAGCGTGGAAGCCGCACGTGTCTCAAGGAGCTTCGCTTGCACGTCCTGCAGTACAGCAGACAGCTCGTGGAACGTGCGGGCTGACCACACCATGAATCGCTTCGTGCTCTCGTCAAGCAGCGCGCGGCGAATGATGCGACCATAACGAGCCATGGAACGTAGGGATCCGCGGCAGTCTGGGCAATTCTTCATCTCCAGACCGGAAAATGGCTGCGAATTGCTGGCCAGCTCAGTCGACATGCCAGTGAGAGGCTCGAGACTATAGTGCTGAGCCATACCCATGACACCATCCAGACTGTCGACAGTGTATACATGACCGCAAGGCGTGAAAATACACGGAGTAGTGGCGAGGTCGACATCGCCGTACTCTGTCATCTCGTAGAAGTCGGCGCGCATACCCTTGACCTCATCGGTCGCGCAGTGCTGGCAGTAGGTTGCGGGCGGGCAAGGAGCGCCACAGATCGATGGGCATTGATGGCCGCAAGCCAAGATCCTGTCACACCTCAGCGAGCACGGAATCCAATCGCAAGGCGCAGCGCAAGGCATACTGCAAGCGGAGTGAGGGCAACGACTGGCGCAAACGGCCTCGGCGCAAGGCACGCAGGGCTCGCTGCAAAGCTGGGAGCATCTGCCATGGCTGCAGCGTATATCGCACACGCTCTGGCAAGGCTGGCAGTCCGTGTCGGGATGACACTCAGTCTCACACTTATGCGCGCAAGTCTTGTATGCTGCGCCACAGGGACTCATGCATACGCCATGGTTCGCATTAGCGAGCTTGCCGTTGATCTTCGGCCGGCAGTTGCAGCACTCCGATGCGCATTTGTGACGACAGGGCAAAGCTTCGTCGCAAGTGGCCGGGCACACATAGGCCGAGCTGTCGATATTGACGTAGCAGGGAACAGTCACTGTGTGACCGCATCCAGGCACATTGCGCTTGACCTTGACGCGGCAGACGATGGAGTCCTGATCCTGATAGAGATGGCAAGGCAGCTGATGAACAATGTGACCACAGGGGAGCTCAACGTCGACATCTGTGACCATGGTGTTGCACTTCTCGTCACACTGGCGGCCGCATTCGTAAGGGCACACGTGCTCGCACCCCTTCTTCGACTTTGTGCATGGCTTTGTGCAGTAGGCCGCATTGTGCATGCCGTCAGAGTGACACTTCCCAATACACGTGTGGCCGCAAGGCAGCTGCTTCCCGCACATGAGGTTACAGCCTGCCTCAGGCGCAACGATGGTGAATTCATCCGGCGTTGTGGCGGTCAGGACGGTGTCGGGGTGGCGGGCACAGCTGAGTTCGAATGACGGGCCCATGTTGCCATCCTTCTGAAGCATCTGTATGACATCTTGCCACATGTTGACACCAGACGCTGTCTCTGGGTTGCCGATGACATACATGCCGTGCTGCGCTCTCGAGAGGAGGACGTTGATCCGGTTCGGTGTGCGGAGGAAGCCGCACCTGCGCAGATCATTACTGCGTACCAGGGAGATGATGACTACCTTGGCTTCCTCACCCTGGAAGTTATCGACGGTGCCTAGTCGAATGGCCTTGAGTAGAGTGCTCTTGAGGACCGGCATACGGAGCTGCACCTCCTCGGTAGCCTTGATCTGGTCATCGTCGTGTTCCCCATCTTTATTTAGCTCGTCAACGTCGCGACCATTCAGCACGATCTCGGTGAAGCTGCTGAGGGAACGACGTAGCCTGCGTAATTGACCAAGATAAGGCGTGAGTACAGCAATGTCACTTGGTCGGTACACACCTTGCCAGATCAAATGGCGAACGAGCGTGAACACCATATCGACCTCATACTGGTTCGTGTGAGAGGTAGAGTCTGCTGCTGCTACCGTGGTCGCTTGTGGCCCGTTTGTGGCTGGTGGAGCAAAGAGATCAGGTGCTCCAGTGTGGACCTGTTGGCCCTCCTCAGGCGCTGAGTGCTGAAGCCAAAACAATCTCCTTCGCATACCGCACACTTGTGGATATTTCTCTACGCTGGCATCGTCTTTCAACTCGGGATACAGCGTTGTGCGAATCAAGCGTGATATGGAAGGATGCATGCGACGCTGAACATCCAGCTTCGCATAGGGAAGCGGAGTCGCGCCAGCCTGCTGCGGCTGTATGAGCCTCTCGAAGAGCGATATATCGAGTTTGATATTTGAGCCACGGTTCTCGCATGAGAAGTCATAGTTCGCAACCTTGGGTCTGAGCTGCTGGTGGTCGCCAATGAGGATGGCATGCTCGATAGATGGGAGCATCGCGGTAAGCAGGTGAGCTTCGAGAACTTCACCTGCCTCCTCAACAATCAGGACCTTGGCCTTCAGTCTACTCAAGACATGGAGGTTGCGTGCGAGACCTGATGTGGTCACGCCAATCACATGCGCATCATTGAGTGCACGCAAATCGATCTCGCCATTGTTTCTGTTGTACGCCGCTCGGGCTATGTCGTAAGCTTGGAGGTTTACCATGACATCGCGCTCTGACTCGGATGAGGATGCGCTCAGCCAAGTAGCGAAGCCCTCATGGCGCTTTGCCTGGGTCCATGTAGAGAGATCGTCTGGAAGTTGCGGCCCACGAGCATGGCCGTTGAGCCATTCGTGCACGCCCTTGGGTCGGTAAGTGACTTTGGTGAAGCCTTCATCATCAACGAGATCCTCGCACAGCTGCTGATATTGCTTGAAGTAGTGGCTCTTCAGATACGCCTCAACGCCTTGCATGCTGCGGGAATGCCAGAGGTGGCGCAGCGACGTCGTAACGACTGTGGTCAGCCTGCGCATGTCTTTCAGCGCCTGCCACTTCTCTCGCTTTTCCGGCTTCGTGGCCTCATAGCCCTGCGCAACGATGCGAAGGTTGATAGGTCCCAGCAGCTCACTTTTGGAGCGAGAGCCGATGCGAATGATTTGTTTGACTCCAGCCGTAAGGAGATGCTCGAGATTTTGATCGAGTGCATGGTTTGTGAAAGTCACGATCACGATAGGTCCCAGCTTGGCAGCTTCCCTGTTGGCCAGTAAGACCTTCGTTAGTGCTACACCAGTATAGCTCTTGCCAGTACGAGGAGGTCCTTGGATGAGGGCGAGACCACATGTTAGAGAGGTAATCAAAGCCTGTGCTTGCCCATGATCGAGGCGAGTCTGTTGGCATAACTCAGCTGCAGAAATGGGCTCATGAGGATCAAGCTCGATAGACTGGTCATTCTCTGACAAAACAGAGAGGTCGTAGCGGAAGCCAATCCTACGAGCATATGCAGGTGGCTCGTTTTCGTGGCCAGAGGTGTCGGCACCAGGGGCGAGTAAGTTGGAGAATGGTAGGAAGCCAGACCTTGACATCCTTTGCAGCCCCTGCAGTGTAGGTTGGAAGGCAGGCAGTATGATCCCTGGGAACTCTATGAGCGAGAATCGATGCTCGGACGACTCGCCAGACTGTGAGCCTGAGTGCTGACCGAAGCCAATGAGCATGCTCTCGATATTACTCTCGTCCTGGTTCACAAGCTGAACGATGACATGCGCCTCCTGCTCACACCACTTCGTGTAACGCTCCTCCAACGGCCGCTGCGCCTCCGGTTGATCTTTACCACCGGATCGCTGCGCCACAGCAGCAACCACGGTAACGAAGATGACCAGACCATCGGAACCCAAGAGTCCCAATAGAGTCTCGTTCTCAAGTCTCTTACATTCATTCCACCAGTCTTGCCTCTGCTTCATGCTCTTGTTGCGTACCTCGTGCGGCTGCTCGAATGCCAAGACACACAAGAGCCCTTTGTGCGAATCGAACTCCACCATCGCAAGGCGAACGTTGTGGTAGCTGTGGGTGCGCGCGCCGTTGCGCGGCTTGGACTGGCGCGTGTGTGGATTCTGCAAGCGCTGCAGCTCGAACTTTGCAGCATCGCGGAGCTGACCAACAGTATCCTCGCGAAGAAGGCGGAAGTGCCGATCGAGAAGTCCATCGACACCGAGCTTGTGCCATGAGGCGGGGTCGTCTTGGGGCAAGTACTCGCTCCTGTCGGAGCTGATCTCGTCCATGGTGGGAAGAATTTGGATGTCGTCGATATCTTCGCTGTCATTGTCGTGGCGTTGACCTAGCGTCGACAAATCTCCAGGTTGATGAACCGTCACCACGAAGGTCGGCTTCACAGCGGTCTTGGCGTTGCGCTTCTTCGGATCTGCCTGCTGGATGAGGCCACCCAGACCTAGTCGCAGACATAGACGAGTGTGTTGCGTGTGTGGGAATCCACTGAGTTTGCGATCCGTAGCGAGTGCTATGAGAGTCTCGGCCGTGCCACGGAGAGCATCATTGACTTGTGCGGTAGGTACAGCCTCGAACATAGCTGCGAGCACAACGAGGGTGGGCTCGATGCTTGCTGGAATCTCATCGTCCATGGTCAGACAACGAACCGCGCTTTGGAAGACTGCCTGTGCGCGCTTGCCGTTGATGCTGTACGTGTAAGTCAGCAGCGTGGCATGCTGCACTTCGATGATACCGGAGGTGAGTACATTCTCGTGAGCGAGCAGCTGCAAGTAAGGCAGGAGTCGCTCCTTCCAGAATTCGAGCAAGCTACCATGGTCCATTTGACTCATATTCGCGTCCAGCAGCTCGCTCAATCTTGGAACTCCAGCTGGGCTCGCCAGACAGGCTATGACTTCCTGCATAGTTTCGGCACCAGCTTCGACAAGATCGAGGGCTGTCTGTATGAATCGTGCAAATCGATGATGTAAAGGCTTGGCCTTCTTGATGTCGGCCGGCGTGCGAGGGATGTCGTAACGCCATCTTACGAATGCATCGTAGTCTGCCGCGGTTGATGTTCCGATCAGAGCTGGGGTGCTGCCGTTCGTCTCTCGGGTGCTTGATCGCCCGTTGACCTCGTGGGAGTATTTGCATCTGTCGCCGAAGGTACAGTTGCCTTTCTGAAAGGCGTGAAACATGACGGAAGTGGCAGCGCTCTCCGTAGGTGCAATTACCCTGCAGGAAATTACGACATACGGCTTGAGACGCCATATCGCTGGTTGCTGGTGTTGGAGGTGGTACTGTGTGCAGTGTTTGCAAAGTCGAAAAGTTGTGCGACGGCAACAGAGTAAGGGGCGACTGCCAAGGCTGCAGGTTTCCGCTGGTCGCGCCAAGCCATATTGGCTCGTCACAATGTTTCTGCAGGCATCCGCAGTCTTGATCACTTGTCTTGCTTCATCCCCGCCAGGCGCCTCGATTGAGATGGTCGCCTCAGGTCGAGACCCAGTCCGGATCGGAGGTGAACCTGCAAGTCAGACCACGGCTCCCTGCATACTACGCCTGCTATATTGCACCTGCTTCGGTCCATAGTGAGAGGGGATGAGCACGAAAGAAGTGTGGAGCAGTTTGACGACATCAGGATCGATATGATGGTGGCATTTGCAATTCTCACAAAATGAGAGACCAGTGATCTTACATTCATCACTGTACCTACCCTCACATCACTTCTTCGTCACATCACTTTGACCTCCCACCACCGATGTCTTGCCCGAGCTATAGATAGTCAGCACAGAGTCCAAGACGCCACATTCCAACGAACGACTCACCCTATACCCTCCAATTTTCTCCCACTCGACCCTCTGCCTCGTCACCGGCAACTGCCTCCTCAACCCCTTAAAGCTCCCCTCAGCCATAGTAACAAACCCCCTATTCAGCTCCTCCTGAAACTTATTCTCCGCCTTCGCAATCTCCCTTACCACACTCTCAGCTCCAACACTCCCCCCAACACCACTAACCTCCCTCTCCGTCTGCATCCTGACATTCCCATCTTCATAATAATGCACATCCACCTTAATCCTCCCACTGAGCTTACCGGAATCGCAAAGGACGTAAGTGGACCGCCAGCGTCCGTTCCAGAAGTTCTGGGGGGAGTACTTGTTGGCTACTATGAGGATGGCGATGTCTGAGCCGATGGGGAAGACCCCGATGGTAGAGCTGGGGAAGTGCTCTGCGGCGGATTTTGAGAAGGCGGCTTGGAGAGATCGGATGAGGTCGGGGTTTGAGGTTTCGGGAGAGTGGGAGTCGGCGTCGGACGTCTTGAGGCTTGGGAACGAGACGGCGAAAGAGTTGCCGCTTGTGGGGTCGAAGTAGCGGTTTGAGCCTAGGCTGTTGTACTTGCTGAGGAGGACCTAGATCATAGTCGTGTCAGGAGGGCACGCCCGTTGTCCAGACACGACGTGGTATACCTTCCCACTGCCTCCAGGCACATCTACAGCTGTGTACTGCTCTTCATGGTACTTCTTGAACGCCGGCTCGTATGATTGCAGATCATCTCCTACGAGAGTCTTGATGTCTTCGCTGAGGCTCAGCAATGATCGGCTCTCTGTGGCAGGTGCTCAACATACCCGCAACAACATTCGACAGCTATGCACCGAGTCAGTACACGATACCTTCGCATGCTTTCGAAGATGGCCTTACCGACCTCTCCGGGTGGCGCCGCCTCTATGAAAGACGAGATGATAGCCGTCTTGGAAGCCATGGCGTCAGATGTGTAGGGACCTATTGAGACACACGCGTACTATGTGTAGAGTGTTGGATGTTGCTCAATGTGCCAAGACTACAAGTTGACTTCAATCAGCACCGAGATAATGCAATCTAGAGAGGCCCACGCATACACGAATGAGGACAGTCGAAGCGTTTTGGGAGAGTGTGTAAGATCTTTGGCTACTAGGGCTCAACAGCTTCCTCTCCCAAGGTTCTCGAAATGTTCTCTGAGAGTTCAGCCATCGCCAGGCTCATACCAGCGGCAGCACCACGCCTTGCTTTTGAGGTACTCCAAACTCCAACGCTAAGTCAATGTCCCATAGTCCAAACTCCCCATGAGTACTACAGACTGCTCATGCCAGTCACTCAATACTCATCTTCATAATCCCATCATTCGTATCCACCATTCCCTGCAACCCCAACTTCTTCCCAGGGATCACTACGCCACCACTGCCGTTACTAGCCGTACTCCCCACGCGTGAGCCTCCTACAACGGGACTCTCACCACCAACCACACTCGAGCTCGCACCCATCGAGTCCCTCTTCCCACCCGCATTCCCCTGCGAACTACTCGGCAACCCTGGCGGCAAGCCCCAAAGCGCCGTTACACTCGGCTCCCGAAACGAAGGCGAATGCGTCAACACCGGACTGTTCTGCGCGCTCATACCCGGACTCACAGCCCTGCGCTTAATCGTCGCAATATCAAAGTCATCCTCACGTCTGCGCTTAAATTTCTTCAAATGCATATCATCCGAGATCCCCGTCGCAGCAGCCGAAGGCGGGACAAAAGCCTCGGAAGCGTCTGACGCCGAAGACTGCGCGCGCGCTCGCATGCGGTACATGTGAGGTTCCGCTGACGGCTGGGGGGAGTCCATGGCAATATCGGACATGACGCTGCTGCCATGGCGGGTGAAGTTGGGGGGCGGAGGGGTGCGCATGGAGGGGTCGAAGCGGTTCCAGAAGTCTGCTGTGCTGTTGCGGTGGGCGTGGAGGGAGAAGCTGACGCCGAGACCTTTGTCTTTCTCGCCTTCGAGGCCAAAGTCTTCTTGAGCGCTTTCGGGAACTGCAGGGAGCAGATTTGGAGAGGATGCAGCGGTGCCGGTCGGTGGGCGAGATTCTGTAAGGTCGAAGTCCGACATGCTTGGTGCGCGTTCGCGGACTTGCTGCATTGTCTCTGACTCTCGCCGTATCTCCGTGTCAACTGGCGCAGCTTCTTCCAGCAGCGCGGCACGTATCCTCGCAAAGCCCTTCGTCTTTGGCAGTAGATTACCTCGCCTCGTGACAGCCCTCCTTACAACCCCAGGCGTGCTCGGCGCAGCACCTGAAGCCTCGTCCCCACTATCATTCCCACTCGACAGATGCAACCCGTCCGTCCCCATCGCCAGACTCTCCCTCCGATTCTGCGCCGCCCGCGCCCAGGGAAAGTACCCAGTCCCCGCAGCTCCCTCGATACTCCTCATTGGCGGCGGACTTGTCGTCCGTGGTGAGTTCATATTGCTGTATCCACTTCCACTCGCACTGCTACTGCCTTTCCGACTTCTCTTGCCACTCTTATCTAACAGTCTCGTCCTTCTCACAGTCTTCATCAAACTCTGTGCCGCCGGCGAATAAGCACCCGCAGCACCCCAAGCCCCACCTCCAGGTGTAGGTGGCGGATTGAAAGGTGTCGGCGCAGAAGGGTTCTGCAACTTATGCACCTGTGGTGTAGCGAAGATCGCGTCGTCCACCTCATCCCCCGCCATACTCGCGTCTTCATCACTATTGTCGCTTTCACTTTCACTTCCCATCATATTCACGCTGCCGACCGAGCTGCTAACCGTGCTCCTCTCATGCACCAACGAACCCCACCCACTCCCTGATATCAGCGCAGGTGAGTCCAAGGCCATGGAGCTGATAGACATCTTCCTCGAGCCCGGTATACTCATGCCCCTCTGCATAACCACAGGTGAAGAATCCAGATCCCGCTGCTCGGCGACAGTAGAGTGATGTAAGTTCGTGCACGCTCTCGAGAAGTCCAGACCGCGCGAATGTCGAGGTAGTGAAGTCGCGGGACTGCCGCTTTGCTGCAGCTGGACGTAGGAGTAGATGTTCGCTTGATCCAGCCGCGGACTTAGTGGTACAGTGCGGGAAAGCTGTACAGTGCTGGGCATCTGCAGACTCAACCCGCGCGTGAGGAACTCGGGTCGTCGGATGGGTTTCGGGGTCGTGGGCACGGCATTGTCGTCTTTGCTCTGGCGGCGGGGGTTCTCGTGGAAGGAGGGACTCGGCGCAAGAGCGACCGGGGGATCAGAGAGGCTGCGGGATTTGGAGGGAGTCTTGGTGGGCGATGAGACTTTGCCGGGCATCGTGAACCGAGGGTCTAGAAGCTCCAGTGTGGTGGTGTATCGTCGTTGCCCATGCAGTTTGGCGCGTAGAGGGCTCAAGGGCGATCATGTGGTATGCTTTGCGGTTCGACGACAAGACACATGGTGTGTCTATGAGATTCAAGTATCGGACAGCAGGGAAGGTGACAAGACAAACAAAGAACACACATGTCACGGAATAGAGTGCGGTTACGCACCCAGTAGACAGACATTCAATGCTGTGCATGGCGCCCCACTTTCCATGGCGCTTGAGCTTCACAGCGCGAAGTGTCTTGATAGGCAATGCATGGGATAATAAGCTAACGAGCCTTCTATTTTTACAGCCACATGGGCACTGCTAGCTACACTTCTCACCTACAGCGTCAATATGGCCAGTACATAGCAAGGGTGATCAGACCCACCAAGCGAGAGAAGCTACCTGGCAAGTCCCTCCTGCAATCAGTGTGAGCAACGACCAGCTAGTCGTCCAAGCCAGGAATGCCATCCGATTTCGCGTAGATGCCAGCCACATGCTCGACATCATCCCAATCTGCTTGCCAGATGCTGAGGATCTCGAGTCGCCACTTCATCCCATCTCGCTTCATGCGAGCGATCATTCTTGCAAGCATGCCTTCAGGTCCTGCAGTCAGGAATGGTCTACTATCCAGCTCCCATAGCGTGCTTTGATCCCATAGATCGAAACTGCCCTGAAGATGTGGCGGGTGATCGTGGTACAAGTCATGGATCTCGAATACCTGCTTGCGCGCTGGCTTGGGCCCGCGATGTGAGCGAGTGACGCGGGCGTAGAGCTCGAGAATCACATTCTTGTTCATCCGGACTGCTTGGCAGCCTGCATTCACTGCTTCTCCAACGCGAAAGCAGGTGCGGAGAGTGACAGCATTGGTGACTCCGAACAGTGGTGAGCGGTCCAGTATGGGCGTCGGGAACGGTGTGCGCATCACAGGAACATGATCATTGGTGGTCGATTTGAGACTGTCTGTACCACATATTAGTAACTCGGTCTTTACTGGACATTCGGCATACCTACCCAACAGATCTCGTTCAGATTGTGAGAATAGAGCACCGCCGTAACTCTCATTTTCATCGACATTGCGCTTATTCAGTGCACGGTCACGCAGTGGCGGTGAAGCTGGTCTTATGGTCTCCATGGCATAGATCGATCGAATCGCCGGTTCCTCAAAGTCAGAGAAGTCATCTTCGCTCAAGACGATGGCAACCCCTGTGTCATCTGCGATCGTTGAACATGAGACACTGTCACCTGTCTCTGGCAGTGAGCTTATTTGAGTTGTAACCGACGGTGGCGAAGTAGCCGCAGAAGAAAGCTGCTGCTGAACATGCTTAGCAGAGTGGGAGCTTCTGATGTCCCCATGGGGGCCCCCGTCTGACCCGGGAGGCGTAGGGAGCTTCACATTAGTACGACAAACCCGCGAGGTCGCTGTACACAGCGCAGAGCTCGTGTATGGAGAAGCATCGGCATTAGAGTAGATATTTGAAGTACCTAGTGGAGCGCCGCTGACTTGCTGCATCGTCGTGCGAGTCTGATATGCATTACCGGAGCTCATCGTGGTAGGATGCGCATACAGCGACACAGGTCGCGTCTCGTGTTGGACAACACGCGGAGCCTGGTCGAAGTCGTCAAAGAGAGCGTCGTCGAGGGCATCGTCGAGATCCTCGTGGCAGTGTGACTGCGTTTCGGCTCGATATGTTGAAGATCGGCGCTTGCCTGTCACTGCATCCGAGGCTGCCTTCGTTGAGGAGACGCCAGGCTTAGTAACGGTCATGCTTTCAGCCACGCTTCCGCTTTTGCATCGCTTCTGCGGTGCATCATGGCTGTCCTTGCGAGGCCGCTTCTTACCTCTCCCTGGGGTCTTGCGCGGTTTTTTGGACTTCTGAGCCGTGCTATCGAGTGTCTGCTGTTCGGCTTGGGTTATAATGACATCTTGAGTGATTTGACGCGTGTTGGAGCTCAGACTGCGTGCTGCAGCTGTTTCGTTGTCCGCGACGGTGGCAGGCTGAGCAGCTATGGGGACATTGATGGGGGTGAAGCCCGGCATTGCATTCGTGTCACGGATTTCCCGATGCTGGGGGACTGTGTCTTCATTCCAGCCGGCCCAAGCTGGCATCACTGTGTATCGTGATGATGATTGGCAGCCGATTGGGTGCAGTCCGTTGTCAATCAAGTGATGATCATGTACGTTGCCGCAGGCAGATCGGCCATCGCAGACATGATCAAGTCGCTCGGGATCTGACGGGATCTTCGGCGGGCCGTAGCCACGTCATCCGTCATCACGCGAGCAGAAGCTCCGAGGAGCACCAAGAGCTGGGCAAACAACCGCAGTTTGACCATGGTTACGCAGCATGAAGGCCAGGCAGTCAAGTGCCAAGTCCTTCAGTAGGTGGACGATGATCTGGCCTGTGGAGTAGAGCCGACTTGTGCTTGACATTGCTACCTCATCATTCTCGTTATCCTTATCGTAACTACCTATATGGAACCGTCAGGCCACTGCATGAATATTTCTTGATTTGACCTTGATCTGGCAGTCGTCTCACTTTTGATCCGCCTCACCTGAATCAGTCAGCATTCAGACTCGAGTCGGGCAGTCTTCGCGTACGTTGCGAAGATGTTTCACAATGCCTCTGTAGGTGATCCAGCTTCTCAAGACTATCCCTCGCACGGTAGATTCGAAGTGTAGACCGGAAGGACTCATGGCTGCAGGACTATGATGAGTAGCAGTTCACTGACACCTATCTTGTATGCAGAAGAAGCCGTACTCAGCCGTCACGGTGCAGATTGATCGCTTGACTAGCGAACAATTTGACGATGATGACTTCAGCGGCATCATCGACCTTATAGATGTGATCCGGATCCAAGCTTCAGGCCCAACCGAAGCAGCACGAGCTCTCCGAAAGAAGCTGTACGTATCTCTGGAGCTCCAGAAGAGTCATTAATCATGAGATCTGATGGAATGCAGGAAGTATGGCAATCCGCATCGCCAGATCCGCGCATTGGTCATACTCGATGGACTAATTCAGAACGCTGGATCACGCTTTCAGCGCGCGTTCGCCGACGAGCCACTTCTGGAGCGGTTACGTCTGATGCCTCGGGATGACGCCGTCGATGAAGAAGTGCGCCGAAAGTGCAACGTACTGTTCATTCAATGGGCCAATGCGTACAAGGGCACGCCTGGTCTCGAACGTATCGCGAACTTGTACACTGAGCTGCCGAAGTCCCAACGTCCCGCTGCAGCGCGACAAAAGGTCTTGCAAGAGAACGGTCCTTTCGATTCGGACGGCGAGCCTGAGTCGCATACTCCATCGTCGCGAAGCCGTGCAACATCCAACGTGAACGCAACTTCGTCATCGCATAGACCTGTCACATTGACGCCAGCGTCATCTACCCTCACGAAGCTATCGAAGTCGATGCACAAGGACAAGGGACCAAAGCCGTTCAACCTCGCCAAGGAGAAGGAGAATATGACCAGCAGCATAGCTAATGCCTCAATTGCATCTACCAACTTACTGAACGGCCTCCAGCTCATTAATCGAGAAACAGAGCGAGTGTCTGACAACCGCGAGGTGGTTCAGCGCTTCGATGCATGCAAGCGACTTCGCCGGGATATCCTCCGCTACATTCAGCACGTCGAGTCAGACGACTGGATCGGTAGCTTAGTAAATGCGAACGATGAGCTAGTGAAAGCCCTCACAGCCTACGAAATCATGGACCGAAGTGTCGATGATGATAGCGATAGCGATGCATGGGAGCACGCACCTGTCGTCTCACACACCTCCCCACCTCGGACCAGCCATGCACCAGTGTCTCACGCCGCGGAGCAACTAAAGGGTCTATCGATGCAAGAGTCTGCCCCTCCACCAAAGCCAGCGCGACCGACTGGCATTGCGATGCCCGCACCTCCCAAGTTCGAGCCACCAAAAGCAGCCGCAGCAGAAGATGAATACGATGACGATCCATTTGGTGACGGCAACGCTGCACCAACGCCTGCTGCAGAGCGGCCTGGCATGACTTGGAGGGAAGTATAATGATGGTGTAAACAGCGCCTCGGCCAAGGCATGTCATGTTTCGGAGCAGATGCCGAGGCGTAACCCATCTATAAGCCATGAAATAAGCTTTGTCTCTTACGAACATGACACAAATCAATCGACTCTGGGGTATGTGTTAGCCAATGTCCCGGTGTCTGTATAGCGCAGTGCACGGCGCAGCACTGTTTGTCCCTCTCTTCGTGGTTCTATTGCTCGATGCCAATGGTCAACTCACCGCATGGACCGATCGCACCATACTGTGCTCGACAAGTTGCTGAATATCTCATTGCTCACGCAACTGGCATGGAAAAGGTGCGAGACACCTAATAATAGAAGTTTTACTGGGAAGATCTGGGTGAATCTCCAATAAACTGCGTGAACTCCAAACAGCCGTGACTCCCGCGAAGAAGATCAACACGAAACAACCTTTCCGGACGCCTACGACCCTTGGCTAAGTGCGCTATCGTGTGGGCCTCCTAGGCATGGCCACGAGATCCAACACAACTCGATCGGTACTAAGGACGCAAAACCGTCGAATCTCGTACAGACTGACATGGGCCTCTGAGCTCGCATATTCTCGCCCCAAGTACAAAGGCGTACTGACGATGGTACTGTGAAGTGAGGATAAGATTGTCAAGGAGCTTTTCAATTAGCAGATTACTGTACAGTGCTAACTCGCTAATTATCGCAGCGCTCAAGGAAATCCACAACACCATCGCTCGTACCGCCAAGAACGCTCATCTCAACTGCCGTCTTTCAGGTCTTACGTCGATCGGTCGTCAGTAAGGTCGCAATCCCCGACACCGTACAAAGGTATTCTATCGTACACTTCTCCATACAACGCAAGCTCAGGCCCTGAAGCGTCTCGGCACAGACTTGCCAGCAGACTCAGCGGTGCTCACCTCAGTGTCCGCAACCTGGGCGCCAGCGTTCGCGGCACCACTAGTGAGGGTCCCATCGATGGAGTCGCCTGCGGAAGTGGCTGGGGCAGTAGTGGAACCAACTCCCGCAGCGTCGCCGATAGCCTGTGCGCCGTTCGCAACTTTATCGAGCTGGCGGCGCGACTTGGGAACGGATTTGCCGGCTCCTTCGGCAGTGGTAACTTCCACATCAGCGACGGTCTGTCCGGCGTTCGCGGCACCAGAGGTCAGAGAACCATCAACTGATTTAGCCGCAGTCGTAGCAGCGGAAGTGGAGCTTCCTGTCCCCGCAGCGTCGCTGACGGCCTGAGCGCCTGCAGCAATCTTGTCGAGTTGACGGCGGAACTTGGGGACGGACTTCCCGGCGCCCTCAGCGGTGGCGACTCCGACGTCAGCAACAGTCTGCCCAGCACTGGCGGCACCTGAGGTGAGGGAGCCGTCGTCGGACTTTGCTGCGTCTGTGGCTGCGGAAATTGATCCGCCAGTACCGGCGGCGTCGCTAATGGCCTGAGCACCTGCGACAATCTGGAAGACTTGTTAGCCCAACATATAAGGTAGTGTCTCCTTGAAGTACTGACCTTGTCAAGCTGACGCTTCGCTACAGGTACAGCAGCCTTAGCGGTTGTAACGTTACCCGCGAGATTATCCTCGGCATTTTCAATCCCGTAACCGACTGCATTGTCCGTCCCAGAAAGGATAGAATCTGCAGCGGCTCCCTCACCAGCGAGCTGTCGGCGTCTCTGAGGAACAGCTGGGGCGGCTGGAGTGGAGGCCTTGACGGTCGCGACGTTGCCAGCGAGATTGTCTTCGGCGTCCTCGATGCCGAAGCCGACGGCATTGTCAGTTCCAGAGAGGATGGAGTCCGCAGCGGCGCCCTCGCCAGCTAGCTGACGAGCGAACATGCGTGGAACAGCTGGTACAGCAGCTTTGGCGGTGGCTACGTTGCCGGCGAGATTGTCCTCAGCATCCTCGACGCCATAACCGACGGCGTTGTCGGTCCCCGAGAGAATGGAGTTAGCAGCCGCACTTTCACCAGCCAGCTGAGGTACTGGCGCCGTCAGTCCCGTAGCGGCAAAGAGGAGAATGGCCGAGGCGATTGCTTGAGTGAACTGCATGGTGGAGGATGAGGTTCAAGTGTGGATGGAAGATATCGAAGATGTCGCGCACGGAGGCTGACTCGTGGTGGAAGAACTTGAAGCTGGGCTGGTAGGCTGTTGCTGGATTGGAAGACTTGATGAGCTGATGATCAGAAGGAGATGGTGTTCAAGTGGAAAAGCACCATGGATATATACACATCTCATTAGCATTGTTCAGGATGGTTGAGGTGCGATGTCGTCAATTCGCATACACACGGCGGCCTGGCGACGTACTCGGGAGAATCCTTCTGGTTCACGATACCACGTGCATCGAGCATTCCGCCAGCTTTCTCGAGATCCGCACGACACGGCACTCGCTTGGAGGATCTACGGCGTGCAAGACATGCAGCTTGACTGAATGGCCCCACTGGTAAGCGCTCATGCACAATACGTGAGCTCAAAGCAAAACTTTACCATGGATGATCGGCATACGCGCAATGTACTGAAAGGGACTTTGCCGTATACAGAGTTAGCGAGCGGTTGCGCAATTTCCATATCCCGAGTCGAGAGCTGTGGTTCTAGTGGAAAGTATGGCTCCGTGAGGCGGATCCGAAACTATCGTCTCCTAGCACCCAAGTGGAAAAGTAGGCGGATCATGACCGCATCGCAACTGCTAACTTGATACCTAGCATTGCCTCTCCCAGGCGGCTAAGCAGTGAAAGTGCTAACACACACTGCGCCGCGAATGTGCCTACAACGATACTGCTTGAGTGAGGACTCACCGAGTGCTGCCTATCTCTCACGCAGGAAGCTTACTGCCTTACAATGGCAACGATGTCATTTAGCAAAGCTGTGACGCAGCGTCGTCGTTCTTAAGCTTTACGATAAGCTCTGCGCTTGGCTGCTTAGGCTTCTTGAGGGTCTGGAACCCCCTTGACGATGGGATCCGAGAGGCCGAATGGGGCTGATCGACGGCCAGCATTTGCGGGCACTCGGAGTGCTCTGAGAAAAGACCGATCGGCGACCTGTCAGCGAACGGTGCCGTGGCCTGCACGTGAAGCCAACGTGGTGATCAGCGCAGTCGATCTCCCTTCTAGACTGGTCTACAAAAAGACACACTTACACGTGGCCGTACAGCATCTTACTCAAAACGGGCTTGTGAAATGCGACTGTATGCATCTCGGACTGCTCAGGCAGATTGCCAACGAGCGCCACGACAAGGCTCTGCTGCAGCTCGTCAGGTCCCAGAACACGTCAGCGCAGGGTCGTACGCCATGGCTTACTGGGAATACGTGGCTGCATCCTCACCGCCGCCAGCAAGCAGCACTGCTGCACGCCTGAACGCCAGGTGCGGAGATGTGGATGCAGGTGCTCGATCTCAGCGCCGAAATCCCGGATACGATGGCGCCCGGTAGCTTGGAAAGACTTTGTGCCAGTAAGTGGAAGCGTGTGAGTGGAAGCGTGTGAGCGGAAGCGTGTGAGTGGAAGCGTGTGAGTGGAAGCGTGTGGGCGCTCATGCACGACCGATCATGCACGACCGACCAAGCGAACCATACTGGCGGGAATCCGCTTTCGATCCTATAAGTCCTTTACACTACTCCTGGCACTGCGTTCATGCGGTGTAGCACAGAGCCGCTGTCCCGCGCGGAAGCAGTATGTGAGCGATGCGCACGATAGCTAAGTCGTACTTTCTCTCGAGGATTCTATGATGAGCCACGGTACGAGTTCTCCCGACTGCTCTGTTACTATAGAGAAGTGGAAATAAGTTTACCAGTGCATGAGGTCTGTCAAACTTACCATCGGTTACACTTTCTGGGCTATGTCATCGCAGCCCGCCATTCTGCACGCCTCAAGATTGTCAAGCTTCCGAGAGTGTTCCAAGCAAAAGCAGTGGAAAGTTAATCATGTTGTTGGAGTCGGAGAGGTGAGGTTGAAGCTTTGGAGGTCTGAGATGCGGACGCCACCAACGCCGCACCCCAATCCGGTCTCTGACGGCCCCATGGCGACTGCCAGCAACAGCCGGAAAGAGATCTTGCACGTACATGTAAGGTTGGGTCACCTCGTTTCTGTGAATAATGGAAACTTCGGAAGCACTTTCCACATTCCGATACGCTGTGGAGTCTCCGCAGCAGATCTCAGGGATGATGGGAGATGAACATATGAGCGCGTTTCCTGGGATGAGATCATAGCTGAAGAACACGAAGCATGACATGTGCTCTGCAGCATTAACACGCTCATATGAGATGCAAGTGGAATATCGATGCGGACGGATCTGCTCGTAGTCTGCCGCTGATACATCCCCAACAACGCAGACTGCTGTGGGTCACGGTAAGTGCAGCCGATGCAGCACTTCCGACTTCGTGCACGCTCTTGCACTCGAGTATGTCCAGAGCAGTGCTTTCGTCAAGCGCTCCCGGATGAGTCGGCACGGCCAGCGGCGTCGCTGTTCAATACTTTCTGTAGCGAATGTCGTGGTGGAATGGTCCCCAGCATGCGTAGCAGATGCACGTTTGGCGCGCCCCACGCAGGCGCAAGCATCAGGCAAGTGTTCTCTTACGTAGGTCAGGCGTGCAGGGTCACCATGCCTTGCATTCTCCTATGTCGTTGACTGATCTCAACATCTGTGTCCGTCTACACATCATTCAAGGCCCGCCCTTGGGATGGCTTTCGACATGCCAGTGGGAGTAGCGCGTGGTCACGAGCGCATGATCAGCAATTACGAGGTACCAGGAGCGCAGAGTGAGAGAACAGTGGATATGCACGCTCACTCTTCATCATATCCCATAGGTACACCGTAACGCCAAACCATTCTCATGCGGTCTTCATGACACTGCCCAACTCCCGCTTCGCATCACTACTCGCACATCGCTAGCCGCCAACTCTCCATCTTCACCCACTGGATCTGCTTGTCCCGCAAGCCATCATGCCTCCTCGTTCCTCACATGACTGTGCACGGAATGATGCAGCAGGAGCAATCATCGCCACACCAGCATGGTAGCTTGATGGGAGGGTTCTTGATAGGTCCTTTGACGAGCGTCGATGTCGATGAGGAGCCTGAAGCTGCGCTAGATGTGGATGGAGGCATGTTTGTTGATTTTGAGTGGGTCGAGGGTTGTGACGGACTTCCGGTGCTGTCAGACCTGTTAGCACGAGTCGTGCGGGGTCCTGTCGCGATGGATCTGTACCTTGCGGTGTCGCAACCTCGAGTTGCTGATAAAGATGCTCGGCTTGATCGCTGGAAACCTACTTGCTTGAATGCAGCTGATATGAATGCAGTCAGGGTGGGTGGGTGGGTTGATCGTCACTGGGATGCTGCCAGTCGCAATCAAGATCTAGCCGCGGAAGCCATGAATAGCTGCGCCGCGCGCTCTTGCGTCACTGTGCGCCATGCACCATCACTTCCAGATTGTTCGTGCAGTTAATGGCATTGTCACAATCCGCATCCGCACAAGCTGGATTGCCATCCCATCGGCATGAGCTATCCAGTAAAAGGATACAGCTGTCAAGGACGGCTGCTACACTTCAGCAATTAGCACGACTGGAGCCGGCAGTCCCCTATGTGCAGAGTCCAATCGCGTACTGTAGCTACATGCACATATTCGCACGACTCTAGGGCGGGAGCTGAGGATCGCTGCAGCCTGTAGAATCAAGAGTGCAGAATCACGTCTTGTGATGGCACTCGTGACCAAACAATCGGCGTGGATGCTCGAGGTAGATTAACTTATATCTCATTATCTCTCATCATCCACTGACGCCGATACGGAGCTCTGAGACCAGTTTCAGCGGATAGTGCACAGTCGCCAATCGTCCAAGCACATCCCAGCATCATACCAGATAGCACATCAACCATCTCAGCCCTGCACCGCGATTCCGCCAGCTGAAGCGCTACTCATCGCACCCGGCGGCCAAACCTTCTTATGAAAGACTTCACCGACATCCAGTGCCCTTGGCGGGTATCCGGAATGTTAGGATGTTGTCGGATGCAACCCCAGCTTCTGCTTGCGCTGGCAATGCTGGCGAGACGGATGAGATGGCCTGCGGGCAGGACAAGGGCGAAGGAGCGCTCCATGATGTCTAAGTTCAACGTAGTGTGATGGCCAAGAAGTCCAGTGTAAGTTGTACTGGCCGTGGTCGTGATCTTCAGCACACACATTTCACTGGTAGTTCCAGCAATTGGGCTCGCATTGAGAGAGAAATCAGGAGAAACAAGCGAGATAGAAGCTTAAGTCGAACCCACCGATCCTTCACTTACACGTTCCAGCTCGTCGCTTCGCTTCTGCGAACACTGTTCAGTGTAGGGATGCTGCGTAGCATGCCTTGACCGGCGTCCAAGCGAAGAGAGATTTCATCAGGTGCGACAGCGACGGAGTGCGGATCCGCTGACAATGCCTCCATGGCTACTGACCACTGACAGGGCCGTCGCATGCGGACCTGAATGGAAGGTCGCAACTCGTGAGCGACCTGTCGATGGAACGCGACTTGATGACAACAGGTCCGGTACGCTGCTGCACTTTCTCCGACTTGGTCGAGAGAATCACAAGTGTTGATGTTGAGATGCAAACGAGAGCCTACCCGGCACCTTAGAAGATATCGCCAAGGCGAGCCAATCGGCACCGCCTTCATGCAGGAACCCGACTGGCTCTTGCCGTTAGATCTGTCCCTCCAACGCTAGAGAACGCGCTAAATGCGCTCTCCCCTGCGGGCAGCGTTCACGAGTGTGCCCGACACGCGACGACCACGCGGCGAGCACGCCGGTATTGTTGAGGTACAAAGTCAGGTATCGAAACTACCGAAGGTTTTGCAACTCGACTGGTAAGCGGCGGCTGGGCTTGCAGTCGAGCTCTGATCTGCGGGATGGCTTCAGCGATCAAGCGGGAGGGAAATTTGACACCACCTCCTTCCGTCTTTGGCTGCGGTTGCGGCGAATCTTCTATCGTGTGCATTGGCCAGGCTCTGCCGCCAGCAGCTCGAATAAGCATCCTTCACAACCGACTGCACGCGGCTACGACTCCGGACACTGCCATACGAGATGCCGCCCGGCTACTGGTAAAGTACATCAATCTCGTGCAACCCCAGTCTCCTTTCCTTCAACCACCCGCCTTCATTTGCGTTTGTTGCTCTATTTTCGCTGTGCACTGTCGTTGCCAGCTCACACTCCTTACATAGTTCCATACTTCTAATACAGCTGCTCGCTACTCGAGCAGTATTTCCTGATCCACCTCCGGGTTTCAGAGCGTCCGACGACTCCTGCACGCGAAATTGAAACTAGACACTACGTTCAAAACCCCACTACTTCTCACGATGGCATTGGCATCCTGCGCAGCTCTCTGCGCGAGCTTGAGCTTCAATGTTGGCTTCCAAGTCACACCCTACTCCTGCACGCCTCACGCCGCTGGCGTAGCAGTGAGCACCGCGTCCGGCCAGTCCAGCGTTGGTTGCGCGACATCCTTCACACCCACTGTCGATGTCTGCCAGGTCACACTCGGCATCAAGACTTCCGGAACCGGAAATGTGTACTCTGAGGTGTGGCTGCCGAATAACAACGCCAGCTCGTGGAACGGCAGGACCTTGACTACCGACAATGGGGGTGTCAATGGGTGCGTGCACTATGTTGATATGGCGTATGTCACTGGACTCGGCTTCGCTGCAATTGGCGACAATGCAGGACACAACGTACGTCTTGAAAATTGGAGAATTTCGAGGATGTCCAGACACTAACACCGCGCAGGGCTCGAGTTTCGACATGACCTGGTCGCTGAACAACAACGAAGCCATCATTGACTGGTCCCACCGTGCGCGCCATGCAGCTGTCGTCACCGGCAAATCTGTCGTGAATCAGTTCTACAAGAAAGCTTCCGCCTACAACTACTACCTCGGATGCTCCGCTGGTGGTGCTCAAGGTCTGCAGTCAGCCCAGAAGTACCCGAGTGACTTCAATGGCATCATTGCTGGATCATCTGCAAACGACTTCAACCACTTGCAAGACTGGAGCAGCCGTTTCCTGCAACTGACCGGCCCAGTTGGAGACCCAAAGTTCTTGAACGCGACGCAATGGCTCACCGTGCAAGCTGCGATCTTCGCGCAGTGCGACAAGGCGATTGATGGTGTCGATGATGGCATCCTCGAGGACCCCACTCAATGCCGCTTCGACTCGTCCGTCCTCGCCTGCAACGCCACAGTGACCACGAACTGCTTTACTTCCACGCAAGTCAACACAGTCAACGAGGTCTTCACCGAGCTCTACGACACTCAAGGTCGTCTCCTCTACCCGTCTCTGCTCTACGGTGCTCAGTATGATGCTTTTCGCCTTGGACAGCTGTCTGGAGGACCTCAGGGTATCGCACAAGATTGGTTCCGTGGTGGCATTCACAACGACTCGTCCTTCAATGTCGCTAACGTGGGCCAATCGGACTACGCTCTTGCCGACTCGCTCGACAACCTTCACGGCAACCCGTCAGCCTTCTCAGCTGACTTGAACGCATTCAAGAACGCGAACGGCAAGATCATGATGTACCACGGCATGGCCGATCCTCTCGTATCGAGCTCAAATTCGCAACGCTACTACCTCAAGGTCGCTAAGACCATGGGCCTCACGAACACCCAGATCGATCCTTTCCTGCGATACTTCCGCGTTGCTGGTATGGCTCACTGCGGTGTTGGTGGTATCTCAGGCGCCGGCGCATGGATGTTCGGACAGTCAGGCATGGGCTCGTCTGCGCCCAACAACATCATCACCAACTTGGTCAACTGGGTCGAGAAGGGTCAGGCACCGGACACCCTGCAAGGAACAAAGTTTTGGTATGACACTCCGGCTTGGGGAATCCAGTTCCAGAAGAACCACTGCCGCTTCCCGTACAGGACGACTTACAATGGTGGTGATTCGACGAAGCCTAGTGGATGGAGCTGCAATTTGATCAGCGATTGGCAGACTTGCGCTGTGGGAGCACACCCCAGGCTGTGCAATGCTGATGGCACGTTCCAGTAGAGGATTGCTTTGTTAGATGCATGGCGAGGCGTCGGGTTTAGATCGCTTGTGAGGCCATACAGCGGGCCGTGCACAATATACACAGTACACGAAGCTAATCAGCATACTCTCGTTATCACTTCCTGCATATCTACTGTTCGTGCCGACACGTTATATCAGGCTCATGTGATGTTGTCTGTACCGGAAATAGCAAGGCCAGATATGAGGCTCGGCGGCACTTGGATGCTCCACAAAGTCTATCTGCGCCACATCTTTGGTGACATATGAATGTCAATCACTTATATTTCCCGATCATCTTCATACCCTTTCCGCACACCTTGACATCATGTCCGCCCATTTATCACGCGCCTCGAAGCGCATTCGCCTTAGCCAACGAGCGCCATGGGCTTGCCAAAGTTGCCAAAGGTCATTCGCCTCTTCCACGAGATGGCAATTAGAGCGTACGGCGGAGGAGAAGAAGGCGGAGGAGAGAACGACACACTTTGGCTTTGATACTGTGGCGGAGAGCTTGAAGGCTAGCAAAGGTATACTGCTACGAGATTCTGAGATTCTGAGCGATTTTGGGAGCAATGATGCTGATCAAGTGTGTACGCAGTCGCAAGCGTGTTCTCCTCAGTAGCATCGAGCTATGACACCATGAACGATCTCATGTCACTGGGCATACACAGACTATGGAAAGATCACTTCGTTCGAGGCCTCAATCCCGGCATTCGACCTAGCAGCGCAATTCCAGACCAAGGTCAAAGAATATTGGACATAGCCGGCGGGACAGGTGACATCGCGCTGCGCATGCTTGAGCATGCAACACGAGTGAACCGCGATACCACCGCACACGTTACAGTGTCAGACATCAACCCAGAGATGTTGGCAGAAGGTCGTAAGAGGCTATCACAAACACCCTACGCCGCCGCCGGGCGAATAGACTTCCTCGAAGCGAATGCAGAGGATCTCAGTGCTATCCCGGACGCGAGTATAGACCTCTACACAGTCGCCTTTGGCATCCGAAACTTCACGCACAAGGATGTGGCACTGAAAGAGGCATATCGAGTCCTGAAGCCTGGAGGGGTCTTCGCCTGTCTCGAGTTTGCGCCAAATCTGGGAAACCCGCTGTTCAACGCAGTGTATAAGCGATGGAGCTTCAGTGCGATCCCCCTGATCGGGCAGCTTGTAGCGAGCGACCGTGATAGCTATCAATATCTCGTTGAGAGCATCGAGAGATTTCCGAAGCAGTCGGACTTTGCGGGTATGATACAGGAGGCTGGCTTCGTGGTGCCTGGCGCTAGAGGAGAGGGACTCGAGGGAGGATGGGAAGATCTCAGTCTGGGTATCGCGGCGATACACAAGGGTGTCAAGCCGGTGAAGTGAGGGAGGGGCATGCAACAACCGCAGTCGTGTATGACATTCGCCAGTCTATACCTGGCGATAATCTCGTAAGACACCCTGCCCAACCTTGAGTCGGTGCAAATATTACAGGAAAGACGGTGGAGGCGACTTCGTGGCCGTCACGCCAAGCGTATGCGTAGCAGAGTGGTTCTCCAAAGAGTTCGCCTTTCGAACTCCCAAGATGCAAATCGTACACATATCCTCAACTGGATGCAACTCATCGACCTGGGAGTAGTGTCGAGACCATTGGAGAGACTGACACGCATGCTTCGACCATGTGGAGATAGGATATTGGTCTGTACACATATGTAACAGTAGATAGCATGCAGTGGCTTCGCAGTTACGCGTGACCCTACAACTGACACACGCATTGCTCGCTGGTCGAGATATTCAGCCCTTCGCTTCCAATAATGCTATCATGGAGTACTTTCGAAAAACCCCGTTGGTCCGAGCGCGCCTGCCCTCATCGCGTCTCTGCTTGCCGCTCACTACATCCGACCATTACACACGCCCGTTCCTAGACCTCATGGCGGGCGACGATGTGGGAGCTGAAGTCTACTTTGTCAGTCCACCAACGACAGCTGGAGATCACCGTGATCAAGGCTTCTGGCAATTTGCGGCAGCCCAGTGCATTCCCGGCCTTCGTGCGGAGGTTGCGAACCCCTCTTGAAGCTCTACTTAGAGTACCTACATGCATTCGAGGGCACTATATGTAGAGCAGATGCAGTCCGATCATGGCCCTGTCCGCTACAGGTAGGGACGAGACTGTTTCATTTGGCAGCGGTATATTTGATTGGCTCACTCTCTCCGTCTCGTTTGTTGAATCATGGAGCACTACGACGCTGTTATTGTAGGCGCGGGCTTCGCTGGCATCTACCAGCTGTACCTCCTTCGCGCCCAAGGACTGAAATGTCTCGTCATTGACCAAGCTGGTGATGTCGGTGGCACGTGGTACTGGAATCTCTACCCAGGTTCGTTTACAAACGGGCTGTGAGCGATACACAACCTGACATGCATTCACAGGGGCGATGAGCGATACCGAGTCGTATGTGTATAGGTACTCATGGGACAAGGAACTGCTGAAGACCTACGAATGGAAGGAGCACTATGTCAAGCAACCGCAGGTCCTCGCCTACCTGGAACACGTCGTTGAGCGACACGATCTGCGGAAGGACATGCGGTTCAACACGCAGCTCGTCGGCGCAAACTGGGACGACGATTCGCAGACCTGGAAGCTCGACGTCTCCTCGGGGAAAGGCAAGATCGAATGTCGCTATCTGGTCACTGGTCTTGGACTCTTGAGCAAGCAGAACTACCCCGAGATCGACGGCCTCGATAGTTTCCAAGGTCAACTCCATCACACGGCAAAATGGCCCAAGGACCTCGATTTGACCGCTCTGCGCGTGGGCGTTGTAGGCTGCGGCTCCACGGGCGTGCAAGTCATCACCGACATAGCCGGCAAAGTCAGCCACCTGACTTGCTTCCAACGGCATCCACAGTACTCCGTACCATCGGGCGACAAAGTCGTCACAGACGAGTATCGCAAATGGGTGAATGAGAATTACGACACGATCTGGGACGGTGTTTGGAATTCCATCACAGCGTTCGGCTTCAAGGAGAGCGAGCGAGCGTTCTCGGACGCCTCGCCTGAGGAGCGCGAGAAAGTCTTCCAGGAGAACTGGGATAAGGGCAATGGCTTCAGGTTCATGTTCGGCACTTTCAACGACTTAACGTTCAATCCCGAGGCAAACGAAGCAGCGTGCGACTTCATTCGGAAGAAGATCGGCCAGATCGTCAAGGATCCGGAGAAGGCGAAGAAGCTCAAGCCCACGGATGTGTATGCTCGCCGGCCACTCTGTGATGGCCAGGCGAGGGGTGGCGCTTACTACGAGCAATTCAATCGCGAAAACGTGGACATTGTGGACTTAAAGGAGACGCCGATCGAGCGAGTAGAGGCGAAGGGTGTTCGGACTTCAGATGGCAAATTGCACGAGCTTGATGTGCTAGTCTTCGCCACTGGCTTCGATGCAGTCGAGGGCAACTACACGAGGATCAACATTCATGGGAGGGATGGCGTCAGTCTCGCAGAAGCATGGGATGAGCCTGGTCCGACCAGCTACTTAGGCTTCACGATGCCTGGATTCCCGAACTTCTTCGCTATCAGTGAGTCGCCATCCTAAGAGCCATCATTATTGCTGCTGACTGATGCGACGCAGCCGGCCCGAAAGGTCCCTTCACCAACATCCCACCAGCGGTCGAGACTCAAGTCCGCTTCATCAACAACCTTATAGGCGCCGCCGAGAGCTCCTCCGAAGACAAGCCAAAAGCCATCGAGGCTACCCCAGAAGCTGAGAAGGATTGGAGTAAGCTGTGCGAAGAGCTTGCTGCAAACTCGTTGTTCTGGAAAGCGGAGGCAAGTTGCTTCACCCCTGATCGCCCCGGCTTGCTTGACTGACTTCATTGCCAGGACAATTGGATCTTCGGCGCCAACATCGCAGGCAAGCGCAGATGTCTCCGCTTCTTCTTCGGCGGGATGCAGGGCTATCGTCAGCAGTTGGAGGAGTGCGAGAAGAATGGGTATCCTGGCTTCAAGCCATTCGCGGACGGGAACAGCTCGGCTAGGGCGGTGAAATTGTAATGTACTTGACTATACTTGCCTATCTATGCTATACTTGCCTATCTATGTCCTTCACAATGGCACGAATGTCAATTGATACTCGGATGCGCGAGAGTGCCGCAAGTGAAAGACTTTGGGCCATTGCTCCATAAATGGGGACAGGTAGGTCGACAGCGTACTGGCAGTGACGGCTGGGAAGAGTCATGTCGTTTTCGAGCGACGGCGAATCAAAAGTATAGTCCCTTCGCAAGCGATGGTCGTTGCCAAATCAAGATGACTGATGGTTGACTTACACAAGGTGTGAGGCAACAAGGGAAGCTCGAGAGTTCATGACAGTCGGCATGCCCAATCAGGAAGTCCGCCACTTGCTACGAACCATCCTGCCGCTGAGACCCCTTTCACCTTACGATTTCCTCGAGGTCGATCATACCATCATCCGAGAGTCCATTACTATCAGCTACTCACCTACATGGCGGCATCGCATACTCGGAGTTCGGCCACCAGCCGGCATGCAGCCAAGTCGCCAAGTCAGCTTTTGTCCTGCACCTTTGAAGCTGTTTCGGGCATGTCGATTGCAGAGCATAGATATCAGAGCTGCTTACGAGAGACTTCGCTGAAGTGCTAGCTACCATCCGCCTATCTGGTAAAGGATGGAGCGGGGACAGGTATATCAATGGTTCGGCAGGTAGGTCCCAGCTGCAGCCTCCTCGAAGATTCGCGAAGTAGGGTAGATCACAATGGCAAGCTCTCTCTTCACTTCGATTGCTGTCGCGCTGTCAGTCCACTCAGTCATCGCTGCGCCCGTCCAACGCAGTGCTTTTACTCTCTTGCAGAAGACAAAGTCCGATAGTGCCATCTTCCAGCTCGGAAATGTCACTTACTTGGCGAATACCAAGTACCCCAAAGCGACTCTGAGCAGCGGACATGGTCCACGAATTGAGGCGCCGGAGGTGCCGCTGACAGTACTATATACGAATGCATCTGTAGTCACCAAGGACATACTGAAGTCCACGATCGCAAGCTACCTTGAGATCGATGATGTCTTTTCCGAGGACTTCCTCGCGGGGCTTCTGCTGTCGTCGACAGCTGCTGGCAAAGCTTCCATGGACGCTTCTGCTACTAGTTACATTCAGAGCTTAGGTATCGAGCATATTATCTACAGCAGTGCATTCAGTAAAGTCGACGGTCATGGCGGACCCTCTGCTGCGTACGTTGATATCAGCGACAGCACGACTCTGCCTCCAGGTCCATACCTCGCTTCGTTATACGGAGGCTCAGTTAGCTTGTCGACCGTCTACCGACTATACGAGGACACCTACCGCGACTTCCTCTATGGATCGTATGACCTCGATGATGGCAATGGCACCCACGCATACTTGGACTACTCGTACCCAAGCTTCGGATATCCTGCGATCCCTATCCCATCACGACTCTACAGCTTGACCGATACTCGAGCAATGGCTGGCGATCGTGTAGCGATCAAGGATCTCTACGATATCAAGGGTCTCAAGACCACCGGTGGCTCTCGAGCATGGGAGTACATAGTCTCACCGGCCACGGCGAACGCTCCCTCAATTCAGAGAATCGTGGACCAAGGCGGCGTGCTCGTTGGAAAGTTCAAGCTGGCTCAATTTGCCTCCGGTGCAAATCCATGTTACTGGCAAGATGAGCACTACCCCTTCAACCCTCGGGGTGACGGCTGGCTGACTTGCTCTGCGTCGTCATCGGGAGGCGGCTGTTCTATTGCGGCGTACGACTGGCTCGACTTTGCTATCGGCAGTGACACTGGTTCGTCCCTGAGACGTCCAACAGCAGTCTCGGGCACCTACGGCCAACGCCCGAGTCAAGGTCTGATGTCTCTTGAGGGCGTGATGCCTCTCGGTGGCGCCACTGATACGGCTGGGATCTTCTGCCGCGATCCTGTGAAGTGGTCTCGGTTCTCGAAGGCGTGGTACACACCCTCGCTGTTCCAGTCATCAAACATCACGGGTCTCTCCGCTCTCGAGGTGCCAGACAACCGAGGCTTCCCAAAGACGATCCTCTACCCAACCGACTACCTACCGTTGAACAACTCTGCCGCCCAAGATTGATGCTGCAGAACTTCATCGCAAACCTTACAACCGTGTTCGGCATGACAGTCAAAGAATTCAACTTCACAGCCACCATCCAGGCCGCTCCAGACCCAGCCGTAAACAACCTGACCTACCTTGCCAACGGTCCCTTAGTTGTGATAAACGCGTACACGCAATGGGAAGCCGTCGGCAAACCCCTCATCACAGCCTGGAAATCACTCTTCAACGGCGCCTTTCCACCCATCGACTCCGCTCGGCGGCCAGGCTGGCGTCGCTACAACGAGACCGCGAATACTCCAGCAGCTTACACTGCTGCGCAGGCAGCTAAGAAGCTCGCCGTGGACTGGTATGAAGAGAACCTGCAGTACAGCACGCCCGAGTCCTGCTCCGAGAGCTTGATGCTGTTCGACATCGGCACCGGTGGGTTTCTGTCGTACCGGGAGTTGAACCTTAACGGCTTCCCGAATACCTCGTTCCTTGCTACGACGCCGAAAGGTGCGGCTATCAGCGTGGCGAATATCTGCCCGATATACGGGTGTGCGGACTATGTGGTGCCGATTGGAGAGGTGCCATATTTCTCCAACGTTACTTTCATCACCGAGATGGTGCCTGTGACTATTGATTTGGTGGTGAAGAGGGGGTGTGATTTGTGCTGTTGAATATGATTGCGAGGTTGGCGGAGCTGGGAGTGTTGAAGACTGTGAAGACGGGGAAGACTGCGATTTAGGTACTGTGCATCGCTGATACCTGAGGGGGATCTTCTGACGTACTGGGAAGCGTAATGGAAGATACTCCCGTATGCTCAATTAGACACCCGGTATAGACGCGATATGGCACTACGCGTTGAAGCCGAGCTCCCTTCGTAGGATCGGGGTTCGCGTCGTGAGTAGACATCTTCGAGCAAGCGTCTTCGTTTTCCCATGACCACGCAACATCGTCTTAGGCATAGGAATTCGGCACTCCTCCATCTAGGCGTTCAAGTGTCGACGATCTGATGGAAGAACAGGAAGATCAACCAGCCCGTGACCAACACAGCAACTGCTGCCGAATCGCGGACCGTCCCCAGAGTTTCGAGACATCCGTCTGGGCCGCCGCATCGACCAATACAACAGAGTCATCATTGACCACTGGCCAAGTCACCATACTACCTCTCCACCGACATCTTGGACGGGCCATCTTCGCTTCTAGAGTTGTGTAATAAGCAAGACTTAGGCCATTTGTCGTTCTTTGTATCACGTTTGCGATTCGCCGCAGCCGCCCACACCCTTGTCGGTCCACGAACACCCGACGACGTCAAGTCTCGAAGCTCGTGACAGCCTCAACCGCCGTCCACGAGACCAGCCCCATCGCCTGGCCCAGCCGCTGCAACGTCGCGACCGTCTTGCAACAACTTCTCATAGCTGCAGCTTCGCCATCTTGATCATCTGGCCGAGTTCGCAACATTGGCAATTCTCCACAACACGCCAGATCAGCTTATCAGTGCTCCATCTCGACCTTGGTGCCTGAGTGCATACACCGGACCCGAAGCCCGACTGCCTGCCGCCTCATCAACTGCTGCTGCACAACTTGTGCCTGATGGACTAAGACACTTGACGCATCTCGTTCTGTGCCTCGACTCTCGCGGTCACCACATACACCTCTTACTCTTCGCTGCGCGAGAGTTTGTGAACATGGAGCACGCAAGCCACGGGACTCATAGCGTGACCTCGACATAGCAAAGACACTCGACTCCATATACAGTCTGTCTTTCGTTCCATCGTTAAGAAACTTGTCGAGCCTGTCAAAAACTTGGAGCTCGCTCAGCCGTCCGTCAGCTCGACTTGAGCAACAGGAACAGCCATGCATCAGAATCCTCGCCCAGCGCCTCGCAGCGCGGCGAGTGCCAACAACCCTGCCACAAACCCAGAGCGGACAAACAATCAAAGAGATACCCGGGAGGCGCCTCCGCAGCGAACAAGATCCAGTGTAGACCTAGCATTGTATACGGAGAGGGCGTCTGGAGCGGCGGAGTCCTCGAGAGATGCTGTAGCTGCAGAGAAGGAGAGGGAGACGAGCAAGCTGAATCAGATCATACAGGTGAGGAGAGCCAGGCTGGTAGGGATGATTTGGCATCCGGCTGACGCTTAGCAATTACAGAACTTCCACACAAAGGCTGCTCTGATGATATGTTCGTCCAGGGCCACACTTCCACAGGCTTACGGGAAGAATGGAGAGGCACGGCAGAATAAGTGGGTACGTTGCACTCCATTCCGTTCGCATTTCATATCATAGCTCCTGTCCGGAGAGCGTCTGTTATAGGAGTCTGTGGCGCTGCAGTTGCGGAGAGTACGGAGAAGATGTTGAAATCTCTCATGAATAGTAAGCTCCTGTTGTAGGAAGCCGCTTGTCGCCCGGAAAGAGATGCTGTCCTATGTGTATAGTTTTGGGAGACAGAGCTTTGCCATTGTCTAATGAGACTGGCGAATGCCTTCTAGCCGCATGCTGACGACGAGTCGCGCAGTTCAACGTAGTCTTGAACGAGACAGAGGCCTTGTTAGAAGACCTCCAAGACTGGCGAAGACCAGACTTGTACGACGACCCGCCACCTCCTTTGGAGATCGAAGTCTACCTGGACGCTTCCCAGATCTCGCAAACCCAAGCTCTTACCATAATCGACGAGCAAGGTAAGCGCTGGGATGTCGCGGACTCGTTGAGGACTTCTGCAGACTCCAGCCCAAGACTAGATGGTGCTCCAGAGCGCGAGATCGTTATCGAGCGTTGGATTATTGAGATGGGTGAAGCAAGCCGGTACAAGGCTGCTCAGCTCAACGACGCGTTGCCTAATGTCTACAAGAAGGGTGTTATACTCTTTCGCTCTTTGTTTACTTTCTCACGCTTGTTGCCAGCGTGGAAGTTGCATCGACGGCTGAGTCGACAGCCTAGCAGTGTGCAGCCACTAAAGTTGCGGTTTCGTATACGGCAGAGGAGAAGTGGAAGCTTGGCGAGTTTGGATCAGGATCCGCTACAAACACCACTCTACCCTACACATCTTCACGACAGTGACACGAACATCACTGAGCACCACGCGTTTCCGCCACTGCTTTGTGCTGCTGCTCCACTATCGATCTCTGTCGATTACCGCACAAACTGTGACTTCCATATTGCAGACGCAGAAGCACTTCTTAGCTCCCGCTTTGCTGGACTAGATGCGTTCGCTAGCTATTCTGAAGAATCTAGCGGTCGCGCTGGTCGTCATCTGCGTGATCTGGGTCTTACTCCACCCCGAGGCGAGATTACCACCGCAAGGGCTCGTCGCCTTCTTGGTGATCCAACTTCTCGGCAGCGCGATCTGCTGGGCACTGGTCGCAGTGTTCCTCTACGTTCTCCCCCTGTTGGGAGCAGTAGTCGAGGAGCACGTGAGGCAGGCCTTGCAGGAGGCGCTTTGGCTAGCTTAGGCACCTACCACACCGCGACACAGCGGCAATCGCCTGTGTCTGCACTACAACACCGAGTAACCGGCAGTGATTCGAGCAGTATGGATGACAAGCCATCCGATCGCGGTGGCACACCACAATCTATACCCAATTCCGGCAAACGCGATTTCCTCAAGAACCCACCCTTCAAAGCTGGCTCAGTCGCCACATCGCCTCGCAATGCGCCTTCACCATCGACCTCAGCACCCCGACCCACAGCACTACCAAGCAGCTCCTTCCAATCGAAACGCCTCTCCCTGAACACGCTCCCCCAACAAGCGCTTCGCAATCCCAGTATGAGCGAAGCTCCTTCACCGGGCTCCTCATCGCCCAAACCCGCGCCTGTACAACGCTACAGCAGCTCTTTCGCCAATCGGAAGAAGTACATCCGTCCCGGCGAGTCGACCACGAGTTCAGGTCGCGGCAGCTCTTCTAGCAAAGAGAAGTCCGGCAACATCGAAGGCACTCCCGGCAGCTCAGGTAGCGTACGCACAGACGAAGACGACATAGCAGCCTTCATCTCCACCGTCGAACGTAGCAAAGACGCCTTCTCCTCACCTGTACGGAACAACACGCCCAGCACCATCAACCTCAGCAAATTCAAGGGCATGACTACGGCGTCCTCGGAGCTGGCAGAGGAGATGAGCTCCTCGAGCCTCATACAGACCTCGCTCACGCCGCCCTCACGTCGCTTGAGCAACGTGCCGGGGCTTTCTGTGAGCAGCTCGCCGAGCAGGGCTATGGCTCATGCGCCGCATGTGAGGAGTCGGCTGAGCACGCAGAGTATCGCTGAGGAGAGGGAGGAGAGGAGGGAGTTGGAAAGGGCGCAGGAGGAGAGCGATGAGGACGAGCCGTTTATCTTTCAGCAGGACAATTTGGAGGATTGAGAGTGGCGTGAATCACTGTAAAATGCATGAGCGTTCCGTGCAGTACTACTACTATGCTCGTGCTGCAGTCCTCGTCAATCTGATTAGCACTTGTAAGGGTACACTTATGCCGTGACACGCTTCGTGTCACTGCGAACAACATGCGCCCTGTCTGTTCGGTGCGGTACATCTTGTGACAGCACGTCGTCACTCAGAGCACCCTGCGGTCATGCTAGCTCCAGTCTCATGCGACCGGCTGCCCCGGATTGATGCTACTGCAAGTCACTGTCGTCGTGTTCCTGCAGTAGACTGTGATTGGAGCGCGAATTTGGCCTCGGACGTGACGTCCATCATCCCACCCCATTCAGCGTGATAGTGAACCAGAGGGGCAAGAACAACACGCGTCTACTTCACACGATAGGCATTTCTCGATTCTTCATCACTTCAGTAGCTATTCGCCAGTCTCTCCGCCGCGTACCACAGCCCACATACTTCCGTACTGAAGCCAGTCCAAGGATAGCAGCCACTCGCCACCCCACAGAGCTCCAAAATCGCACTACCCATACTCAGTCGCGAACAGCATTTCTGGGATCATAGTGACGACCACAATACATTCAGTGTCCGCGTCCCGCGCTCAGCTCCTCCGGCTTCGCCACCAGCGCCTTTAAACACGCCGTGATCCCAGAGATCACAGCGAGGCGCATAGTCGAAGCCCGGGAGGACTCCTCCCCCAGCTCTACCTCGCCAATCTATGAGCAGCTATCTGTGGAAGGCATACTATGAAGACGATGTCGATGAATTTCGGCGCCTGTTGGAGGCCACGGCCCCAGCAAACAGGTCAACCGGGCTAAAAGGAGGATCGGGGTTCGCTGTGGGCAGCCCTGGAGGATTAGGAACAAGTCCGACCTTGCTCTCGAAAGCGAGGAAGGTGTCTGGACAAGTTGTGGCGAACGCTGGAGGCTTGACGAGAGCAGAGGTCAACTGGAAGGATGCCAATGGGTTGACACTGCTACATCATGCCGCTTCGTCAGTCCTTGAGAGTGCTCTGGACTTCGCCACCGCACTTGTGGAGCATCCACAGATCGACCTGTACCTGCAAGATGTCGAAAGCGGCTGGACAGCTCTGCATCGAGCTTTCTACTTCGGTAACGTGGCCATTGCCAGGCTCATACTGGAGCGTGAAGCCGATGATATGCTGGGGAGAACCACTGGCATTGCACATCAGACTATCGGTCTGATCAAGACCAAAGATCGGGAAGGTCTAGGTCCTCTGGATCTGTACGCTGCTACGATCAAGGATCGTACACTGCGTCCGGATCTTGGCCGCATGCGCGCTGATTCAGACGAAAGTGAAGTTGCAGCTCCTGACCATGACCGGGAGAATACTGCCTTGAGGTCAAAGATCGAGTACGCGAGCGTCAAAGGCGACGAAGTATTTACATTTGGTAGCAACCGAAATGTTACATTGGGATTTGGCGACGAAGACAATCGCCACTTTCCGGAGCGGATCAACCTACGTCGACCAGAGCAGCTTCTTCGCCGCTTCTATCGAGAGCATCTCGTCGAATCCGGGAGCAAGCTCGCCAGCCACGACGCGTCACATGAGCCCGACATGACGATCGCTGCGAACGCACCTATCGCTGAGATACCTTGGGTCATGAGGACTAGACCTCTCATTATACAAGATGTCTTCATGTCCAAACTGCATTCCGCTGTTTTGACTGGCGATCCGGAGTCAAATTTGTTCGTGTGCGGTCACGGCCAAGGAGGTCGGCTTGGTGTAGGAGATGAACGAACTCGATATCACTTCGCATGCGTTGACGGTGGTGCTCTCGCAGGCAAGAGAATCGCAAGTGTTGCACTCGGGCAAAATCATACACTGGCCGTCACCGATGAAGGTGAGATCTTCAGCTGGGGCAACAATGGCTTCGGACAGCTCGGCTACAGCCTCCCTCGGACGACTTCGAGCGACGAAGATCCGATCAGTGTTTTCCCAAGGCAGATCTTCGGTCCACTCAAGCGCGAGGCAATCACTGGCATTGCGGCGTCTAGGGTGCATTCGGTCGCATTCACGGGTTCTTCCCTGTTCACCTTTGGCAAGAATGAAGGTCAGCTCGGCATCGTTGACTCGGACGCACGGTCTTTGGAAGTGCAGGTCACGCCTCGAAGAGTTGCTGCATCATTATTCACATCATCTATCGCCAGTGTGACAGCTATCGATCGCGCAACAGTCTGCCTACTAGCAAACAGAGATGTCTGGGTGTTCGCAAGCTATGGCTATGTAAAGGTTTCCTTTCCTCTGGAGGGCTTCTCCAACTACTTTTTGAAGCAGAGCTTCCTGGTCACAAGCTACGACAACGCGCCAAATCGCATAGTCAAGGTCGCGTCTGGAGGTGACACAATATGTGCGCTGTCCAGTCGTGGCGAGATCTTCACGATGTCTGTCATTCAGCGCACCGAGAGCGCGGCTGCGTCGACGACGAATCCAGCTAAGATCCGGAATGCTGTTTCACCGCCACAGTGTATCTGGTCACTGAAGAAAGACAGCATGGCAGCTAGAGATGTTAGTGTGGACGCAGACGGCTCTGTGATCCTGACGACTGAAGAGGGCAGTGTCTGGCAACGGACGAAGCGCGCCAAGATCAAGGATGCTACCGCCGCAGCTAGGAGCGACTACAAGCCGAAGGACTACAAGTTCTCTCGCGTTCCAGGTCTGACTCGTGTCCTAGCTGTGCGCTCTTCGGCGTACGGTGCATATGCTGCGGTGAGGCGAGATTGTGATGTTACGAAAACGCAAGTTGCCGTTGAGCAGTCGTCGCTCTTGGAGGATGTGGCTGCGCTCTGCGCAATGTACGAGCTCGTTACGCCAGCAGCTGATTGCGAAGAAGACACTGACAAGCCTCGCTTCTGGCAGCCTGCGATGAAGGACAAGGCGGTGCAGGCTCTTGCGCGCGCAATCGCAGGAAGTAAAGATGCCGAGGCGGACCTCTCAATCATCTGCGAGCGTGCGCTAGAGAATGAGAGCGCCAAATACGATGCCATGCTCACCACCACTACCTCAGAGCTCAAGATCCCGGTACATCGATTTCTTCTGACTGGCCGTAGTCGGATACTCAGAAGAGGTATACGTGATCTTTGCCCGACAAGCACGTTCACGATACCAGACTTGACTGTTGCCGAACTCGACGAAGACGGTCGCGTGGTCTTACAATTTCAAGGTGTCGATATCCTCACGATCATCGACTTTGCCATGTATCTGTATACCGATGCTCTGGTGGACTTCTGGCATATCCGCAATGCCAAACACCTTGCTTTCCGGTATCGACAAGTGCGAACAGAGCTGATGAAGCTTGCGAGCAAGCTGGATCTTGTCAAGTTGGAGCCCGCTGTGCGGCAGATGGTTGAGGTACAGCCCTGTCTGAGTTTGGACCTCGAGATGGCGTATAAGGATCCGGTCTTCTACTTCGACGGCGACATGATCATTCAACTAGAGGACGATGAGAGGCGGGCGCACAGTGTGATGCTCTCCGCTCGTTGCCCATTCTTCGAAGGCCTCTTCCAAGGTCGAGCTGGTGGGAAATGGCTCGAAGGCAGAGACGAGGAAGAAGAAACCCACGTCGACCTGAGCCACATTGCTTCTCGGACGTTTGACATGGTCCTCCGGCATATATATGCAGACACTGGCGCGGAGATCTTTGATGATATTATGGCCACGTCACTCGATGAGTACCTGGATGTCGTTCTGGATGTACTCAGTGCCGCCAACGAGCTGATGCTGGATCGACTGTCGCAGATATGCCAGGCGGAGATTGGACGCTATGCCAATGCTCGCAATATATGCTGGCTGCTCAATGCTATCTCGCCGAGCTCCGTACATGAGTTCAAGCATGCGGGTCTGGAATACCTGTGCCTCAACCTGGAAGCGATGTTACAAGGCCATCATCTGAACGAGCTGGACGAAGATTTGCTGCAAGAACTGGATGAGGTCGTGCGGCAGAACCAACTTGCTTGTATGCCGTTTGCGAAGAGCGGCAGAGCTGAGAGGGATCTTCGCGAGCGACACCCAGAGCTGGCTGCAACTGTGCAGCGGAACAAGCAGACAAGAGTCGACGCAATACGGCTCAGAACTAAGCACCACGATATGGAGACTGTTCATGCGGGATCCTATGACGACCACTCTAGTCCACTGCAGCTCAAGACCAGACGCAGACCATCGGGCATTTCCAAGGCGACATCTGAGGCTCCTGTATTGAAAGCTAAGGCGTCTTCAAAGGACATGATGTTCTCCATGGACGAGCTTGCGGAACAGGCGGCTGTATCACCCAGTCCTTCGCCAGCTATTAGACCTATTGCATCACCACGACTGAGTGCGATCGGATCAAGCCCAACACCTGACGAGCAGTGGTTCGACTCGCGAGGAAAAGCCCTCACGTCGCCTGTGCTTCGCCCGCAGCAGGGCACAACGCCTGACTCTGCTACACCTCGCACTCCGAAGTCGCCTACGCTTCGCGGTAAACAGCCACAGTCATCTGGGCAGCCGTGGAGCGCAACGCCCCTAGCAGGCTCGAGGCATACTGATCTACGAGACATCATGGCACAAGCATCGTCAACCAGGACTTCCTCCCTGTCACAGGGTCTAGCTGATGCTAAGCATCAAGACGCGCACTTTTCGCCATTCGCCCTGCCACCTGCTAGGATGTCCCAGAAGGACCGCAAGAAGATCCAGCAGCAGCAGAACATTGCGCCCCCACCTCTCGTAGTAGCTCCTGAACCAGATCCCGCCTCGTCGGCTGCTTCGAAGAGCTCACCGTGGCATGTCGTCTCGGGACAACGCGTACCATCGCTCAGAGAGATGCTTGACAGCCCCAAAGCAACGGCGCCAGCAGCTAAGACACCACCCACTACCAGGGCGTCGAGCACGCCGCAGCTCACCATGCGCCAGACAGTGGCTAACCCGAAGCCGCTGACACCTACACAAAAGCCCATCATCGGCCCTGCCGGCACGCATCCTAGCCGCAGCATATCAGGCACGCCATCGAAACCCGTTAACTCTCCACCACAGCCAGGTCTATCTTCGTCTGCCTTCCCGACTCTCCAGAACAGCAAGCCAATACCCCACTCAGTCCGTCACGGGCAAATGTCGGCAGAAGCTAGCTTGCTATTTTCTATGCAGGACATTCTTGATCAACAACAGCTGGAAAAGGACGCCATCAAAGAGGCGGCTGCCAAGCGGGACTTGCAGGAGATACAAGCGGAGCAGGAATTTCAGGAGTGGTGGGACAAGGAAAGCCGGCGGATACAGGAAGCAGAGGCTGGACCTTCAGCGCCAGCTAAAAATGCCAGGGGCAAGGGCGGGAGAGGTAGAGGTGGTGCCGCGATGGGGGCTAGAGGTAGTAGCAGGGGTGAGAGGGACCGAGGAGCAGGTAGGGGCAGTCTCCGAGGGCGGCCTGAGGGGAAGACAGGGCCCTCATACTTGTGACTGCTATCAAGAGCAATGAGTGTACATATACCGACACACATGGATAGGTGATCTCGTAACATCACCCTGCGAAAGATACCGTTCATAAATGCGGAAGACTTCCGTACGTGTTCCGCGCTGCAGATGTACTTACGAGACCTCACTTCCTCGCCCCCGCCTTTGCTCTTCCGCAGCTGTAGCGGTACTCGCTATGCCGAGATCGCGGCACCGTAAATCGGTCCTCTGAGTGTTACACGGCCAAAAGGTAAGGTAATTCCCTTGGATAAACCTCGTTTTCTTTCCCATCCTCCTTCCAACATCTAGTCTTCACGATACGCCTCAATCAGAGCAAGCTACCATCGCCATCGCATGATCTCTGGCAAGGCTACCAACCGTGTTAGAGTCTGTCTGGTATACAACTTTACGCGCGGGCTCGTACATCATATCGTTCTAGCTTGAGATACCTCTAGGTCACCGACATGCCTCACGCGGAAGGCTACACTGAGTTCACCCCCGACGAATATCCTCCGTTTCCTGAAGGCGACTTCACCACTGTCGAGCTCGAGACCATCTCGCTCAAGAAGTTACTTGACGAGGATGCCACAGAGCAAGATCGTGTCTTCCAGACTTGCAAGACGCGAGGCTTCTTCTACCTTGAGCTAGCTGGCTGTGAGAGTGGTGAGACGATCCGCAAGGGAGCCGATGATGTTGCTCGGGTGGCGGAGAGATTCTTTCAGCTGCCACAGCAGGAGAAGGATGCGCAGAGGATGCAGAAGGGCCAGCTTGATGGGTGAGTTGAGCTGTAGATCTACCGAACGCGTCGCACTGACGACTATCATCAGCTACAAGTCTGTCGGCGCCACTGTGACCGACAAGACTGGAACGCCAGACACCGCAGAGTTCATGAATATTGCCAAGAACGACATGATTTTACCCTCGTCCGCCAAAATGTCTCGCACCTGGCCGCCCTTGATCATGCAGAATCAACCTCTCTTCGACACCTACATGCGCACAGCCCACAGCACAGGCCTCAAGATCCTCTCAATCCTCGCCACTCACCTTGGCGCGAAGCCAGAAGACTTCCTCTCCCGCCATAGACTCGAAGAGAGCTCAGGCGACATCATCCGCATGACACGCGGCCCACCTCGCAAGAACGCCGAAATGCCCGAGATCCAGACGCCCTCACACACAGACTTCGGCAGCATCACACTCCTCATGAACTGGCTCGGCGGCCTGCAAGTCTGGTCTGAATCTGCTCGCTCCGCCGGCCCTCTGGAACCAGACACACCAGGCGAATGGGTCTGGGTCAAGCCCAAACGAGGCCACGCCATCATCAATCTCGGCGACGCGGCAGTGAAGTTCACGAATGGCGTGCTGTGTTCGGGACGGCATAGAGTCGTGCCTTCGCCTGGAGAGCAGGGCAAGTGGCCGCGGTACTCGATTGTGTATTTTGTGAGGCCCGAGAATGAGTGTATGATGGAGGTGCTTGAAGGGAAGGAGATCCCGAGGCCGGAGCAGGAGGAGGGGAGTCGGATAAGTGCGAGGGAGTGGATTGTACAGCAGGCTAAGGGGCTAGGGACGAAGTTTCCGGAGAATTGATAGCCTGCAGATCTTCCTGTATAGTGGATTCCGCTCATATCACGACAGTCTTTGCGTTATGGCACGCATTAATAGGCTCCAATAGCAAGAAGTCTGTACTGTTGAGGACAGCGGAGCTTGCGAGATACAAGACAGACTTATATACCTGTCACGTCACATGAACCGCAACGTCATTGCTCAAATGTTTGATTAGCACACGTGCATTGGAACATCTTGAGAGCACTGGCTGCAGCTCTTGTCGATCTCTGGACTACTACTGACCCTTCCAATAAGCGATTGTTATGCACCGCGATCTTTGAGACACTCCCACTGGACGACCATGAGCGGCCATCGTCGAGTCAAAGACATAGACTATGACGAGGAAGATCTCTACGATGAAGTCAATGAGGACGACGCAGAACCTGATACGCAAGCCGAATTGACACCTGAAGATCAGGCCAACTTCGCGACTCTCACACCTGTAGTGCGTGCTGAGCTGCACGAGGCAGGACTGCAAGCTTCGGACAGAGAGATCCAGGATGCATTATGGAACTACTACTGGGATGTGGGAAAGAGTGTAGGGTATCTGAGGGGTCTAAGGGGTAAGAAAGTGAATGGCGGTGGAGGTGCCAAGAAGGAGAAGGTGAAGAGCAAGTTCGAGGAGGTAGAAGAGGAGAGGGCCAGGAAAGCCGCTGGTGGTGAGTCCATTTTCTTTCGTTTCGTTCTCTGAAGAAGTGAGGGAGTGAGGTATCTTGGAACGCTTGCTGGACTGAAGAGAACAGGACGAGTCAGGCACCGACTGACTGGTGCAAAGGCTGGACCTCCGCAGGCTTGGATCTGGGCCAACCAGAGAGCTGGTTCCACGACGTCACTTGGAGCCACGTCCCCGAGGCGATCGTCGGTGACCTTATAACACCCACGAAACGACGACCTAGCATGCTCGGAGGTTCAAGCAAGCTAGCTAAGCTCGCGGAGGAGCGGAAGCGAAAGGCTGAGGCCGCGAAGGTGGCTGCGACCGCGAGCTCACTCGACCATCTCACTCTCGATGGCACCCATGAGCAAAGCAAGGGTCGTTCACCGGACACCCAACCAGCCGCGAAAACGAGGAATTACCCAGCACGGAGGAAGGAGCCAAGCCCACCTCCAAAGCTGCCGGAACCAGAGCCCGAACAAGAGGTCAAGGAAGCTATATCCGACTTGCGTGCGCCACCCACTGCCTTCGGGCATACTTTGAGCAGGTCATCTCGAAATCCCGATCAAAGACAGACACTACAGGTCCATAACTTACTGGGCTCATCTACTTCGCCTGACGCTTTCTCTGGCCCTTCACCGGATGATATCGTCACTCGTGCCCAGGGCGCGAGCAGAAGTCTGAACAAGTGAGAGATATGAGAGACAATAGCTGACGTTCATCAATGCGCACAGGCAGTACCAAGAGCAAACCTCAGAAGAGCATCGCAAATGGAGTCAATGGACTACCCAAGAGCGTTGATGCCCTTCACCTAAATGGCACATCTGCAGAGCAGTCGCCGGTCCAACCGAAGGTGAAGTCCAAGAACATGGACGTGACCAAAATCTGGACAGAGACCGCCGCTACGCGACGTCCCGCAGCAGCATTTGTAGTGATCGGCCACGTTGATCATGGCAAGTCCACGCTCATGGGAAGACTTCTGCTGGACACAGGCGCAGTGCACCAGCGAGACATTGATCGGTTCCGCAAGGAAGCTACCGAGCAAGGCAAAGCGTCGTTTGCTCTTGCCTGGGTCATGGACACCAGCGCCGACGAGCGAGAACGTGGTGTCACCGTCGATATAGCACAGCACCACTTCAGCACTGACACTGCGGACTTCACGATCTTAGACGCACCTGGACATCGCGATTTTGTGCCGAATATGATCGGTGGAGCTAGCATGGCTGATATTGGCGTGCTGGTGGTGGATGCTAATCAGCTGGAGAGCGGGCTGAAGGGACAGACGAGGGAGCATGTACTGCTTGCGAGAGCTGTGGGATTGGAAAGGATCGTGGTCGCAGTAAACAAGATGGATGGCGCCGTGCCGGCATGGGACCAGCATCTGTTCAGATCAGTGAGCGAAGAGGTGCGCAAGTTGCTTACTGAGACTGGCTTCGATCGCGACAACATCAAGCTTGTGCCCTGTTCAGGACTAAATGGCGACAATGTTGCTACCCCACCTGCAGCCAGTGGACTCACCGCGTGGGTGACGCAGAGTAGTCAGACCCTCATATCCGCGCTTGAGGACTTCGCAGGCTCGACAGCGACATCGTCCGAATCGCTCAACAATCACCTTAGACTCCAGATCACAGACATTTTCCACGCTAGCAGTCAACACCCCATATCAGTCTCCGGCCGCATCAGTGCCGGTACCGTCCAGATCGGCGAGCCCATCACGATCATGCCTAGCAGCGAGTTGGCAAGTATCAAAGCTATAGACGTTGCTGACTCACCCGTCGAGTACGCCGTAGCCGGGCAACTCGTCACTCTGCACCTCACAGCCGACGATATCGAACAGCTCGAGCGCAATGTCCGCATAGGCGATATGCTTTGCTCTTCCTCATCCCCAATCGAGGTAGTCTCTGACTTCACGACCACCCTTCTTAGCTACCAGCCACTGCTTCCCGGCCCTGTAGAAGTCCATATCGGACGACTGCAACTCCCGGGTAGAACCACGAGTCTGCTGGAGCTGGTGGATGCTGCTGGTGGGACTGTGAAGCGGAAACCTCGGATTGTGAAGGCGGGGCTGCGAGCCAAGGTTAAGGTCACTGTCGACAGGGCACTCCCAGGTGACGAAGGTGACAGGGTCGTCATCAGAGCTGATGGAGAGACCTTGGGCAGTGGAACTATTTCCGGACTAGGGGAGAGGTGGATCGGTGCTGCCAGTGGCAATTGAGACGAACAATAAGAGCCAACACGGGCTGACTTCATGAAATCGCGCGTCGCGCGTCATTATCATTCAGTACGAACGATCATCCGGCGGCGTCCAATACGACCGCAATTCGAGCCACGAATGCTTAGGGGCGACAGAGACCGAAATTGCTCTGAGAAGCTGTGGCCGCAGGCCAGACCATGGACTAAGTACAGCGTGCACATCAGACGCGATATGCTGAGACTGGGTGTCGATCATGTCCACACTCCTGACCAAGTCAGTCTTACCTTCGTCTCCTCACACCTTTCCAAAGCCTCCCGACCTTCCTTCTGAAGCCCACCTTCTCGCCCTCGGGCACTTCCTCCTCGCCCTTAGCTATGAACTCCAATGTCTTGGCTTGCAGTCTATAAGGCTTCTCACCCTCCCTCTGCTGCACACTCGGAAACCAAGCCCAGCTCACAGCAGCCCCGAGTACCATCATTCCCGCGTATAAGAAGCTCACATACCCCAGACTCTTCGAATCGGGCTCACTCAAATCCCCACTATCAAAGTACAAGAACGAAATCTGCGCGAGGATAGACCCAATTTTGCCTGCCGCAGCTGAGATCCCATAGCATGTACATCTATACTTCGTAGGAAAGATCTCGGCAGGTAGGATAAAGGTCAGAGTATTTGGCCCAAACGCGAAGCCGAATTGCAGTAAGGCGTAGGAGACTATGAGTACGGCGTGGGAGGCCGTGTGGAAGAGGTAGAGGTATGCTACGCCGAAGACGCAGAGCGCGAGCGCGAGAGCGAGGAATGACCAGACAAGGGCTTTGCGGCGGTCGAAGTGGTTTATTGTTGCGATCAGGAGGAGGGTTCCAAGGATGGAGCCGATGGAGGTAGTGATCAGGGTCTCTTTTGCGTTTGCGCGTAAAACGGAGGAGACTGTGCCCGTGTCGCCGTATGGAGAGGCGTAGAGCCAGGAGGGTGTTGCGGGGGTTGCAGGAGGTCTTCGGGCTGTCCAAAGTTTGGCCATTGTGGCAGCGGAGTTGAAGCCGAGACCGTAGTATGGGAACTGGAGCGGAGAGTCAGCAATGGATTGATGGAATATGTCGCATATATTCGCTTACGTCTAGGATCAGCCAGGCAAGAGAAGTGCCAGCAAGATATCGCCAATTGCCTTCTGCGATGAAGTACTGATGTAAGGCTTTGCGCGTGAACTGAGTGTACGGCTTCTCATCGCTAGGTAGCGTGTACTCCGCGGAGTCGATGCCTATATCAGCTTCTGGTGGATCGAGCGTATAGTTCTCGTCGTCGCGTGTGGAAGGCTCGGGCGAGACTTGAGGTGTATCATGCCGGTTCGGCTGAAGGTAGTCACGTGACGGCGCCTCATTCGGTGCCAGCTCTTGCAGCTCCAGCTGATCAGTTGCAATAGCACTGGTGCTTGCCGGAGGATTGGCGTAGACTCGCCGTGTGTCACTAAGCGCAGTCTTCGCGTCCTGCTTAACAGCGATCGTGTATCGTCCAGACTCGGGGATCGTCCAACGGAAGATGATGGCAATAGCTGCTGGTACGGCGCCCACACCGACCACAATCCGCCATAGTATGTCGATACCGACAGCAGCATGATCGTTCCCAGAGATGTCAAGGCCAACGGAGAAGTCGTAGTACTGGCTCAGTCCTGCTAATGCAGCGATTCCGACAAGCCAAGCTACGAGCTGGCCGAGGGGTTGCATCAGGAACACCGCGCTGAGCATGCGACCTCTCGACTGTGTAGCCGACCACTCTGCCGTGATGCAAGCGGAGAGCGGGTATTCAGCACCTGAAATCGTCAGCCAAGTCTGTAGAACTTCTGACTGTGGAAGTTGGTACGCACCTATACCAATGCCCATCACAAACCGCCATGCCATAAGCCAACTTGCGATCGACATGGATGTTTCCGACGCGCCATCAGAGAATGTATGGACGATGCCACGGGAGCACTGTGCGAAGCCGATCGTGCTGACGATCACGATAAAGAGCTCTATTCCGTACAGACGTTGTCCTGTCCGTTGGTCAATGATGGTCCCTCCGCCGTGCTGTAATCAAGACTAAACGTGTCATATCACGAGCAGACGGCCACAAAAATCCGACTTACTTCCATACTTGTCGGCTAGAAATCCGAACACGACCTGACCCACGGCTGATCCTATCAGCGTAACAAGGTTGATGTAAATCGCGGTTTTCGCCACGTGCTCATTTGGCCAGTACACAAAGGCCAGTGCGGGCAGTACGACATTGCTGACGAACAGATTATAGCTGTCAGTGAAGAAGCCAGAGGCAGCGACTGCGTAAACCCGCCAGTTGAAGCCGTGCTGATCGATGATCTCGATGAGTTGCTCTTCTTGCGTAGCGAGATCCTCGAGATGCGTAGTGAACCTGCTTGGGTCGTCCCATCGAAGCAGCCGTTTTATTGGAATGCTCCCGCGGCGGTGAATGCGTACTTCGTCCATGTGGTAGCGGGCCAGGCCCAGACAGGGTCCCAGAGTACCTGTCTGACTCTTTTGCAGATGAGCTTGTTACCGGACGATGCAATCACAATGCTGTACTATTTCCTAAGTCGCCCAGGTGTCTGACGGATTAATTCATGATCCCGGTCTTATCGAGTCGCATCGTGGAACATCGCATCGCGTCTCGAGCCACAGTGAAGGGATCACGCAGATGACAGCACTTTGAGATCACCTTCTGACACGGTATTTTGTGCAGCGGTGGCCTCAAGTAATGCCTTGATCGATGGCGGCTGAGTAAAGAGAGCTGCAGACCTACCTATCCCGAACCGGTGACTGTCAACGTCGAGTCAGGCGACGTAGAAAGCCACCAGATGAGAGGCGACCTCTACAGACAAGCAGCGTTCACACGTGCAAGCCAAGTTGCGCAGTCCTACCGCTTGGCAATGGCTGGGCTAGGAAAGCTGCCCCTCCAGGTCGCAGAGCCTTGTGGCCTGAACAGGTCGCGTTCGTGAACAGGAGGAGGCGCAGCTGGGGCGCTGTTTGGTTTGGCGTCACACGAATTGTGCCCCTGCACAGCTGGGGGAATTGACCCGCCCGCCTCGGCAAGGTGGGTGTTGGCATGGGTGGGCCTCTGTGACTAGGCGACTCGTACCAACAGTAGTGAGCTTCCAAATACCCTTTGGGACTCTCGGTGGCGGCATAATGACTTCGACCAGCTGTTGCAGTCGACGATAACATCGCTGGCATGGCGGTCGACGAAGCAGCACCTTACCATTATTGAACATAGAAGATTGAGCCGCGCACTCAACGGCCCGCTGAGGCTCCCCGAGCCATCGACAGCCACGGGAGGGTCGAAGCAAGATGAGCTTCGGCTTCTCTGTCAAGGATGTCCTCGAAGGACTGCGAGCTTGCCAACAAGTCTACCGGGCCTTCGCGTCCGAGTATCAGAATGCGCCAAGACAGTTCGCTGTCTTCAGCGATGAGCTCGAACGCGTGGAGCAAGCGCTGGCGCTCCAAGATCAGATCAATGGCTGGACGGGCCAAATATACCCGGGGACGAGCGCATTTCAGGAATGCCTCAAGGAGTGCCGGCACTTTGCTGAGCAGCAGCGGAGGTTGATTGATAGACACAGAGGAAAGGAGAGCTTCCTAGGCATTCTCCAGACTGCTGCCTCTGCGTTCGAGCAAGAGCTGCCGACGCTGAGGGAGAGATTGTCACACAATCGCATCGAGCTGGTGAACTTCAATGTCATGCTTTTGTTGCAGAGGGCCTTCAATGGAGCGGACAGCCACACGACACCGGTGCAGGTGACCATTGGTGCGTCACGAAATAGCTCGAACGCTGGGCTGCCTGCGGACACGTCGAAGCAGGTTGAGCAAGTGCTCATGAGGCTGTTCAGAGTGGGCTATGCATACAAGAGATCGGGCAGCAGCGCAATACGGACGCCAGGCTCTCCCGTGATGCATCTCGAACAACTCGGTGCTGAGTTTGAGAACTGCATATCCTCCTTGTGCACACTCATTGGGCTACCTCCGGACAGCTTGGCATCTCTACCAATGGATGTAGTCGCTGACGGTCTCTCAGAAGAGAGGTGGCAAAGCATGATCCAGAGTACTGCCCAAGTCTCACGCTACACTAACAGCGCCAGCGTTGTGCCACATATCGCTCGCATATGTGAAGTCAAGCTCGACGTTGAAGGAGCAGGCTATCACGAAATGGCACACAGCTATGTCTTGTTCAACCGCACGCTCTATTGGCGCAACGTTAGTGGGCTGGTAATACTGGAGCATAAGCTGCCAGATTCGACGCGGAAATGCTACCCCTACACTCAGCATCGCAAACGCGGTCTTCCACTGACCTTGACATGGCTGGAGATGCAGGATGTCATCATCAAGACGGGCAATGAGAGGAAGCTTGCGTGCAAACCCAGCATTACGTTCTGCAGAAACGAAGTACTCGCCGCTGAAAACGAGTGCAACCTGTACCAGCACGATGTTAGGGGTGGCCGCGAATTACTCCACACCTTTCATGTCGATAACATCGCTGCCAAGAACGCTCGTAACGTCAATATCGCCTACACCGAGTGCTGTAAGATCTGGGAGGCGCCACCCGGAAAATCTGACAGGACCCTCTCGTTCCCTGCAATACTTGCGTCGAGCTCGACGAAGGATATCGAGATGCCTCTGAAGTGGTTCAACTCACCCTCGAATCCGCGTACGGGATGTGTCCGTCTCAATTTCGCCACCGAAATTGCACGGCGAACAAGTACTACTAGCATACCCGGCTCAAATCTTCTGCGCCGCAACACTGCAACGACCGTGAGCTCTGCAGCATCTATACGTACAGTGAACACCACTCTTGCGGCAGACTCCTTCGCACCAGCTGATTACATATCTCGCATCGGTCATCTGGACTTCAAGCTTACAAATCCCGCCGAGGTCTCCAGCTTCATCACTGCGCTCGCTGACCCATTCGCGCCTGCTTCCCGCGCGCCGTCGCTTTTCTCTTGCGCCTCTCCTACCTTCACAGCCTCGTCCCCCTCGACCATCTCGACTGTCGCCTCCTCGCCACCCTTCAGCTTCCGCGTCCCAGATCGACGTCCGGTGCCGCATCGGACGAGTACGGCGGGCACTTCGCCCATGAGTCCTTCGACGCTGTCTGAGCTGCCGGGCTCAGCTATGCCTGCCGAGCTCCCTGCGACAGGCTTTGCGCTTCCGAGAGCAGAGCTTGCTGCGCCGCAGCATTATGCACTCGCGGAGCTGGCGGGTGATGATCTGAGGGCTGAGCTGGAGGGCCTGCAAGTGAACGGAGGGATGGAGGCACAAACGCCATTCGGGTTGCTGCACGATGGGAGAGGTAGAGATGGCAGGGCAGAGACGGATTTTTGGTGAGAGCACCAAATGTCAAGCTACACACTCACCTCTATCAACGGCCTGATGAATGGTGTATTCTCGGCAACACGCAGCTCCCTCTGTCGCTAACACATCCGCAATCACTGCGACGCTGCAAAGCGATCAAATGCTGATGCTCAGCTGCGACTCAGATATGAGGATCCGCCGCTCACATGGCATTCAGCATGCAAACCGCCGATTACGTGGACTGGTACTGCAGCCACGCAGACGAGCTGGGTCCCTCCTCACATCCTGCATAGTCGACACGGAGAACATTCGTCAAATAGAGTGGCGATGCTATGGCATCGACCACTACGATATGCATCCAGCTGGACTGGTCAGCTCGCCTGCAACATGTCATAGACATCGCAAGTGGTAGCCAGCAGTGCCTTTGGATAGGCCAATACAGATGGATGATAGATAGATTGGATGATACCACGAAATTTACGAGCAATATGCTACGCGCCACGATACCCACGACAGACTTCAAAGCGACTTACAAGACATCATCAAATCGGTCAAGTAGTAGGATGAGTGAGTAAGATTTGGTCGTCTTCCCTCTACTACTTTTCTCCCTTCACGTCGATTGATTAAACAAGAAGCTCTCGTCTCCAAGCCCGGGTATCACCAGAAACCACAAAATCTTTCCACATAAGTCGTCATGCAGCCGTCAAAAGTCACCCCTTCCTCCCACTCCCACTCAAAGCCCGACCAAAAGTCCAATCGCCACCGCACCCACCATCCCCAGGCCACTCACAGCCATAATCCCTGCGCCGTTCGACGGCATGATCGGCCTGCCCGTCTCGCCAGTGCCTCCAATCGTCCCTGTGGCAGCCCACGTTGCATTGCCACCGTAGCCTGCAGTCGGCACGCCGGTGCCTAGACCGTAGCTAGTAGTGGTCACCGGGATCTCAGTGCCATTTCGGGTTGCAGTGACGGTCTGGACTACGCGCTCGACGGTGCGGGTGGAGGTGTAGGTCGTTAGAGCTGAGGTTTGGTCCCCACCGTAGGCTCCGGGTTGGGCGAGGGGCGTGGGTTCTTGAGCGAGGGTGAGGAGGGGGAAAGCAAGTGAGGCGATCAGAGTGAGGAAGCGCATTGTGGCGGTTTGCGATCGGTAGGGCTGAAATTCCGTATGAGTGGGTCGCGGAATGTGAGACCGGGTGTGCGGATTTGAAGTGCGATGACGGTGAGGAATGCGGAGATGAGCGTTTGTTTGTTGATGTCGTTGGAGGCGTTACTGATCGAAGAAGAGAGTGTCGATAGTACGAGATGGTGTTGCGAGGTGTGCAGTGCGGCGAAGTCGAAAAGGTGAAACGCAGTAGGCGCCAGACGAGACAGTCGCGTAAGCGTGTGTAGGTATTTCGAGCGCAAAGTGTCGCGTGCTTTGGTTCCCAAGAGAGTGTCGGATCGAAGTAGATCGATAGTAATGAGTGCGAGTAGCAGTGATCGTGTGCGTACAGTCCAGTAGTCAAGTAATGAGCGTGTTGTTCGGCGTCCAGTCCGGTAGCAATAATCCTCTTCTCTCGCGCAAAACCTCTAAAGCAAACGAAGGGCCACCCGCACTATAAGCACCTGCACGATTACATTGCCCAGACCCTGCCAACGAGACAAAACTCTGCAAAATGTACCTACATCGTTCGTACCGCACTATTGGCTTCTCATCTCGCCTCCGAGCGTGCGCGCCAATGAGCAGCCGATCGCATCGTGGGAAATGAGATGAGGTTTACTGGGCGCAAACACCCGATTCGGGACTAGCGTGTTGCAGGGCTATATGCTGTGCCTCGGTCGTGACTTGGGTGTCGCTCGCAAAGCAGTCTATCGCGTCACCTGGATTTCCACGGTCGCTGGGGAAGTCTGTAGAGCAGCACTTACATCGACATCGTGGCGACGAGAGCAGCGCTCCAACCGTGCCAAGTTGTTTTCCATCGGCGGCCTCACACAACACCCGAGTTAAGCAGCGACATCATGTTCCTGCATTAGCGCACAAGCTCGGTCCAGTGTCGCACCTCCACTCTTTCTCCACAGCGCTCCAATGCCTGTGCAAATCTCCCCACAGCGAGCTCACGTGCGTGCAAGGTAAAATTGTCATCTCGTAATGGCAATCTGGCAGATGGCGTCGTATGGCATTGCGGGAATAAGCCCGAGACAGGCGAGATGACGGATTCGGAGCAGGATGCACTTGGTTAGGATGCCTAAGGCATGATCGTAGAAGGTACTAAGCGATGGTCAATTCCATCCAGTCCAGGTGACAAAGTCGAAGGCGACAGGACTGCCTGATACGTTCATTGAGCACACGTCATTCTGCGCCCGGATCTGACCAACGCGAATGACCTCCCCAACTCTCGTTGTCCTGCCAGCGCGCAGTTGCACGCCCAAAGCACCAAAACGCCTCGCTAATCCCACAACACCCAAGTAAAGCCAACTTCTTCAAGACCCACCCTCAAGCACACTATCCCACAACTTCCTAGCAACAGCCTCAGCTCCGCCTTCCGCCTCCGCCGCACTCGGCTCTTTGACAATAGGCGGCGCACCGGCGAAAGACACACCGCGTCTCTGCGATCCCGTTCTTGTTGCCACCACGCCCCTGCTGCCGACTGTGAGCGCGGGCTTCGCAGGACTGATCGAATTCTTAGGTGGCGAAGCTGAAGTCGCGGTATGGTTTGGTAGATGCTGAGATGCTGCCGTGGGGGGTGTGCCGATGGCAGCCATCTCAGGAGGTCGACGATCCCTGACAGGCAGCGAGACGGCGCTCTTACTCCCTCTCAACGCAGCTGCCGTGCCTTGAGCAGCAGTCTGACCTCTACTTCCAAGCTGCAGCTGAGGCTTCGAGCCTGGTCCGGTCGGCGGCGGAAGTCCCAGCTTTCCTCTTAACCCTTTGCACCTCTGCAGCCTCGCGATACTCTCGGCGAAAGGATCACGAAACTTCTGCACGACCCTCAGCTCCGTGCGCACAGCTTTGAAACGACCCTGAAAGATCTCCGGGCCCAGCGTTGAACTCGCTAGCCTCTCCATAGGCAATCCCGAGATCGAGTTCGAGCCCTCCGCAGTTGCGGTGTACGCTGCAGCGAGGTTGAGGTAAGACTTTAAACTCTCGTTTCGCCGGTCATAGACGTGCGCTGGTACTGCAGGAGGGCGGAGCGACTCCATCTCCGCGATGGCCTTCTCTTGTAGCATCTTGAGCTCGGTCCTTGAGCGGCCTAGGGCTGGGGTCGCAGCGCCAGAGGAGCCGGAGACTGTGCTGCCACCCGGACTGATGGGTACTCTACCACTAATACTACCGCGGTGCTGTGCTGCAAGCGTAGAATCTTCTTCCGGAGTGTGGAAGTGGCTATGCTTCGGTGTGTTCTGAGTCATCGTATTGGTGCCGCTGCTGGTTGCCGGATGCGACCCAGAGGGAAGGAAGCGCGAGACTAGCTCGTCCTGATCGGCAGGATCTTGTGAGAGGTTGCGGGAGGAGTCCATCGAGGCGTCTGGGGACGACCGCTTGCTGTGGACATCGTCGAGGGCTGTGATGTTGCTGATGCGAGCTGGCGCTGCAAGTTGTGCGCTGTTGCGGCGTAAGAATTGGGTAGTAGGATTGGCATGCTCTTTTGAAGTCGAGACTACTCGCTGGTGCTGAGCTGGTCGTGAGGGTAGCTCGTCCTGTGCTGTGCGTTGGGTGTTCGGACGTCGCTGGACTCGTGGCATGCTTCGAGGACTAGGCTGATCGTCCTCTTCGCTCTGTTCCTCATGCTCCTCATCATCATCATCGTCCTCTTCCTCCTCCTCCTCCGCCTCCTCATCGTCATCGTTATCTGCCCGTGCCTCAGCACCTGCATCTTCATCCTCGTAGCTCGCTGCTGGCGTTCCATCTGCCTCAGCCTCCTGCCCCTTGCCCTCTCTCTGCGCCTTGACCTCGGCGGCCATCGCGAGACCAACCTCATTAGCCAGCGCCCTGGCCATCTCTACCTTTCCCGAGGGCCGGTCTTGCACCACACTAGGTCGTCTCGAATTGTCGGCAGTGTTCTGTCGCGTGCTATACGGACTCGCGCTCGCACTCTCCTCAGTCCACTCGTCTTCCTGCATTCCACTGCCTTCCATCTCCGGTACCTCCTCGGCATCACTAGTGTCATCCGAGCTGCCGACTGCAAAGCCAACCTTCTTCGGACCATCGCGCTTGGCTTGCAGCTGCTCTGCGAGCTCGACTTCCTGTTGGTGCAAGTCCTTCTCCGCCGCGACCTTGCCGAAGTCCGCGCTTTTCGGTCGCTTTGACTTTGGCCTAAGTCCAGGTGAAGGAGGCGCTCGTTGCGTCGATCCAAGGGCTGCCAGATTCTTCCCAGAGCCCAGCCGCTGCAGCTGACCATGTGAGTAGTTCTTCTTCAGCTTCGTATGTGATGTGTTGCGTGGTAGCTGCGAGCTGGTCATGTTGCGCCGGATGGGAGGGTTCGGGACCCCAACACTCTCGTTGAGACTGCCAGGTAGCCGTATCTCCGTGTCGCCCTCATGACTCCTCTGACGCACATGGGTTTGCGCACCGGCAGGACCATGTGCAGGACCATGTGCAGGACCATTGGCAGCTTGCCGCGCCATCTTCGCGAGGTTGCGACCGCTGCTATGATTCCGTGGGAGCACGACACGAGCGTGAGTCTTCGGGCGGACAGCATGGCGTGGCTGGAGTGGTGCTTCGCTGGGGTTGGAGCCGGGTGATGCGACCTCGCGAGAGCTGTGTCGAATGTAGCCATTACTCAACTGACTCGAGTGGCGCTTCATGAGACTCGGGCGCAAGCCACCACTGCCGGGGAAGAGTGGGGAGGGCGACATGGCGGACGTTTGCGGCTGTGGTGAGGCGACTGGCATGGCTGCAGTGGTCGGTGCTAATCACCGTGTCGTTGCTGGTGCTGGGGCTGCCGCCGCTTGTACCTTCTTCGTGTGGTCCACCTCTGTTGCGCTTGCCTTCACTGTGCAGTCGCTTACCCCAAAGTAATTCCCTCAGCTCCTCAGCTGCAGTTAGTCTCGCTGGCCTCCACCGTCAGTGCTATATCACAGTCGCAGTGCCCCTCCCCTCGTGGCTTCCTCGTGCAGGCGAGGCGGTGTATGCAAGCCCGATCGCGTGGTGTCGCAGCCTGTCACGCAGCTTGTCGCGTGTTCCAGGAGTCAGTCAGAGGTCGCACAGCGTTTGGCGACAGCCTCGTGGCATGTGTAACAGTGAAGTGCACAGCTCGAGTTGTGCAGGAGCAGGTGATGTGCCAAAACCGAGTAGATCGCGGTGGGGCGGTTCAAGAGCCGGCGGTGCGAGGATCTGCCGAGAGAAAGAGCTGAAATGGGCAAGTGTTGCCGAGTTGGCATTGACATCAGGCATATGGGTTTGGACACCAGGATTTACGCTATGTGCATGGAACGATATCGGAAATCGAAGAATGTTGATGTGAGGTAGCGGTGGGAGCTCGCGTTCTGTTGTACCGTCTACAGTGCCGCATCCTCAATCCCATCCATCCAACGCAAGCGTGGTATCCTGGTCTACCAGCAGATCTCGCACCCGTTCCCGCGCATCCTCATTCCAAGTCCAAGCCAGTCGACCCGGTAGCCGGCCAGGTGGCTGACAAATAACTACAAGTCGTCTTCTCGAGCCGCCAGGCGAGGCTCTAGTACTCTCACTCTCCCATGGCTCAGGCTCACCCCGGGGCTGATGCTCCCGATCCTGCGAGACCGGGCTCTTCGGCTGGTTTACACTACGCTCTCACGCCTGCATACTCAAACCTCGGGGATTGGACTCAATCCAGGGGATAATACTGAACAGTTGGATATTGGTCTTCATGTCGTCCTCTACGCACTCTGGGTACTCTCCAACTTCACTCGGGAAACCACTGGACTATGTTGGACACATCAAGCCTCTTCGCCTGAGCTCTGCTACAGCTTCGTTAAAGCATTTCTCCGTGTACAGCAGTTCTCCGGTCAAGAGCATGCCTTCTTTGAGATGGCTGAGATCGAAGTCCGTTAGCGTCAAGACAGGCGACCAGTCGGGCAGGCCTGGGTCTTCGCCAGTACTTATGTTTGAGCCATTGATCGTAGTAGCCCCATCTGTGAGTCTCAATAGCTCTGGCTTCCTCCGCTGCTGGAGGTTTGAGGTGGTTCTTGAGCACATGTCTATGACTACCTGTTCGCCGCCCGACACAACTTGCAACGCTAGGTTAGTGGTAGGCTCAGTCGAATGATGTCGATTGGCAGTCTCATCTATCAGCCTCCCAGGAGGCGCAGCATTTTGACGAGAGGAGCTGTCGTCATTACTCGGTGTTCCGCAATCCGTGGGAAGCGAATGATCAGATCGATCTTGGTGCCCCGCATCTAGACCAGACTCGTAGTTGACAAGAGACGTATACTTTGACTTCGTGCTTCGTAGCTGTTCGGCCTGTCGCTGCATGTACTGGCGACAGCGCGTAGATACGCTTGGTAAGACGACTTTGCGACGGCGCCCAATTCGCCCAGATTGCGGTCGCCATACTGACGGTGGTGTAACGATGGTAGGTCGCACTGTTCGGCGTAAGCGTAATGCGTCCAAAATCATGACAGCACAATCTTGAATAGCTCGCGGCATCCATATGGTCCAGAGTGCCGGTAGAGGAGGCATCGCAGTACGTAAGTATCCGAGTGTTGCGCGTACGCAAGCCTAGAAGTGTTGGAGGGACGGAAGTTACGCGGAGCACCGCGAGCCGTCGGCTAAAATTGTGACTCAAATAGGAAGTAGTAAAGTGAAGGAGACATCCCGGACAGCAGTTACCCACCATGTTACAGAGGCCTACGTAAGAATGACGCACTCACCTATGCGACATCACGATCTCAGAGTTAGAGCGCGTCTGTGTCTCGCCCTACTTTGGATATGATGGTGCGTGTCGCCCATCTGTTCGTGACTTATCTCAGTTATAGGGCCATAATGGGTGTTAGTAGCACCGAGGGCGTGAAGATGACGCTCCGCGTGTCTGGAGTCATCCGGAGGGGTGCAAACAGGTCGAAGCAACGCGCACTATTCATCGTGGCAAATCAACGGAGTGGGTCGGAATGTCAATGCTGTCGTGCAAACAAAGAATGGCGTTGACCATTTAGGTAGAAGCGTGTAAAATCACAGGTTGAATCTGAAAATGTGAAAGGAGAAAGGCCTGTTACGTAAGCTGGTCGCAGCTCGACGTGACCTTCCTCAATGGGTGATTTTGTTCAGCAGGAAAGGCAGTCCGACATCTTTTGTAAGTGATATCAGATGCAGACCCTTTCATCGTTGGCTTGGGCTCACCTCTAGTCGTCTGCGCAGCGCGTTATCTCCTTGCTCCCAATTCACCACAGCAGCTGTGGCCAACATGTTCTCGTCCTCCAAACCCGCATCTGTGACGCCAAACATCATCATCCATGGCGGCTGTGGCAATATTACCCGCCAGAACTTACCTCCAGATGCCTACAAAGCGTATCGCGCATCGTTGCTCTCGATACTTGACAGCGCGAATAGCAGACTTCGTCAGCCAGGAGCCAAGGCCATAGATGTCGCGACCTATGTAGTTTCACTGCTTGAGAACGACACTCTCTTCAACGCCGGCCATGGTGCAGTCTTCACACTTAACGGCACGCAGGAGCTGGAAGCCAGCGTCATGGTCTCGCGAGGCTATCGCAAGCGTGGCGTCGGTGTCATGAAGCTCAGCCATGTCAAGAACCCCATCTTGCTTGCCAAGGAGATGCTGATCAGGGGCAACGAGGATGATGGTGGCGGAGCTCAAGGACATGTGCAGCTTGCTGGCGAGAGCTGTGAGAAGCTGGCATCGGATTGGGGACTGGAACTTGTGAAGCCGAGCTACTTTTGGACGAAGAAGCGATGGGCGGAGCATCGCAGAGCACTTGGTAAGAGCAGTGATGATGCTACTTACGATCGAAATCGAGGAGCGATCGACAACGGCCATGACGAGAGTACTCTAGACATGGGTGATGTGACTATCACGAGCGAACCCTTCAGCAACCCTACGTGGGATAGCAAGGAGTACCTCCCGCAAGGTACCGTCGGGTGCTGCGTACTGGACAGCGAAGGCGTCACATGCGTTGCTACATCGACAGGCGGTATCACCAATAAGCTTCCCGGCCGGATTGGCGACACGCCCACGATTGGTGCTGGGTTCTGGGCAGAGGAGTGGACCGTCTCATCAGCATTGAGCTCACGAACATACAACGCATCATCGCCTCTGACTCAAATATTGAGCGACTGTCTGCCTAGCTTAGCAGGCTATCTACGCTTACCATCACAGTCTGAGGACGAGGTCGCCCTGGCCAGATCTAGCTATCGCGCAGTAGCTATGTCAGGCACAGGAAATGGCGACAGCTTCCTACGACTCAATGCGGCTCGCACTGCTGCTGCAATCGTGCGCTTTCAATCACAAGCGCCTTCTTCACCCGCAGCATCATCAGACTCGCACACTTCGCTCCAAGCGTCTGTCACGGCCGTGGCAGGCTTGAATGGTATGCTGCAGCAGAGCGCAGAAGATCGATGGCGCAAGACTGGTGAAGGCGAGGGCGGCATCATCGGACTTGAGGTAGATGGTGCGAGCGGAACGAGTACCGTGGTAGCAGACTTCAACTGCGGTGGCATGTTCAGGACGTGGTACGATGAGGATGGCAAGCCACAGATGATGGTGTTCAAAAAAGGGTACCAAGTCTAGACGTACAAGACGAGGTACTGATCACTTCGTCTCCTTTGTCAGCAACTCCAGATACTGCTCAACGATCCCCACGATCGTCTCCTCGAAGCTCTTCAACTTCCCGAAAGTCTTCTCAGTTTTCTCACCATCAGTCGTTATCCACCACTTCGGCTCACTGACGCCATTATTAGGTAGTCTGCCATCCTCGACAGCTTCAGAGAAGTGCTTATTCACGATCGCCTTCGCATCATTCCATGCCAGATCTCCACCACGGTTTGTGAGCAAGAACGCTTGTCCGCCCTCGACATCCTCTCGCAGAGACTCGATATGAGCTTCGGCGGCATCGTCGACGTCTATAACAGCCATAATATGGGGACGAGACGTCTCGACAGCTTCTTGACCGCGGACGACCGCCAAGAAGGCAGCGTTCGTCGTCGCCAGAAGATCCGCTACGGATGTAGCGTTGTCATGACGGCCGCCGACGACAGAGGGGTATATGGTTATCACATCGAAGACAGGCTTATTCTCTTTCGCCCACTTGTCGCCAGCATTGAGTGCGGCGATCTTGGCTTGCACATAGGCGACGATTTCGACTGGGCATGGAGGTGAGATCTCATCTGCACGATCATCAGGGCCGTAGACCTTGTCTGTTGTCTCCGAACCCGCCAGTACGCCAAAGGACGGGACAGTGACCATGGAGCTGGTGATGACTATGCGCTTCACCGACAAGTGCTCCTTGGCAGACTTCAAGATGTTGAGAGTCCCTTGCACCGCAGGCTTGACAAGCAGAGCTTCGACGTCGGTCGTGTTGCCTTCAACAGCGGCGTTGGCCATAGCATCGCCTTGCGGGATAGGACTCGCGACATGGACAATGTACTTGGCGCCATTCACCGCTTCGTCATAGGCATTGCTAGCAAGGATGTCGGGTACGACAATGGTGGTGAGTCTGTCGGCGAACGAGGCAAGCACGGGATTCTTGTGAAGTGCATCGGCTTTTGCTTGGCTTCGTACTGCTGCTCGGACGTGATAGCCTTTCTGAAGGGCGTATTTGAGTGTAGCAAATCCCACGAAGCCTGTACCTCCTGTCAGGAGTAAGACGTCGGATGCTGCCATTGTGATCAAATGCTGTACCTGAAGACGATGCGGATTTGGGATCACTGTCAAGTTCATTCTGCTGCAGAGAGCGTCTACTAGGCCTCTCTATAAGTGTGCGGATCAACGCATGTGCCGCGGAGCACGACATATCATGGGAGTGTGCTTTGTGAGCTTGTCGAGCGGTGACCGAGCATAGTTGCAGCGACATCGCTATAATGACCGTGCAACTAACACAACCACGGGCTTGAATCTGTGCAGTCTCTAGCATGTCTTCGCTGATGATAGAGAGCAATCGTTAAAAGACTAATGTTGACACTCGACCGAGGTGATGGTTCAGGTGAGTAGGTAAGCAGATGTCTGCCATCTACTCAGCTTCCCATCTCTGCACGGTCAGCAAACTGTCTCAATGCAGAGCTGGCGTACGAGCGTCGGCTAGACAGCGTGTACGGGCAGGTGCCATCGGCCGAGAGCTGTCGGGGTGATCAACCAGCCGTCGACGATGGCGAGCCAAGACCTGCGGGTTCCACAGGCGACACACTATTCATTCACGGCACCGACGCACGATGTCGCATCTGCTCAATGCTTTTACCCGGTGACGATTTGCGCCAATGGCTTGTTAGTAAAGACCAGGTAACAGCGGACACCTGTTACGCCGCTCCTCGACGCGATTGGGATCATCTGTCGTTGAGGCATTGAGGCAGCTGCCTGAATCCCCACTGCAGGCGAGACCGACGCCGTGATGTCAATGGGAGCTCGCTTGCAGAGACGGATGACCAAGCTGCACCCAAGCCGACAGTCGCAGATTAGTGATCAAGGTGACAGCTGTTCACAGCATCGAGCGGTGAGCGCAAGAGACCCGCAGGTGACGCAGCATTGAGTGTGACGAGACGCCATTGGGATGGAGTGCAGCATGGAAGGGAAATCGGAATGCACTTGCCTAATGAGGGCTGGATCTGGTCTCGCAGTCGCCCACTTAAATAGTGTCCACGAACTCGCCGCCATCACTTGTTCTTATTCACTCAAGCACTCTTCAACGCCATCAGTGCCGCCCAGCATGTCGCAAGCAAACGCTCTGGCCGCGAGTCTCGTCGAACGCAACAAGTAAGGAGGCCACTCCTGATGGATCTTGATCAGCGCGCTGACATCTTCAAGAAAGTATGCGGCCGAGAACCACAAGCCAATGCCGCTGCTCCATGGCGCAGATGGTAAGCTGCGTCGTGGCACCGGAGTTCTAGTCGGTAGGTCATCAGCAGATTAGGCCAGACCACTCACTGGCCACGCTGACCTGCCCAGTGACGTGCGTAGACCCGCGTATCGTCCCGGAGACCTTCCTCGGCTTCCGTCAGCCAGGCTTCGATCCCATCGGTAAGCGTCTGATATGTTGCGTAGCTGGGTATCACGTGCTGATGTTTGCAGCACTGCCCGTGGTGCGTGTGATCGGAGGCCGCGCCAAGCACGCCATCACGAACATTGTCGGTCTTGATGCTGCGTTTGGTGTTGACACAATCTTACTTGTCCATCACACCGGTAAGCTGCGCGTGGTCTCCGGCGCGATCGTGCAACTGACGTGTCCGTCAGACTGCGGACTCACGCACAACTCCGATGTCTCTCTCAAGACCACTTTGAAAGACAGATTTCCTGAAGAGACTGCACGGGTTGAGGAATTGTCGTTCCACCCCATCGCACAGTCAGTAGCTTCTCCAATCCGTGCACTGAATGCATCTTGCTAATAAAATTCAAATAGATTGGGCGAAAGCGTGACCGAAGATATGCAGTATCTTCGCGAGCATCCTCTGATCAAGAAGGACATGACGTTGAGAGGGTTTCTCTACCACATAGATTCCGGTCTGCTGGAGGAGAAGTCATGAGGGCGGGTCAAAGGAGCAAACGATGAGTATGCGCGGGCGGCTATGGTCTGAGATGTGGGCATGGCTGGCAGTGCAAAATTGAGCCTCGACGGAGTGCGCAGGCTTTTGGAAGCGATCGATGACTAGTGCCTATCTCTGCACGACTAGCATATCGCAAATTTATGCCTCTTTAAACGAGCAGCAATGAGGGGTCGACGTGCGCTGGATCGCTAGCGCAAGAAGCCACGTTGGGCGATATTGCATCTGAGCGCCGTAAGTCAGGATCTGGTGGCGAAGACATGAAAGCCGAGCAGTGAGCGGCTCATGCTGCCGTGAGTCCATGACACCCGGAACTAGGTCATGAGGGAAGCGTCGTGAGTCTCGAATGAGTTCCCGATGCAGAAGCCCTTCGAAGCAGCGGTATTCCACTTTCGTGGCCAGATCGACGTCCATTGGCTCAGACCTCACCAAGACTACAGCAGGATCTGCCGCTTTACATCCAGCATCGTCTTCCCCCATACCCACACCGAACTGGCATGAGTGGATCCTGGTGAGTGGTGAGCTAACTCAACGTGTGCATTGTGCAGGTCTGCGTCGGTATCGTAGGCGACTTAACCAGTCGATATGTCGAGCTCTAGATGAGCAGTGAAACGAGATGGTGGTGATCCCGCCATGCGGTAGTCACATCAGCCAGCAGGTACTTATGTAATGTTCGAGTCGCGGTAGATTCTTCATCTCTGTTTCTTCATCTTCTCCTCTGAATAGCAACATGCGGGTCTAGTGCTTGCTTCCTACGCGGAGATGTCCCTTCTCCGCGTCGCGCGGAGACTTTGGTCTGTACGCGTTGCGAGATGGGGAGCCTGGGGAGGCTTGAGACGTCAGATCTTGGACCGGCTTATCACTGAGACCGTACGTGAAACACGCCCGATCTGTCAGCCAGACGACCAAGAAGTGACCCCAAAAGCGACCAGGACCAGCAAGACCCGCAAGAGTTGTGTACAATACCTCAACAGACCCCAGCAACAGCTCAGAGTCGATCGCCGAACACTACCCCCCAGGACGCTTTGCAGCTTGCGCGCTTCACAAAGAGCTGACCGCGGGTCACCGAGACCTATCGGAAGTCAATGCTCCTGAGGGTTCATCTCTACAGATCTCGTCCCGCGCTGCCTCGAACGCCAGACTAGATGCAGAGATACGAGATCATGACCCCGATATCTCTGCGGCTATCACTGCCATACACGAACATCGAGACATGTATGCGGAGCAGAGGCACAAGCACGAGCAAGGAGAAGATTCTGGACTACCGAGTTGGTCACGCTACTGGACAAGGTCTGAGTTCGATGTCCAGCACTTCCAAGAAGGTATGCGCAGAACACGATACGCCATTGAGGTTGAACAGTCCTTGGAAGTTCGAATGGCTGTTGCTCGTACCAGAGGTCTTGGCACTGAAGGAGCAGTCCAGCATACTGCAGGCTGAGCTTCGATATAGTGCCATGGGTCCACGTCCTGAAGGGCCCCAAGAGGCGCCAGAGAGAGCGCTGGCAGCCAGGAATTCTAGATTATGCCCTCAGCCGCAGACAGCCAATAGCAGTCCCTGTGATGCAACCTCAGCGTGGAATTACTCACCGGGCGACTATTGTCTCTATCGCAGCTACTGGAACAATGACATTCTTCTCCTGCTAACACGGTCCAGCCCTACGATGCGATGGTCAATCTAGTTCCCTCATATTCTTCAAAGTCCTGTCCACTCGACGATGCTCCTTTGCGGCCTTGTCGCGTGTAGTTCGAGCTCATTTGTGAATTCGCCGTAAGATTGGTCTACATCTTGCGTGCCCGGAATGCGACACGGTGGCCTGACGACGGAGTATGATATATCATGGGGCGTATCAGCAACGACCTTGCTAAGAGCACAACGGAATGCAGGTCTTCGTCACCATGTGTGTTGCATCGTTACGAACATCAACAAAGGTGGAACCTTGGAATGGGACTGCAATTTATAGTTTCGGTTCCACTACACTAGCGCCGATGCTCTGACCTCACCTCATTTTCTCTCTCACCCCTTCTTTCATCATTCTCACTGAACACCACCACACTCAACCGCACTGGTACATCCCATACTCATTGTCCATCTCGGGTTCTACCAGTGATATACTGCCTGTCGGTGTTAACCTGATCTCTCATCTGTGCTCTAGCTAGTTGCGACGCCTTCCACCGAAACCGCCGTTACCCGAACTGCCTTGCCTGCCATTAGGATCGTCGTCATATCTACGATCGCCTCCAGCATGACGGTTGCCATCAGGACGCTTTCTGTAGTCAGGAAAGAGATCTTTGCGTGAATTGCCTGGTCCATTAGGGCGCTGTCTGAAACCGCCTTGCCTCTTGCCGCAAGGACGATCCTGGCCCCCACGATATCCACCCGAACCGCCTTGGCTGCCCCGAGTCCCCGCGTTGTGGTCATATCTGTTGCCAGCTTGCTTAGATTTCCCGCCTTTCCGATACTCTTGCTGTCCCTGTTCATGAATGTGCTGCTTGCTGGACTGCAGCGGACGATTGCGTGAGTTATTCGGTCCAGGATCGCCTGCTGTCTGCTGCACCTCTCAGGCGGAGGATCGATCTGTAAGCCGACGATATCTATTCGCTGCTTGTCGAGTTTGTCGGGGACAGGTTGATTTGGCGGAAGTCTCCTACCAATGAGGGCATAGGTGAGACCCTTCACGCGTTGCCCGGATCTCCGAGACAGCCTCTCGTCCAGCACAATACAGGAATCTTCCTTCATCTCCAGGCGCCACACTCTCTCGCCGAAATGGATAGTCTCCTTTCGTCGACGTCGCAGACCGCGGCCGTTCTACCCATTCCAGACACGTAGAGGACGATGGAGTTCTGAGTGAGCCACTTCCTGAGCTTCCTCCCTGGCTCAACGATGATGACGTGCGTCACAGCATGCCGTATCCTCAAGTTTGCGAGAGCCTTGCCCCCCTCGGTGAGCATTCTCCGTGCTCGAACACCGCCATTATTGGGATGGAGTCAGTCAAGGATCAGGTAAAAGTGAGTTCCGATCCACACTCTCCCCCTCGCCGTCTGATAGACGTTCTTGTGAGGGGTGGTCTGTCTCCTTAAGGCTTGGCGCAGGCATAGCGCTTTGTAAACGGAAAAGATGCCGGATTTGGCTCTCTTGATTGCGTCCTCCTCCAGATCGTACCAATTCTTGAACTCATTGTCATCTTCATCGAGGAAACTGTCCGGAATACCGATCGCCTCCTCCAGTGGGCTGCCAAAGCCGTCAACAGCATCCTCATCCAAAGAACCCGGAGACTCAGTGTCGTCAGCGCTGACCACCGCGTTAATCTCATCGAATCGCTCGCACTGTTGATTAGCCCCTTGCTATTGCGTGACGTCTTCGGTCGCTTAATGGAGCTCGGATGGCTGACGACAGAAAGGGAGTCTTGATCTGCTCCTGGTATCGCATCAGAAATGGCTTGAGATGTGCCTGCACTGGCTGGCTGTAAGCTTGGAGGATCGTCGATGAGCGTGCCAGGCTCCTCTAGGCTTTGCGTAATGCTTGAACCAGGCGACGTCGGCACTTGGCTGTGCGATCTCGAGCTGTTGTTGACATCCTTGCTGGGCTCGGCCTTCGCGTCTCCATGCACACTCTCGCCATAAGAACGCTTCTTGTTGGAACTCGACTTCAGCGAGGTGGCATCAGTGCCAACATTCACTTCGAGCGCCTTTACATGGCCGATTTCTTTGGCGAGCTGAGCATCGGGTGCCTCTTAGTCACCAGCGATTGATTTGCTTGGCCTTGCATCACTCGCAATTGCTTCAGTGATGCGAGCCGTGTCTTTGTCGAGCTGGTGCGCGATTGACGGTCGCACATACCTAGCTGCCCAGTCTGCCTTGAAAGCTTCACTCTTGCTCTTGCTACTCGACTTATCCACACGAGTCACCGACAATGCCGACTCCGACCCGTTTGCGAGGCTGTGCGCGGGAATAGGGTCGTTGAACGTGCTCTTCTGCTCAAAATCCGCGACGAGTGTAGTGACTCCGGTACCGGCAGGAGCACCCGATGCCTCATCAGCACGATGTGCTTCACCTTGCGAATCATCCGACATGATGCCTTGGGAGAGTGCGCCAGTGGTAGGTGGTGAGTGTGTAAATTGCTCAAGACTAATTGTGATCAGCAGCTAATGATGTTGCAGAGCTATGCGCGCCTGCACACCCCGGCGAGCCTTGATGCATGTTCGAAGCTAATCATCGTAGAGCAGGCGATGTGCGCACGACGCGCCTGTGTGCAATGTCATCAACTACGTTGTGAGTTGATAGCGCATCTTGTTCTTGTAGGGGATAGGAGCGCGGGTGTCGAATGTTGATGGAAAGTTCAAGTGGCACGAAAGGTGTGTGGCTCTGCGTTTCTCGAATCTCCGGTCTCGACTTCACTTCATTGCATTTGCAAAAGCGGACGCCTTGGCAACGACGAAGTCACTGCAGGATTCCCACATATCACGTGATATATACATTGCATTTACACAATAACGGCAATAGCAGTGCCCCGACCGAGGCAGTCCTTCACGACAATAGGCCGGGATCCCCCAAAGACAAGGAGCATCATGCTGCCATGTGCACACGACGGGCTGACAGTTTGCGTCGATTATACAAAGAACAATCTCAACAACTGCGTTGCAGTATCTGCAATCTTCATAGCACACTCAGATGTGCTGCGCAAGTAGATCTCTCGACTCGGCACAAGTCTGGAAGGCAGCGATGCCATACATTCGCCCCCTGCTCGACCGCCTGCTCCAATTTGTGGCACCGTACTTTGTCCGAGAGCATAGTGTTGGGACAGTCCGTCCTCCGCTCTCCGCACCTCCAAATCCCGCGGGAACTGCAGGGCTATCAACATCGGCCAATCGCAAGCGACGGAGGAGCACCACACGGGAGCGATGCGCAATATATCTGGCCTCGAATCAAGTGCGGCGAAGAGTAGATAGCTTCGGCCGCATCGTACGGGTCGGTCAAAGCGGTGCAAGCAACAGACCGAGTCCGGACAGACATGTCGCGAATCCTGACCCTCGTCGCAAACCGCTCCCACCACCACAGCCTCGAGGGCCTGTGCCCGTGCAGGTCCCGCAAGCGCCACCAGCCCAGTCCGCATTACCTACCGTTCGAATTCCTGCGCTAATTGTTCGAGGCCGCGAGATTATCTACGAGACTCATCGACAATGGTGGAGAGCTCGTGACAACAATACCCGACTAGAAGACCAGCTAGAAGCTCTCGAGCAGCAAACGGCGGAGCAAGAAGGTATCAGGGACGGCGATGATGCCGATTTGATAGATCTGCGGCGGCGAGTAGCAGAGGCGCGCAAGTATGGACTTCGACTAGGAAATAACTTAGCGCTTGGACATGTAAGGCAAGAGGTGCGAGAAGAAAGCTTTGCGGCTCGGACAGGTGTCACGTTGTCAGCCACAGGCTCTGTGACTGCGTCACAGATGGAGCGGACACGGACAGAGCTTTTCGCGGAATTTGAGAGCGATGACGAAGAGGAGACTGGTACCGCGTAGCCTGCCCCGGCTCCTCCTCCTCCTACAGAGGTCTCATCGAGGGCAGCCTCGGACGCTGCTCTCGATGCAAGGATGCGGGCCGAAATTCCAATGATCGCAAGAGCATTCAAAGCTGTATGGCAACACCGAGATACCTATCAAGCCCGACGGCTCAAGCATGAGGCTGGTAGAGATCCGCATCTCCCGGGTTGGTCTGCGGATTGGCCACGCCATGTTTTCGATCGGAAACACCTCCGCGAAGGAATGCTACTCACTCGTTATGCCCCTGAACTCCACGAAGTATGGGTAACAAACTTTGCCATCGCCCGAACTCGCGGACTGGGCCCATTCATGGACGAACAGCACATCATGTTCCCTGAGTTGTACGGGGGTTTCATGGAGAGTGAAGTGCGAGGCATGGTCGCCACTCCTCCAAGGGGCAGGATCATCGAGTGGTGCAAAGATCTCCTTGAAGAACAAGATAATCCATACAGAGCCGTTCCGCAGAAGAAGGAAGATTACCAATATGGCCTGGACGATGCGCTGATTCCTGAGCCTGGGGAGTCAGCCAGCTTGTGTCATGATGGCGGAGACAGGTTGGATGATGTTGCTGCACGGAATAGAGGCGGACCTTTCCCGAAATGGTCAAAGAATGGTGAGACGAGGCATATCTTCGAATTTTATTGAGGAACACTGCGCTAGGTGATGTGTAATGGCTATATAGTTTTTCAACTGACTTCGCATCTCATACGTTGAGTGCAACGAGCATGTACAGGATCTCATCGACATGCGAGCGAAGCGTCTCGGTCTCTGCGCGGTAGCTCGGCGGTTTCGGGCATGAAGGCACTGGTACTTCACTTCACTTCACTATAATGGGGACTCTCCCGTCTTGGCAGAAAACAATCCTAGGACAACAGACACTTCGAAAAACACCGAATTTCGACAGCGATTGAGTCTCCGGTTCATGTCACGTCTGCACGAGGCTCGCGAAACGCGGTCACGATCTCCTCGACCTCCAGACGCTTCTGGAAGATGTTCGATATCCGCAAGCCACGCTTATGTATGGCAGCTAAGCGATGTCACGGCTCACTGCTCGACTATCTGTACAGTCGTACGACAGCTTCTCTCGCGCAACTGGGCGACAACAAACTTTCTGGTCCTGTCGGAAACGAGCACCGAGACGTGGAACGCAACCGGGCGTACTTCGGACGCTCAATACTTCCTGGACGCGTTCGAGGCGGTATCGATGTTCGTGCTCGTTACGCGAGGTACTTGTCCTCTGACCCACCAAAGCGAACGGTCGACGAGTCTGGACGCATCGTAAGACTGAGCGACAGCAGAGACGGCACTAGACCAATTCACGAGAGGTCCAGCCACGACTTTGACGGCCAGTCAAAATCTGTGCCGCCACCAGACTTCCGAGGGTAGGCGCGCGAACCTACCATCGCGACACAGCAGCTATCCCCTACGCAGCCTGCTCTCTCTGCTGTTGCCACTGGTGGGACTGGTAGATCGGTCTCTGATACGCAACTGCAGAGATCTGCTGCACCACCGACTGGAGGGCCTCCTGGCCCCCATGCTGCTCCTGGAGAAGTTGCCGGAGCTGCACGAGCCGCTATCACAATTCCCATCCAGCTGGTCCGTGGCCGCGAAATCATTTTTGAGCACTTGCGCGAGTACAGGCCGGTGCGCAGAAGGTATGAACAAGTCTTCGATCGAATAGAGGAATTGCAGCAAAATGATGTTCCTGGTCAGGACGCCGATGCTGCTCTTGAAGCAGAGCTCTATATCTTACAGCAGCAGGAAGACGAGGCTCTCGAACATATGAATCGTTTGGGAGCTGCGCTCGCTAACGCACAGTCGCGCCAAGCTTGGCGGGAGCAGGAATATACAGCTGCGACAGGTATAGCCTTTCCGCCTTTAGGCCACGAGGAGCCTGCAGACACCGAAGATTTCACTGCAGAGCTGTTCGCTGGGATCGAGGACTCGATAGCCAGTGCACCTGCCACCGTCCGACTTTCCCCCAGAGCCGCGTCCAACGCGCGTTTTGACGCTGAAATGCGGGACGCTATTGCGCCCTTGCAAAACGCACACACTGCTCTGTGGCGCCATCGTGAAACATACATGGACCAGCGACTACGACATGAAGCTGGTAACGATCCCGGAATACCAGATTAGGACCCAACCTGGCCACGAGAGATATTCGATCGTCAACACCTTCGCGAAGGCATACGTCTCACCCGTGAAGCGAAGCGCTTACACGAGCTCTGGCGAGCTCGACTCGAGGAAGCTCAAGAGCGAGGCGTCGGGCCGTTCATCACTTTCCAAGGCGAGTTGTTCCCGCATGTTGCAGAAGGATTTACGATTAGCGAGGAGAACGGAACGATGGAAGCGGCGCCCTGGAATGGGATATTGGCATGGATGGAAAACACCCCGCCCGAGAACCAACAGTCCCAAGCCAACGGGCATGTCCCACTGAGGCGTAGGGATTGCATGATAGGTTTGAGGTTTGCCCATCCACCTGAGCCAGGAGAGTCGGCTAGCTGCTGTGACGTTGCGCTGCATGTTGTTGAGGGCATCGAGGGGAGGAGGGAGGGCACTGGGTACCCGATCTGGCGACGGAACAGGGGCACGAGGGATCTGGGCAATCATTGAGGAGGTGGAGGATGGCTATATGTCGATTTTTAGTTCTTGAACTACCTCTATATTCTGATCTTTATAACGTGACCCAAACTCAGTCCTCGTTACGAGTAGTTGCGGTGGAGCTCATGCCAGCACCTCACTTCAGCTTTCCGTACCTGTAGCTTCGCAACACGTCTGCCATTTTCGATCCGTGCACAACTGTGACATTGACCGCACTGCTATTTTCGAATAGCTACAGCATCACAGAGCAAAACCTACGTCGCTTGGTGAACGAGTCTTCTCCCTGCCCAGCACACAGGTACCTGTACCTCGCTTTGTCCTGGAAGGCGCCACCAGCGAGCATTCACAACCCGAGTCCCACGATGAACGCGTCAAAATGGGCTCCTCGACCTACCCAGTCGATTCCAGCTCCAACACAACCGACAGCAGCAATGGCCGCCGCGCAACGCAAGCCCTCCAATAGTGCGACCTCCCCTCGGCCCACTACGTCCTCCAGTCTTTCAGCAGCGGCACCTAGCTTTGCGCCGGCCTCTCCCCTGGCTCCTCCTCCGGATGTGTCAACGATAGACGAGTTCGCGCAGACTGGCGCATATCAGGATGATCCATTCGACGATGTGGTGCCTGTGGATGAGAGCATGCACACGCGACCACCAGATGATCTCTTTGCGGACGAATTCACGCCAGTGGAGCAGCCGGAGGTCCAGCAAGTGATAAGAGAGCAGCCAAGGAATCAGCAGAGAGGACGAGGGGGCGGGGAGGGAGCACGTGGGCGAGGACGGGGGAGAGGACGAGGAGGGCAGAATACGACAGAACAGCCTCGAGCACAGGCAAAAGCACATGCACCACCAACGCCACAAGCTGGGCCTGAAGAAACAGCACCACCACCACCACCTCAAGCTCCCACCAACGCTCCCACCGGCCCCCGCCAAACCACTGTCCCTCCAGTCCGAGGCTCCCGCCAAGCCACAGGCGGCATCCGCAAGCCCAAACTAACCGACTCCGAGCTCGCCGAAAAAATGGCCAGCATCTCCATCAAAAACGCCTCCCTTACCGAAGCTCACGCCCGCGCCGAAGCAGACGCTGCCTCCTTTGCCGAGCAAGAATCCAAAGCGAAACTCATGACCGCCGAGAAAGCCAAGGCAGAGCGCAAAGACCGGCAGCAGATGATGGGCGAGCGGGAGAAGAACCGGATGAGGAAGCTGAAGGCTATGGAGGGACGGGAGTGGGACGCCGAGAAGGAGGAGCAGGACTTTGGGAAGGGGGGAAAGTTTGATGGGAAGGGGTTTAAGGGGGATGAGAGTGGGTATACGGATGGGAGGGAGTATTTGTATAAGGAGCCGAGGGGTGGTGGGGTGCAGAGGGGAGGTGGGAGAGGTGGGAAGGAGGGTGTGGCGAGGTTGCCGAAGGCGGAGGATTTTCCTGCACTGGCTCCTGGGAAGAAGACTGAGGATGCGTCGTTGAGTGATGCGAAGGCTGAGGGGAAGTCTTGGGCTGATCAGGTGGAGAGCGCGACGCCGTCGTGATGATATGGCGCAAACCCCTCTGATCGCGACATCTGCCGACTATGCCGCAAGTCAGGAGCCCGAAAATATGCGTGGCACGCGTGGGAGCCGATGCCATCGATGGGAGTCGTTGCGAGTGAGTTCTCCATTCGAAAGGCAGTCGCAAATTGCTGATCAGACCGTGTGAAGGCTAAACCGTTGCAGGCCTGAGCGGTGAGCGTCCCTGGACAACAAATACGCCACTTCTGCTTATATATGGCTCTTTGTCCTCGTGCAGGGTGAGTATTGCGTCAACAGCAGTAGGCCTCTCAAGCTCCGCTATGGACCTGCCCGATTGGGCTACCCACCTTAGTCTTGGCGTTCGTCCTCCGACGCCTGTTCGCTGCTCTGACATTCGGCTTAAAAGGTACAAAGGTAGGTCTTACAGTCTACAAGCTACACGCTTCTATTGAGGCAATCGACTTTCGCAATCTTGTCTTTTCATCCTGCCGATTGAAACCCTGGTGTTCCTGCATCAGCAACGCACAATGTCGCTCGACCTAGGTCTGCAAGATGTGCATGTTCTCATTACAGGAGCTGCCGGAGGGATCGGCTTCTCACTAGTGCAGACTTTTGCAGCACTGGGTGCCCGCATAACAGCCCACATCAACACCAACCGCGGCGCCCTAGACACCGTCCCAAACATCACCATCCTCCAAGCCGACGTCCGCTCAGAACAAAGCATCACGGACCTCTTCGCCCAAGCCGCAAATCAGAACGGCGGACCCGTAAGCATCCTCATAGTCAACCACGGCATCTGGCCCACAAACGACGCACCCATCTCCGACATGTCCCTAGACCAATGGCAAAATACCCTCTCCGTCAACCTCACCGGCCCTTTCTTGCTCTGCAAAGCCTATCTCCGCGCCCTCGCCACAGCTCCGGACTCCGTCAAAGACCACGCAAATATAATCTTCATCGGCTCCACGGCAGGCAAATTCGGCGAAGCCACTCACGGCGACTACGCAGCCTCCAAAGCAGCGCTCATGTACGGACTCACGCCCACACTCAAGAATGAGATCGTCAAGATCGCGCCGAGAGGGCGGGTCAATTCTGTGAATCCGGGGTGGGTGGCTACGCCGATGGCGGAGGAGACGTTGAAGGACGAGGCGTTTGTTAGTAGAGCGCTACAGACGACGCCACTGAGGAAGGTGGCCAGGGTGGAGGATGTGAGTCGGCAGGTGGCGGTGTTGGCTAGTCAGGTTGTGAGTGGACATGTGAGTGGGGTGAATGTTATGGTCGATGGGGGGATGGAGGGACGAGTGTTGTGGCTGGCGGGACGGAGCTGACAGGACATCGTTTTCTTAATCTCGAACGCTTCCTAACATCATTTGCCTGACTAAGCTACTCATCCCAAGGCCAGTATTCAGGCTTGTCCTTGACATAGTCCCACCCATTAAAGTACCACCCAGCTGCATTCTTCGGCAAGGCGCCGTGAATCATGAAATTCCCGTCCCCGGGCCCCGGAGGCGGCGTGATCGATCTCGTACGCTCGAAGCCCATGGCTGCTATTGCCGGACCCAAGGCGATATTTACGGACTCCACGAACGGTCCCGTCTCAAGACGCTCCCCTCTCTTGGTGGCCTCAGCCTCATCGTAGGAAATGAGATGCTTGGTGCTGTGATGTGTGTTGGTCATGGAGCTCATTCAATCCACTGATCTTGGGATGGGACTTACCCGCCACATAAGTATCCGCGCTTAACGGGGTACCATCTCCAATTCATGGGACAGACACCCATGCTTGCGTGCGCTATGTGGTCCGATATCTCGTCGTCGTACTCGGCCAGTGCCGGCGGACCTTCCTTCACTGCTATCTGTCGCTCTTTGCCACCCCATTTGGTGGTGTTGTAACCTGCTATCGCAGTAGAATCCTGCAGCTCCCATTTCCGCGAGTATGAGGGATCGACTGGCCACCTTGAGATCTGCGTTCTCTTTGTGAGTACGCTTGACGTTACTTGCGGCGGAGGAGAACCAGGTTTGTTTTGCTTGACATTTGTGGTCGTTCGCGACTGCAGAGAAGAGGGCTGAGTCTGCGTCTGCGGTGGAGGACTGCGGCGCATATTCTGTAGCGACGTGTTGCCGCGCTGTGCGTGGTGTGACTGGGACGTTGACGAAGTCGTCTGTGTGTTCCTGGCTACTTGTGGGATTGTCGCAGTTCCATACGTTCCTGAGCCACCCGTCTGACGTGGAGCGTGTTGATTCATCGCAGTGGAGGTTTGACCATGCACTGGTGCACAGATCCGTAGTTGCTGCATCGCTTGATGGATCTGCGGCGGAGGCTGGGCATGAGTAGTTGAGCGCTGACTGTATTGTGAGATCTGATGTGTGAGCGCGGGAGTTTGGGGCTGACTTTGCACCTGTACCACTCCCTGCGTTGACGTTTGCACCGTATTCAACGAGGATAGTATCTGCAAAGGCAAAGCCGTGTGCACTTGCTGGACCATGCCAACAGACTGCGGCTGTCTCTGTGCCTGCGTGATGGCGTATGCAGACTGATTCGGGGCTTTTTGAGCTGGCGCATACTGTTGCGAAACATTCAACGTGGACGAGGTAGAAAATTGCATCAGCGGAGGAGCAGGCCGTTGTTACATTACTTGATGCGTTCGTAGCTGGCCACCTGATTGTTGCAACGCCGACTGTGATCCGTAGGTGAGCTGAGATGCTGGAGGCTGGACTGGAATCGCGGCCCTGCTGGCCGTGTGATACACATCTAGCTGTTGTTGCAACTCCGGCAACGGACGCTGAGCCTGTGACATGTATTGTCCAGATTGCTGCTGATTCATGGACAAGACGGCCGGCGCCGTCATAGCTCGCTGTAGGTGCTGATTCTGCAAGTGGGCTTGCTGCTGCTGATAATTAGATACCTGCGTGGTAGTCGTCGTTGTCGAGGTCGTAGTTGTCTGCGAATGAACGACTGCAGAGTTTTGATGGAGAGATTTCTGCACTTGTTGGATGTATGCAGCAGCAAGTGCGGTAGCATTACGCTGTACTTGCTGTTGACGGATGACTTGGCCCTGCTGCGGACCATTCGCAAACGGCGATGGAGTTGACGGAGCCTGCGACGGAATTATCTTGTTATCCGGAAGCGAGTGTTTCTTGCTTACATTGAGGGAAAGCAATAGGTGACTAGACCTACTCTGCTGTACCAGCATTCACTGTGTAGAGCCTGCAGTGCCTGCTCCTCGTCCGATCTCTTAGCTCGAGGAATGCAATGGGACGTGTGCAATGTTGAGTCTGACCGTATTTGAATGGTCCCTGGAGTCAACTCCATGTAGATGTGTCATCTCACCGTGTGGTTGGTGATCGATATGCTTTGATCACTATCATCGAATCAAGCCAAAGGGAGGAGAAGGATCCATGCGTTTTGTCGCGCTTCATTCTAGTCATACTTCAGATGCCACATCGGATGCCTCGCCTTACTGTATCCCACGCCATCATACCATTCGTCTTTGCAATTCTTCGGGAGCGGATGATACTCTTTCCTACGTTGAGCATCACGAAGTCCAGGTCCCACAAGATTCCAGGTCCCATCGCCAGGACCAGGAGGGGGCGCCACCACTCGAGAAGGTGTTTCCGGCTACATATTCACTAATTGGACATAGGGACCCTGCGGACGCTGCCCTGCCGTTGTGGTCTCGGCCTCGACATGCGAGATCAAGTGATTGCCGCCCCACAGAAGTAGCCTTGCCGAACTGGATACCAGCGCCAGTTCATCGGACAAACGCCTTTGCCAGCTTGAGCGAGGTAATCTGAGACTTCGTCATCATACTCCGCGAGCTTCTTGGGACCGTGTTTTGCAGCCGGCGATGGTCGTTGAGCCCGCGAACTGTGGACTTCGCCGGAAGGGGATGCTATGGTAGTGTCGCCAATCTCTCTCAACGAAGTGGGGTGATATAAAGATGTTTATGGCGCCCTGTCCCTGCATCGCAAAGCCTGCAGATGTCATTTGAATTGCAGGCGCGAGACCCATTTGCTGCAGCATGGCGTTTGCCTGCTCAACGGCGTGCATCTGACCGCCAGTCAGTGATGTCGTGTCCATACCCACGCTGACACCAGCTCCCTGAGCAAACGCAGGCGTAGCGGGAGTCTTACGCACGACATGGATACTTCGACCGGAGATTGAAGTGCCCACGATGTGAGTGTTCGTGCCCATTGCGGCTACAGTGGTGGAAAGCTGCGATTGGACTAGCGGACGTGTTTGACCTTGTTGTACCATGTTACTTGGTGATGGCACAGCTTGTGTTTGCCTTATCGCGTGTTGCATATGTCGTGCATTACTTCCACGAGATGGCGGCTGGTACGGCGCTTGCGTCGTCGCGAGCTGCAGATATCGCGCATTGCTCGTGTGAGATTGCGGCTGAGTTTGCGCTTGCGTAGTCGCAGACTGTACCTGATGCATGCCCAGCTGTACTGCCGTCGCTTGGGGAGCGGGAAGCGTCTGCACACTTCCATAGGATGCTGTCCGTGTACTCAGTGACGGGGACGGCGTCTGCGCGGGCTCCGTGTGTGTCGAAGTTTGCATGGAGCTTGCGATATGCGGTCGCACATGGGCTTCGCTATGCGATCGCTGTGTGTGCTGCTGTGGAGGTACTCCCGGAGGATCAAAAGACGCCTGCACAGCTCTATACGATGTTATCCGTGTACTAGACAATGAAGATCGCATCTGTGCAGGTGCCGTGAAAGTCGGGGTCTGCATTGGGCTCATGATCTGCGGCTGAATATGTACTTGTGTGCTAGAACGCTGTGTGACTTGCTGACCCGAAACGTGTTGCGCTGTTGGAGGCGTCTGGACGGCGCCGTATGAGTTCGTCTGCATGCTTGATAGGGAACTTTGCAGCTGCTCTGGTCCCACGAAAGCTGGAATTCGTATTGGGCTCATGACATGCGGTCGCACGTGAGTATTTGTACCGAAGTACTGTTCGACTTGATGTAACGGTGCCACCTGAGCGACAGGAGGGGTATACTCGGCTCTACACGATATAGTCCGCCTTGTCGATGAAGAGGATCACATTTCCGCTGGTACTGTGAATGTTGTAGTCTGCGGCGGGCTCACTATATGTGGCTGGACTTGTGTCTGCGCAGCAGAGTGCTGGATCGGATGTGTCACTGGCCGGGAAGAGATAGCTTGTATTGTGTGGGTAGTCCGGGATGTGGAGTGATGTTGCTGGAGCGGCACACGCTGAGCCAGGATCTGATGCTGCTGCTGCTGCTGATACATAGGCTGCTGAATAGGGACGGACTGAGGCGAACTCGGTGTGTGTTGCATATGCTGACCCTGCTGTGCTGCAGGAGGCGATAGCAGAGTTTGTTGATGCTGAGCCTGTTGCCCTTCTGCCATCACCGGCGCCGAATATGTTCGCTGCATCCGCTGTACCTGCTGCTGCTCTACAGGAGCTTGCAGCCGAACTTGCTGCGGTCCCTGCCTCGGCACACGCCGTACAGTCCTCGTCCTGATAGTTTCCGAGCTAGGCTGATACAGCCCAAGGTGACCAGCGTACTCGAAGATACCATCTCCTTGCGGTCTGCTCGATTTTGGTCCTTCTACGATCCGCGCATGGTCGTCCTCAACACGCCAGCGCCGGACATTGGGATCCACCCAACCAGGTGGTGGAGGGCTGCGGAGTCGCGGGGCTGGAGCCTGTGGCGTCTGAGGTATGTGCGATCGTTGGTTGGGGTCCATGTCGATGATTCTTATGATGGAGCTGTAGTGTTACGAGGAATGGCTGGTCTCGAGAGTCAGAAATATTGACGAGGTATTGTAGTCTGTCGTGAAGTCATATTGATGACTATTCGAGTATGACTGACTCGTCACTAGCCATGCAGTGTACATAGGCAACTTTACCCGCAGTGTCATTGACTGCACTGTGATTTGTGCGCCTTGAAGGACTGGCGTGCTCTGTTGCGATCACTAGCTCCGAGCACCCTTGACCTATGGCGCTGCAAACGGCCAGCGTTCTCAGCGACGAATGATAGTGTGATCAAAGTCCCTCCCCCAGCCTTCGAGCTCCCTATCGCTTATGCCCCCACATCTCGTGCCTATGGTCTCTGTAACGGTCCCCATCCCACCACTGGCCCCTATGGTTCTTCGGCAACGGCGTCTTGTTCGCCTTGCTGCACTCTTCCTTGTCAAGGTTGTAGAATCCATCTCCATCCCCAGGTGGCGGCGTGATCGCTCGATAAATAACATTCGGCGCCCCGTTGACTTTCTCCACCGGCGCCCCGTCGGTATAGCGTCCAGCCATGACTTCTTCCGCGTGGCGATGCGATATGAGGTGGTGGCCGCCGCCGCAGAGATACGCTAGCTTGACAGGGTAACACCTCCAATTGTGCGGGCATACCCCCCAACGCAGCCTGGGCCAGCTCATCCGAGACAACGTCATCGTAGTCCTGGAGACACCGACGACCTTTTCTGACGGCTTTCTGTCGAACTGCGCCGCCCCACTGAGATGTGTCGTGGCCGTGGATGGCAGTACTGTCCTCAAGGCTTGGCCGACGCCGATACGGGCTCATGCTCCTGGGGTAGGAAGATCCGCTATCGCTTGAAGTCGACGCAGACGAGTAGCTTGGAAATGGCGAGCGCTGCTGTACTGGCGATCTTCCTCTTGGCTGACCTCCATGGCCGACTCGTGTCTTCTTGGGTTGCTTCACGAGTGCACGCTCACTTTCATCCTGCGTTATTGGCTTAGGGCCCAGGACTTGTTCGACCAGTGATAAAGTCTGCACCATCGCCCCGGGTGGAGGATCGAGTCGTGCATTGCTACTCGTCTTTGTCGTGCGAGTCGAAGATCTCTCTGACTCCATCCGCGAGCTTGATGGCTTAGCTGCTGGTGCAGTGATCTGCGACCGTAACTTCGGGCCGTCAATCTGTCGCTGAGACTTCTTGCTTTATGATCCAGCCGCTGATACAACGCTCGGTGATTGTGACGTTGGCCCTTCGATCTGTCGTTGAGGCTTCTTGCTTGATGAAGCTAGAGATTAGTCCGCATGTCGTAGTACGCGACGAGCTAAAGTTAGCTTCTGCTGGGGCCCTTGGAATCCATGTGGATGTTTTAGTAAATTCAGTGCGATGAGAAGTAGTGCATATGAGGGGTAAGCAAGTGAAAGTGACCATGACGCTCGAAGGGACAGGAAAGAAATCGACCATTAAACGTCGTCGTAAGCAGAGGCATGAACTAGGATAACCGTACGCGCAGTACATGCTTACTTTCCGTGACTCACCCAGCAATCAAGCCGGCACGACCACCTCCCCAATCACCGGCCTCAACAGCTCCGGCACAATGACCGCCGCATCACCCTTGAACATCCAATCCCCGTCCTCCCACCCTCCGGCAGGTACATCGTTAGCATCCATATTGATGACCGCCACTTTCGCCCCTCGCTGCCTCGCCTCCTGCACATATCCAGCGGCAGGATACACCTTAGCACTCGTCCCAATGACAAGTATCAGATCCACGCCAGCAAGATCGTTGAGGTAATTCTCAACATTCATCAGAACTTGCATCGGCAGCTGCTCACCAAACCAAACGACACCAGGGCGTAGGGCATTGCGTTTGCAGCGAGGACACTGAGGGAGGGACTCAATGGGAATGCGGGCCAAGGGGACTTTGGGGTCGGAGATGTCGGGCGTGGCTGTGGGGTCTTTGCCGTCAACTGGTAGCGCTAGAGCAGGCACGATAGGGTCTGTGAAGTTCTCTTCGCGGTAGCCGCAGTTCTCGCTCCAGCACTTGACTTCGAAGAGCGTGCCGTGCAGGAGCTGGAGACTTTCTCTTGGGTGATCAGCGCGTTGGTGAAGTCCGTCAACGTTCTGGCTGAAGCATTGAAAGCCGGGGACTTTCCTGCTGAACTCAGCGAGGGCGTAGTGGGCTGGGTTCGGTTTGACTGTGAGGGCCATGTGGCGGCGGTAGGAGTAGAATTGCCATACTAAGCCTGCATCGCGGAGGAAGGCTCCTGGCGTGGCGAGGGAGGTAGCTTCATGAGTGCGCCAGTACCCGCCTGCACCGCGGAAAGTTGGAAGACCGGACGAGGCCGAGAGACCGGCGCCGCAAAGGGCTACGATGCGGGGGTATTGGAGGGTGGTAAGGTAGGCGTGAAAGGAAGCTGTGTCTGTGCGAGGGGTTGCCATGCTGGATCGAAGACGGCGTTGATTGGAGAAATCGTTGTGACGTCGGGGCACACGTCTTGAGATGGCTGATGAGAGAGGACTATGGAAGAAGGATGAGAGCTGTAGGAGAGGGGAGGGGAAGTGTACATTAGCGAGATGTTTGCTCATGCGCGGCTAATGGTGTGCGAGGTGACTCGAAGGCTGCCTGGTACGCCTTCGAGGCTCTCTGACTGGCTAACACGCATTGGACATGCGCGAGCATACCCGAGATGCACGTCGATGATGGTGGCGGAGGAGGGTGGTGCAGGCTGCAGATCGGGAGTGAAGTCGAGTCTTCCCCGAACGTCATCTGTAGATTCCCGCTGCCCCCCCTCTCCTCCGTCCATATATCACCATGATACTGCGAGCATTGCGACCCTTCGCGGCAGCACGAAAACCGATAAGATGCAAGCCCATGCCCACCTTTCGCAGCAGACCATGCTGTCGCACTCTTGTCTCCGCAACGCGGGTACAGTTCGGACAGCCAATCCACGAGACACATCCGCATCTCATTGCGCCGGCAGACCTCACGCCAGGCATACCGGCGCTGGAGTATCACTATAGAAGGGCAGCACTGGCCGAGAAGCTGCCGAAGAATAGCATAGCAATACTAGCTGCGAATGAGTTGAAGTACAAGTCCGGTGCAGTGTTCTACGAATATCACCAAGATCCGAACTTCTTCTACTTGACTGGTGAGCAGCCTTGTCGATTGAATCTCTCATGTTGAGGTAGTAAGAAGCTAAACATACTCAGGCTTCAACGAACCCGACGCGCTCGCCATAATCGGTACGTGTCCGTCTTCCTCCCACCTCCCTTCCCTCGCACCCACTAAAACTCTCTCCAACAGAGAAAGGTTCCTCCCCAGTAGAATACACCTTCCACCTGCACCTCCGCGCCAAAGATCCCAAAGCCGAGCTCTGGGACGGCGCACGCTCCGGTCTCCAAGCAGCTCAGGACATCTTCAACGCCGACGAAGCCCGCGACATAGCCTCGTCGTCCTCCACCTCAACCCTCCGAGACTTGATCGCAAGCGCCAAAGAGGTCTATACAGATATCGGCACCGATGTTGGAAGGCGAAGTAGCGTAGCGAAGCTAGTGCAGGGAAAGGGCACAGGCGTAGAAGGCTTTCAATCCCTCCTCGCCTCCTCCACCGTCCGTCCTTTGCGACCCTTGATGAACGACCTCCGCATCATCAAATCCTCATCCGAACTCACCAACCTCCGCCGCGCCGGCGCAATCTCAGGCGAAGTCCTCACAGCAGCTATGTCCCGCCCGCAACACTCCGAAGCCCAGCTCTGGGCCGACCTCTCCTACGGCTACCGCTCCGCAGGCTTAGACGGAGAAGCCTACGTGCCCGTCGTCGCGGGTGGGAAGAATGGCCTGAGTATACATTATACGCGGAATGATGCGTTGTTGAGGGAGGGGAGGACGGTGCTGGTAGATGCTGGGGGCGCTTATGGGGGGTATATTGCGGATATCACGAGGGTGTTTCCGGTGAATGGGAGGTTTAGCCTGGCGCAACTCGAGCTGTATGCTATGGTGCTTGGAGTGCAGAAGAAAGTCATTGCGCTTTGTCGGGAGTCTTCGGGCACTTCGCTGGATGGACTGCACAGTACGACTGAGTCGCTGCTCACGTCGGGACTGAAAGATCTCGGCTTCGACTTGTCGTCTTCTGGCTTAGATTTGCTCTTTCCGCATCACGTGGGCCACTTCATAGGATTAGATGTACATGACGCGCCAGGGTACCCGAGGACGGGGAAGCTGAAAAAAGGCATGTGCGTCACCGTCGAGCCAGGGATCTACGTGCCTGATGATGAGAGGTGGCCGAAACAGTTTAGAGGCCTGGCCGTCAGAGTCGAAGACAGCATAGTGGTAGGCCAAGAGGTAGAGGAGGTGTTGACAGGCACGGCGGTCAAGGAGGTGAATGAAATCGAGGGGCTGAGGGCGTAAACATGAGACGCCGGATCTATGGACGTAAATCGCATGTCTAGCACCTATACATATATAGGTGTAGAGCACATACGAAGATCAATCACGGGAAGTAGGTCAAGATCACACCCAGTTGCTTGCAGTGATGTTTGTACCTAGCTAGCAATCGACTTCGCCACTGCGATATCCTGTTGCGCAAGAGCTAAATCTCGACCGAAGTGAGCAAAAGAGCTGTCTGCCAGGTTGCCTAAGCTCGCCTCCCGTCCAAATCCATGAAACCTCCGAAGCCCTCCAATGCATCATGTCATCCCAGCAGCGTCGCTGAAGTCCACTTCTCCACCACGGCTCAAACCACGGACCTACTTCCAGCCACCTCCCGAAACGCCTTCGGGTCATTGAACCACAGCCCACGCTTCTCGTCGATCCCGCCCATGCTACCACCCGACTTCGTTGAAGTGGGCAGGCCCTCCAGCTCACCCTCAGTCCCATCTGTCGATGAACGAGTGAAGCAGCGCTTAGCCAGCCCCACCGTCCAAGCACCCAAGACAATAGCGCAGAACACCGCGAGCAGCACTTTCTCGTGATCCAGGATGCCATCATTCTGCCAGCGATCCGCCATGTGGGTGGGTGACTCCACGTAAATCAGGTAGCCGACTAGTATGGCGAGACATAGCATGCTCAAGAGGTGCTGGCATGTGAGATGCACTCCGTTGGCTATGATGTTGAGCACCGTGGCCATGCTGCCAGGTACAGTCCAGAGGACGGCGATTATAAAAGTCATGCCAGCGAGACCGAGCAAGTACCACCCAGCCGAAGACAAACATGCAAACAGGTCGCCAAGACTGCTGAAGGAGCCCATGACCTCAGCCCACGCCTTCTGCGCACTCTCAGCATCTAGCCTCGACTGCGCAGTAAGTGCCATGGTATCGTTAGCCATCTTCCTGAGCTCATGATGATCGCCACGCAGATTCTGCACTTGACTAGTCAAGCTATGCATCTGCGTCACCAGTACCATCGTAAGCTCCGAAGTACTGGCGACGTCGAGCTGCAGGTTGCGCACGCGCTGCTGCGTGGCTTGGACGAAGTTGTTGGAGAGTTCCAGGTCGCGTGTAATGGAGTAGATGCTCTGAATGACGTTTTGTTGAAAGAGCTCGTTGGCGAATTGCATCTGCTCGCGGATGGTCTTGGCTTCGGTTGACACTAGGGCAAGCTCCTGTTGATGCTGTTGAGCGAGGCCATTGATCGCTGCCAGGACCTCGTCCATAGTGGCGAGAGTAGTCCTTCCGGAAGTGGCAACCTGGACATCGGTGTTGTGAACACTGTCGGCGAGCTTGCGCATGCCTTGCATCAAGTCCTCGACGCCATCGTGCATCGTCCCGCTGAAGTCATCCCACAGCTGCTTGACTTTGGCCTGCATGAGCTCATCTTCGGCCGTGAGATCGAAGTGGAACTGCCTGACATTGATGACCAAATCGTGAAACGCCTGCGTGGCATCTTCAGCCTCCTGCTTCGATTGGCGTAGAGTCTCGCCCAGATCAGCAGTAGTCTCAGCAAGGATCTTGTGCAAGTGAAGCTGCTCATCCTTCTCGACCTCGCCGCGAACGGCATGACAGAGGCTGACTGCATTTTGGCGGGAGTTTGAATAGCTGGTCCACCATTGGGCACGAGTCTCCAGTGCGCTACGACAGATATCCAAATCGCGACCAGTGGTAGCTTCGTACACTGGGTAGTTGACAGTCGAATGAAAGGGACCTTGAGCGGTGAGCTTACCGAGGAAGCCCTTCTTCTTGGCGTTTTGCTCGGTGGGGATGAATGCTGTGCATTCCGGAGGGAAAGCTGCCTTGACCTCCGCGATCTCGCAAATGGCAAAGCGGGTGGCAAAGATTGACTTCGCCTCATCGAGAACAGTGTCAGGTCCTCTAGGGTTGGTATTGTCTTCAGCTTCGGCAGTGGTGTCCATGGAGGCGCATGAGTGGAGAAGTGCAGAAGCGGCCATCTTGTTGCAAGATGGCAGCGTCTCCACGGACTTGAAGGTTTGCAGGGCGCGCTTGAGGGAGTCAGGTACATAAGAGCCATCTCCCAGGTAGCGGTCGTAGTCGATGCTGGGATTGTTGTGGCGCATGAAAGATCGAGAGATGTCTAGACTGCGTCAGCTCAAGCGCAACAATGTAAGACTCAACTTGCACCGACCATACTGACCACCCTGATCAGAGAGAAGTGCAGCTTGGCTACACTGCACCAAGTATGAGGCATAGCAGCCAAGCGCTAGGAGTGTCAATAACATCGCAATGTTGATCGAGCAGACCTCGGCGTATGGCGCTTTCTGATCGTCGTCGTCGTCGTCGCACTGTTAGCTCAAAGTCAATATCAAGTACCAAATGTTGATGAGTGTGCAGTCGATCGTTGCAGTAAACCGACATATCTGTAGCCCAACAGGCAGCATCTCAATGCTTGCATGTGCTCATGCAGGTCCCACTCATCACCTGTGTTGAACATGTGAGAGGTTGGACGTTCATTGAAAGAAGTGAAGCTGCGTCGTTGCATGTGAGAGCACACGGTTGATGTTATCGTTGGGTTGAAGACGCGTCGAGAGACGAGATGAAGTGCGAGCGGACAGATATACGGACAAACTTTCTCCCGACACGAAAGTAGGACAGGATCACACTTCACCATTGGACTTCGTTTCCATACTCGCCGATCAACCTCAACACCCAGATCGACACCATCATGGCCTCCCATCACTGCGCACTCACCTCCCGCGCTCTTTGGTCTGCCTTCATACCCGCCCGGACAAGCCCCCTCACCGTTCCGACCTTCCTCGCACCCTGCCTCGCCCAACGCTCGAACTTCAGCACCACCACCCCCGTCCGCTCCAAAATCGGCAGTGCGCCCCTCTCGCTGCCCCCAGACGTCACCTTCACAATCACGCCCACTTCCGTCACCTCCGCAAGCCGAACATCACCTCGAAATGCCGCAGGCAGCTCCGTTGAGATCACCGGTCCTCAGGGAAAGTTGTCACTCAGTATACCAAGCTATATGAGTATCGAGGTGGATGAGGAGAAGCGGACGCGCACGCTGAGGATCCAGGATGCGGATGAGAGGAAGCAGAGGGAGATGTGGGGTCAGTTGCTGACTGGCACGAATGTAGGGATGAGGGAGTTCGACTAACAGGTGACACAGGCACAGTGAGAGCCTACCTAGCAAATCACATTCTCGGCGTGAGTGAAGGCCACACCGCAATCCTCCGGCTCGTGGGCGTAGGCTACCGAGCTACGGTCGAAAATAAAGCCATTACGAAGTCACCGGCGTACGATGGGCAGAAATTCGTGTCGCTCAAAGTCGGTTACTCGCATCCAATCGAGCTGGGTATACCTGTCGGAGTGAAGGCCAGCACGCCGCAGCCAACGAGAATCCTGTTGGAGGGCACTGAGAGAGAAGTAGTGATGCAATTCGCGGCTGAGATCAGGGCGTGGCGGAAACCTGAGCCGTATAAGGGGAAGGGCATCTTCGTGAACGGAGAGACCATCAAGTTGAAGGCGAAGAAGATCAAGTAGCGGCATCCGAGGCGCGAGTGTAGCATCAGTGTACATTTATGCAACCCTTTACATCACGCGCGACTATCACGTGCTCACCTCAGCGCAGCAGACTCCTCCTCCTCCTCCCTTCCTCTTCACTCTTGCCACCGCCCACAATGCCCACTACAATATCATCGCGCGCATCCAACGCCACTTGTGGTCCAACATACCCATGCTTCCGTTTCCACAGATACCACCCGGTTAACAACACCGTAATCCCACCAACCATGACACTAGCATAATTCATCCCCAACGCCGTGACCGGCATCGAGAACGGAAAGCAGTAGATCACATTGAACACAATGATATACGTGCTCGCAACTCCCAAAGCAATCTCGCCCCAGGGACTCGGCATCCAGAAAGGTCCTGGCTTGATGTTCTTCCTTCTGGTCAACAGGTGAGGCAGCAGAGCAGAGAGGTAGGACAGCGTCGTCATGATCGCGAAAGAGCCAACGATGGCGTTGAAAGCCGTCGCACTGCCAATGTAGACGCACCCTAGCACCAGAATCCCCGCGATGACGACGAGCTGGGCGTTGAATGGGTTCTTCCAGCGTGGGCTCACCTTACGGAGCCAGTGCGATGCGGGTGTCGCGTCGTCGCGAGCTAGCGTCCACAGCATGCGGCCGCAGACTACTTGACAGCCTGGAATGGTGATCAGGAAGTTGATCAAGAAGAGGATTAGGAGAGCTGTGGTGCCGGCGTTGGAGCGGGTGGCTTGTTGGTAGATCGCCGCTAGGGGGAGAGAGACGATGTTCGTCGCGAAAACGTCGTCTAGGGAGGTGATGCTGTAAAGGATGGCGGTGAAGAAGCAGAATGTCGATAGGAGGCCAATGATGATCTGGGCTGCGATTCCTTTGGGAACGTTCACGCGTGGATTAGGCATCTCTTCGCACATGTGGCAGACGCCATCAGGGGTGCCGACCGTGAAAGCGCCGTTCAGCATGCCCATCAGGAAGACGAAGCCATTGCTTGACCAGCCTGTAAGGTTCTGGAAGTCGGACCAGACAAACGAGTTGTTTGCATAGCCGGCGCCAGTGCGAGAGGGCATGATGGCGCAGACCATTGTCGAAATAAAGACGATGAGCATGCAGAGCATGCCACACGCCGAGGCAGCGCGGGCAAGGTATTTTTGGCCAAAGAGGACGAGGGAGCCATCAATGGCTGTGATGCCTAGATAGGCGATCTTGAAGATGTGGTCAGCATTGTGGTATCTACGATGAGATGTTGCAAGACTTACGAAGACGTGCCATCGCTCTGGCACATATTCCGGATGATACAGTGCATAAACAGCTATGGCGACGTTCGCGCCAGGCAGTGTGACTGCAGCAGCGCCGAAGACCCATGCAATGCCTGGCAGATGATCAGAGTACTCCATGACGTCCACGTGCCTATAGTTTTACTCACCATTGAACCAGCCGCCGTACCATGACAGTACGCGACCATATTTCGGGCCACCGGTCACGGACGCCCAGTGGTAAACATTCGCAGACGATGGTATCGCGGATGCCAGCTCGGCGAGTCCAAGGCAGATGAAGGCATAGAAGAAAGCCGCCGCGAGCAGTCCGTAGAGCACGCCAGGTCCTCCGCCGTTGTATAGAGCAATGACAAGAGTGCCGCCGCCGGCACCCCAGGCGTTGTTCGAGATAATGCCTGTCACATGGTACTGATCAGCACGGACGATACTTCATGTTGGCAGCAAAGAGAAGTCAACTTACCTACAGCACACACGCTAAGCATGCCGAAGGATCGGTCGAGCTCTTGGGCGTGGCCAGATACATTGATGATCTCGCCCTCTTCCGCAATGCCTGCCTCATATCTCGGCGAGTCGTCCACCGTCTTCTTCTCGTCAACACTCATCGCGTCGGGATAGCTAAAGTCAAGTTCAATGAGATGCGACAAAGGAATAGAAAACGACGCCACTTGTAGAGATGGAGATAGTAGACCGAGACGAGACGATACGACACTGCCGCTCCACACGCCCGCGTCAGAAACACCCAATGCCTAGACCTACCTCTCGGCACTGATGCGGCATCGCTATGCTCAACCTCTCAACCAGATGCGCCGCAGCTGGAGCTCACAAGAGTCCACACAGTGATCTCGCCCCAATGGAAATTCACCGAGGTTGCAGTGACATATCTACATCGCGCAAGGGTTCTACCGCATCGATAGACGCCTCGCCATCTATACGCATGCAAGATGCGTAGAGTTCGCGCTGAGATTCGCAGGGGCGTGCGGTCGAGATAAGAGATACCAGATTTACGTGAGAGACAATATAAGAGGCAGGAGCAAGCGGGCCGTGCCTTATGCGCTAGAATGAAAGGGGAACTCGAGATCAACGATACGGCAATCTACATCCGACCTCGATCAAGATGCCGAAGCTGGGAACTTGCCCTGCGAGATACGAAGCGATGGAGTTGAGCATCGGTAGAATACACCTTCATGCTTCCAACGCAGGGTGATGGACGGGTTCTCTCCATGGATCTTGTCCCGATATCATGCGCGTTGCAGTGTGAACTGATTGAGGGGGGTATCTGTCATTATATATCGTCACATCGGACACCTTCATCTGTAACCTTCGCTCGACCTGGCATCTGCTGTCTCCCACGGATTAGACCCCCGGTGGGCCACATGGCATCCTCCTATCCGTCCCCCATAAGTCCAGGCTTATGCTATTGGAAGGTTGTCATATTGGGGAAGAAGAATGTATTTTCTAGCTGGTCGTTGGGGCCAGCGAAGTCGGTCATGATCTGTTCCCAGTCGCCCCAACTTGGGTCGATGGAGAACGTATCCCATGCGCCGGGCTGGCCCATGTAGTCCAGCGCTTCGGACGCTCCATTGGTCATCATAGTGGGTGTAAAAGACATTGACTGTGTACCGGACATTGTTGCTGGAGGGGCTCCAGCGGTGGCAGGTACTGTCTCGTTCATCGTCATCTTCTGCAGAGAAGGGTCCAGCTCCATTGGCTTGTCCGTAGAGACTGGCCTCCAGCTGCCCGCATTGCGGTAATTCAGCGCTTTACGGTAGAGCCTCTCAATTGGCGTCCAGAGCATCCCTTCCTTGCTGTCTGCAATGAGAGGCTCCCACCGAGCATATTGTCGGTCCACGTAGTACCATGCTTGTTCAGCCAAAGGCGTGCCTCGGACAGAGCAAAGACCCGCAAGCGCAACAGCGACCGGGATCCACTGCACCCAGATCATCCATCTCCACCTCTCAGCTTCCGGATCCTCGTACATGCGTTCGGACGCTCTCAGATTGTCGATTGCAGCTTGTAACACGAAGTTAGAATCCAGGCGAGGCGGCGTGAACGTCGTTGAGACTTGCAGTGGTCTCAGAGCACGCAGGATACAACTCGCACTGATCGAACTCCCAGTGATTTGGAGAAAGCGCTGGAAAGGATCCGAGACATCGCAATACTGCATGTACTTGTTACGAATCTCGGCATCAAAGTCGAGGGCGACCTTGTGACGAAGTTCCCACGTCGTTCCACTCGGTTGTACGTCGACATGGGACAGACTATCCCCGACCGATACAGCTGTGAATGCCATTAAGGCGAATGACATCTCGGTGTGACATTCGGTGTAGTGGGGGATCTTTTCGGACTGCTCATCCCAATCGTCATTATTGGCATGCGGGAAAGGCACACTATAGTCGCTAGTAGCGATAAGCGGGCGACTGCCTCTATCGGTTGCCAGGAACACATCGAGATATCGTATGCGATGGAATAGGCGTCGACGAAGTTCTCGATCGAAGGGCGAACGAGAAGAGTCTTCGTGATACATCCCTGTCGCTGCTGCCAGGCGCACCAGAACGGCAGTCAACGTCCAGATGCGTCTTGAAGAATCGCTAGCACGTGCGCAGGTCTATTGCACTGTCAGTCCGGTCCATACAGCCTTTTGTGCAAAGGCGTCGATGAGAGAGCCGCTTACAAGGTATGTGCAGAAGCCTTGTAACAGCGCGAAGTCTGTGGTGTTGAGTAGCTCGGCTTGAGCAAGCGAGATATCCACTAGACGCCGATGGTGATCAAGAGCTTCTATTCGCGACTTCCCAAGCATCTTCAGACATTCCTGATCACTCATAGCCGTCACAGCGCCGAACCACACTATACGTTTCAGGGCAAGATTGGACGGCGATTCCGGACTCTGACCAAGGTAGTCAGCACCGTGAAGCATGAAGGCACTCAATGTCGGTCGATTGAAGATCTTGAGAATTCGCTCTACACCATCCATAAATGCATGGAACAGCGCATCGCTCGTTTCCGGTGGTAGATCTTGCAAGGCTCCAGGCATAACATATACACGACCCGGCGGACAGACGAGCATGTCATACTCCAGAGAGGGCGATGGGTTGGCTGTCGTTCCCGATGGCGATACCATGTCTTTCGATCCAGACTCCGGCGTGTCGCCGTCGTTATCGTCCTCGAGAGCATCGCGCAGACCTTGCACTTCTGTCGACAGCACAGACCAGAAGGAGCTCGCAACGAAACGATTCACGGCTGGTGGCGCGTCTGGCTTGTCTTGGGCACAGTCCAGCTCGCGCTGCTCTGGGGCCTCAGGCTCCAGTCCAGCATTGCCGGAACCACCTTCACCGCTGAGACTTTCCACAAGACTCTCAAGCTTCGAGATGCGACTTCGGAGTTCACCGTCGACTGCCCGCTTACCCGCATGTCGTACACGTTGCTTGCGCGAGCTGGGCACGCAATGCAAGTTCGACTTGATGCATTGCCCGCACACTGGACCAGTCTGTCAACAAGTCAGCTTGAGAAATACTTGGCTTTGATCTCCTCACTGACTCTGTCACACTTGATCTTCTTCCTCTGACAAGGCTGACATGCCAGACGACCGTGCGCAAATTCGTAGCCGTTGCCCATCGATCTGTCCATCGTAATCGTCACTCATGCACAGCGGTGATGCACGAGAGGATTCCAGGTCGATGCTGAGCTGGGTGTGACATACATTCGTGTCAGGCTATGAAGGCTACGAGGCACAGAAAGAGAATGCGTGGCAGCATCCACGAAAGATCATTACTGTCATGGATCGGCTTAAGTAACAAGATTTAGTTTTAAGGTCGTGTGGCTGCCTCCACATGCCGAGCGCCGAATGTCCGATCTAGAGTCGCGTTCACTGGGCTTCACTACACGTAAACGATGCACATAGTGCCTTAGAAGTGGTCTACCTAGCACACAAGTTATTCACTTTTGACGTTAATATGTCTCTTCATGTGCTATAGTGTCGTCTACCCGGCGATACATGCCCTACTTTATAATGCATGACTCTCTCACTACGACTAAGCGCAAGTTCCACAAGCTGCTAGACACCATCAATGCTTCGTCTAATGCGTTGCCAATACCAGAGGGAAATGTCTCCGCCACTGCGATACCCCTCACCGCCCGCCAACGCCTCGATGCCGCGAGTGAGCGCGCCAAGAAGCGCCCTCGCACGACGGGTGCATCAACCACTTCGCTCACATCGACGTTCAGCTCAGACATAGGCCGGAGAAGCCATACGCCAGCCGCATCTCTATCCAGAAGGCTTTTGATCCCAAGGAATATGGGGAGTCGAAAGAATGACTCGAAGTCTGACGACGACAGAGAATTGCCAAACTTCTCGCCTTGGTCACATGAGCAATTTCTCGCGCGTTTAAAGACATTCAGTAAAGTGAGCTACTGGCAGCCGCGACCTGCAGCGATCGGTGAGCTCAAGTGGGCGAAGCAAGGATGGCAGTGCGTAGATGTCAATACTGTAGCATGCAAAGGTGGGTGTGAGAGGAGGGTGGTAGTGAAGCTCGAGCGGGCTGCTACGGGAGGGGCAAATGGCACTGCGGATGGAAGAGGAGACGCTGAGGATGATGACGCCGAGGACGAGGCAGATGCAGAGAAACTCGAGTTAGCTCTAGTGCAGCGCTACGCGGACGAGATCACGAATGGTCACGCACCTCACTGCATGTGGCGGCGGGCTGGCTGCAAAGACGACATCTACCGTCTCTCCCTTGTTCGACCTGTGATCTGGCAGCCAGCACTCCGCGCACGCTACATCTCCCTACTGCAAATTGCCGATTCAATCAAGAACGTCGCGATCCGATCCCTACCACGAGACGACTCAGCTCTTCTACCGCCTGAGAAGCTGGCTGACGAGCTGCCAGCCAATGTCCTCAGCTCACCCGACGCGGACCAAACACTCAAGTGCACAGCCCTTGGCATTGCTCTCCACGGCTGGCGCGGCGAATCAGAGCTAGATATAGATCTCTTACATTGCGACGCTTGCTTTCAGCGAATCGGATTATGGATGTACCAGCCTGGCTATGTACCGGGTCGTGGCGTCCTGTCAGCCGAAGATAATGACGGAGCTGAGCCGGAGCAGGCGACGATTAATCTGCTGGAGATGCATCGTATGCATTGTCCATGGCAGAACGCGGGAAGTCAGGCGGCGAGCGGCACGTTCGAAGGCATGAATGCTAGTCGAATTCTGAACAGGGTGGTGTCGACTTATGCAAGGGAGCAGAGGCGGAGATCGGAGCAGAATGGGAAGGACGATGAGTGCGATGTAGAGAGCACAGATCTCATTGGCGGAGCAGTCAACGACAGCGATGTAGTGAAGAAGCCCAGCGCTGCTGAGATCGATCAGATGGACAAAGAAAGGGAGTCGAAGCTTAGGAGGCTGAAGCGATTGTTCACTGTTCACCGATCGTCGAAAGTGGTGGCGAAATGACCCGACGCCACCATCGCTACTCTGGGCTTGCAGATCTGTTTCAGCGCTTGTCGTGAACAAACACGGACTGCGGTGCTGCAAGATGGCAATATGCCGAACCCATGCTTTGCGATTAGGAAACTACGCAAGTGCCCACGTCAGCCTCTCCTTGGTATGACCTGGACGAGGTCAAGTGCTGCGGTCGAGTCAGTGGTACCTTCAGGAGCTTCGCGATGGAAACGGAGTTGGCTATGACGACTGCTATACCCGTCGCTAGAGCATCATAGGGTAGTTCAGATCTGTCTCAGCGTCCACAGAAAGCTGAGGAACCTGCGTATACCGCCCTTGAAGAATCTGCCGCGTATTCTGCAGCACCTGCAAATAGCTCTGCCCCGTCCCAAACTGCTTGATACTCTCCAAGAATGCCCAACTCATAGCCCCCACATGACTCCCCGCAATCGCCGCGTCAGCAGAGGTCTGATCATCCCTACACCCGCTGTACATGAAAACGCTCCTCGGACCCTCATCGCGGTACTCCTCCGCGAAGCCCTCAGCCTGACCGAGGCCGTGCTGGTCTTGCTCTTCTCGATGCGTGAGGGAGCGGAAGAACGACGTGGCGCCTGCTAGGAGGTGCTGGCCTTCACGAACCGAGTTCATTCCGTAGCCGCCTTGGATGAGGTTCGAGGCCTCGCTCACGAGCTGGATGCCCATCTTCACGTTGCTGAGCATGGAGACGTTGCCCTCGGAGTCAGAACGGTAGACGAAAGGGAGTTCGACGGCGGAGCCAGAGTGGCAACAATCGAAGATGATGAAGAGGGAACTGTTGCGAGGCATGGCTGTGACGAGGTTGTGGTGCAAGATGCCGGAACGGATCTGGCCACGCGTTTCAAAGTCCACAGGCACAATCGTGTCGTCTAGACCTGTGCTGCGGTAGTTGTCTTCGTCGTCGGGGACTTGACCGCCGTGGCCAGAGTAGTGGAGAAAATTCGTAGTGCCAGGTTCCGAAACGAGCCATTGCATTGCGGCTATGATGTTGTGGCCATTTGGCCAGAAGGCACCACGAGGATCGGTTCGGCTGTCGTCGCGCATGATTACCTGAGAGCGTTGGTCTGTCGGGTAGTTCATTGCCGTGAGGAACTCCTGCATGTTGGAGACATCTTGGTGGCAACCTTGAAGTGCGTGTTGGCCTACAATTCGGGTCAGTGAGCAAGGCACATGTACTGTTGAACTAGACATAGAGCTAACGCACTACCGACGTAGTTGATGCCGATCATAAGCGATTTTCTCCGTGGTCCTCTGGGCGGTATCGCTCGCTCTTCGTACTCCTCCTCGTAGGAAGGCATCTTGTGCTTCTGATCACTAACGTCTTCGTTACGACTGGTGAAGTGGGATTGAGTTCCAATTTACCATGTACGAGACGATCGCGAGGGTGAGAGTTCAACGAGATTGGGGAAAGCGTTGTCAGTGAACTTGGAGAGCAGATATGAGTGGGGTTACGTGTCTTGGCGGGGTCGATGCATTGGCTTCAGGCAAGCAGCTGAGCACGTGAACATGCGTCAAGCTCGCGTTGAGTGACGGAGGTAGTGAGGGACTATACACATCTTCGTCAATGTGATATCACTACAGCCACTCCTGTGAGATAGCATCAGACAACTTCGTTCTGTCGGCATTGCGCTTCTCTGCAAAGTGCCAAGACGTGTCGTTGCTATGGCCTCGATTGTGCGATCTGTGGTGCGTGTCGCGACAAGATCTGATTCGGCGTCAATATTGAAGCGTCCCTGGTGCAATCGAAGTTAGATCCTACAGGCGATTCGCCTGCCATCTCGTATGAAGGTACAATCATGTGGTGATGTTGTGGCGGGAAAGAAGAGCGGAGGTTGATGTCAGGCAGGTGGAGCCCAAGCGCCTGCATAAAGCTAGCGCGAGACTACCTCTAGCGAGGATAACAGCCTCTCGAATCTCATAACAAGACGACTCCAACCACCACCCCGACGCCCGCCCACCGCTGCTACGACAGCTCACAGCCACTCCTCGATCAGCATATACCACTCACTGGTGGTACTGTTCTTGTACTTCCGCTCCCCGGGTCGACAATGGCTTCCTTGCAGCACCACTGAGCGCGTAGCTGTCGCGTGTTCCTGCCCCACTGAGTGCGAGTTCAGGCCGACTGCTCACTTCGACACATCACATATGCTATGGCAGCAGCTCTTATACTGAGTCCGAACACTCAGACAGGCATGGCAGCCAGACGACAGCCTCTGGCCAGCGTCCCCAATGCTGTCAACTCTCCATTCCGCAACACACAGTCAATCAATGGCAAACGCACACGTGCCCAAGCTGGACATACAGAACATGGGCATCCACCTGCAAAGAAGCAGGCTTTGGATGTGAGGGGTGGCAATGAAGAGAATGTCGATCCACGTCGGGCTGTCGCCATTCCCGCACATGACAAGCTGAGTGAGCAGTCACTTGGGCGGACCAGCACAGCTCCTACGGCCCTTGACAGGAAGCTTGCAGCAGCTCGTGACAGGACTCCAGCGCCGACACAAAGTCAACATCAGACGGCAAAGGCTGCTCGGCCTGCTCCAGATAACACCGAGAGCATACGCCTGTGGCAGAAACATTACAAGAGACTGTTTCCCACATTCGTCTTCTACTTCGACAACATCCAGGAGGACGTGCGAGTGAAGCTCTCACGCCTCGTGCATCATCTAGGCTCGGTACGTGTTCACTGACAATAGCCACTTCAGATCATTGCTGACTGCTATTGTAGCGTGAAGAGAAGTTCTTCTCCAAAGCTGTTACACATGTTGTCACGACACGAGCCATCCCAGCAGAGCTGGTCACCACGAGCCCTGATGATGATCAAGCTCAGTACGTCAATACTGGTACTGTCATGCAGTCTACCAGCGTCACTGCCCTGTCACAAGATCAGCGCCGAACCACGAGCCTGTTGGATGCCAATCTGCAAAGGCGCACACAGACTCAGCTCGCTCCAGTGACGGGGGAGATTGATGCTCGCCGTAGCCATGCACACGTTTCTGACATCCTGATCAAGGCTCGAGAGCTTGGCATCAAGATCTGGGCCTACGAGAAGCTCAATCGTATGCTCAATACCATGTTCTCGGGAGAGCCGAGCGAGAAGTTACCGAGTGTCGAGGTCAAGGCACCTGCTAGCGCTGTCAATCGCACCATGGTGAAGCCAGCTGCTGCAGATGGCGATTTGGAACAGCTGCTTCGCAATGAGAAGATCACTGGACCTGCGGATCGTGATCCCACTGTTGCTGCACAAGACATGTGCACGTTTCGAGGCAACTTCATGTACATACATGACATGGACGAGCGGACGAAGCCTGTCATGATTCGGGACTACCCAAAGCCGGTAAAGCAAGAGACAGGCAAATGGCCCCAATTCCGCATGACGGCAGCGGGACGCTGCCCTTTCATCGAAGATCCCTCGCATGTTAAGAGGCTGCACCAGCAGGATCTTCGAGAACAAGAAGCACAACGAGCTCAGCAAGACATCATCAGCACAAGACGCACTCGAGGCACGCCGACTTTGGATGCACAACCCCTCGCGGAACGACAGGGCAACCTTAGGCGCTCACCTCGCAAGGCTGCTCAGGCAGACGACCTTGCAAAGCCACTTGGCCCGCCACAGATGATTCCTGCCAAGCGATCGTTCGATGCAGGAGACGAGCCTCCACTTTTCGGTAGCGCCCAGGTGAAGCATCGCGGCCTGCCTCGAACCATACGCGGCGAGCCTGTGGCGTCCGGCATGCAGCACTCGAACGTCACGTCCGCCATTCGCTCACAAGCGGTCTCTTCGAACATCTCGTCGACGGCTCCTGGGCTCACTCGTCGGATCACTGACAGCAAAGAGGTCACTGCAATGAGACGCAAGGTACTTGAGCGAGGCGCGAGTGTCAACTCGAATGTCAGCGTGCCATCATCGTACATGAATGATATGCGCGCCGCTATCAACGATGATCCTCCACCTCCGCCTCGCGCTGCCAAGCGACGCGCACAGGAGACACTCCTCGGTGTCGTGCATGAAGACGAAGCCATGGACCGTATGCCCTCCAAAGTACGCAAGACCGCTCCAAAGAGGAAGGTGGAGAAGGAAGCGAAGCCAGGGTACTGTGAGAACTGCCGTGACAAGTTCGAAGACTTTGATGAGGTGAGTCCGAGTTCCGATGATCTTGCGTTGCAATACATATACTGACTATTGACAGCACATCCTCACACGCAAGCACCGCAAGTTTGCCATGACGACAGAGAATTGGAAGGAGCTTGATGCCCTGCTCGTACAGCTTGGGCGGAAACACAAAGATCCCAGTACCGTGGCCAGAGCACCACACGAGACACAGTGAGATACCTCGAAACTACGGCAACGGCATTACTATGTTGGCGAGCATCTTGTAGCATCTTGTCGGTTGGGTGGAGTAATGATTGTGTTCACTGCATTGCGACATCCCAGGGGAACTTGCTGGTTCGCAGGCGGGACGAAGGACTTAATTAGGTGAAGTAAAGCCTAGCCGGCCATGTCGGCAGCGGCATCAAGCATTTCAGCGACGAGGTATGCTTATGAGCATTTGCACGAGTATTATTGTACGTTCATAGTGTTTCGTAGCTTAGTGGCGGTCAGTCGGAGACGATCGACTTCCTACAGCAGTCTTCCTCATGTGCGCTCTCTCCAACAGTGCCATGACATAGCAGCAGCATGTTTGATGTTGAACCAGCTGAAGGTCCCCATCTTGAGCCTTGTTGTACATGTATCTTTCGTCTTGCAACGCCACTTTATTCACAACTTCGACTTCGACCTTGAACCTCGCGAACATACATGTACATGTTTCGTCTGTCATACCGTACATAAACTCGACCAACCGATGCCTGCTTCCATTCCCCGGGTCATCACCCATACGTAGCTCGCACGATGGTCTCTGCATCCCCATCGCCCTCACCGCACCCCTCCGACACCGAAGCGTCGACGCTCCCGCTCCCTCTCTCGGCATCTGTCCTGCTCGAAAATCTGCCCAAACCCACGGCAGCTGCGCTCGCCACTGCTGGAGCGTTGCCGCAGGCCAAAGGTGCACAACCTCCTCCCAGCTCCCTGCATAACCTACTAACATCTGCCATAGTCACCATCAAACTCACCGCCCTGCCTGGCGCACCAGAATTGAAGTCACCGAGGTTCAAGTGCAGTAGCAGCAACACGTTTTCCACCATAGTGACTTTTGTGAGGAAGAAACTTGGCGTCAAGGTGGGAGAGAGTGTGTTCTGTTATGTGAATTCTACGTTTGCGCCTGGGCTTGATGAGGGGGTTGGGGGGTTGTGGGCGGTAAGTAGTATGGAGAGAGGGGAAATATGTGATCAGGTTAACGTGCTGACAGGGTTGCAGTGCTTCAAGACTGGTGAGGAGCTCGTTGTGAGCTATGGGGTTACGCCTGCTTTTGGGTGACGACCACCACCTAGACGACGGCGGATCTGGACGATGCTACCAGTACGCAGGCCAGAGTCGCGGATTTCAAGTGCACTTTGACGCTGCAGCAGCACGAGGAGATCGTGGGCACAGTGGTGAGATTCACGGCGGGGAGGCATCGAGCACGAAGCGGGGACGAGGACTTTCTATTCATTCTTGCCTTCACTACCAACGGTCCGCGACATATCATCCACCACCTTCTCGAACTCAGCAAACTCCTCCTTGGGCATAGGGTATGTATGCTCATCGGCAGGATAGCTTCCGCCCTTGACCTCTTCCCGATACGCTGCGATGGCCCTTGTCGTCTCCCCCCAGACATCCCCAAAGCGCTTCACGAACTTCGGCAAAAATCTACCCGGCGGATAATTGCCTATCATGTCGACTTGCACCAGTACCTGCCCCGAGCAGCCCGCTCCAGCGCCGATGCCGATAGTTGGGATCCTTAGCTTCTTGGTCACCAAGGCAGCAACCTCAGCCGGCACAGCCTCCAGTACGACGCCCCACGCGCCCGCTTCTTGGACTGCAAGTGCGTCTCGCAGCACCTTCATAGCGCCCGCTACGTTCTTCCCCTGCACCCTGAAACCTCCCAGCGCACTGGATCGCTGTGGCGTGAGCCCAACATGCGCTAAGACTGGGATTCCCGCCCTCGTAACACCTCGGATCTGCTCCACAACATCCACACCACCCTCCAGCTTCACGCCATGCACGCCACCCTCCTTCACCATCCGAATCGCGCTTTCGGTAGCCTGTCTGGCATCCAGCTCATAGCTCCCCATCGGCAGATCGCCGACCACGAACGCCGCCTGCGCGCCTCGCATGACGGAGCGACAGTGCACGAGCATGTCCTCGAGAGTCACGGAATTTGTATCGGGCAGGCCAAGGGCTACCATGGCGAGTGAGTCGCCGACGAGAATGACTTCTATGCCGCTGGTGTCAGCTGCGTGGGCGGAGGGGAAGTCGTGAGCCGTGAGCATTGTTATGGGATCGTGGCGACGATGCATGGCTTGCAGGGTAGGGAGGGTGATCTTCTTGCGGGTTGTTGTTGACGGGCCGAGGGGGGAGTGGGAGGATGCTCGGCTTGGCGTGCTAGCGCCATGGTGGACTGCTTGAGTGGGTAGGTTAGGTCTTGCTGAGCAGCTCAGACTAGGCAGCACTGATGTAGGACCGCCCGGCGACTTCCTGGCCAGGCGAAAGGCATTATTCACGGCACGCGACATGTTCGCGTCTCGCCGCTCCTTCTTGGGCTTGTCGGCGATATTGATGGGCAATGATGCTGTTGCACACTCGACGCTGCTGATGATGGCTCCGAGTATGACTCCATCCTGTCAGCTGGAAAGTGGGCGAATGGAGAAACGTTGACGGCGACTGTGAAGAGTTCTACATGTGTACGTCTGAGGCTGCGCGTGAGGAATTCCCTCGGCTGTCGGCTTGCCCGTTTGGACCCTGCTGTTTCTTGCGCCGTGAGAGAGCTGAGGCAAGATAAAGTATCTGTTGCGGACTTGATACTGAAGCTGAAGTAGGGTGTTACAAAGATCCGAGCGTCTTAACAGATGATTCCGGCTGGGACAGTCATGACACATATGCCTGGCAACGGCCACAGAAGGTGTATTGATGTGAACAGAGACGTGACTTGGCAAGGTCAAGGTGGGATGGTGGGGCAAGCGCGATGGCTGGACATCAAGGTGCTTCCTCAGACTGCGACGCATTCTACCTCGAGCCGTGCATGTAGGTTATGCTGGTGAAGGCTCGAATACCATCAGAGCGCTAGATCTCCAAGGCTCGCATGTCACTAGCCAGCACTGTACAATCTTGTAGGCCTCATTCTCATTCACTCCCACCCCGCCACGTGAGACATCCCGCGGCTCCGGCTTCCGAGCGGCTTTGCGAGCTGGCTGCGTGACTGCATAGCTCGTGCTCGTGATCTGCCTTATTATGGTCGTGACCTGTGCCTACTTCTACTGCCTCTACTTCCACTGACGACCTGATCTCGAATACTGCTAGAATTGACGAAAAGACCCATCGCCTCGCCGCCTACCTGACCTTCCCGGCTGCCAAGAGACGACCCCCCCCCCGAGCCCACCTATCGAGCCCATGCAATCCGCCTGTGCATCTGATCAATCGCCGAGAGATAGCACACGAGTAGGAAATATTCGCTGGCGTACGATCTGAAAAGCGATCGCGATCTGTTGCATCCGCGATATAGCATCCACGATCCGCATCAAGCACACCGGACAAAGACAAGCTAGATCATCCACGCACACGATAAGGCCAGAGTGCGGCCACCACATCCTCGTCTAGCCTTCTGACGACCCAGTCTCTGCTGTCATTGGCAAGCACTCGCACCAGATCGCCTGTCCTCGTGTTGGTGAGCGGCAAGGACAGTCACGCCAAGCCGGCGGACTACAAGCAGAAGAGCCCAAGATGTCGAGCCCTAAGCGGCGGATCGAAACGGACGTCATGAAGATGCTCATGAGTGACTACGAAGTCACGCTCGTGAATGACAATATGCAAGAGTTCTACGTACGGTTCAAGGGGCCGGAAGAGAGTGGGTTGACCTGCCATCCTTTCATAATCTCCACTACTAACAAGATGTGACAGCACCCTTCCACGGCGGCCTCTGGAAAATCCATGTCGAGCTCCCCGACCAATACCCCTACAAATCACCTTCCATCGGTTTCGTCAATCGCATCTTCCACCCCAACATCGACGAGCTGAGCGGGTCCGTCTGCTTAGACGTCATCAACCAGACGTGGAGTCCGATGTACGATATGGTGAATATATTCGAGGTGTTCCTGCCGCAGTTGCTGCGGTATCCGAACCCGACGGATCCGCTGAATGGGGAGGCGGCGGCGTTGATGATGAGGGATAGTAGGGGGTATGAGGCGAAGGTGAAGGGTGAGTTATCCTGTGTGTATGGAGGTGACCTACACTGGGAGGTATAAGCCTAGGTATCAGCGCTGACTGAGGTCTCTCCGCAGAGTACGTGACCAAATACGCCTCGAAAGAGCAAGCCGATGAAGCAGGGCACGAGACGGACGACAGTGATGAGATGAGCAGCGTAGGGAGCTACAATGACGATGATGAAGACGATGAGCCGGCGGGTACGATGGAGGTCTAGAGGACACGGTACTCGAACATAGTATGAAGGCTTATCTCCATGATTCCCTGCAGGCACACGAGCAGACAATCTGGCGTAGCAGGAAACATTTGGCTTGGGAGTTAGGTATGCATTGGACAACGAAAGGGAAGGACTTGGGCGGTATGGAGGCGTTGAATCGGGGGAGATCTACACTTTGCTATCATGCCTACATATGGAGCACTTCATCACCTACAATCTGTTATACTCTCGTTACTGTTGATTCCGTCCCTACACGCCGGCTCGTCGTCCCGTCTCTCCAGTCATAGTAATCATGCTTATGCACCTCTACTGTACTCCACTCCCACTGCCATCACCACTGCCAAAGCGCGTGCGAACAGGACCCACCAGGTCATCTACCCCTCTGATAAGCTACTCCCCATGACTCGATCTACCAAGGCCACGGCACGCTATCGCGACTCGTCAAACTGCATTAGCGGGTCCGGCATTTCGAACTGTGACGCCTGAGCTCACGGAAAGAGCTGGGGATCTGCCTGAAATTGTGCCGCTTTTGTGGGAGGTTTGATTGACGACGCTGATCGTCAAAGCGGGTGTGCGTGGGGGTCGGATGTGAGGTGGCAATGTCGTAATCACAAAAAATGGTATGTACTGTAGTAGAGTGTAATCACTCACGTCGGCATGTCATTACAGCGACTGCACGACAGCGGAGAGGTCGAGCATCGCATGTGGCTTCATGCTTGAGCAAGAGGCTCGCTGTTCTGGAAGAACTCTGACAGCGCACGAAATTCGGACGGAGGGATGGTATTCAGGTGGTGGACGCTGATTCGCCTGTCGTCTGTCGACCGACTCCGCTCTCGTGCTTGTGCCACGTGGTTCAGAGGGTTTGCTGTGGGTACGACGTGGGCCGGAGCCATTCGGTCTGCAAAAGTGAGGTATATGAGTGCATGTAAGCAGTGCAGGAGGTGCGAGATGCATGTCAGATGCCTCCACTGCAAGGCATCGCTTCCAGATAGCCCGACGATGCTGTCTGTCGGCAACGCGTCGATGATACAGGACGAACGGCATCGCATGCGGCGGGTCTGCGCATGTCCCGCAGATGAGCGCATGTTGTCAAACCTTCACTGCGACCACATTGCACCGCGTGGCTCTTGAGGTACTGGTAACGCGGTTGCGGAAGTTGGTACAAGGCGCGCACTACAAATGAGCTGATGCTTCATCCGGAATGCCGATTGTTCGGCTTCGGATATGGAGTGGGTGAGCTGAAGATCAGTGGCGAACGGGCAATGGCTGTCGGATATTATCAATGAATTGCATTATCCGAGGCACGCAATGTACTGTTCCAGCAGCGAGTGACCAGCAAACTGGAAGTCGCTACCAGTTGTGGTGAGAGACGAACCAAGTACAGTACTTCAACACATGCACCTTGCAGCATGGTGCCTCACTCATACATCGCCTTACAGTAGTCCCTGTGCGATGCCGAAGAGATGCCACCCGCCCAGCACACCCCCAACGCGATCAGCACGCTACGGCCATGACAATGCACGCACGTTTGTGGAGCCCGCAGAGCCCGCCCCCAAGACTTTCTTCCTACATGCGAGTAACGCCGCCGATCACACTGGACGCATCGCATAGGCGCATCGCCCGGAGACGAAAGCATCTTCTGTATTTCGTTACCAAGAGCACCTGCGTCAAACGATAGTACGGTTAGCTTGATGATCTCGTCTCGTCTCGTGATGCCTTCAATTCCCACTACTTGTTGACCGCCTACCCTCCGCTCTCCACCCCAAATACCGTTGTCGTCTAGTTGTCAACCCCTCTTCTGCCTCCGTCGTCACCATTGATCTCCCACCTCTTGGCCGTACACCTCCCACTACAGTCCTCCACCCTTGCTACAATAAACTTCAGCCTCATTCGTTCCACCGAGCTTCTTCATACTTTGCACGTTCTCTCGCTCGGCATCACTTGCGAGAAGACGTCTACCCTCCAAGGATATTCCTGGCTCCATCTCTGCAACACTTACTGCTCTGCCGGGTTTGGCTTGCATTCATCTGGTCGGACTTTAAGAAGCTTTCCTTGGACGATCGTGCGTAGAGGTTTCGAGCCGGGTTGCCGGAGCGGGTTTGCGGACAGCATTCCACTTCTGCATCTGTCTGCTGCAATTGCTGTTGTGTGGGAATTGGAGCATCGCGATTGGGAGTTTGCCACTATTGGGAATCTGCACGGCATTGTCGGGACAAGGGTGACTGGATTGCTGTGCGCCACAGAGGAAGATACCACGCATAGGGATCAACACTGTACTGCGACATGATGAGTGCGGAATAGTCAACGACACCACAGACGAATTCGCGGGTGCTGGAGACGATATTGCTGCCGGTTGACGACGCCATCCCTTTGACAGCGCACCTACGCTTCTACACATACAATGGGCAACTCCAATGGAAAACCAGTGGTTATGACCGACGAGGTCAACCTGAATCACTTCCGATTGCTGCGAGTAGTAGGCAAGGGCGCGTTCGGCAAAGTGCGCATCGTGGAGCGGAAAGACAGTGGCCTTACATTCGCGCTGAAGTACATACGGAAGGATGAGGTGGTCAGGTCGGAAAGCGTACGAAACATAATACGGGAGCGGAGGATGTTGGAGCATCTGAATCATCCATTTCTGTGCAATCTGCGGTATAGCTTTCAGGATATGGAGTACTTGTGAGTCGCACAGCAGGAGTACAGGGATAAAGTAAAGAGAAACACTGACAGGCGGGCAGGTATATTGTAGTCGACCTAATGAACGGCGGAGACTTGCGCTTCCACATTTCGAGAAAGACCTTCACGGAAGAGGCAGTACGATTCTGGATCTCGGAACTGGGATGCGCGTTGAGGTATGTGCACAAGCAGGGGATAGTGCATCGAGACGTGAAGCCGGACAATGTGTTACTGGACTCGGAGGGACATGTGCATCTGGCGGACTTCAACGTCGCTTCGGACATCACACCACACAGACCGCTGACGAGCAAGTCTGGCACACTTGCTTATCTGGCGCCGGAGGTGTACATGGGAAAGGGTTACTACACAGAGGTGGACTGGTGGGCGCTGGGAGTGCTGTTCTATGAGTGCATATACAACAAGCGGCCCTTTGAGGCGAACCACCAGGATGCGCTGGCACAGCAGATTGTGAAGGCAGACCCGGATTACCCGCGTACGAACCCGCCAGTATCGAATGTGTGTTTGCATGCGATCAGCAGCTGTTTGGAGAAGGATCGAAGTCAGCGGATAGGAGCATCCGGGTGGGGGACGTTCACAGACAACCCGTTCTTTCGGGAGATTGACTTTGAGGCACTCGAGAGGAAGGAGATAGAGCCGGTGTTCTGTCCGTCAAGCGAGAAGACAAATTTCGATGCGACGTACGATCTAGAGGAGCTGCTGCTGGAAGAGGCACCACTGGAGGCTAGAGCACGGAAACAGAAGCCACGACCGGAGCTTCGAGAAGACGCCACGCCACAAGAAGCCCGCGCAGACGAGCTCCATCGCATGATTGAGACGATGTTCGAGCCTTTCGATTACACCCTAATGCCTGAGGAGCGCGAAGCTGCAGCCGATGCCGATGCAGCAGCGAAAGCAGCTGCGGCGCTCGAACAGTCCAGCACAAAGAAGTACGCCAAGAGCGAGAAGGGCGCCGATGCATCCTCCTCACGGCCACGAGTGAAAACAACGCGCTCAATACCAACCTCTCGTTCCCACACACCTGGCAGCTCCTCCCGAACACGATCCTCAACACACTCTCCCAGCGATTCGCCACCGCTACCAGCTTCAGCGCTCACAGCAAACTACGCCATACAACCGCAACAGCAACAATCACCCACATCCTACGCCGAGCACTTCCCTCCCGGACCACCACCAACCTCAGATCCCACTTCCGCCCCACGAGACCCACCCCGGAACGACAACGCCGCCCTCCCCAAATCCCGCGCAATTCGCTATGAAGACACCACGCCCGCCGCACCTCCGCAACCCCGCTCTCACCGATCACGAGGCAGTGCGCGAAGTACATCCGTCAGTGGAGGCGGCGTTAGCATGGTGCTCAATGAGCAAGGGAGCTGGAGCGATATGGAGCATGGAGGCAAAGGTGTAGTGGGTAGTGGAGGCGAGAGTGAGCACAAGGGGAGTGGGAAGCCGGCGGGTATGTTGGGATTCTTATCGAGGAAGAAGGGCAGGGATCGGAGTCCGAAGGCGGGGAAGGAGAGGGAACGGGGAGTGCTTGGAAAGGAGGGGGCGAGGGTCGTGGTGTCGCATTGATGATGGATCAATCATGATTTCGGGAGGAGACACAAGACGAAGGGACCTTGGATGGTTGGCTATGGCCGCCCACCTGGAGTGGATGAGAGCCGAAGTGCCACCTACTACAGCGCACGGATGGAGCAAGACCGCGAACGCACGACTCAAGCGTCTAGTGTCGGGGGACAAGTGTTTCGGGAGATGACGAATATATCTGCTGCTTATCTGCGAGGCGTTCGGGGGATATGAGCATTTTCGTGGGCATTGCGAGACACATGGAGCGAACAGCTGCGGCGCGGAGTGCACAGTTGGGCGGCGTGTATAGTGTGAAAGTGAGAGATGAAATAATTCACCGCTCTAGTCCGACACCTACGCTCGTCATGTTCTTGGTGGTTTGGTGACTGGTGGGCGTATTCAACGATGCTGTTAGACGTTTGTGTACTCCGTATGTCTTGGTAAATCGGAGATTCATGCGCACTGTGGCAGGGGTTGGGTGTCCACAAATAGCGTGAAACACCTGCACCAGCAAACGCGTTGTATCTCCAATAATCATGGATGCGAAAGCTGACATGAGTGATGCGATGTCGAATTGGCAGTAAACGAACCTTCTCTGACCATGATAATGGCACCTGAGTTCCAGCGGCTTTGCTCAGAGCGTAAGGTACAGCCAGATAGGCGCCAGTGAAGAGAGTACAGCAGCCCAGACCGCTCCCCACGCGAAGACGAAACGAGCTGGGAGGCTGAACGGGAGGATCGTCGCACGCCTCCCTACCACAGCACCTCACCTGTGCTCTTTGCTTGCTCGCGTCCTTACTTCCGTCTCCGACACAATCCTGAGTGTCCATCTCGTCCACCTGTCTCTGCGTTGATCGCAAGTACACTCCTTTCGCACATCACCGCCCATCACCGCGTTCACGCCTGCAATCGAGCGTACATTGGGCGCCGGTCGCATTTAGACCCCAACCTACCACACCCCTAGGGACCTTCGACACAACACAACGATGCTCTTCTCCTCCTCCCGCCGCGGCGGCGCAAAGACCGCCCCCTCGGTCTACCCACGCATCCCCTTCCACGGCCTTCGCGCCGTTCAGCTGCTATCATCCGTGATAGTGGGAGGCATAATGAGCTACTTCATGTACCACCTCACGCACGATCACTGGCCTACGCCGTGGACATTCATCTTCGTACGCCCCTAACTCCAACCAAGCGCCAAGAATACCAGTTCTAACATCCACGCACAGCTCATGGCCTCCTCCCTCTTCTCCATCGCAGCACTCACCTTCACAATCTGCCTGCACTGCTTCGTGGGCCTGAAATCAGATCTAAATATCGGTATCAATGGCTTCAACGCGCTGCTCTGGACGCTGAGTTGGAGTTTGTTGACGTGGTATATGAGTCCCACATTGAAGCACACTTGCGATGTCGAGAACTGGCGGGAGGATGTCGGGATCATGGTGTGCAGGATCTACAAGGCGCTGTTCGCGTTTGCGTTTCTGGGGATGTATGTCGCCTCGTCCACTAATTTCGTGTGTGACATGAGGACAGGACTGACAAGCCTCCAGGATCTCCACCATCGCCGCCCTCCTCCTAGACTTCTATGTCCGCGGCCAATCTAACCGCCGCGGAATCTACAAACTGCACGACCTGGATTCCAAGGCATCCCGGCCTCGGCCAGAAGCTCCGGCAGGACCCTTCACGGACCCTAGCTCTGCTACCTACGGCAGCGGTGGACTTGCAGAGCCGCGTGAGAGCGAGGCTTGGGATGCACCGCGCATGAGCATGGGACCTTATAGCGAGGAGAAGAACGCTCGGAGTGGGGATTTGGGGCTGGAGGGGCTGAGGAGAGGTGGGTACGGTGCGCCGGAGGAGCAACATCTTTATGCGGAGGATACTGGGTATCATGGAGGGCATTTGGAGAAGCCATAGACATGTTCGGGACGTGAGTAGAGTAGAAGACGGGCGTTGCATCCTAGCTGAGTTCACCAAGAGACGTATTCTGAACCGCATGGCAGGTCGAGCCAGGTTCGCAGCTACCCTCCGACATGTTACATCCCTACTTATCCCCTCATCAGGCCTGCCCTCCCTCCACGAGGTACGTCGCGATCCGGCGCGTAACCACAAGTATCGCAAACAACAAGACGATCCACCCATCCAAAGCCATGACCATAGCGGCCGTCCTTGCAGCGCGGCACACGAAACAAAATAGCAGCATGGCGTTCATCGACTTCGTCAGATTCCCTCACGCCTTCCAGATCCTCCTCGACCCACACTGCCCAATCCTCATGGTTTATGACATTGCGATAGCGTGCCTCCGCCTCTCTGGCTTGACGAGGCGTAGGAGCAAGGATCCTTGGGTGGCGCTGACCTCGGTCGGTAGCAGATTGCTCTTCGTTGGTGATGTAGTAACGACCGTTCTGGCAGATTCTCCCGCCTGGTGAATGCAGCCAGCCGTAGCCTTCAGGGCAAAGAACTGTGCCGCATGGGTGAACATTGGCCGCAATTACTATACTCGACGTAGTGGCCGCAACGGGTGTTTGAGAAGGTGGTGACTGACTTCTGCCTTCATAAGACTGGGTCTGTATGAACGGAGGTGGCGCTGACCTGTTATTGAAGAAGCTTGTCAGCTACAATTATATGATGAGGTGACATATCATTGGTATTGTGCATTCAGGTTGGCTGGCACTACTGCTGCAGGTCCCCTACAGCGACGACTATCAGTTGTCCAGCGCATGAAGGTGATAGTCTTGCGCATAACGCCCGTCACTGCTGTGCGGCATGTGGCTCCAATGTCGCCATCGCCTGCTGGAGAGATCGTCTGCCTGTGCAAGCTGTCCTGGTCTTCTTAAAAGAGCAGCGCGTCCAGCCATGCTGTCGTCCGATTCTTTAGTTGCTCCGAAGTCGGCGGCTGGGTAGGAACGACGTGGCCACATTGCTCGCATACTAGCTTTCCTCTAGGGCTTTGGTAATCGTGACCGAAGCGACCATCGCGGCAGCGTGGCGGCGACTCATAGCTGCTTGCACCTTTTCTTTCGGTTTCTGCGCCAGTATCTAGTGTATTGTACCAGACTGCCCAGCCGTAAGAGTCGCGAACATGGTTGTAGCGCATGTAGGCAGCTTCATACTGTTGTTGAGTCGCGCGCGGTACGTACGAAGTAGTACACTCTCCCCTGAAGGCGGCGTCGATGGCAACATTCGACACGTAGTGCTGCCCGTTCTGGCAGATCCTGCCGCCACGGGAATGAAGCCATCCATAGCCATCTGGGCAGATCGGGAGGCATCGCACGCTGGTAGTTGTTGACTTGTTCGTTGACGATGTACCCGTAGAGACTTTAGGAGAGGTTTGAGGCGGTAGGGGTCGCGGCCTCGGTCCAACGTTGCCAAACCGCGCCACGGAAGAATTCGACGTCCTGACCTGTATGTTACTTGAACGACATCGTGACGAGAACAGGCATCAAAGAAAGGATCGCACACGTACCACTTAGGAGATTTCGGCAAGACTTGAGGGGGCGGCGACTGGGGCCTTGGAGGAGATCTCGACAAGACTTGAGGAGGTGGTGATCGCGGCTTCGGAGGAGGCCTTGAGAGCACTTGCGGAGGTGGTGACTTGATCCTCGGAGGTGGAGGCGGAAGATGCTGATTCGGAGGCTCCTTGACCGGGACTTGCACATACTGCTGTTGCTGAACATGCTGTTGCGCGTGCTGCGGTTGTCCGATGTGCTGTTGTTGCACGTGGTTGTGCTGAATCAGGGGCGGCTGCTGTTGTTGCCCATGCACTTGTTGGACCGTCTGCTGTTGCTGAACACGTCCTTGCTGGACTCGCTGCTGCGTCATATGCTGCTGCTGAGCTTGGGTGTGCTGCTGCTGAACATATTGCTGATGCACTACCTGCATGTGTTGATTGACTGGCGAAGGTCGAGCCATTCGCTGTCGTTGCACATATTGCTGCTGCACTGTGGCTCTTGGACACGCCACTGCTGTACGTATTGCGGCTGTACTTGCGGTTGGGAAAGAAGTTGTGGTGGAGGAGACAGTCGCCGTACATACTGTTGCTGTACGTGATACGTCTGCTGTACCGCTTGCGGTAGCTGTGGCGGCTGCGGCGGGTGTATCGGACGCTGCTGCACCTGCAACTGCTGTTGGTTCTGGACTTGCTGCTGCGTAGACGAGTTCGTGGTGGTAGTCGTCGTAGTAGTGGAAGTACTATATTGAACAGCATGATGCGCGTAAGTAGCCTGTGCTGGACCCACTTGCAGCTGGCCGTGCTGCTGTAATGGCAACTGGTTCTGACTCTGGAGACCGAAAGGTCGCTGAGCAGGTGTAGTAACCTGTTGCGCTTGTTGTGCTGGTCTGATAGCGAGCTGTCCATGACCCGGACATTGTAGCGGAGTCTGCGGATTGGTCCAGTTTGGACGATTGTTTGACATTGTCGGGATGGTACCGTGGCGATGGAATTGATACCTTTGGAGCTGGTAAGTGGAGGTCGATGAGAGGTCGAGGTAATCCGTGTGAAGAGTCGGCGCAGCCCTTGTGCCGGTCAATGGTCCGAGGGCTTGATGTCCCCCCCGACAGGGTCATTACATGCGTCCTCGTCCGACGATGTGAGGCGCCTGGGATCCTAAGCTGCGCAACATCATGATGCATACATCGTGGCCGAACAGCATGCACTCCGAAATTGCGAGCCAACACGCTTGGATATGTCCCACGTACTGTCCGTTTCGATTCTTTGCAAGGTATGGCATTGCGATTTGTGCACATAAGTCAGCCAATTCGATCTGCGGCGCATTTTGTGCATGGAAGGACACTATAAAATGGTGAATGTGAACCGTGTACTAAGATAAAAGACATTCTCATCGCAAGATCGTCGTTGAACACTTGCATCGAAGACTCACCTATAGCTAGCATTCCCATCTCCCAAGGCCAAGGAACAAAGCTAGTACGAACGAAGCACATCCTTGATAGACACTCCGCGGACGCCTAGGCAGTCTACTATCAAGGCACCGAGTCTTACATCAACAAGAGTTCCACTAAATACCCAGTAAGCCTCGCGGTAAAGATCAGAGTACTCCTCAGGAGCATCGGAGCGCATGGCAGCCCTGCAAGAACTGTCATCAGATGGTTTGTGACGGCTTTTGCGCCAGGAAGGCATCAGCAGCGGGCACCGTCCCTGCATCGACGCCACAATCCAGCAAGACCAGTAAAGACAAGGGTGGGAAGAAAGGTCGCTAGCTAGCACGCAGACATGAACGACAGACAGCAGGACGTCGGGCTCTCGAGTGGCGTTTGCGGACATTTGTCACTGGCGTACACAACGCGTAGTACATGTATCCAGCGCCTTGGTCTCATTCCAGTTCCTCACCATCGGCAGTGATGAAAGAAGGGATATCTTGTGTCATTCGAATAGAGAAAACTGTACAAAAACGGAGTTGGATGTGGCGTGTCGCATCAGGTCTATTGATGAGATGAAGTGAGATGGCGTGGAAAGATCTTGGCGGAGACTCCATCAACATTCGAAGATCCGTTTCGACCATACAGGCTGGACAATGATCCGTGTAGCATTTGCCATTCATCACTGTAATGATACTGGCTCTTCCTACAGCGATCCGCGCTGAAGTGTTGAAGCAATGTTTTGCAAGCCGATCGTTCTCGATAGCAGGCGCCCTGCAAGCCGGCGGCCATGAGAACCCTCTTGTAAGTCATACATGAGCGCGTTGACGGCATTGGTAAGAGTTGAGATTCCATATCTGACCTGTTCAGGGTCTGCCTCGCTCCAAGCCCATTCCCCAGAACCTCTCAGCCCGCATGCAACGCAATGTGCCTCAGAAACGACCCATCCCGAACGTTAAGAAGATCATCGCCGTCAGCAGTGCGAAAGGCGGCGTAGGCAAAAGCACGCTGGCTGTAAATCTAGCACTTGCGAGCGCTCGTCAAGGGATCTCTACTGGGATCTTGGATGCCGATATCTACGGACCTAGCATACCGACTCTACTCAATGTAAGTTTACCAATACATCATACCGAAGTGATCGACTTTCATGGCTCATCATTAATTTGAGTCATAGCTTGAAGGTCTTGAGCCCGAGCTAGACGAACGCAACTTTCTAGTCCCATTGACAGCCTACGGCCTCAAAGCAATCTCAATCGGCTTCCTCATTCCTGTCACCTCTCCCCTTGCCTGGCGCGCTCCTTTACTGCAGAAGGCCCTCTCTCAACTACTCTTCGAGACCTCCTGGCCTCCTCTCGATCTCCTTGTTCTAGACTTACCGCCCGGCACTGGCGACATTCAGCTCACGATCGCACAGTCACTCGAGCTAGCTGGCGCCGTGATCGTTTCGACGCCACAGGACTTGGCGTTACGAGATGCTGTGCGAGGCGTGGGTTTCTGGGAGCGGACCGGAGTCAAGCGGCTAGGCATGGTGCAGAACATGAGTGGGTTTGTTTGTGGAGGATGTGGGGAGGTCACTGACATTTTCGGAGGTGATGGTAAGTCGTTCCCTCCGCGTAGTGAGTATGGTCAGCGACTGACTTCAGTCCAGGTGCTAAGAGGAAATGCGAGGAGCTCGGCCTCGACTTCCTAGGCGACATCCCGCTCCATGCATCAATATGTGCTGACGCAGACGCTGGAAAGCCGACTGTGGTGGCGAACCCTGACGGACCCCAGGCCAAAGCTTTTGGCGACATCATGTCGAAGATCTCGAAGCAGATCGGGCTAGCATGAGAGTGGTCCGGAGCAATGTAGGACTATGTGCGATGTACGATAGTCTTTTGACTCTATGTACGATATGTCAACATTATTGCGAAGCTATGCAGCCTTCGGGTATCCCAGCCAACACGAAACGCCATCGCTATGCAGCTTTCAATCAGACACTCCCTCTCCATCTAATGATCACGTCCGTGTCCGTGACCGTGGAAATGACTCTTCCACTCGCCATCAAAGCCGTATTTGCGTCCTTTGGTAACGTCAGGCAGAGCCTCAAAGCCTCCCCATCTCGCGATTTGACCCTTGGCACCTGGCAGCTGTACGACACTCGTCATGATTGCGATCTGCAGACCCGGCACATCATCCTTGTCGACCACCGAGCCATCGGCTTTGACGATCTTCCACTCGATGTGCTCCTTCAAGTACGCCGTCACAGAGTCAGTCGAAAGATCCTTGAGCCCGCCGGACTTCAGCTTGCTAGCCAAGCTACCAGTGAGCGAGATACCGGCGTTCACACGCGCGGTGCCATCACCCATTGCCTTGGGCGAGGAGAAGAAGCCATGTGCACCGATAAGATTCGGCTCGTCGTGCCATTGTTCTGGTTTGGACTCATCGAATGTACCGTCGAAGAGATAGATGGTAAAGCTGCCCTCCATGGACTGGCTGTCGACTTCGACGTTGGCGATATACTCCGAGACCTCTTCGCGCGACGTGGCGCCAATGCCGCGGTTGATCCAATCGCCCATGTTGCTGGCTGGCGGAGTGGCGCGCTTGGTCAGAGGTGTTTCGGAATCGCGGTAAAGGCGATTGATGATGTTCGCCGCAGAATCGCCGGATGCAAGGTCGGCGTAGAGGTACGTGAAAGTCTCGGTTTTACGGACTGCGTCCGAGGAGTAGAAACCGCCCGATGTGCTGGAGTGGAAGGGGGTGAGGTCCGAAGAAGCGTCTTCGGTAGATCCGGCAGCGTAACTGGTAGAGCTGCCAATCTCGCTCCAGGGCTGGACCCAGACGTCTGGGTGCGCGGCTTGCCAGAGGGCGAAGACGTGATCGACTTGTGCGTGGTGGATCCAGAAGAAAGGATCGAAAGCTGCTTGCGGGACGATGCCCATCTGGCCGCCGGTATTAATATGCACTTGATCATGAAGCGCTTCAATGCTGTATGGGTTCTGGTTGTCCCAAGCCGCCGACAGTGATTGCGTGCTGAAGGCATTGTATTGCACTTGCGAAGTAAGGACGGCCCAAGTGTCCGAGCGAAGCTGTGCGCGGTTGGCAGCATTGAAGGTTGGGTTGCGCCATGTCACATCACCACCACCTTGAATGAAACTGTGGTCCTGATCGTTCTTGAAGTGGTATCGGAGGAGAGGGTTCTCGATTTGAACGTCGCCTTGGGGCTTCGTGACGGTAATGAACTCGTCTCGGAAGAGACTAGGGAAGTAGTCGTTCTCATCTGCCGGGTTCTGTGCCCAATCCCAGAACGGCTGTGTACTCGTTAGCATACTGCATGCTGGCCTCATGGAAGAAGTTCTGACATACCATGCGAAGAACAGATGCCCTGTTCAAGTATCGATCCTTCTGGCCTCCCTCAAACTCGTTGGCAACCTCGTACGCATTGTTGATCAGGCTCTGCTCAAACAGCGCCAAGTACGGTCGGTGCCATGTGGGAAATAGTGTCGACTGATGTGTGCAGTAGCCCGACAGCGTGCAGTTGTCGCAAGGTCCTACGCTGTCCCAAGCCACGTATGGCTGACCGTGTATGCCAGCGATCTGGTACCAGGACAGAGGATCTGATGCTGGCATGTCTTTGAAGCGCTCCAATGCAAGCATGTAGACATTCCATGCGTCGGCATCGCTCTTCAGTGTGAAGATCTCCTGCCGCCAGCCGACGGCGCCCTCGACGCCAGTGACATGTATGAACGAGCCGCCATCTTGTCGCTTCGCAGGCGATGTGTGTTGTGTGGGAAGTGTGGTAGGGAAAGCGGAAGCTGCTGCCGCAAAGGCGCAGATGACATTAATAGTGAGCATTCCAGCGAAGGCCAAGAAGCAATAGGGTAGTCCTAGGAACGAGCGATGATTGCTGATAGCAAGAGCGACAGACGGTAGGAAGAAAGACAGACGTAAAGGAAATAAACGCGTTGTTGGTTTGCTGGGACAGAAGGTTGACACAGGAAGCAGTCACAACCTACACGCGATGGCGCCGATCTTAAGGTCGTCCCGAACGTGGGCTGAGCGCCACGGTGCCGCAAGTGAGAACAGCAGTGCGGCATGGGGACCACGATTCTCTCGCCAAAGGCACAGCCAATTTCTGCGCGTAGCAAAGATAGACGTTGGTGGATGTGGAGGCGGAGGCTAGAGTTTGGCGCTGTGCTGCGGGCCGTTCTGTGTGGCAGGATGCAGGAACACCGCCTGTCAGCTCCTCCCCTGCCACTTGATAATCCATGCGTGCGGCTGTTTGACATTCAATTGACGATTATTTTATTTCGATGGATCGCATTGTCTGCTACGCTGCCATTGATTGTTGAATCTCGGTAGATGATCTCTTGGTGACGGCGCTATTCTACGACGAGTCTCAGGTGTGCATCCGCAACACGGCGGCAACAGTATGGCGAAGTCGCGCGTATGCGAATAATTCACAATAATGATGCTGTAGCAGCGCACCGTTGTTGACCAGTCGTTTCAGAAGAACCCCTTGGATCTCCACGTCCAGGGGCGTCGATCACTGCAGTAATTTCCGAGGGCTGCTCCCGTTGTGTTTCTGTGAGAAGCACGTCTCGAGAAAGTTGATGTGCAGGCTATGCGCACTTTCGCTGCGTCAGTGAAGCCATGCGTATCGTTCGTACGCCTATGAGAATAGAACGGGTGGTAGCATTGGTTTACAGAGAAGCCTTCCAACTGCTGGTAGCCGCAGCTTGAATAAAACGCCGAAAATACATGTGGATAACTCAGCACCCGCTCCCGAAAGCGGCCCGGAGGCTGTAACAACATCTGGTCTACCACGCGACATCGTCTCATCCATCGTGCGATCAGAACATGTCACGTGGAACCGCGCGAAATGCTTCGCCGGGCGGTCGAATGACTACGTCGTCTAGATAATCGATTCGTACCTGGGCGTCGTCCATTGATGCTACGATGCCTTGACGCGCTTCGTGGAGCGGCGCTGCGCCGTAGCTATGCCTTCGAGAGAAAGTTTCAGATTTCAGGCCGGCCGTTCAGCTCGCTCAGTAGACCGGAGCACGTCAGCGTGCCAGTGAAGGGTAACGGACGAATTATGCTCGAGTACGGAAGACCCTCGTTCAAGTCTTTGACGCGATCTAACAGCTCACAGCATCTACCATCCTCAGTCAGGCGCCCCACCAGGGGCGGGGATCCCGACGATAGCATTGTATCTCCCTCGCGGCCCCCTATTGCACGATGCCGAGACCGATGTTCTGAACGCCCAGGCGTTGCGCAGCTCGTTGCCATGGACGGTGGTGCAGCTGAACTATCGTCTCAGTCAAGCCCATCCGTACCCAGCGCCGATCCATGATGTCCTCGCAGGCTACGACTGGATCCAGGAGCATCTCCTCCCCAAGCGCTCCGTCGCGCGTCCTGGTAGATCGGCGCATGTAGGTCAACTTGCAGTCTTCGGCGAGCTTATTGGTGGTGGTCTTGCTACTATGTTGGGCTTAACCGAATGCCGCAGAGGCGAGGCCAGTGTTGTCGCAGCTGCTGTCAGCAATCCGTTAGTGGACTGGGCCTTCCCTCAGGATGGCGAGGCTGGACATGCGAAGTCTAGTGTGGCCAAGTTCAGATCTCAGCACCCTGGAGTAACGGCTGTGGATCTTCTAAGTACTCGCGCAGGGCTCTTCAGGAAGCCAGCGGACTACTTTGACCCATTCGCCTCGCCCATACTATTCTTCCGCACAGCTGGGACAGAGCCTCCACTACCTATCGCTCCTACGGTGACCGATGAGCTCGAGCAACTCAGCCTGTTGGACCGAGAAGACTTCTTTCGCGAACAGCAATTGCTGAGCGGTATCTCGAACACACCTCCTGCGCCTCCAGTGGAGTTCAACTCACTGTCCTTGGTCACCAAGCGGAAAGCCTCTCGCATGTTCCCGAGCAAGGAACTCAAACTCATCTTACCATCCTTCCACATCTCCACAGGCACTACATCGCCTCTGCTTGATCAAGCCAAAGAGCTATCAAGTGCATTGCGCAAGAGCGTTGTCCGACAGCACCGCGCACGTAAGCCGGGAGGGGACTTCGGGCGCAAGGTCTTGACGGAGGAAGAGGAGCTGGAGCAGCTGGAGCCCGAAGAACGGGTAGCGAAAGTGCAAGAAGATGAGCTGGCTGCTGAGCAAGTGATCCTCGAGAGTGTCAAGGGTCTGGGACTGTGGGATGGAAGCACGGCGGGCAGGTCACGGTTGCAAGAGGCAGCCGCGTGGGCTAGGGCGAAGTTAAGGTAACGTTGACTCACTCTGTATAATTATACACTATTCACCCTCTATTGAAGCAAACACATTTCGACCCTATCTCAGGCTCGAGCCTGTACCACCCGGTCTCCGTTATAAACTATCCGTTGCCTGGCGTGCATCGTGGCCTCGGCCGTCCAGGATGTGGCTTCCCAGTCGCCTGGTACATGCACATGAAGCTGCCGCAGTAAGGGCAGATTGGCGATGAGGGAGGCATGCTCGTGTCCTGGATCGATCTCCAGTGACGTGCTGAAGCTAATGAGATGGTATGCTCGAAACGATCGGGGTCCTGAGTGTGAACCGTTGATGATGGGGATCTGTTGTAAGGTGCAGGATAACGGAAAGAAAGGTCGACTTACAGTCCTGGACTGCAGCCATTGAATGGCCTGGGAACGAGAGCAGCGCATATCGGATTGCGCCATTGACGACTCCCTGACTAGTGGACCATTGTAAACGTAGAGGCAAGTCTAGTCCTAAATGCTTTCCCCTTGTCTACAGATCACTTTCAGGTCCTGCTCACGTCGGCATCGACTGAACTCGCGACACCCTCGTCGGACTTCATCCCACTGCCTTCCTCCTCCTTCACATTCCCCCAAACACCTCCCAACGCAGCAAAAGTTCCCAGCGCAGCCACAACACCAACCCAGAACACCTCCGTCAACGTCTCGCCATAAGCACCCAATACGCTCTCCACCAAGCTCTCCGGCACCAAGCAATCCCAGCCCTCGCGTCCAGCATCCATGATCCTCTTCGCATCCACGCCCGGCAAAATGACCTGCACTCGAGTCGAAAGCCGCGACAGGAAGACATTCTGACACACGGCTAACGCGGCGATCCCACCAATCTCCTGACAAAACGATAGCACTACCAACGCGGTCGTGACGTCCTCAGGTCGATCAGCGAGAACGACTTGCACGGCTGTGTAGGCTTGGCCGAACACTAAGCCGGCGCCGGTGCCGAAGAGAGCTTGCGCGAGGATCCAGCTGTAGCCTTCTACTGCAGCCGGGGCGGGACAGGTGAATGTTCTGACAACATGGAGGGAGCCGAATGTCAAGAGTAAGCTGCCGAGCGCTGATACGGGGGTGTAGTAGCCTATCCGCGTGACCAGGGGCCCGGCGAGAAGGATCGAAATGGCGAAGGAGACGGCTGTGGGGAGGTATAGGACGGAGGATTGCAAAGGGGAGGCGGGGATGAGGGTCTGGAAGTAGAGCGGAAGCTGCGGAGCGCTTAGTACTGTATAATGAGATGAAGGGCTTATGGAGAGAAGCTCGTACGTAGAATCCGATCACGAAGAGCGATGCTGAAACACTAAACTGCGTGAGCGCTCCGAGAGCTACCGTACGGTTTCGAAGGAGGGCGAGGGGAAATATGCCACTGCTGCCGGCGCGATATTGAACGGCGAAGAATACCAACGACGATAGTCCAGCTATCAACAGCAGAGCGGTCAAGCGCCAGTCGCTCCACTCCACGGTCACGCCTCCCAATTGGAGCGCCAGGATCAACGCTATGATACCAGGCACAAAAGTGCAGAAGCCAGCAATGTCCAAAGTCCTGAATTTCTCCAAGCCCGACAGCGTCGAGTCTTTGGGTTTTGGCAGATGTTCAACCAAGAGTCCAATGGCTGCAATGTTCGTAATGCAGACTGGTACGATGACCGCGAAAGCGACTCGCCAGGATGAGATTTCTTCGATGGCACCACTTGCCAGGGGCCCGAGAGCGAGGGCGATGCATTCCATGCCTCCGGACAGAGACTGAAAGATGGGCCGATGTTTGAGTGGGGTAGTGTGTGCCACGATGCTGTTGAGGGTGAGTCACGACTTGATCGCACGCATAATCCACCAGGACAGACATACATGCTACCGCCGGCAAAGATACCTGATCCACCAAGACCAGACACTGCCCGCCCAACGATGAAGACTAGTGACGACGGCGCCGTAGCACTTATGGCTGATCCCAAAGCGAAGGTTGCGAACGAGGCGAGGAAGATGGCCTTCATCGGGTACAGGTTATATAGTTGGCCGAATGTAAGGACTGTGGACGCCATAGCCAGCACACTTTACTGCGTTAGCTTCACGCCGACTTCTCAGTGATCAAAGTGGACGTACTAGGCTATGCCATACCAGCCCAGATTGTCAATCGCATGGAATTCGGCAGTGATGACAGGCGTCAAGGTCGCGACGCAGCTCGTGTCATAGCCAACGAAGAAGTCGCCAAGTAGTATGCATGCGAAGACGATGGCGAACTTGAAGCCGGTAGGTCTCGTCGGGTTTTCGATTTCATCGTCGACAGAATCTTGAGTGTCGATCGCTCGCGGCGACAACGTGTCTCCGACCAGTAAAGGCGTACGGTGGTCCATTGTGGTCATCACCAAGCTGTTGACTCAGAAGACGAGCCCATGCTGTTGATTCGAACAGTACCCAGATCGAAGACACCATGTGCCGTGTTCTCATGCATGGAAGATCTGCGGGCTACGCCGCGTCCGACGGCACTTACCTTAGCGTGATGGACGGAGAATAACCGAGTGCAAATGGAAAGAAATGGGAGGGTAGAGATTGGTCGGGACAAGAGACGAAATGTACTGTACGAACGCAGGTCATGCATGTCCGGCGAGACTCGAGTCTTGCCACAACTGAAAGTGCAGTTGGAGTTTCGAGCCTCGGCCTTCAATCTGACAGTGATTGAGTGAGACGTCCAGTGTCTTGACCGTGCGGTGGTCTTCCAGAATGCTTTGAGATGCGTTATTGTGGTCTTGAACAGACCCGATTGTACCACGGTGATCTGCATTCGCTTGACGCAAGCCGAGTCTTCTCAATTGTTCAAGTCAAGCACCATGTAAGACGCGCTCCCGCAGTACCCGGCCGCTCCGTGAACGCTTGTTTTCGTAGGGCTGCCGGGGCAAGGGTGGGGTGGGACAGCGATGACGAAGCCAGGCATGTCATCTATTTCCATCAGAAACATCGAAAGACACGGAAGAAGTCAAGAGTGCCGAGCATGGGCGAACGAGTCACCGGAAAGGGTATCCGGCATAGCACTTGGTCAAGGTAAGGAGGCCTCAGGAGTGATTCGGGCACACGCGCATACAGTAGCGTCGTGTCACCGGTTCGCCCTGGAAGTGTCACTGGGCTTGGGGTACTAAGCGCGCCAGTTTGCATCGCCACACTCGACTGACACCACTGCCTCTTCTCATACTCCTGACGTAGCGACATCTTGACAGCTGACTGTGTCCTCTTTGCCGTCTTGCCTCATAACAGACCCAACACCTTGGCGATTGCGCACAACAACCCAGCGTACGGCAGTAATTGGCAGCAACCTCATCACCACAGTCCCGATGGCCGCGCAAGAGTACTTTCAAGGCCACATCCCAGGCGCTCCCCACAATCCTCCTCCTCCGCCCCAGCAAGCACCACCAACACAGCCCATCCGCATCCAGTCGTCTGGCCCCCAGTTCCCCCTGCCATACCCGCTCTTCGATGGTCCTCCACCACCATACTCCCCAGGCGGCGTGAACGGAGCAGACCAGCGACCTCATTCACAACCACCTCCGCAGCAACGCTTTAGTCAGAACCTCGGTCCTGGCCAGCAGCATCCAGAATACCGACCTTCGACTCTGAGCCAGTCGTATCGCCCACAAGGACCCGCACAATCTCAATCATCCTACGGCTACCCTCCCGAGAAGCTCTACCCTCAGACACAGCAGTACGGACTCCCGCGCCCTGGCTCGCAAAGCGGCCCACCCCAAGCCTATGACGCACAGCGGCAACAATACCCTCCGCCACCCCAAGGCGCATGGCCACAGCAGACTCGACCCTACTCTCCGGCTCCTGCAGTCCAGCCACCGACCCTGCACCCACCGCGCCGGAAGAATTCCGCAGCCTCGACCGAGTACCCGCCCTCAGTCTACCGCCCAGATCCGCGCGACACAAAATCAAGCCACAAACCCCAGCGCTCTCGTTCTCGAAGCCGGTCACGAAGTCGAGAACGCCGCCGCCACGGCGAGCGCGGCACCGAACGGAATAGCGGCGGCAAGCCAAAAAGCAGCGTCAACACTTTCCTTGGCGCCTCTGGCGGCGCACTCATAGGCGACGCCATCTTCCCAGGTCTCGGAGTGCTGGGAGGTGCGCTACTGGGTGGACTAGGAGGACATGAGTACGGGAAGAAGGATAAGAAGGGGCGGAGTACGGGAAGGGATGATCGGGAGAGAGATCGAGGGTACAATGGGGAGAGGGATCGGGATGGGCGCAGGAGGCGGTATAGTGATGAGGAGGATGGGAGGAGGGGGAGGAGGTAGTCATGATGGAGGGAGGGGGAGGGCGCTGGTCGCTCTCAGCAGTAATTATTTCTTAGATGGACGATCTAGCGAAATGATGTAAGGAATGTACGAGCCGCACATCCAGTTCTCACAGTACTGCGCACTGTTCCTTGGATGTCTCCCGCCAAGAACATAGAGCATCGGATTAGATCGAGGAAAGTCAAGGAAGCGCTTTCGCATGACTACCCTACGTGTCTTCTACCAGACCCCAACTATCACGATCAGCGCCGCTACAACCATGGCCGCCGACACCTTTGACCGCCCAGCCCCGCTCGTGCTGACCTTGATCTCCGCCCCCGGTGCCTTCATCTCAGGCACATAGCTCCCCGGCGCCGTCTCGTTGAGCGTGCCATCCCAGCAGTACTTCGCAAAACACGTCGTGCACGCCTCCGGTACCTCGACGCCATTCCGCTCCAAACTCCGACTCACAATCGCGCAGCCGACGCAAGTGCCCCAACCTGGGTCTACAGTCCCGTTCCCCTGCGTGGCCAAATTGTACCCGTTCGCTACGATAGCGTTGCGCTCCGTATTGTTGTACTCCAGGTCGAAGGTGGAGACGTTACTGGTATATACGTAAGGAGCGTTGGGGAGGTAGACTATTAATGGCGCGATGCCACCGGTCGTATTGCTTGAGTTGCAGCCGAAGAACGTGGGTCGGTTGTTCAGGCCGAGGTTGAAGAATGAGTTCACGTCTGGGATGGAGGGGAAGGGCGTGCCGTTCTGGATCTCAGTCAGGGAGCGGCGGTACGTCGATTCGATTGCGAAGCCGCTTGGCCAGCCGGTTGCGGAGGCGTTGGTGGGTAGTGTGGCGTTCGTGTCGGCTGAGGAGTCGACGGCGAAGATCACGTCTACGGCTCGAGGAGGCTGGATCAGCGGGTGAAGCGGGATGTTCTGCCCGTCTTCGCCGCCGTCTACGAGCGTGAGTTGTTGCGACGCGTGGCCGAGATTCGTGGCGTTGTTCCAGCCATAGAAGGGGTTGGGATAGTCCGCAATGTCGTTATCGGCCTCTGCGATACCGCCTAGCAGAGCAGTCAAGCTGGCTTGCAGAGCTGTGCTCAGTAGCCCGGTGCTGTTCGTGCCGTTGACGGCTGTGAGGATCGTGTTGAAGAGGGAGCTAGAGGTGCCGAAGACGAAGCCGATGTTGTCGAAGCCTGTGACGCAGGCTTCGGTGCTGCGCACGTTACCGGAGGAGAAATTCGACCCCATGTATTTCAGCGGTGCAAAGCCGGCGACTGTGGGGTCGAAGGTGCCGAGTTCCCAGGGGTTGAACTCGAAGACTGTGGTGTTGCCTGGGATGATGGTCTCGCCTGGTGCGCGACCATCTGCTACGACTAAGGGAAGGGGTACGGAGCCAGAGGTGAAGAAGTCTTGCTGTGCGATCGAGGAGAAAGTGTATGCAGGCCCACCATCTGATGCGTTGATAATCTGGTAGCTCAATGCTCGGCCCCAGTAGTCCGTGATAGTCGTGTTGAACCCTGCGTCCTCCTTCCCGCTCACTTGATTTTCGAGCGCCGCGTAGTAGCCTGCACTGCCAAGCAATTGGATACTACCCTTACTTGGTCCCTCGTAAATAGTATTTCCGAGTTGCCACAAGTCGCTGTCATCAGGATTGGATGCAAGGATATCCGAGACCGAAGAGAAGTTGTTCGCGTACAGCGAGCTGACTGCCCAGCTTCCTCCTGAAAGTCCAGCTAGATAGGTAGCAGCCTGAAGCAGCCCGCCCAAGTGGCCAGCATTCGTCGAGTTCACCGTCTTGCTGTCGAATGCCTGAACGACACCAGCACCGTTCAGCATCGCCCTGTACCCGCCGCCCGAGAGTGCTATGCCTATGTTTGGCAGGTTGCTGACGTTGCTCTGGTGGTCTGATATATATTTGTCCGTATCCAAGCCTGAGATATTCAAACGCGCCAGCAATTGCTTCATCGGGTCGATAGTGGCCTGTCGCCGAGTCTCCAGCCATGCTGTCTCGTTCGGAGATAGCCCGCTGGCATTCCGAATCGTAGGCGCGTCTGACGGGCAGGCGTTTGTCTGGGGTGTGTAGCCATGAGGCGCGTTGGCTGGAAAGGCGCGTGCCGTGAGGAGTGATGCTTCGCGGACTGCCTCTCGTTGAACCACATCCGAATCTACGCTTCTCGCTGGTGTCACCGTTAGCACCGCGTCTTTCTGATTGTCAATTACGACCAGCTCACCTCCCACAACGCCATCCACCGCCGCGCAAGCTAGGATACCCGTATACCTCATATCTGCTCTACCCTATAATCCCGTAACGAAGCGAATGTAAGAGAGGAGGAGAAGACCCAAAGAGATGCGATCCTACATTACTAGGCTGACAACAGTCACTACACATCGCGTGCGCAGTCCGTGATGTTTCAAACTCCGGCCGGCTGTGTACGGCAGCTTGGCCACGCGTGTTAAAAGGTTCGCGCTGATGTCGTTCTCGCAAGGCGCCGCGGGCGCGGCGCTGACCTTATAACTTTATTTAGATCTGGTACCTGTCGATCTGCGTGGCGTGTGTTTCGTGCCAGCGATATGTGAGCAGGGGTGAATTGAAGCTGAGTGAGCGTTGGTTGCACGGAGTACAAGAGGGTCATGTCTTCGCCAATATGGTCGTTACCTCGATCCTGATTGTACTGACGGGTCTTCACGAGTCAGGTCAGATCAACGGCGGCACTCCGGCTACAGGATACATACAAAGGAGCTGATCCGTCCAAGTGCGGAGGAGAGCGTGGCATTTGCTTCGAAAGGGTTCGCAGCTAAGGCGACAGGCTTACAACTGGAAGGTGTGTGTGATCATCGACTCTTGGACTCATGTAGCCACAATGCCTTCTTTCAGCCCCACGGAAGTGCTCTACTGCGTTCGAGCCTACTTTAACGGCCAATCGCAGATTAAACGCTTTAACGAGGAGCAGCCCAACGCTGGTTCCTATCACTACACGCTCATGCCCCTGAGGCCGAGGTGATACACCAAGACTGACTCAAAAGAGTGGAAATAGTAGCTGACACCACTGCATTGACATTACGAACACTTTGGACGCACCTTGCCCATTTCCGAACTCCTGCGCCTAACCATTTATGAAGGATGACGGTAGTCTAGTCTGCTGCTATGCGATCTGACAACAAGATTGAGCGAGCACAGTCAGCTTGCTTTGAGGGCTACAACGTGCCAGTAATAAGTAGCACACAGTTCCAGAAAACGATGAGTAGTGCTAGGGATATTCCGCTAGATAACCCCGCACTGCCACCCGTGTATTGCGCGGGAGATATAATAGTCGATGGTGTCGACTTGGATGTAGGCGAAGCTATGTTTGGCTTGCTGCTGCTGATAGTCACGGGCACAATGGCGGTGACAAGCGTTGTCGAAGTCGTAGGCGCTGGCGGTTTCGGAGTCGGCATCATTGTTGTTGTGGTCGTCGGTGCCGTCGCCGCTGTCGTGGGCTTGTTCGTAGGCGGAATCGTCGGCGTGATCGCAGGTGTAGTAGATTGTGTAGTAGGGGGCGCGGTCTGAGTTGATGTCGATCTTGTAGGGGATGTCGACGGCGATGTAGTCACTACTTCGGACAAAGGAACAGCGGTACTACTTGGGATTGTTGTCGAGGTGCTTGGAGTAGATGGCGGTGGCGACGGCTCCTGAGGTGGTGGTACGAGTGGAGGGGCCAACTAGAAGAATCACGGACGTCAGTGAATGCTATCGTTCTTGGCACGGATGAATCTAGACTCACTGTAATCGTTGTCTGGACAGGCAACGTTGGGCTTGGTGTTGACGGCTGGAAGTCGAGTCAGTGGAGGCGATCATGCGCCTATTTATTTCGCTGGGACTTACTGTAACGATCTCTGGAGTCAAGTTTGCCGGAGCTACGGTGGCAGAAGAACTCGCGCTCGTCACGGTCTGGCGTGGCAGCGAGCCGATGTCAGCGGGTATGCAGGCATTGAGATGTACCGTAGGTCCTCACCGGGGGAGTAACAAATGAGGTCACGGTAAATATTTGCGTAGTCGTACTTGTGCTGGTCACAGGCTGATACGACAGCACGCCGGATAGTCAGTAATCTGTGCACTTAGTAGTAGGATGAAGGATGACTCACCACCGCAGTGAGATGGAAAGGAGCTGCGGACGATGTGGCCGATGATGTTGCAACAGGTGTGATTGTGCTCTCCACACGCTATGAAGCAGCACGCCAATTGATCAGCGGAGTCAGACGCATAGTCAAAGCGAAGACTTACGTTAGGAGTCTCATTCGTGGCTGTAGGTATGGTCAACGATGTGGTCCCAGATGTTCTTGTAGTAATTGGTAGAGTCGGCGTGCTTGAGATTTTCTGGTCACAGACTGAATAGGAATTCGGAATCATGACCATAGCAAGCACTTACCGACGCTGTGAGTCCCATCGGAGCCTTAGTCATCGAACTTGTGGCTAAAGGTGTGGTCGTTGGGGTTTCATTCGTTGTACTCAGCTCACTTGGAGGAGTCCTCGTGGTGGAGACACTTGGCGTGTTTGGTGTGCTGGTTATCCCAGATGTACTCGGGATCGTATGAGTCGTTGTTGGAGGATAATGAGATGTCAATGGAGGAGTCGTCGCTGACTTGAGAGTAGTGTGGATACTAGGGGTGCTCGACGTGCTAGTAGCGGAAGTAGTCGTGTTGTAGGACATATGATAGAAGGGTTTTGACCATGTGGTAGGCTTTGTATGCGTACTTCGAGTTATATATACACTCGGGGTTGAATATGGGCTGTGCGTGGTCGATGTAGTAGAGGGGCACGATGTGCTTGAAACGCTCGGACTCGTCGAGTATGAGATCGGTGTAGTCCATGTTCTGGTGGTAGTCGATGTATAGGATATCGTTGATGTACTCTTGGTCCATGGGACTTGTCTCGTCGAAGTCGTCCATGTAGTTGACGAGCTTGGTGTGGTTGATGTGCAGGACGTGGACAATGTTTCAGAAGAAGGAGAAATATGGATTGTCTTAGACTCGTACCGTGTTGTCGATGTTGTCGAAGAGCAGGATGTCGTGTTCCAGCCAACAGGATCTGAGGAGGTATGAGCACATTGGCGCATCTTACGTGCTCCGCAACTTACGACCCCAGCCCTCCGCTCCCTTCTCTCCCCATCCGAACACTATAGGACAGAACAGGAAAGCAACGCCTAGAGTATAGCAAGTAATGGACATGATTGGACTCGCACCACGAGTGATCCCAAGCTTTGCCGTGGAAGAAGTGGCTGACCACGATAGAGACACTCACGAGATGGCACAGCCATGCTATATGGGCAAGGACCTGCCGTGGATTCTCCCTTCGTCCAAATCTGGCTCTACATGCGGCGCTGCATGGCTCAGAGGCAGACACTGGCGTTAGCTTCGAATAATCGATAAACACCTGCACTTGCGCGGCACGCTCATCGACACTGAGGCAGACGAGGCTGAGAGCTGTTTTCTTGGCAATGAGCTGGCCGGCAGCGCGACCTGGAGACGTTCCGAGGCTTGTACAATATATTAGTCTGCGCCGACAGGACAGTTCACCTTTCATCAATCATCCCACCACAAGAACCGTCAGAATGGGTGCCGCAAGTGATCTGAAAACAATGTAGAGGCGTAGGAAAAGGGAAAGTGCTCTAGAATACGCCATCGCGAGCTTGTAGATCTGGCTTGCTGTTGTCCTCAGCCTTGCAGGAACAATGCATAACCCCCACCGGGACCACGAATCACTACACGATGCGTGGCACCCTCGAGTACATGCATCTGCCGCGTCGAGGCTGTCTCCGAGGCTGAGTGCTCAAGTAGCCATGAACACTCGGTGCGGTCTGTGTACTGGGGTGAAGTACTGCTGTTCAGCCCTTGCGGCTCGTCGTAGCACATTTCTTGCTGAACATGGCATCGGTGAGTCTGGCAATCTTCTTGCTGGGTGGTCCTATGGCAGCTGTGTCGTCAAAAGCCATCAGCATACCACCGAGCGAATTCTTGTCTGTTGTCCAGTCCAGATTGACGTTCGTTAGATCGGAGAAGGCTAATTCATGGCAGTATCGGCGACGATGGCCGATGGTCGACGTTTTGGGTGACGCTCGGGACACCGAGACAATCGGTACAACTGCTCCCAGGGACCTCTGCCACTGCCGCCAACATGCCATGGGTCAGTCTACCAATCTGTTTCGCGTGCTAGCGACAGTGCATCATCTGGACATTGGAGCTATCCAATGAATACGAACGGGATTAAGTTCCGCCGATGCGAGCTCGAGACAACATGAACAACATTAACAACATGCATCCACTTTAATGGGATTCCCTCACCGATGCTCAAGATCAGAGACAAGGCTTCGCATGACTGACATCACTATAATTTACAGGTCATCCAGCCTGAAGGATGCACTGGCGCTAACGCGAATATCACGGACTGTGCCAGTATCCGCGGCGGACTGTTCGCTCGCAATCAATCCACATCATGGTTGGCAGATTCGCTCGGCAAAGACGTCCTTTATAGCCTTGTGACCTACGAAGAGAGTATCTTAGGTCTCTATGGCACGTGCGTAGTCTATACTTGTGAATGCCCAATACATGATGCTGACCAATGCTCTGAGTGCATACTATGGCTTCGACGACATACAGCTTGGGCTCGTAGGCTCTGGCATGCCCATCATTGGAAAACAGCTCATCGCCGCATACCAATCGAATGACTGGTTTGTTGGCTATCTGGGTCTAAGTCCATACGCATTCAATTTCTCGTCAGTCTCATGAATTTTCTGTGTTGCAATGGCTGACGTAAAGTCCTGCAGGACCAGTGACGCACCGATTCCGAGTCTCATTGGCAATCTGGTGAACCGGAGTGCAATCCCAGGACCCTCTTGGGGGTATACAGCTGGCGCGGCCTACCTTGAGACCCCAGTGTACGGGAGCCTGACGCTGGGTGGCTACGACAAGGCTCGCATTGATTCCAGCAACACACTACACGACGTGCCATTCGGCCCGGACATCTCTCGCGATCTTGTTGTCCAATTGTTGTCGATCACCTATGATTCAGAGGGCACCACACTTCTCTCGACCGAACCCATATCCATCTTCATCGACTCCATGGTGACAGAGCTGTGGCTACCGGTTGCAGTATGTGAACAATTCGAGAAAGCATTCAACCTTACCTGGAACGACACTGCGAGTTTCTACTTGATCGATGACTTTGTTCATGCAACGCTAGCGGCACACAACCCGACATTCCAATTCAAGCTTTCCAGTCCGTCTAACATCAGCGGTCCATTGGTCTCTATAAGTATACCTTACGCCGCACTGGATCTAACCGCGAGCGCGCCATTGTATCCGTCCGGCTCGAGGTACTTTCCTCTGAAGCAAGCCCAGAACTCAACACAATACACCCTAGGTCGCGCATTCCTGCAAGCTGCATATGTCACCGCAGACTACGACAAGCAGAGTTTCTCGGTAGCTCAAGCTCTGTTCCCGATTGACTGGAAAGCCGTCGATCTCGTCACCATAGGCGGATCGCCTGCGCCTGGACTGAGTAAAGCCGCAATCGCGGGTATCGCTGTCGGTGGGGCAATCGTTCTAATCTTTCTCGTACTAATCACGGTCTGGCTGATTCGCAAACGTCGACGCCGACAACAGGGTCATCTCTCAGCCGCGACAGCGGGTGAGACGCAAGCAACTCTCGACGTCGCAGAAGAGCACTACAATGACAAACACGACGCTCATGAATTGAAGGGCTCGCCAGCGCAGCAATACGGCGGCAAACACGATTCTTACGAATTAAGAGGCTCGCCTGCGCCACAATACGACCCACGAGGATCCTTACTCAGCGAGCTGTCAGCAGACGGGCGGTATCAGCACCGCGGGAGCGCGAGGTACGAGTTGGCTGGCACGCCTGTGAATGAAGTGCCAGGGTCGTCTACGATCTTCGAGTTGCGGGAGACTGGGGAGAGATAGATAGCTCAGAGTGGGTCATGCATCGACTACGCAGCTCAGCTTCGAACCTTGGACTCTTCCCGTCGCGCGGCGAGTGAAGAGTAGCATCTGCCTCTCACGGGTGCGCAATCAGGGTTACAGGCTTACATATCATGCGCCATCGCTAAACAATGCCAAGGGGTATCTCCCATCCATATAACTCCCATGTCATATTCTCGTAAGCGCCAAGTAGCACACTCAGATCAGATTAGAATGGATCTTCCATCTTCACATCCTTCTGCACGCCCAGACCGGCCTTAGCAGTGGCCATGACATCCGGCTCCTCTTCTACTCGGTCTTGCGCGGTAATCTCGTCGCCGATGAAGACGCCCAGTCCAGCAAACGCTTCGCAGAGCGCCCGTCCGGTATACTGCTCGAAAACGTTGTAGCCCCCGGCCTTGAGCTTGGGGTCTCGGAGATGCGTCTGCAGCGACTCAGCGACGTAGTTATCCTGTATGCTGTAGTACTGCCGTCCTTCGAAGCTGAGTCCACCAAAAGGATCGATGGGTGCTTCAGGCGGCGCCGGTCCTCGTGCCTTGAGACCTTTGATGACCATATTCGAGCTACCATTGCGCGACTCGTCCGGCGCAGCGTTCAGCAATCTTTGCCGCTCCTCAGCAGCCTGCCGATCCATCCTCCGCTTCAACTGCACTTTCTGGCCTTCCTTCGCCACCGTCTCCGCATCCTCCTTCCCAGTGGCGAGCCTCTGCAGTAGATCCTTACGATCTTCCACCTGTGCCCTCTTCTCCTCATCCTCCTCCCTCCTCGCTGCCGCCCGTCGTACCTTCGCAGCGTCCCTCTCCTCTTTTTGCAATTCTTTGTAGCTCGCCCCACTATCTTCTCGTGCATTCGCCTTAATCTCCTCCCGATGCGCCTTGGCATACTTCTCCAGTCGCATTTCTGACTCCTCCACATCCACGCCCTCCACAAGATTGAACGTCACATCCTCCACCTCGTTCAGATAGTCATTCCACGCTCTCAAATCCTCGAAGTCTTCCTCCCGCTTGTTGAACACGGTCGCTATCCGCTTCCTGATGTCAACCTCCCTCTCCACCTTAATGTCCTCAAAGGTCTGCTCGCGGAAACGATGTTTGCGGAGTGTGCGCTTGCAGCCTGCTATAGGACACTGGGCAGGTCCGTGGCCAAAGATGCGGTCTACGCAGGACTCGCACATCTTGTGGTAGCATTCTGGGTTCACTAGGAAGCGGAGGGACGGGTTTAGATAGCGAGAGGATTTGCAGACCGGGCAGGTCTCGTCTGCTGTGCCGCCACCACCACCGCCAGTGCCAGTCGGCCGCTTGGGCACTGGGTCTGGCTTGGGCCGAGACATGATGTTGTAGAAGTCAGAGAACTTGGGTATGAGTAGTAATGTCTATAGAGTGTCACAGCGGGGAGTTTCGGGAGTGCCGATCGCGCTTGCCTAAGGGAAATACTTTGGACCTCGACATGTGAGATCATCGAATGAATACTTGAACACTGCTGCTGCCATCTCAACCGTACCCTCATTCCATCGCATCATCATTTCGATCGCTATTAGCCCATAGATTGTCCTCGCCATCGTCCCTCTGGCTCACTGAGTCCCGCGCGCCTTTCTTAGACTCCACACCCACAGTTTTGCGATCATGGCAGAGCAAGGACATGGGCTAGATCATTCAAGAGATCCGTGTCCATGGGTCGCATTATCAGATTTCGGAGGAGCGTTCTGTATGGGGGTGCGCAACTCGAGAAAGGACGAAGGTGCAGGAGCAACCACTAACACTCGACGCAGGCGATAGGAGGAGCAGTATGGCACGGCGTGAAAGGCTACAGGAATAGTCCCTACGGCGAGCGAAGAATAGGAGGTATACAGGATAACCGATCGACATCATCTCGCCTATACTGATGCATTCGTGCAGCCCTCACAGCGATCAAAGCCCGCGCACCCGTCCTCGGCGGCAACTTCGGTGTCTGGGGCGGCATGTTCAGCACATTCGACTGCGCCGTCAAGGGCGTGCGAAAGAAGGAAGATCCCTGGAATGCCATTATCGCTGGCTTCTTCACGGGTGGCGCGCTCGCAGTACGAGGAGGACCACGAGCGATAAGAAACGGTGCTATCGGTTGTGCGATTCTGCTGGCAGTCATTGAGGGTGTCGGGATCGGGTTTCAGAGGATGATGGCCGAGAACACGAGGCTGGAGATGCCGCCGCCACCACCCAGTCAGCCGAGCTTGGGGAGTGAGGGACCCTTGGGTGCGCTGGCGTGATTGGTATACGGTGGCTGGCAACTTCATGGCAGGTTCTGAGGTGATAGACATGGCGTTCTGGAGGATGGGATGCATAGCGGGCGTCATTCGGCGCGGTCTTTGGTCCGACTTCAGACACTCTACTCTTGATTGGCGAGGACGACGATGACCAGGAAGCGCACTGCGGACGCAGATGTGCGACTTCAGTGTCGTATGTACAAATATGCAATGTGTAAGAAGATCGAGAAGAAGCACCAAAGTCACCCATGGATCAGGTACCTAACCACTCACTGCTCCTTGATATGACTGTGCATGATGCGTGTAAGTGGCACAGCCCTTTCTTTTCCTAGACTTACCTTACTTCATTTTTTCACATCCACTGCTTCGACTCACCCACCTCGGTTATCACAAGCATCGGAGCATGACCCGCAACAAGCGTCGCCTCCAAGTAGCTCTTTACGCCCGCCCGAAACACCCAGGAACTTATCATTACGCCCTCTTCGTCGCGCCTAAGAATGGCGAAGGACCTACGACCAAGCATCACGTCAAGAACACGCTGCTAATCGACGATTCTGGACAGGCAACAGCACCATGGCGCTACGAGAAGGTCGTAATCGATGACCTTGAGAGCGAGCAGCGTCTGTTAGTGCGAGTCGTAGTGGGAAAGGTGATAGGGACTGCCAACGAGATTCAACGTCTGGTTGGAAGCGTGCCTGTGGCGGATGCAAAGGAGCTGGTATCAGAAGCTAGCGAGACCTTTAATTGCGTTAGCTGGGTTCGAGATGTCTACCGGGAGCTCGTGACGCAGAGAGCAGTCGCGGCTAGGTATGCGGATTGGGATGAGGTCCAGCGGCAGGCTGTGGAGTACGTCGATAGGAAGCGAGAAGCGGGTCGATGGGATGGCAGATGGAAGGGAAGTGGAGTGCCGCTGATGGATCTCCTCGAAGACAAGGAGATCGTACCCTAGACCACTGGCACGGCCTTCTGTCCTTCGATGAGAGGTAGATGAACACCGATGAGGTGGTTACACCTTGGGCTTGGCAAACCGGCTTCGTTCCTCACATCCGCGACGCCTTTTCATTGATTGCTTCCTTCATCTGCAACAGACTCACTGCGACGATATTTCAAGATTGAGCTGATCGGCTTGTCCCTTGCATGTGAAGATGCAGAAGTCGTAAATCAGTACATAAAAGCTGCGCCTCCATTGCTCGCGACAAGATGAAAGGTGGATCTACAACACCATGGCTGACGCGACGCCCCCACGGCAGATGTCGCTGATCCCATATCCCTCTGACAGCGAACGTGAGATAGTCCTGTAAGTATTCTTCTCAGCGGAGCCTCTTGAGCCTACAAGATCCGCTGATCATGTACTAGACGTCGTGGCAATGCAGTCGTTGTGTATGACAACGCATCTCGACACCTGTCAGTCGTCGCTGCTCCGGAGCAGCCAGTAGACCTACCCGAGTGCCCATATTGCCACCGACCATTGCGAGATGACGATCAGTCTAGACGAGATGGTCGTGGTCCCGCCGAGGAGTATTGGCCTGACGGCCGTCCTCAGACCGCGCGACGAGGTCCATTCGTTGACTCAGAGTACTTTGGCATGCTGGCTGCTAGTCAACAACCTTCACCTTCGGCGAGTGCACCTGGTACACCATTACCAGCTCGGCTAGTTCCTCACGCGATAAGGTCTGGCCGCTCAAGGGAGGTCAGCGGAGCCGCCGATCTGCCCTCTGGCGCTGAGTTTGTCACTAGTGGGCCAGCTCAAGGCTCAAGTCAAGGTATCAGCAGCACCGCCTTCTCTCCTGGATTCTTTCGACAGAACTTCCGCGAGATGAAGGAGCTCGGGCGTGGCGGCTTTGGCGTGGTCCTCCTGCTCGAGCATGTTATGGATGGGGTAGTTTTGGGCGAATTTGCATGCAAGCGTATACCGGTCGGCAACGATCATGCATGGCTTGAGAAGACCCTCGTTGAGGTAAAGCTTCTCAAGAAGATACCACATGCCAATCTGGTGCCCTATCACTGGGTATGGCTAGAGGACTGCCAGCCTTCGAAGTTCGGACCCAGTGTGCCGTGTCTCTGGATCTTGCAGGACTATTGCAATGGTGGTGATCTACACAACTATGTTCTACAGTCTAAAGATGCGAATGGCGCAACACAGTCGCTGCACCAAGAGCGACTGCGTAGGAGATCTCGGGAGCAGCTACCACCAGCCGTTGATCTTCGCGGACCAAGTAAGCTCACGTTTGACGAGATCTTCACTTTCTTCCGAGACATCACATCAGGCTTGCACCATCTACACTCCAAAGGCTACATACACCGAGACTTGAAGCCTTCGAATTGTCTCCTACAACATGACGACAACCAAACAAGAGTGCTGATCTCCGACTTTGGCGAAGTCCAAGCTGCAGGCGCAAAGAGACGAAACACAGGAGCCACTGGCACGATATCGTATTGTGCGCCAGAGGTTCTGCGCAAGGGTGCGCCTGAAGACGCATTCGGCGACTTCACTACGAAGAGCGACATCTTCTCGCTGGGCATGATAGTTTATTTCATGTGCTTCGGCCGTCTACCGTACAGCAGTGCAGATGGTGTCGAAGAGGACAGCGAAGACGTGGACGAGCTTCGCACAGAGATCAGTGCCTGGCAGGGACTGAATCAAGAAGCTCGCATCCGTGTGGACCTACCGGACAAGCTGTACGCATTCCTACAGCGGCTGCTCTCCGCGAATCCTGACGAACGTCCGACTACCGGAGAGATCCTGCGCACCATCAAAGCTGAAGCCGGACTGGGCGACATCTTCTCAATGACAGACGACGATAGTCCGCCACGATTTGCGTCTGTCGACTCACCATCACAGCGACCTTCGTCTCAGCAGCGCCGTCAATCGTCAAATCTCGTGAGTCGGTTCGGTCTATCGAGTGCTGGACGGAAGAGGTCTGGCGAGGAGCGAGTACAGCGATCGCCTTCGCCCATCAAGTTCGATAAGCCACGCAACCCTGAGGCCACTGGACCTGCTGGTAACACGTCTGCGATTGTGGTGCGTCCACGGAAGATCGATCTGACGTCTAATTCACACGATCACCTGCCCGAGCCACAGCAAAGTCCAAGGCTGATGCTGCCACCGCCACCGGATCGGTCAGCGTACTCAGTGTTCACTCGAATGTTGCATCATCCTGTTGTCATCCCAGCCCTTCAATTGGGTCTATTCGCGATAAAGCTCGCATCGCTAAGCCTGCCGTGCTTACCATACGCTGCAAACAGCACACTGCTATATCCACTCATTGCGCTTGCTGCGATAGATCTGGGTCTGATGCCTTTCAACTCAAGGACGTCCATACTATTGCTTGGCCTACACCTGGCCGCGGTATACATCGCACATCAACAAGGACGGCTTTGCCAGAATCCTCGCGGACTGTGGGAAGCCGATTGATTCTGCATCGACTTCATGGGCAAGCGCGCAATACTTCACCGCGTTCACATGGGTTGAAGTCGCTTGTGCTACCCAAATGGACACACGATCAGCGCAGCATTCGTCGGGAGGAAAGTCATGCAATTGTGTCAAGCAATCAGCCGAGAAAAGCTTTTTGTGCCAAGGCTGCGCTTATGCACGTACCTGCCGTTCATGACGTCCCAGGATCCATCTCTTATCTACACACAGAAGCAATCCCGATGGCCAGGTTTTGCGATATGCGGCGTTGACGTACCTGCATGCGGCCTACAGTTGTTCGCCTATCTCGCAGTTTGCATTCAAAGGTTCCTACTAGGCGATGACCGATAAGGTGGCAGCATGTAGTAGTGTAACATTGCACGATAAGTAGAGCCGACCTGCTGGTAAGTTCAATCGACAGTTTCCTGCATCAAAAGTGTGAGGCGACCTCCAACACCCTCTCGACACCTATCTGTATCTTTACTCTATCATTGTCATTCAAGATGCGCTTCAGGTCGATCACGGCTGCCGTTGGGCTCTCATCCGTAGCTGCAGCGGCGTTGCTACCGACACAGCAAGTGAAAGAGCGTGCCCTCGAGTATGTCGTGCAGCCGAAGGTGTTCATCATCAGCATGTTCGATCCAGAGGCGGAGGTCTGGTGGGGCATTCCTGAATTCGATCTTCTGGCCCTCAACATCACGGTGCCTGGATTCTCGCCATTGTTCCCAGATGCACACTGCACTGCCAACGGTGATATATGCCAGCTCGTGACTGGCGAGAGTGGTATGTCAGACCTTTGAGAGGCACGATTAGGGGACTACAGCTGACTCATCGTGCGCAGAGATCAACGCAGCCGTTACCATCTCGTCTCTTGTTCAGTCACCACGCTTCGACCTCAAGTCGACCTACTTCATGGTAGCAGGCATCGCTGGAGTCAACCCCGAAGTGGCTACTATCTGCGCTGTGACGTTCGCTCGCTATGCAGTCCAGGTCGCACTGCAGTACGAGATCGATCCTCGTGAGATCTCAGCCAACTACAGCACCGGCTATATCCCACAGGGCAGTGTGGTGCCAGACGAGTACCCTCAGTCGATCTACGGTACCGAGGTATTCGAAGTCAACCAGGATCTGCAGAAGCTAGCCGCGTCTTTCGCCAGAAATGCCACGCTCAACGATAGCTCAGAGGCTGTATCCTACCGGGCGCTATATGCCACCTCCGATCTCTACGCGGCTGGCACGAAAGCTCCGTCAGTGATCGAGTGTGACGTCGCTACCTCGGACGTCTATTATTCCGGCAAGATTCTCGGCGAGGTCTTCGGAAACTTCACGACACTCGTCACAAATGGCACTGGTGTATACTGCACGACAGCACAAGAAGACAACGCAACGCTTGAGGCTCTGCTGCGTGCTGCAGCAGTCAAGGCAGTAGACTTCAGCCGCATCATCGTCATGCGCACTGCTTCAGATATGGACCGCCCATGGCCCGGCCAGTCAGCAACAGCCAATCTGTTCTATTCGAACCAGGGCGCGTTTGAGCCAGCAATCCAGAACATTTACCTGGCGGGTGTGAAGGTCGTGGAGGGCATCTTGGAGGGATGGAACGCAACGTTTGCTGGTGGCGTGAAGCCGTCAAACTACATCGGAGAGTGAGACATCCCCATCAGGAAGTTTGCAGCGATCGATGACTGACAACCTTCCAGCATCTTTGGAACCCTGGGAGGCACTCCGGACTTCGGCCCATATGCATATAACAACAACCCCGTGAAGCGCGATCTTAGCAGGCGCAGCGTTAAGGGTAAGAGAGACGTACCGTTGTAGACTTCTGCACAGTCAACGGTCAATAACGGTCTACTGGAGAGACAAGAATGTATATACAAATCCCAGTAGACACTGAAGACTTTGGCAGTGTATGGCCTGCGACCAGTCTACTAAACGCTTGCCAGAGCTGTAGATTCAAGGATCACTTTCACCTTCTCCATCACACAATCATCGACTTTCGGGTATCTTGTTTCCAAGGTACTACGCGCTTGACACGAGTAGCAGCAAATTGTGATGGCGCCGCCTCCGCCCAATCAAAATACCTCCGCGAAAGGGCCACTTGGTCACTACCACCAGCAGGCATGGCTTCAGCCGTCCGCCAATCTGCCATCGCCCACCCAGCAGCCACATGTACGTCAATCGCCACCTGTGCAAGGGTTTCCTGCTCAGCAGCTCGCACAACAGCCACCGCGGCCGGTGTACCAGACGCAAAGCCAACAGACCAGCGCTCAGCAGCCGATACGTCAGCAGCCATATGGACAGCAAGCAGTAGTCCATCAACAGTTCTCTCAGCAGGTCGCAGGTCAGCAGCTCGTACCTACACATGTCTCGCCACCTGTACCTGTCGTCGCTGGGTATCAGCAGCAAGTAGGCGGCTACGCTGGCGGATATGCGCAGCAGGGTATGGTACATGCTCAGCACGCTCATCAGTCTACTAGCAGAACCTCCAGCAGCACAACTACTACAACAACGACACAGACCACACAACAGCAACAACAACGCCAGCAGCAGCAGTCTGCTGGGCAGGTGCAGCAACACCAGCAGCTGCAGATACGACAAGCACCTCCTGCCCCGCAAATACAGCACCACCAGCAGCTGCAAATACAACAAGCACCAGCAGCCCCGCAAATATATCACCAGCAGCAGCAGATGCAGTATGTGCAGCGAGCGCAGCCACCATCTCCTCCCCAAATAGTCCAGTACGCGTCACCGCCCCCGCAGGTTCAGTATGTCGCACCTCCGCCGCCGGTGCAGTACATCGCGCCTCCTCCGCAGGCACCGGTGCATCATACCACGAATTACACGACGATATACCAAGCCGCGCCTGCTCAGCCGCCTCCTCAACAGCAAGTCGTTCAGACTTCGTCGGCACAAGTTGTGCAGCAGCAACGACCACGCTCTCGCCCACTACAATTGCACGTCAACATCACGGATGTGACCTTGTCCTCGTCCTCGTCCTTGCAGACCAGGCCCAAATCGCCCCCACCCCAGGTGCGACCCCCTTCTCCGCCTCGTCAGCTGGCTCTGCCGTCTCCTGCCAGGCATTCGTCTCGTCACGATCAGGGTATAAATAACTCGTCCACCACTACTACTACAATTACGAATATCACACGTACCGAGGCGGAGTCCCGCGGCGCTGACTTCCTCGAACGCTACGACGAAGAAATGGCCCGCCGCCTGCTCGTCGTCTGTCCTCCCTGCCCCGCAGGCTTCGGCTGGGAAGCCCAAGAAGACGGCTACGAGTGCGAAGCGGGCAGCCACTTGATCCCCTACACCGAAACGGATGCCTGGATAGCTGGACTTAGACCAGGCGGAGATATCATTGGCAAGATGTTCACTGTAGATGAGGTCAGAGAGAGGTATCTAAGGAGAGCCATCCGAAACGGACTGGATCCACGGCTTGCGGGGGAGCTCTCGAGGAGATCTGAGCAGCGGAGTGGAGGGCGAAGGGGGAGGATGCCGAGGCGAGGGCGCATGTTCGATGATGACGATGACGATGATGACGACTTATTCAGTGCATTCAGCGCGGCGTCGCGGAGGCAGGGGATGAGGGATCCGTTTAAGTAGGTCTTGTGAAGCTCTAGCGCAGGGACGAAGCAAAGGCCCCCAGCTGCGTAGTAGGAATGCAATGAGCGTCAAGTGCCTCTACGACCCTAAGGACGTGCAGTAGAACTTGCTTTCCGGCAGTAGATAGTAGCACAGCTAGCGCGGCAGAACCATTAACGAGCCTCTCCCACAACATATCCCCTGCTGACAGGCTCGTCTCATAGATCAATTACGTCTCCACTCGCGCAGACCGGACCGCGCAGTATAAGACCACGGTCACCGCCGCCACAGACCGTTGTCACAAGTCCATCTTTCAGATTTACAACCACGACGAACACAAGTCGCTTGCGTCGAGACGGCACACCCGAGTGCCCAGAAGGCGACGGCTGGCTCAAAGCCCCTGGCGGCGCCATCTGCTAGCGCGGTACCCACCTCATCACTCACTCAGAACAAGACGCCGATGACCAGGGTCAACGCGAACGCAGCGGAGATCTCATCGTACGCGCAACTCTAGCGCAGTACCAGCACGCGTACGCTCGGTATGGTGTGGACTTCTACCGTCACAACAGTGGCGCCTGGGCTGGAGGAAGCCTCGCTACTGATCCTGACGTGCGTGTTGGGGAGGTTGGTGGATTGTCGCGCTGTCGTGACGGGCGCCATGGGCATGACTTTCTGGTGACTAGGGGGACGGTTCTGTCCCAGATTTGTGGCAGCGAGCTGATGTAGAGTTAGTCTGGTGACTTGGCCCAGGAGCTCGGTAGACATCTGCGATTGGCCATGTTGGCTAGATCCTGCAGGTTGGCGTACTCTCATTCACAACTCCAGAGCAAACACTTCACACGCTGCTTTCAATCGGTAAATGGAGACCTGAGCAATTGTTGATAAGCGGACTAGTAATGATAGCGACGCTCGGGTATGTCATGAGCCCTCCATTGTGAATTTGCTACAAACAATCCTTTAGCTATATTATCATTAGCGATCATGTAGTCGACTAAGCACTCTCCCACTCCTCTAAAAACTTCATCCGCCTCTCCACCTCATCCCATCCGAACTTCTCCGTCAGCGTCCTTAGAGCCCCAGTACTGCCACCGGACACCACGCGGTCCTCCTCCGCTGTCCAGATCCCTTGCCTCACATGCAAGTCACTCAAGGGCTGCTTGTGCTTTTCCGAGATCATTAGAGCCTGCGCGAGGTCAAAGCGCATGCTAGTACGACGGACAGCGTCGATAATAGTGGTTTGCGAATAGCCGAGCTGAGTAAGACGGTGGAGGAAGGAGGGAAGTGTCTCGTCCGCGGGAATGGGAGGGCGTTTTGTACGCACAGAAGGCTTTATGAAGGGTAGCGATGAGCGGGGTTTGGGGTTCGAGGATGCGAAAGTCCGGGGGGCTGGGGTGGAGTTGATAGGTGCAGCGGACGAAAGCTGTGGTTTCGTCGAAGGTAGCGTGGAGCTCGCTGGTACTTGTACAGCCTCCACGGGCAGGTCTCGCGCAACAAGAGTATCATCTTCTTCGTCCGAGTCTGGTGGCAAGGGCATGCTCAGATCGAACGCCTGCGTCTCGGCGTCAAGTATAGCCTGCGTGTTGAGCATGCGAAGGCTTTGCTGGCTGACCGGAAGTGCCTTTAGCTGCTGGTTCTCAAGCTCGTCGGCGTCCGAGCTGTCCGGTGATGATGCAGCTGACGAGATATCCATGACTTCGCTTTCCTGCTCTTCAATTGTCTCGTTTTGTAGTGAAGGATATTCGATCTTTCGACGCGGACTCGAAGCCGGCAGTTCCTGTTGCGAGGAGAACATGTCGAAGCCACCTTCTGGTTCTGGGATTGTGAGATCGATCTCATCATCGTCGGCTTCGGCTTCGCCATCGCCTTGGCTCATCTCGCTCTCGTCATCGCGCAAGACGGAATGGTGTGTTTGCGCAGCACTCTCAAGCTCGATATGGACTTGATTCGACTCGACGGCCTGCGCATCAGGCAGAGTCGCAGCATGTAAGGAGTCGGGGTCATGCTCTAGTCGAGCCACTACATCCGCGGTCTCAGCCAGTTCGTCCTCGTCGTCCTCGTCCCAGCCAACCATGAGACTCGGCCGCTGCTGCAATAGCACCGCGCTACGGCGCCGAATGGCAGGCAAACTCCGGCCGGGTAGGTTCAGCTCTGCAAGCGTGTCTGCAGCACGTGACGAGCGCTGCATGGCATTCGCAACGGCAGTGTCCTCTTCCCGAGACCACTCATGTGGCACATTCGCATTCGAATTCGCAAGATGCGCTGATGGCTCACGTCGCGATGATCGCTGAACTTGGGTGGCTGCTGTAATCACTTTCTCGGACTCACCCAGCGGCGTTGTTGATCGTGCTCGTCTCACAGGCGATCGAAGCTGCGGTGTTGGTTCTGCATGATGTTTCCGAGGAGACGGCGCAAGTGGGACACTCGCCAATTGACTCGCAATCGCCTCCGCCTTCTCCCTCGCAGCTTCGAGTGCCTCCTCCGCTAAATCCGGGTACGCCAGCTGCGTCTCGAAGCCCCAGCCCTGACTTTCTTGCCTTACGGGACTGCTTTCGACTCTCCTAGATTTCACTGGACTCGAAGGCCAGTCAAGGTTCTGCGAGAACACTTCTTCAATATTAACGCCAGTAGGCTGAGCCTCTTCATCATCCGAGTCATCGGGACTGAGCTCACGGTCTGACTCGAGCACGATAGCATCAGCGTCCTGCTCCTCAGGCGTGTCCATCAGGCGATCGGGAATGTCCGCCTCGCCCTCCTCATCCTCGTCTGGCTCAGCAGGCAGAAGAGAGTGCAGGTAGCTTGCGAAGTTAGTCTGATCCGCGTCAAGCCCATCTTCAACGAGGTCCTCAGCTCGAAGTTGAGCTGGCTTGATCTGCGACTCAAAGTCTGCGAGGTTGGCAACCGTGAGTGCGTGGACCGGCGGAGGCACGACTTCCTCCTGTTTGTCCTCGTCGGCTTTATTGTAGCCTAGAACTTCCTCACCGAAGCGTTGCTGGGCACCTGTCTCCTTGGCCCTGTCAGCGGCTTTGGCTGCATGTTGCTCATACTCGGAATCAGACATGTAAATCCTGGCTTCGGCATCTTTATCGAGGATATTGCCATCTCCGTCCAGATCGAAAGCGGCTGCCCTTTCGAACGCCGTTGATGTCGAGTAAATGGAGGCTGCTTCCAAGGCCTCCTCCGCACGGATCTCGTCGGCATTCCGAGAGCGTGTTTCTAGTACTGGCGTAGTGGCCTGCTGTATGGGCGTGTGCTCATGTTCCACGGGAACATCTGGATCGCGCTCGCCATCACCCGCTTCGTCTACGTCCATGTCGTCTTCCACTGCAACCGCTTCGTACAGCCCGCTCTTAGCGTATAGCTGCTGCTCTGCCGCGTGGTTCGCTTCAGAAGTTGGCAAATAGTGTTTCGTCGTTACTCTCGAACCTATGAGATCACGATTGCTATGGGCAAGAAGCTGTTGCTCTGCCGCACGATTCGCCTCCGATGTTGGCAAGTAGTCCCCATTCGCCACGCCCTCCTCGATGGCTTCTCCACCGCGAGCGATCTGAGGGTTCTCGACCTCGTGTGCCTCACCGTACTCTTGCGATATGGCAGCTGGCAGGGCCATCTGAGTCGCAAGAAGTTCTGGAGTGGTGGGGACATGGGACGGAGCGTTGGCTGACGCATCGTCACTAAAGATGTCCGACCCATCTCCCTTCGCTCGCTTCCGCCCGTGTGCCCGCCGCTGTGAAGATACGGGACTCGCTCGTTTGCGCTTGCGTGCTTCCGACGAGTTCGGATTACTTCGCTCCCCAACTCGGTCTGGTGTGTAAGCGGATCGCGTTGGACTGGGCTTGGGTGGCTGCGTCTTGGCCTTGGCGTCTCGCGCTTCCTCGTCAGCCACCTGCTTCAGATACACTGGCCTCACGTGCTCTCCGTACAGCTGCTGCCACACCTCCGCACTATGCGTTGCGGAAATCTCTGCCCAGGCGTCCCATGCGTCTTCAACCTGATCTTCTGCAACGGACTCGATATCGGGCGCATTACCCATAAGGTCGTCGAATTGACTTTTGGTCAGGTAAACATCTTCGTCATCGCTCACTGGTGCCATTTCCTCCAAACCATCAGCCGGAGGGTGTGCGCGCAAGACCCTTACGTATCGGTCGCGCCAGGCTCGCCAGGGGTGGCGCTTGTTAGTCTTCGCGAGCTCCTTGTAGAGTTGCGTGCCTTTCACCCAGCACTTGCTGCTTTGCGCTTTGCTGGTGACAACCCAATTCCATAGGGCGAGGTCGTCTTCTTCGGTGAATGTCACCCTGCCTTTGCTTGGCGTTGGGGGCGCCGTGGCGTCAGGATCGACCTTATTCACGAGGTGCCTTACGTATCGGTCTCGCCATGACTGTGCCGTATGTCTCGGATTCTTCTCAGCCAACGCCCGGTAGATCTTGTTGCCCTTCACAAGCTCCCCGAGCTTTACCCTCTCGTTGACCCAGTCCTTTAGCACGCGATCATCTTCTTCAGTGAAGGGCTGCCTCGAGCTCGTCGCAGGGCTAGCAGCCTGATCGTTGTCGTCGATGACAGCCACGGCTTTCCGTCGTTGCGGCTCGCTAAGCTCATACCCAGTCCCACCCTGCTCCACAATTTCCTCCACCTCCCTCGCACCTGCCGGCTTCTCCCTTCCCGACAACGTCTTGACCCAACGATCCCTCCAGCTCTGGGTGGTATGCTGCGAGTACTTCGCCTCCAGTTGTTTATAGATCTCCAAGCCCTTCTCGCTCCCACCTTTTCTCTTCGCACCCATGACCCACTCCCACAAAATCACGTCGTCGGCATGCGTGAACTTGGTCCTCGTAGCTTTACCATTAACGCTCGCATCGCCCACAGTCCTGACGGTCCCCGGCGACGGACCCGCTTGGTGATCGGCGGGATCAGGCAATGCGCCGGAAGCGATAGCGACGTCGAGGAAGGTGTAGCTTACGCTGCCGGGTGGGGAGTCGCGGCGCAAGTGGTCTGCGATTCTGTAGTCTGCCGCCGTTTCGAGCGCGACGATGTGACCGCCATTGGCTTTTATCTGGGAGACATAGTGGCTGCGAGAGGGGACGCGTTGGAGAATGAAGAATGAGAGGCCTGTGAAAATGGAGCCCAGCGCGGGGGTAGAGGAGGTGGCGGAGGTGACGACGACCTGGGGCTGGGAGGCGGTGGCCGCCATGGTGGGTGTCGTCAGTGGTGAGGTGTGGCCATGGAAGATCTATGAAGATGTCGGGAGTTCAAGGGTGGGGTTGTAAGTTGAACGCGCCTTGGACACGCGCTAGCACGTGACAGAAACGCAATCGTTCGAGACAACTATCAATGTAGGAAGGTGTTCAAGGGGACGAGTGCACTCTACACTCATTATGCAGCATCACCCTGCTTCGGCCCCAACTTCATCTTCCCCATTGTCTCCGTCGCCTCCTCCTTGAACTCCTCCCTCCATCGACTCTGCGGCAGCCGCTCATAAACCACATCACCCATGGTCCACGTCATCCGTTTGCGATCAGTCTCCCAATCCACGTCATTATCAGGACAGATCGCGTAGAACTTTCCCTCGCTCATCTTCTGGTACAAGAAGTCCGCGACCTGCTCAGGTGCCCATGCACCATCTGGCTTAGTCTTCGCATCGCCCCTTGTGAGACCAGTGAATGTCCAGCCTGGAACTAGCAAGTGGACCGAGGTTGAGGGGGCGGACTTTGCGAGATCGAAGGAGAGATGCTCCGCGATGGTTTTGACAAAGGATTTGGATGCGTTGTAGGCTGGGTTTCCGGGCGGGTTGGTGATACCTTGCTTAGAGCCTGTGATCACGATGGCCTTTGGGGACGAGGAGTTGGAGTCGAAGTCGGAAATGAAAGTGTTCAGCCCATTTACTACACCCATAACGTTGACGTCTATGATCTTGCGAAAGTAGGCATTGTCGCTCCAAGGACCATTGGCACCGATGCCGGCGTTCAGGTGGAGGAAGTCCAGCTTCGTAGATGAGAGAGACGACTTGAGCTCTGCCCACTCTGACAGAGAAGAGACATCCACTTTGTGAGTCGAGATCTTGGCTTTCGTTTGGATACTACTGTGAGCTTCTTTCAGGGCAGACTCGTTGTTGTCGATTAGATGGAGGTCCATCCCATGGCTTGCACATACTTTGGCGACTGCCAGTCCAACGCCGGAGGCTGCGCCGGTGATGAGCGCAGTCTTTCCTTTGGCGAAGACTGCTGCGGCCGAAGACATGACGTAAGAGGTGAAGCAGTGATCAGATAATTAGGAAGCTTCTGAGAAAGCCGAAGGAGAAGAATGAGGTTCCAATAGAATGAATGTCATCGATACAATTACCTTTCTTCCCAGTGGGGTGCCCAGTGACGTCGACAGAAGTGCTCATCCGCAGATCCTCGACACCACGCATACGAACTTCATTCTGACTGCGTCGACTCTGGCAAAGATAGATGTCGATGACACTGTACCGTCCGTATGTCTGGTACCTCAGTGGCCCGCGAGCGACACAGCGTCTGCGTCGGCAGTATTGGAACAAGGGAGGGATTGTGTGATGGTCGAGGAACGTCGATATGGCGAGTGTCCAGGACCAGAGCGGCAGGACCGATGGCACCACTGCCACGCAATCCCAGCCGTCCATTCGCGTCACTGCGACCTCCATGGAATCCCTACATGTAGCCATGAGAGACATCGTGTTACACAGACGAAGAAAGAATGCAGAAAGTACCAGCAGCTAGTGCAGGAGTGCTTTGCCGAATTTCACCCGGTTGCTAGGCGAGTTGTCAACAAAGGTTCACGAGTACCGTAGATTATGCAATACCACTCCACATCAACGACACTTAACGATTGGCAAGCCTATCGCAACATACACTACTGGACAGGATAGCGACGATGGCCACCGCATCACCTCGACCGCATCACCAGCGTAACAAATCCTCCCGATCCGGCATCCTCAGAGCATTGGTGTCTAAGACAGACTCGGAAGCTCCATCTGGCATACGGCAGGGCATGACTAGAACGCAAACAGTACCGCTCCTGCCAGCAGACCATATCCACGCATCCAAGCCTAAGATCCTTGGAGAAAGGCAGTCCAATGTGCAGTCGCTCCTCTCGTCGCCCCCGAAGCGAAAGCATGGAGCGGCTGTCCCCACCAAGAAGGGAGGCAAGGGCGAGAAAGATGAGCTGAAGAAGAGCAAGTCGAGTACAGGCTTGACGAGCATGTTCAGTAAGATGAATCGCTCAAGCCAGGATCTGTCCTCATTTGCTGCGCCACCACTGGTGAAGGACAAGGAGAACAGTACACCAGCGTCATCCTCTCATGACCAGATGACCCCTCCCATCTGGGCGCAGTTCTCGTCGACGTCTACGACAGCGAGAAATACACATGATAGGCCAGCATCGAGGGACAGCCGGTCCTCACAATCTGTGCAGGATGAGATCACTCGGAACACCCCACAGAACTACTCTCCGTCAAAGCAGCGCGAATTCCATGGCGCCGTCGAACAGCCAAGTCTACGTCCCACTTTATCACGTCGCCCCCAGAGTACGGTCGTACAGCGCACAGGTAGCTTCATGGGCGTTCTCGGCCTACGGGCGAGTGGCGCACGAACGAGCATGGAAGGACGCAGATCGCCCGAGACTTCACAAAGGACGAGTGTGGAATCCACTGCAAGCCCAATGCTCGCGAAGCGTAATTCGGCCGCAACAGCTATGACCGAGCGTAAGGCCAGCGGAAGCAGCACGGAGCAGGATACTTCGGCTGTTGGGCTGACCGTTGCGAAGAGGACTGGCCGTGTGATGGCTGCTGTTGCTGCGCTACAAGGGAGGACTAAGAAGACTGCCGTGAAGACGGAGAACCCCATAGACCTGGCAGAAGTGGATGCAGCATTCGAAGCTGTGCTCGAATCGCGAAATATTCCTCCGGCTATGAGGGTGAAGATGCGGTCTTTGACGATGAGAGTGAAGACGGACTTCATCAGGCAAGACCAAGGTGCAGCTGTCAGCTCGGGCTCGAGTCCAGTCGAGACTTGTGCACCTCTGTCCGTCGAGCCAGCGCGGGCTGAAGCGCAGACCGAAGACGACGCGAAAGCTATGAAGCGGGCTCGCCCCAGAAGCCGGACTTTCACCTTCACACGACGAGACAAATCAGTAGGTGATGCTTCGCCGCCGAAGAAAGCTCGATCGCAGAGCAAAAGTCGGCCAACTTCAATCCATGTCACAAGCGAGCAAGCAGCAGCAATGCTCTCGACGCCTTCGACACCGACGTCTAGCAAGCGCAGCCACACTACTGCACCACCGTCTGAGTACATTAATTACCTTAAGAAGAACCAGGATCCCACGAAGATCGAAGTTGGACGTCTGCACAAGCTCCGTATCCTACTTCGCAATGAGACAGTCGCCTGGGTCGATACCTTCGTCACTCAAGGCGGTATGGCTGAAGTCGTGGCTCTGCTGCATCGTACTATGGCAGTCGAGTGGCGAGAGGAGCATGAGGATCAGCTGCTGCATGAGACGCTGCTATGTTTGAAGGGCCTCTGCACGACCGAGCGCGCCATGGTCGAGCTGGACACTGTTGCAGACGTCCTGTTCCCGGCTTTGCTGGGTATGCTGTTCGATGACGAGAAGAAGGGCCCAGCTGAGTACTCGACCCGGACGATCATTGTCAATGTGCTCTGTGAGTACATCATCCTCTCCCGATTTGTTGATTGACGACTTACTGACAACGCAACAGTCAACTATCTGAACGCCGCCTTGAACGACTCACCCGTCGCCCTTGAGAAACGCGCCCTCAAGATCCTCGCCTACCTCGGCGAGCCAGCAAAGCCAGACGATGCCCGACCTGTAGACTTCGTGCTCGGGATGCATGCCGCGAGACCGTACAAGCTCTGGTGCCGCGAGGTGACCAATACGACCAAAGAAGTCTTTTGGATCTTCCTGCATCAGCTCAATGTCGTGCGATTGCCCTCGAGACCAGGCAGTGCAAGCTCAGACACGACGTCCCCTGCTCACACAGACAGCGTTCTCGACGACGAGCGAACAAGAGTGCTAGAGGCGACCTACACCCAGCGCCACTTCCCCGGCCTCCGTCCTCCAGTTCCAGCAGCGCCGTACATAGGCGGTGTCGAATGGGATGCAACGACCTACATTACAGCCCACCTAGACCTCCTCAACGGCCTGATCGCCTCACTCCCCAGCTGCTCCGATCGCAACAGCCTACGAGCCGAACTCCAAGCGTCCGGGTTCGAAAAGACTCTTGGCGGAACACTTCGGGCTTGTAAGGAGAAGTTCTATTCTGGCGTGCACGACGGTTTACGAGCATGGGTCGCTGCTGCGGCGGAGGATGGGTGGGACACGCAGTATGTGCGCGAGGGACCGACTATGGAGGAGCGAGCGGATCGGGCGAGAAGTAACAGCCCAAAGAAGAGTCCTGTCAAGAAGGAGGCGGCGCCGCAGCTGGGTGCGCTGCCTCACCTCGAGGCGCCGAAGTTGGAGTTGGGTGCTGGGGTCTCTAATGGTAATGATGATGATGGATGGCTTGGATGATGGCTTCATGGACTATGGGTTATGAAATTGGCATGGCGAGGAGTTCAGGAAGGCCTGGGGCATTATGGTCATCAAAGTCAGCATGTGCTCTCTCATACTTCTACACGAGACCGTCGATGAAATTGGGAGCACAATACTGCCTCCTATTACCTCCTTCTGCCGCAAGTGGAAGCCGGCATCGCCACCATACTTACACCCCGAAGACCCAGGATGGTGCCAAGGCTCACTGTATGGCTTTTCCGCTGCGTCGAAGGTATTCCGCCGTTGTACGCGGAAGCGTTCCGTCGTCCTGTGCCCACCTCCCACACACAACGCCGCTCTGGCAACCTATTCGGCATTGCACTTTGCTGTACTCAAGAGGCTCGCAAGGAGTCATCGATCACTTCCGGCGTCTGAAGCAGCAGTGCTTCATAGCCGTCTACGGAAGCGTGCAGGCAGACCGCGGTGAGCTCGCGAAGTATACATACCCCAGTCTCGTCTACCTTCCATAGCTCTTCATACGATCTTCTTCCTTTCCTAGCTCTTTACCTTCCACAGCGATACCTACAGCGAAGGCACCTTGGGTCGAAATGCAATACCACCTCAATGGCCTCCCCGCCGACGCCTCAGTCGATCCCTCCCTCCACCACCCTGTTCCCAAAGCCCCGATTGACACCTCCCCTGTTCCGACCGATGTAGATGTCCTCATAATCGGCGCCGGCCCCGCGGGTCTTCTCCTCGCAACCCAGCTCTCCCGCTTCCCCACCCTCAAGACCCTCATAATCGACGCCAAGCCATCCTCCCTTGCCCAAGGCCAAGCAGACGGCCTGCAATGTCGCACAATAGAGATCTTCCAAGCCTTCGGCTTCGCAGAGAAAGTGCTGAAGGAGGCGTACTGGGTCAATGAGACGACGTTCTGGAGTCCTGGGGAGGGCGGCAAGGTTTTGGTGAGGACTGGGAGGATTAGGGATACGGAGGAGGGGCTGAGTGAGTTTCCGCATGTGATCTTGAATCAGGCGAGACTGCATGGACTGTGGGAGGAGACTATGGCAGGGAATGAGGCGGGGTTGGGGGTGAGATATGGGTGGGGGATGAAGGGGTTGAGGATTCCTGACAAGGGGGATGTGGAGGTTGAGATTGAGAGAATGGAGGGCGGAGAGAGGCAGACGGTGAGGGCGAAGTATGTGGTTGGCTGCGATGGAGCGAGGAGTCCTGTGCGGCAGTCGCTGGGATTGGAGATGAAGGGCGACTTCGCAAACCAAGGCTGGGGCGTGCTAGACGCGCTGGTAGTGACAGACTTTCCCGACCTGCGACTAAAGACTGCCATCCACTCTGCGAACGACGGCAGCATCCTCATCATCCCACGCGAAGGCGGCTACCTGGCACGCTTCTACATTGAGCTCGACAAACTTGGATCTAACGAACGCCTCTCAAGCAAGAACATCACAGCGGAAGACCTCATTGCGCGCGCAAAGAAGATCTTCGCACCCTACACTTTCGATGTGAAACACATTGGCTACTGGAACAAGTACGAAGTCGGGCAACGCCTGACGAATCACTTCGACGACGTACCGGCCGAGAAACGCGACACTCTCAACCCCCGAGTCTTCATAGCAGGCGATGCATGCCACACGCACTCCGCCAAAGCAGGTCAGGGTATGAACGTAAGTATGAACGACGCGTTCAATCTCGGTTGGAAACTGGCGAGCGTGCTGCGCGGACATGCAGACCCGAAGTTACTACACTCTTACTCCGAAGAGCGACACGCCATCGCACAGCTGCTCATAGACTTTGATCGCGAGATCTCGCGCCAGTTTGCTGCGAAGCCGAAGAGCAAGATCAATGGTACGAACACTGAGATCGAGGCAAAGGAGACTGACAAAGATGCCGTGGACCCGGCTGTGTTTCAGGAGTACTTCACGCGGCAAGGGAGATTCATGGCGGGCGTGGAAACGACTTACAAACCCTCGCTCGTCACCTCCTCATTGACGAAACATCAACATTTCGCCTCGGGCTTCGAGATCGGCACTCGCTTCCACTCAGCTCAGGTCCTGCGCCTTGCGGACGCGAAGCCTGTACAGCTCGGGCACGTGATGAAAGCTGACGGGCGGTGGCGGATTGTACTCTTTGGCTCCACACAGTCACCCATATCCGCCGATTCGGCGGTAAGCAAAACCTGCACGTGGCTGGAGAAAGTCCTCATACCCCGTTACACGCCCTCCAACGCGGACATCGACTCTATCTTCGACGTGCGCGCAGTGTTGCAACAGCCGCGGCAGGAGCTAGACATTGCTGCGATGCCGGGGGTACTGCTACCTCATAAGGGTGAGTTTGGGATCCAGGACTACGAGAAAGTGTTCACGGACGAGGCGTCTTATGGCTTCGGTTTCGGGGAGATTTTCAAGAATCGAGGGGTGGATCGAGAGCAGGGCGCAGTGGTCGTCGTAAGGCCGGATCAGTACGTGAGTGCTGTGCTGCCTTTGGGCGAGGAAGGGTGGGTAGAGATGGAGAAGCTGTTTGCTGGGTTTATGATCAAGGCTGGCAAGGGGAGCAACGGACATGCGACGTGAAGGAACAAAGACTGAAGATGTAGAGGCGGTATGTACAGCACATATATGACACTTATGAGTGAATGGCCTCGCCCACGTACTTGGCCAGTGCCAGCATCTTCTCCTCCTGCAACTTCCGCCCAACAAGCTGGATGCTAACGTGCGCGCCATCGTAGATCTCGGGATCATCTGCACAATCAAAGTCAGCACGCCCGCTCTTGACGAACTTACACGGTGCAACTCACAAAGATCCTGCGTCTTCTGATCCACCTCGCCCACAGCCTTAAACCCCTCATCCTTCTTATCAACCCCCTTATCAACCCTCGTGACCGGGAGCACCACACTCGTATAATCCAGCACATTCACAAACGTCGAGTAAGTGTAATACGTGTACCCATTCGGCCTCGCCGCCGCGAACGGTGCAAGCGGGCTGATAATCGCATCCACCGGCCGGCCCGTACCAGTCAACTCCGCAGTACTGTTCCAGTATTCCATGTACTCCTTCTGCGCCTCGCGCTTCTCGACGTTCGCCGCAGCAATGTAAGTGGCGTCGACAGCGGGTTTCTCCTCGCCGAGAATTTGAGGCGCGGGTTCTTCTCCTGAGAGGGCGAAGGCCGAGCGCATGTCGGCGCCGCCGTCGAAGTCCCAGCATTTGGCGCAGATTTCCATGAGCCTGGCGTGAGTGGGTTTGGGGTCCCAGGTTATGACTTTGTGGCCTAGGGATTCGAGTTTTTTGACGACGAGGTCTACGGCGCGGGCTACGGGTGGGTGGGGGGCGCAGGTACCGTCGTGGCGGAGGACGGCGAAGGAGAGGGGGTTTGCGAGGCGTTGGATCGGGTCTGAGATTGAGGCTGCGGCTGAGGGACGCCAGGGGATTTCGTGGACCAAAGGGTCGTGGAGCCAGGGTTCGGTTGAGAGGAGGGCTTGGGTTACGAGGGAGAGGGCGTCCGGGGTGGTTGCGAGGGGACCGACGACGGAGAGGATGCTGTTCTGGCCGTCTCCGGAGTTTGCCATCCCTTGATATGGAAGGCGGCCGGTCGAGGGACGTATGCCGTAGAGGCCGTTGAAGGCGGCGGGGATGCGGATCGAGCCTCCGATGTCCGTACCAAAGCCTACTGGCGATCCGCGCAAGCCGATCAGCGCGCCTTCGCCGCCTGAGGAGCCACCAGTGGAGAGGTTGCGGTTGGCGGGATTCTGGGTGTAGCCTATAATGTTGTTGATCGTCTCGCCGCACATGAGGGTGTGCGGGACGGAGGTCTTGCAGTAGAGTGTGGCGCCCAAGCTGCGCAGTTCCTTGACCATCTCGCTCTCGAACACTTTCTCCTTGTTTGTCCCCTTCTTGCCTTCGAAGGTCCCGATCCAGCCCACGTAGCCCATGTGTGTCTCTACGTCCTTGACGTGGAATTGGTCCTTCAGGCTCACTGGCAGGCCGTGCAGGGCGCCGAGCGCCTTCTTGTGCTCGGCGAAGTAGGCATCTGCCTTTTCGGCATCGGCAATTGCAGCATCGAAGAAGATTTCATGAAGGCAATTGACCAGCTGATGGGCGACTGCAGCTCGGTGGCAGAAGGCTTTTGCAACGTCTACTGCTTTCCAAGCTCCTGAGCTAGTCTTCTTGACGATGCCCACCGCGTCTGTCTCTGTGATCTCAATCTCTTGCTTGCTCAGGTACTGCTGAATGAATGGTCCGGTGACATCGCGCTGCTGTTCGATCGATGGCACATCCTTGATTCGCCACTCTTGAGGGATCAGATCGTTGACCGAGTCCGCCTTATCCTTTGCCGTCTTCTTCCAGTCATTACTCATGTCTGCGGTGCTGTTGTTGTCCTGAACTCTTGTTTGATGTCGCCACTGAGATGGCTTGAAGTATAGCTGCCTTGGGTTTTCGTGCTTCTTTTGCATTCGAATGAGATGCAGAAGGGAAGTGGAGTGGAAGAGTGAAAGAGTACCTAAGTGATAGATCGGTGACCTACCTACTACGTACACCTGTAGTCATGCGATGTCACTGGCTATAGTCGCGTAGTGTACTCAAGCTTCGAGAGTACTCTACTACGCTGCTGTCGACCTTCCCGATGCGAAGTGAGGTGGGGGCTTAACGAGTATGGCAGCATGTGAAGGCGGGGCAGAGTGTGCTCGGCATCACCGTCTGGCCGCTTGACTAGATAGCATATCGAATGTGCTTGAGAGATAGCGGGCAACGGTGGAGAGGGGGTTTGACGAAGCTATTGCCGATGTGTCAATGTTGACCTCGCTTAGAAGCTCCGCTTTGAGCGACCTCTCCATTGCCTTTCCGCCGGGCTTGGCGACGATGGGTACCTCGAGTCATCTCGACAACATGGTTTCCGTCCATATATCATGATGGACTTGACAGTCTGATGCTCTGGTCTCGCCTTTACCACGATTTTGCTACTGCACGGCCGCCCGAGTAGTAGATTTGATCATTTGTAGGTGTGGAGAGTCCGTTTGCAAAGCTCAAGACCTTCTTCATCGCCCACTGCTTACTTTCCATCTCATCAACATCCGAATTCATATCTCATACTCCTTGCTTTTAAATCTGTCCGAGAGTATGTTAGACTGCACTCTTACAGCATGCAGCCCCTTCATAACCTTCTCCTCGCCATTCTTGCGATCTCCTTCGTAACATTTGTCGCGCTATTCGGAAGGCTGCCAGCTCTGAGGAAGACACCAGTCGGATGGTTACAACGCGTTCTGTGCCTTCACGCGCCCAATGGACTACGAAGACTAGATAGTCAGGTTACCGGAGGGCGGATCACGCTCAAGAGTCAGCGTCTGGGAACCTACTTGTTCTATGAGAGCAATCCGGTCGTCGTTGTGGGTACTCCTTGTCACTGAATATCCAGACCACATCGCTAAAGGGTAGGCCAGATTCTCTTCCTCGTCCTTGTGACGGGCAGTGCTGTCCTCTTTCTCGGGAACGCCTACGCCTTACTCACGACCCGTCTCGTGCTCCCACTCATCCCTCTCCTACCGGCACCATACATATTTACCTATCTCTGCGTAGCTCACACTTCTCACTTTCTGCCCCTGCCAACATCGTTACCACAGCCGGAGCATTACCCCTACGACCACATCCTCTTCCGACCCAACACGACCTGCCGAACCTGCGACATCCTCAAGCCGGCGCGATCGAAACACTGCTCTCTGTGCCGTCGCTGCGTGGATAAATGCGACCACCACTGCCCCTGGGTCAACAATTGTCTCGGCCGCGGCAACTACCGCTGGTTCCTCGCTCTGCTACTCTCTCTGCCCATACTAGAGTTCTACGGCGCCTTCTTGAGCTGGACTATCATCCGACCCCACATCTCCGTCCTACCAGACAAACCGTTCCTCAGCTGGGCACACTTCACGGACCTAGGCGACGCTTTCGTTCGCGCTATCAATATTGGCGGTCTCAGTATCGCTGGTGTCGGCTTGCTAGCAATCACTACCGCGCCACTGCCGTTAGCGCTACTTGCGTATCACTGCTACCTGATCTGGGCGGGAATGACGACCAATGAATCCCAGAAATGGGCTGATTGGCGTGACGACATGGCAGACGGTCTTGTATTTGTCGGATCTAAGGCCGTACTCCGGCGACACTTTGCAAAGCAAGGTGGACAAAGCGAACTCGCACAAATGCTCGGGTTGGACGGGGAGGCTGTGAGGATTGAATGGCCGATCGAGAGCGATATGGTGTGTGTGAGGACGAACGATGGAGCACCACCGAGAGGGCAGGAGGAGATGTGGAGGAGAGTCTGGAGGCTGGCGGAGGTGGAAAATCTATATGATCTTGGGGGATGGGGAAATTTGGTGGAGGTGGTCATGGGAAGGTAAAATGAAGGTCTACTCGAAGTATTGAGCACTGCATCCGAAGCGTAAGCTGAGTCGCTCCTTCCATATTTCACGCGCGATTACTACCTGACACCCTCTGCAGCCACGGGCGTTCTTACTACGCTGCTTGTATTTATGTAACTCTGCTCTACGAGCAGCTACAAAGTCCTGGCAACCTCCTCATCTATTTAATCGGTCTTCCAAATGGCGTCGTCCAGTGAGCCATCCGACTTCCCTGCCGGGATTACGTCCGCCCTTGACCAGTACTACTACCTCCGCTTCCGCGCCATGATGAAGCTCAACGACGAAGACGAGGAGAAGGCGTTCGATGTTGCGAGGGAGCTACATCGGGTATTTGCAATCGAGCCCTTTACAAGTCTGCACAGCATGGACTATTATCTGTAAGACAGGATCCAGAACTCCCGCTGCTGTATATCGCGCGCTGCCACATGATCCTGAGTTGCGATGAGGCAGATGCGTTCTTCTTGCAGCACGCTCAAGAGGCTGTGCGTGTTGTGAATGAGGACTGTCGCGCTGTGGTCAAGGAGAACGATTTTCCTCAGGACCAGTACGAGGAGGCACTTCGGCTGTTGGACGAGGCGAAGGCGGAAGCCGTCGAGAAGGCGAGGTTGAGAGATGAGGAGTTGGCGTCGATCGCCGAGGATGAAGCTGTCGACGGCAAAGGTTCTGGTGAAGTGGATGTCGCGGGAGTTGTCGCTGGAGTGGCAGATGAGGGCAGTAGGAGCAAGGAAGTGTAGCCGGGGTCGGAGTGATCAATGTATGCTAGACAGAGAATTGCGTACAGTCGCTATGCAGTATGGAATACATGCACATCTAGATCGCCACAAAGACATTAGAACGAATGCGCTCCAGTACTGCGCCAGGATCCGCTGTCGGGGTGGCAGCTCGTGTAGTAGGACTACGTGCAATTTCCCGAATCAGTCAAGGAAACCTCACCTGTCCTTGACTTGCGAAATGCATGCGTATTCGCACAATTGAGGCAGATGTAAGCTACCATCAACAGAATCGCTAGCAGTGTCTAGCAAGTCCTCATTTGTGTGATGATGTAATGCTAGACTGAACTGTGTTGCAGCTGGTATGATTGATCATAGCTTACTTTTCCGCTTCGGCTTGAACGCGGTTCTATTGCAAACACAACATAAGCATTACTTCTTCTAATATCCACCCCTTATCTTTCCTTGAGCTCAACAGGTTGTAGAGCACGCAGTAGGACGCGCCTACCTTTTGCGTCCGAAGTCTGAGGGAGCTGCGGGCTTGTTGTCCAAAATCTTCTCGATCCTCTCCATGATCTCGGGAGTTATCTTGTTTACCAACCCAATAGCCTTACAATTGTCCTCTATCTGAGCCACTTTTGTCGCACCGAGAATAACGAAGGGAAGGTCAGCATGGGCAGTATGGAGTAAGGGAGGATGGGTACTTACCGGTCGACACGTTCTCGTTCTTGATGCACCTAGACACGACGTCAGTGACCACAACCCTCGCATGAGCCCAGGAACGACTACATACCAGGCGAGCGCGAGCTGTGTAGCATTGCCACCGAGCTCCTCAGCAATCTTCGTAAGCTCCTTAACCTTAGCAATCTTCGCCTTCCCCTCGTCGGTCTGGAGCTGCTTGACTGTGTTCTCGAAGAAGCTCTTGTTGGTGGCGAAGCGGCTGTCCTCGGGGATCCCTGGAGACGTCAGTACACACTGTAGAGCGTACATAGGTCTGAGACTCACCGTCGTTGTACTTTCCAGTGAGCAGGCCGGATGCGAGGGGGGACCAGATCGTGGTTCCGTACTTGAATTGCTCGTACAGGGGCGCATACTCAACTTCGAAGCGCTCGCGATGGAAAGCGTTGTACTGAGGTTGCTCGGCGATAGGTGCGATGAGGTTGTACCTGATGTCGTCAGTGGATGGCCGGAGAAAATATTGTGTATTCAACAACATACTTTTCTGCGATCAGAGTGGCCTCGGAAATTTGGCTGCCCGCTCAGTCAGCTACTTTGTAGTCAATTCGAACGAGTAATAGGACCCACGTTGCGGACCACTCGCTAGTTCCCCAGTAGTACGCCAAGTTCAAATTCGTGATCGCCTGCGAGAAGCCTTCAACAATCTCCTTCATGGGTGTGCCCACATCCGGGCGATGTGCCAGCACAATATCCACGTAAGGCTGCTGCAGTCTCTCCAGCGAGCTCTTCAGGCCCTCGACCACATGCTTCTTGCTCAGACCCCGGGTGTTGGGCTCCTTACGCCCCGTGCCGAAGAAGATCTTCGTGCTGAGCACGTACTCGTCCCTAGGCCACGCAAGCTCCTTGAGCGCATTGCCCATCTCGATCTCGGACTGGCCATTGGCGTAGACCTCAGCTGTGTCGAAGAAGTTAATGCCATGGTCCCAGGCGGCTTGGAGGCACTCCTTGATGATGTTGCCTTTCTGGGTACCGCCGTAGGTGAGCCAGCCTCCGAGAGAGAGAACAGAGACTTTGAGACCGGTGGGACCGAGGTGACGGAATATCTAAGGATGGTTAGGGAAGTGTCTGGGTGCGTGGTGCTGGACGTGAAGCTTGCCATATCCTTGGGATCGAACGAGCTCTTGACGGGTCCTGACATCTTGGCGGTGGATGCGAGTTTCGGGTCGATTATTTGGGAGAAAGATGTGCGAATGCGATGATAACTACGACGAAATCGAAAATGTTGAGGCGAAGGTAAAGAGAAATATTTGGTACCTACTTCACCACGGCCGTCAATCCCGAGCACCTTCTCGATGGGGAACCCCTCTGTTTGTGAGGTCATCGAGGGGCACGCTTTTTGCTGGATTTCTGCCGCAGTCAGTGATGAGTGAGCCTCAGTGACCGACCAATCGCGGAGCCATTGCGGCTACGATGATACGCGTCTGTCTGCACGCTCAGTCCAAGGCAGGACCTTGACGATTGCGACTGCTGATTGTAACTATATTGCATTCAAGAAGTACTACGGAGCAGCTCCGAAGTCACTGCGGAGGTGAGTCGCGACGCGAAGTGAACTCAATCTATGTTGCCAAGACGAGAAGCATCTCATCACACCACCATGTTATCCAAAGTCAGCATCCGTCCAAAGCTTGTCTTCAAGACTGTTGTAGCTGAAGTCTCGATCGCCGCGAGGGTCCTTCATGTTCACTACCGCGTTCCGGATTGCGTCGAAGCACGCCACCATCATGTAACATTCCCAGCATAACTATTCCTCCACGTTTCGCAATGGGCCGTTCCTAAGACTTCGACTGTATCTCTAGATGGAAGTTTGAACGGGGTTCAGGTATCATCGGCCTCTCGGCTGACTTCTCTTGAGACCGAAGAGACAAACGACTTAGTCAATAGTAGCACTAGCTCCCCTTCGAGATACTGGAGGGCGAACATAAATGCAACTTCCGAACTATGGTGAGCGTGTCACCACGAATGCGCGACAGCCTTGACTACGATGATCCGGAGAACACCGATCCGAGATTATCATGGGGATTTCGGTCCTTGACGCTGAGCTCTGCCGGACACAGCTACGAGGACCTGGAGTATGCTGACGACGAGCGTCCGTTCTCGGCCTCTGCAGATCCTGGTAGCGCTCGACGTAAGCGGCGCCAGCGACAGAGCGATCTAGAGCTCAGTCACGTCGAATCGCACAGCTACCGCACAGTTGCAGATGGCGACTCGTTCCGACTCGCAGTACTCAAACCCGGGACTGGCAGCGCTCCGATTGACATCGATTTGATCTTCGAATCTTCGAAAACTCCGAAGCGCGAATATCGATGCCTGTCATACTGCTGGCAGGCTACGGCATTGGAGTATCAGCGCCGAACGTCTGGATCTGAGGCGTTGTCGCGCGTCCAGTCTCTCGAAAGCAGCGTAAGTAGCATAGCTTCGTCCACCAACGGCATTGGGGATGCGGCAATACTGGTCGATGGGTACAGATTTACTGTGACGACTAATTTATTACGAGCACTTCGATCGTTGCGGAAGCGCAACAACAAGGTTCTCATCTGGGTAGATCAGATCTGCATCAATCAAGAAGATCATGTCGAACGCGGCCATCAAGTTTCAATTATGAAAGACATCTTCCGCCAGGCAAGCCAAGTCATTGTTTACCTTGGTGAACTCCCTGGGGGTGAGAAATTGGTGGAGTATGCTAAGAAGTCCCGCAGAGGCGGTGTCGAGGGAGTGAAGACAGCTCTGAAACGTATCCTCCCGCCCAGACAACTGAAAGATGCCATTCAGCGCATGCTAGAATTGCCATGGTTCGGACGAGTATGGGTCATTAGCGAAGTCTGCCTCGCACCTCTTGTCCGCATATCGTTCGGACCAGAGACGCACATGTCTTGGGAGAACCTGCTTGGTCTTGTACGTGATATTCCAGTCCCTCCGAGCCAAGGCTTTGCGAAGAGTCTGGACCTTCTAGGCAACACTCGACAGCGCATCGCTATAATCACGCAGATGATGGCGCAGCAGAAGGACGGTGCTGCACACGCTGATATAAGCCAACTACTTGTGCTTGCGAAGAGCAGCAATGCCACAGATCATCGCGACAAGATCTACAGCTTCTATGGCATGACGCTACTTACGACCACCCCAGATTATACACGATCAGTGCCAGGTCTGTTCATTGAAGTCATCTGCGACTATGTCAACTCCATAGAGGCGCTGTATGCAAATTGGAAAGACTTAAGCGACCCTTCACGAACTCTGCAACTGATGAGCATCCTATACAGCGCTGGATCGCTCCATCAGCACTATGAGCTTCCCTCTTGGGTTCCGGATTGGACGTCCTCTTGGCATCTGGCACCATTGTGGGCTTGCACAGCAGCGAACCTCAACGCCATCCCGACGCGGAATGATTGGGCGGCGACGAACCGTAGTGACTTCCGTGCTGGTGGCGACAGGCGCGATAATCTTGAGATCACCGCACAAGTCACTAGCAGCCCACGGTTGCGTCTCTCTGCGATCGTGCTCGATAGTATTATTGCCACGAGCGACATTACACCAGCTTCAACGCCGGCGCCGTCGCCTGGAGCGAAGGCAATCGCGCCGGTCTCCCCTGTGTCACGCTCCCTGGTTGCCAATGGTACAATTCGCTATGGACGTACCTTCTTCGATACGCAAAAAGGCTTCACCGGTCTCGCGACCCCTGGGATTAGATCCGGGGATGTGGTTGCAATACTGCTAGGCGGAGATGTGCCAGTGGTGTTGCGGCCTCTCAAAGGTGGCGCGAAGGCGGCTAAGCTGTACAGACTGCTGTGCGAGTGCTTCGTCGAGTCGCATGCAGTCATGTATGGCGATGTCGCCAGATCCGACTGGACGAGGGCACACGATATCGTCCTTGTGTGACGCAGGGCAGCTGTCCAGTAATCGCTAGTACGCACCTAGATCAAGGGACTCGCGCTGTCGTCACCTTCAATTCAAGGGCGAGCGGCTTCGGCAGAGAACTTAGTACGGACTCGCGCCCACGCGTCGTCCTTATTCCTCTTGGTTATGCCTGGGTTTCGGCGGAGTTAGTCAAATGACAGATACATATGGTTCCAGCGGAACATACACTTTTGTTATAGCCCAGATTATATGCCATGAGACGATACAACAAATAGCTCCACAGTGTACGATGCACGGCAAGTTTCCCTTGGGTACTTAGCTAGACTCGCTGGCTTGATGGTGGCCATTGGCGCTGACTTCGTTTAGGTTTTACTCCGACCTGAACAAGGATATAGCAGCCGCGGCGAGTATAATAGGTAGAGAGCGAGCGTTGAATTCACGGTACACGGTATTGTCCAAATGGGAAGTGAATGAGAGTGCAGACGAATAGATGATATGTATGTCCGATAGGTCTGCGAGACGACGCCGCCAATCTATCCTCACCAAGACCCAGGCTTCTCATCCGAACTTCTGGAATAGACCCGTAGCTTCGAGCTGCTCCAGGAACATGTGCGTATTGCTATGCGTTGTGCCGCGACTCGTCAGATCGCCGCCCTAATCATAGCTGCATTACTCGCTGTCGGCTTCAGTACCGTATGCTGTACGCCACCGAGATGACCACTGGACAACATGCCAGTGACGGGCCCGATGGTCGTGTAAAGCTTCAGTATGACCGAGGCGAACAAAGACCCAATACAGTGTTGTCCAATTAGGCCACAGCGTTCCGCGTGGACGAGACGACCACCGTTCGTGCTCTTTGCAAGCCCCTACGACCATGAAATCGTCAATGAGAAGGGTGATCCCACCAACTTCGTTCAGTGCCGTACATGCTTGTGTATCTCCGGCACACCAGACAGAGATAAGGCAGTTCGCAGTGTCTGGAGATCAGGCAACGCCGTAATTTTGTGCTCGGGTCTACGGACAGGGAACCCATAGGTCGGACATATCCCATGCATCGCGTCCAACAAAGACTGCTCGAAGCGTAAGTACTTCCAAACCATGGACTACTGCAGCGCGGTCCGTGAGAAGCACCTGGAAGGGTCTCGACTCATATTCGCACAGCTCCGCGCCGACGTGGCCTACAGGGTGGATCCCTGTGGGCCATTCGGTGAATAATTGCTGGCACTGAAGGTGAGATAGCTTCGACATCTTGTGCATGATGGCGAAGCACTGCTGCCAGGAATCCTCACCATCCATTGCCACTTGAGTGAGCTTCACCGATGTCATCGTAGCTGCGTTGATTCGGAGCATTCGCAGTGGACAGTACCCCGTGATAGCAACGGAGATATCCAGTATTTGCAGTCTGTTAAAGCAGCAGGACCACAACAATACGCTCATCGTCTGCGAGTTTTCGGGAACCTCTACGCCTGTGCGCACTGACGGATACAGTTCGCGCAGCCTTCGCGCTTTGCTGAGTATGCGCCGACTGAGGAGCAGGATGCTGTCTGACCCGCACATGTGGTCAATCTGTTTCGCAGAGAAAGACCGTAGTTTTGCCAAGGTGCATTCAAACTGCTTCGGACGTGTTGCCGCCAGATCGCAAATCCCAGAAGAGATGGGAGATTCGAGAGCTATAGTGGTCGGCTGACATCGGGAAGCAATGAGGACGCGAAGTAGATCGGCGAACTCTGAGCGGCCTTCGTTTGCAGGATTGTCCCGACACATTGACTTCAATCCTAATTGTGTGCCAGAAGCTCGCAGCTTCTTTAAGATTGCAGTAATTCCTGCTTCGGACCAGCGATACTCCTCGTCCCCAGATTGACCTGGATCGTGGACATCAGTGCATAATTCAGCCACTGATCCTGCTAGGGTCTTGTCCCCCGAGGGGACGGCTATGAGCTTCTCCGTGCGAGCTGCCGACGACGAGAGATGGTCGGTGAGTTCCACTCTGATGATCTGATCGAGGAGATGCCGCTGCGCTAGAGTATACGCCAACCTATGCCATTCGTCTCCCGCCATTGGTGAGAAGCGCACGACGTCCAGAAAACGCGAGCGGAAGATTGGGAGTGCTGCCAGGTGGACGTCTCTACACACGAGGCGCAACTGTAGCATACTCATATCGTTCGCCGATTCGCAGATCAGCGCCCAAAGTTCCTGTGGTAGGCTAGCCGCGACTGAAGGCATGTACTGGATCGAAGGACTTTACATGCCAGCCCCATTGGTATGTGTGTCCGCGTCCATGCAGCGCATGACAGGAGAAGTCAAGTCAGTGTGGCAATTGAGGAAGCGTAGAGCGCTGGGTGACGATGTTGCATACGCCTGACAAAGCGAAGTGACGTGGTGGGTTGCAAGTGTCGCGGACAAGTGAAGCATGGTATGTTGAGTGGCGTAGAGTCAACGAGGCGGAAAGGGCGACCCAGCGGCCGGCTTACTCCCGATGTTCTCCCTACGCTTCCGCTTGTCATTTGGTCGCGTCTCAACAGCGAGTGACAGACTCTGGAGTCACTCAGAATGTTACAGCATTTGGGGACGGAGGACGCTTCTCCTATGAGCTTGCGCTCAGCGCCTACGCCCTCAGAGACCTGGTTGCCGACTCGCTCTGCCACTCCCACCTCGATCCACACACGACATCTCATACCGAGCCTGACTTGCGCTCGGGTCTGTCTCAAAGCTTGGCAAGTAAACTAGCTGTTTCATGCTCGGTACAAAGGCGAGGTTGCCAGGTTGCGTTGGTCCACGGACGGCAAACTCAACGGCATACCTACTACTTAGGCGCTTCGGCACAAACAGCAGCGTGTTGTTACCATCGGTCGATCAATAGTACCATGGCCGTTGGCTGGCAGTAAGCCTCAACGTTCTCGATTCGAAAGACATGGCGGCTGGGCAGCAAGAGCTTGCAGATCTTTGATCACGCACCCCCGATCCTCGAGGGCAACAATGAAATGACCTTTGTCATCACACCAAGAAGGCTGACGGTGGCACAAAAGACACCGCTCAAAAAGCGTCGACTCATCAATCCCGTACACCATTTTGCAACGCAGCATCTACAGCTGGTTCATCCCGTGCAAGACATCAATGACTCGCAGCCAGGTTCCTGAGCCACGTACGATCACTCTGTACAGATCGACCAGTCGCAGGGTTCCCATATTTGAAATTAGTAGACGCAATAAGACGTCGTCGCCGCAAGAGGCGACAGCCAGCTGCAGCTTCAAGAGGGATGCGGAGCAGCAGGAAGAAAGCAGCTTGTCCATCAGTCGCAAAGATGCTGAGCCGCGCGAGATGGAGCTAGTCTCCAGAACTAGATGGCGCAAGTCTCTTGTTGCAGCGAGGATGTTATTGACTAAGCGCACCTTGCCGCCAGAGGTCGCCCTTGACAGCGAGAATTTTGCGCTCAAACATTTCAACGATGCCAGCGCATTGCCCACTAGATAACGATTCTCGTATCTCGGTCGCAATACACTAGGCCCATACAGCCGGAGCGATTGCAACGGATACTTGATTGCTTGGAGAAGTCGATGAGATTGCTGAATTCATGTGGGTGAGCATTAGTGTAATGTAACTCACACTGAGACCACAGATTGATCTCGATCTTCTCCTTCAGCGCAGATCTTAACACAGTGGTCAATCTTGCCTTCCAATGTCTTGGCTCGACAGCCGGTTCGTGATCGACATGAGCTGTGTCTCGCAGATCGTTGCAAGCGTCCCTTGGGCCGTTCAAAGTGCGTCCTTTGCGGTGTACAAATGGCAGGTTACGATGAAGGCCGGCCATGAAGTGACGACGGTCTGTGAGGTAGATGCACGAGTTTGTTTCCTAAAGTGAGGCTGAGCTAATGCGAACTTCAGTCGCTGAAGCTCTGATTAGAACACTGGACAGTAGTAGAGATGATGTAGACATCTTTGGCGGAAGTTTGGCTGAGAGGCCCAGTACAGCATCTTGCAACTCTCTCGGAGCTGGCGGATTGTCGCAGTGATAATGAAGTCGCAGATGAGATTCCAGATCTCCATCGGTACGTGGGCTATGATACTGGTCGTCTGTTCGGCGGCGATACTGCCACATTGGGGGATCGGATCGAATTCCATGGCCCATGAAGTCATGGGCGTCACATGTGCTCTTGCTACACTCTATGTCAGTGGCGCGGGTATTGTGTAAAAGAGAGACAGTAAGTTGCAGTGAGCAGAACTCATGTTAGTGTGCCGTAGTGCTGGAGTTACCTGCAATGCGCGCTGAACAAGACACGGTGCGCTCTTTCGGACGTTGGTCAGCAGATTTACTGACATCGCGGCCAATCGCTATTGGCTTTCTCGTCATGATCTTGATACTTGATAGTGATACGCAAACACGGCCGGTCGTTTCGAAATGGCTGTTGCTGAATGTCTGAGCTCATAATAAGTCTGGGACAACGCGCCTGTGGGCCATGCAGTGCATAAGGTATCGTACCTTACCAGCCGAAGCTGTGCATGATAATTCCAATTGACCAGGTCCTTCCCCCATCAGAATTTCAACTGTAGACTCGTCCGTCGAGATCACACAGCCATTTCACCCTCTCCTCGATCGCAGCCCAGTATTCGTGCTTCTCGCTTCGAGTCAACGCGTCAACGATACTCCTGATCAGAAACACCATACAGCCGCAAAGCGAGCGCCGCTAGACCACTGACAACATCATCTCGACCTTCGAGGCGAGCACAGAATCGCCCATACTCATCGCACCATTCATCGTCCTCGTGAAGGAGAGGGAAGCATTCCTCTTCTCGCATCGTGAGCAGCAGGCTACAGTCCACGTGACCGAGCTGGGGCAATGCAGCAAGATTATGATATACCTGCCGCCATGAACCCCCGGCTGTGAGAGCCACGCCACAGACTTTCAAAGCTCTTGAGTGTACCCACATTGCCGTGAATCAGATGCCTTATTATGTGAATGCTGACCGAGGTGTGATTGACTTGCAGCTTTCGCAGTGAGGACGACCGGCAGGACACCAGGGTCTGATTTGCTAGCTCCACAGACTCCTCAAAAGGGAGCTTGTCGACGTAAAGGTCGAGCTCAGTCAGATATGTAGCCGAGCCAAGGATCAGGATGATGGCCGTCATGGGGCCGTTCCCAGAATCCCATTCGTCGTCGTGGATGCGCGCTTTGAGGTGGGTTGTTGTCTGATATGTCCGTGTTTGGTACGTGATATATCACCGCCTAATACGGCTGTGGAGTGTAAGTAGAGATCGTCTAGCTCCAGTAAGTTGTCAATCGTATTAAGTGTCTAAGATATAATGAGCGAGTAAGTGTTTCTTCCTAGAAGCATGTTCATAGCTGAAGCATCACTACATTCCCATCACTCACTGACAGGGTATCAGTACAATTCGCCTTCACTGTATGCATTCCAAAAGCTTGATATGGAATCAAAAAACCCATCAAACGTCGAAGCGCGATGAAGGAACCGCATGAGGCGTTCGAGATGCTGGGGAATTAGTTCATTGCGGCTCATCGCTTCACGAAGACTTCCCCTTTCCCTTCCCGCCTCCATCGAGATACTTCACAAGTCCATCTATGCTCACACAACACAGCCCATACCGCCTCGCAAATCTCAAACACGAGTCTCTTCTCATCATTCCAATCTCCCCACCCAGCTCACCCTTGCCTTCCAATACCTCTCCCTCTTCTACAAGCTCCGCGATCACGCCCACAGGCTCCATCCCAGCCAGTTGACAGAACTCCACAGCCGCCTCGGTATGTCCAGCTCGTACTCTCACTCCACCTTCCCGCGCTTGAAGAGGCACGACGTGTCCTGGTCTCCGAAAGCTAGCTTTCGTTGCGCTTCGGTCTGCAAGTAACCTGCAAGTTAAGCTCCGGTCCTTAGCAGATATGCCGGTGGTCACACCCTCTGCTGCATCAACAGTGATCGTGTACGCTGTCCGATTCGGATCCTCATTCGAAGTCACCATCTGCGGTAGCTCGAGCTCCGCTGCCCGTGCAGGCGTCAATGGCGCGCAGACATAGCCGGAGGTATGCCGGACAAGGAAAGCAGCTTTGGCGGGTGTGAGTGCTGAAGCGGCAATGATAAGATCGCCTTCGTTCTCGCGGTCTTCGTTATCTAGAACGATGATGAATTTCCCGGCAGCTGTCGGACTTGTCAGTACCATTTATACAGCCCGCGATCCACGTTCTCTTAATTTACCGAATGAGTCTATTGCATCCTCAATCGTATCGAAATGGGGCACGCCGTTCGGCTGCGCCATGATATTGCTACTGCCCTTGACTACCGAATTGCTTGTAACAGTCGGTCTAGCAAAAGGTCGCTCAACTATCATCGATATTTTGCTCGTCTGGAGTGACTTCCTCGGCTCTGGGATCGGCTCCGGAGGACTTCGATGGAAATGTTGTCTAAGCCAGATCCCGAGCAATCTCTTTCTGAATTACGAGGTCCTGGGTCAAATAGCACCGGGGCTTCCACTTGCCTCGCGGTTTGACAACGATATACGGACATCTTCGCGCAAGCATTCACGACTATGACGGAAGTCCATTCTAGAAAGCTAGTGGGGTCTAGATGACAAAGTCGAACCGCCGAGGGCCGGTGCAGCGGAATGAGAGCCGAATAAGGCTGACAGGTGAGTATAGCTTCGTAGAGGAGGCCACAATGCGCGATATATTAGTCGGGAGCGTTACAAGACGCCAGTATCAACCTCGCATGCTTCTTCCGCCACTTCTATGAGGATCTACATGTGAGCATTCACGTCGCGCCATTCTCCAGGATCTTCCGCTGGCAAGCACGATGCATGCAAAGTACGGACAGCTTACTACGGAAAAGACCGCATGCTTGCCAAATCTCAATGTCGTGACCGAGTCCCTGCAGGTGCCTGTTGAATACTGCACCGCTCAAGGATGGAACACATCTCTTGAATGGACAAGTCGCATTCGCGAGACCGCCACATACCGCGATGCCGGGCACCTCACCTCGTGGCCAGCTGCAGACGACCCCGCCCAAGAGCCTGCAGCTCAATGAAGCCTTATCTCTTGGCTGTATCACCGCGACAAGATCGCCCAATCACTCCTCGTCTCGGCACTGAACAAGCGAGTGGGCGTTCTAGGTCGCACGGGAGACTGTCACTGTTGCAACACTGCGGTGTAGAAATGCAATACTTTCGCCCCCCGCGATAAGGATCGCCGGGTCTAAAGTATGCTGTACACGTACTAGCCATGTATATGTACGACTGCCAGCCGTTTCGGGCAGCTGAGGTTGGATATAATAAGGTAGGCCGTTCAGTCTCTCAGCGAAGTTCATCACAGCCTTCTGTGCCCGCAACATTGTCGATCTCGCTGCAGCAATGGTTGCAGACATGGCTTCAGCCGAAGAGCGACGGAGGAGTTCTAAAGTCGTGCGCCCCGATGCCTTACACGTCACGTCTGTGATGACCAAAGGTCGCGAGCTCGCCATTGTGGTCGAAGATGGCACGCTGGACGACCAGGCATTGGGTACGATCTTCCACGACATCGCAACGTTGACATCGATACAGGGCTAACAGCTTCACAGGTGCCTTGGGCTACAAGCAAGAGTTCAAACGGTTTGTCCTTTTTGCAACCAGCCATTCAGCACTTCCCACTAATCCCATGCAGCGATTTCACCCTCTTCGAATCGTTCTCTGTCTCCTTCAGCGTCCTTGGCCTCCTGCCCTCCATTGCTTCCACCCTTGGCTATGGTCTAGGCTACTCTGGCACTGGCGGCTTGATCTGGGGCTACCTAATCGCTGCTCTCTTTATCCAGTCCACAGCCTTCAGCATGGCCGAGCTCTGCTCTTCAATTCCCACTGCCGGTGGGCTATACTACTGCGCCCAAGTCATGGCGCCTCCTGGGTGGGGTCCTTTCTTCAGTTGGTTCGTCGGCTGGTCGAATTTCTGCGGTTTCGCCACCGGCCCTTGCTCTGTCAACTACGCATTGGCGGCGATGTTGATTACGTGCGGGCAGATCACCTACCCCAACTATACGCCGCAGACATGGCATATCTACTTGACTTTGCTCGCGCTGCTGATAATGCAGGGAATTGTGACGATGCAGAGTACGCGGTTCATCGGGTGGGTGAGTAAGATCGGAACGATCTGGAACTTGATCATTATCTTCATCTTTTTGATCTGGTTCCCTGTTGGAAGTATTAACTCACCGAAGACGGCCGAGACGCATGCCACGTGGACGACGTTCGAGAACGGGACTGAGTGGCCTATCGGGTGGGCTACAATCATGGGTGAGAAATTCCTAGGACGATACAGCAGCCGCATACACAGGACTGACATCGAAGCAGGCTTTTTGACCACCATCTGGACGATGAGCGGCTACGATGCGCCCTTCCATTTGAGCGAAGAGTGCAGCAACGCGAACGTCGCCTCTCCCCGAGCCATCGTCATGACCTCGGTCAGTGGCTTACTTCTTGGTTGGCCAATCGTACTCGTGATCGCCTACACAGTCACAAACATTACAGACGTAGTAGCGGGCAATTACGGCCAGCCATTCGGTAGCCTCTGCCTGCAAGTCCTCGGTCAGCGCGCTGGCCTAGCGATGTTCGCGCTCAACATTGTCGCTCAATTCTTCGTCGGACAAGGCTGCACCATCACCGCGAGTCGAGTCGTGTTTGCGTTCAGTCGAGATGGCGCACTGCCTGGAAGTAGGTGGTGGAGTCATGTTGACAAGAGGACGAAGACACCTGTGTTCGCCACGTGGGGCGTATTGACCGTCGCTGCGTTGCTCGGGCTGCTTATGTTCGCTTCCCCAGTCGCGATCGGAGCGGTGTTCAGTATTGGCGCGATTGCGCAGTACGTTTCGTTCACCACACCAGTGGCATTGAAGTTGTTCTTCGACAACGGCAGGTTCAAGCCAGGTGAGCATCGTTGGGCACTACTCATAAGACTCTCAGCGACTAACAAACGTCTACAGGCCCATGGAATCTAGGCAGATGGTCCCGATCTATCAATGCCATCGCCTGCCTCTGGCTGCTCATCATCATCCCAGCCCTTTGCTTCCCAGCGGTGAAGGGCATCGATCTCACTCCACTTACCATGAATTGGACTGCACTCATATACGGAGGTCCGATGCTGTTAGCTATGACATGGTATGGAGTAAGTGCGCGGAAATGGTTTGTAGGCCCTCGTGTTAACGTGGAGTTTGTCAATGGGGTCGAGGAGGTTGGGTCTGAGGGAGGTTCGGGGAGTGACGAGATGATGGGTGAGAAACGGTAGATAGTGCTGTATAGCGGGTAGACATGACCGTCATCAGAGTAGTAGCTGCGAAATGGGCCCCTCGAGACGCCCACGTACCTGCAGTGGTCTCACAATGAAGCAATGCTGAACTGCATCTCTCGGTCAATTGACCATTGGTGCACGAAGCATTGGCCACCTCACGCGGCTTTTCCCGACAAATCCAGCCAGCTCCGATCTCCTGCAGCTCATGCCAATGCCAACAACCCCATCATCTATCATCTCTCACTAATAACCAACCCCAATCGTAGACCGCCACGATGGGCCTCTTCGACTACCTCTCCGACCTCTACACCTCCGCCACGTTTCAGCCGGCGGAAGCCGAAGAGCGTCAGAACGCCGGCCCAGAAGACACCAGCGGCGAGCAATCCCGCGGCACCGATGTCAACTCCGGCGGCGTCGGCACAGCGCAACATGACCGCGGCGCGGGTGTGAAAGGTGGTGCGAGTGATTCGCTAGCTCATTCTGGGACGGATGAGGAGAGTGACGACGAGAAGGACGCAAATGCTGAGACCGCGGATAAGGCCAAGAGTAGAACTGCTGGGGAGGGCGAGAAGGGACATGTGCCTGGTGAGGGGGGCGCGAGCAGTGGGCAGAAGGGAAAGGATGCTAGTGGGCCTCATGGGGGGAGTGTGAAGCAGACTGGGCTTGGTGGGGATGGTGGTGGGGAGGAGGAGGAGGCTGGTAGGGATGATGAGCCGGAGGCGGAGGGGGAGGAGGAGGAGGAGGATGAGGATGATGAGCCGGTTGATCCTAAGGCTAAGCTTGAGGAGGGTGAGTTCTTCCAAATTCTCACGCGCGTGGCAACGTTCAAGGCCTTGCGACCAACCCGTCAGATCGCTCGTCTTGAGCTCATGTCGTGCCAGTCGCGGCAACGGCTGGACGTCCGATCATACTCGCACACATACTGACTTATCACAGACTGCTTGCGTACTTCGCAATGTGCACCCCTCAAGCACCACTACGACGAGTGCGCCGAGCGCGTCCAGCAGCAGCAGGAGGAGCACGGCAAGGCCGAAGAGGACTGCGTAGAAGAATGTAAGCTCCTCTCACGAATTGCAGTCCGCGCGATTCCATGTCTCAGGAAGTTGAATCTCGATCTGACTCGCACATCCAGTCTTCCACATGATGCACTGCGCAAGCGCCTGCGCTGCACCCAAGCTCTTCCGACAGCTCAAGTAGACTACGGTCCGTCACCTCCTGGTCTTGACACCAAACACGACTAGCTCGCCCACCAGCAGAAGACTGTACGAGTGCTGTCGATTCTGACCCAAGCTTGGTCTACCCCAGAGTAAATTCGCACTGTATAGTCATCAATCTGAACACATTTGTACCATGTGCACGTCTCGCTCATACGGTACGACTCTATCTCTTGTACTCCTGTGAGCTGTGGTCCCACGTACTCAGTCGCCGCTGCCCTCAGCTGCTAGAGGTGGTCTGCTCCGCACCATGGTTTGATTGCTGGGCAAGAGCAAGATGATCTGGACTCTGCGATGGTTGCAGGAACGCAAGGTAGTGCGCTTACAAGGTCGCCTGCTGCTTAGGTCTAAACGGATCTCGACTGATCTATCCGCTCCGTTACAACCGTATGCCGTCGAATGCCTCTGCTCTGTCATCGTTGTGATAATCATATTCCGTGCTCCGATATGCCGTCCGCTGCCGGGGCCGAGCTCCAATGATCGAAGTGCTTCATATATGTGGAAACCATCACGAGAGACTCTCTCAAGGTGATTTGCAGACTCACGGCATACCTAAACTTACAGTAACGAGCAACTCTCCGTCCCATACCATGGCTTCCACACTTCTCCGCACGAGTGCCCTTCGCAGCGCTGTGCGCGCTTCCACGCCTTCCGCTGTTCCTCGAGCTGCTACCCTCAGCACCACATTTGTCCGCGGAAAGGCAACGCTACCGGATCTGCCATGTGAGACGCTGTATACCTTCTACCTTAATTTCCTGTGAGACTGATAGCTAGGGTCAGACGATTATGGCGCCCTCGAGCCGGCGATCAGCGGCCAGATCATGGAGCTCCACCACTCCAAACACCACCAGACCTACGTGAACAGCTACAACACGGCGATTGAGAAGCTCCAAGAAGCGCAGCATAAGGGAGATATCACAACACAGCTAGCCACGCAACCTCTGATCAATTTCCACGGAGGTACGTCCGCCCAGCAACCTCGGAGCACAGTCTCTACTTGCCAGTATAGCTAACATCACCAAGGCGGCCACACAAACCACTCCCTCTTCTGGGAGAACCTCGTCCCCACCTCCTCCGGCGGCGGCATACCCCCGTCTGGCGCCCTCGCAAAAGCCATAGACTCCTCCTTCGGCTCCCTCGAATCCTTCAAAACCACCTTCAATACCGCGCTCGCGGGGATCCAAGGCTCGGGCTGGGCTTGGCTAGTACAAGATACGCAGACAGGCGCGATCGGGATCAAGACGTACGCGAATCAGGACGCGGTGGTGGGGCAATTCAGGCCACTGTTGGGCATTGATGCGTGGGAGCATGCGTATTATTTGCAGTACCAGAATCGGAAAGCGGAGTATTTTGGGGCGATTTGGCATGTGGTGAACTGGAAGGCGGTGGAGGGGAGGTACAAGTGAGGGATGAGACGGTGATGACATGGGTAATTGAGCGCAAAATTTAGGGGCTGAGCAAAGCTGTACAACACATGGACCATTGCAGAGACCCTGTGCTTTGACTATGAATCGATCGCTGGGTGTGCTGACTGCGAGCGTTCGCTTGTAGTCGAACATCGTCGAGCGTTCTCATGCACCTGCTCACACTGACAGCACGGTCGACATAATTTGTCCAGAACTCATTGGCACTGCATGGCCGCCTGCCTGATTGGTCTCTGCACGCAACGCCCTCGAGCGGACACCGCCGTGGTAGCAGCTTAGACGATCCTTACTCGACGACTCGGCGAGGGCCGTCGTGTCAACGCATCGAGATGGTCCTCCGCATCATGGTCGGATCAGGTGCTTCATAAAGCGAGTCGTTCGGGGCCAAGCACACTTCCGGTCTGAAGACGAGCCTACCTTACTCATACCAATGCGTGCAACGTCATGGTCAAACGGTCGAACCGAGATCATCTCCATGATAGCGCCGGCATGCGGTGCGTGTAGATCCACTCGCGTGAAACACAGCGGTTTGATGCGCGCGAGCAGCGCCCGAGCGTGTTCAGGTAGACATCGGAGAGGGCTGATCGCCGTTGTCGAGGGCTGTGTGCCGTGTTCTAGCGTGCTTCGAAGATTGTTCTCTAGGCAGATACAAATCTGTGCGTTCTGCAAGGGTGACGATGATCGTGATGGGGACGGACGCTCGAAATCGCCAGCATCGCGTAGGGAAGGTACGAGGAAATGTGTGCCCTCGATCAACGCAAATGATGATAACTGGCAAGACTGGATATGGAGAGCAGATCGATTCTACCTTACAGACGGCATCGCCTACACGTAGATGTAACGGACGTGGTTGATCCGATATCGAGATCACTTGATTGCAGTACGGCTTAGCATTACTTCGAAACAGCTATAGGTCCATGCGCTTTACGTGAGACCCACGAAATCTCCACCAGGCCGTGCCGAAGCATCGCTGTTATGCGTCCACTTCTCCGTCTACAGCACGGAAAAGTGACGCTGCTAACAGGTTCGCAGCCTTGTGACGGATATGCCAATTTCGCTTGCGAACGAGGGCAGCAGCGCCCACCATTGAGAGGCCCGTTCAAAAGGCCCGTCCGCTCAGCCCTACAACGTGAGACCGTGTCGTTTGCAACAGCCCTGTTGCATGTGCTGATGCTTGAAAAGTCGGTTGCTTCGATTGACGACATGTGGCGCCTGGGCAGTCATATAGAAGGGGCGGAGGGGATCTGCAGTCATGTTGCCGTTTCTTTCGTGTTGCTGTAATTTGGGTCTTGTCGTGCGAAGCAACTCTGGAGAATCGCTGCGTCGATCAATACAGGCCACGGAGCGCGTTATCTTGCAATTGAAAAATCGAAAACTCCATTGATCGCTCAACCAGACTGAGCAGCTGCATCTTTAACCTACTCACTGGCGGAGCAAAGAATAATACTCGTAAACGATCACTAGACTCGGCATACTCGACATCCGTCGATCCTCATTCGACTCTCACCGGCACATCCAACGGGTCCTACCGATCATCGAAGCAGCACACCATAGCTTGTCCTTTGGTTACAGCGCGGTCTAGCACGCCAGCTATCCTCTCTGCCGGCACTCAAGTGTACCGTTTGAGACACGGACTCGGCGAGATCGTACCGAACCACGGTACAGAGCGCGTGTCTGCGTGGTAGTAGGGTACTTCGAGTTACCAGCAGATCACGGCGTGGGCGAACAACAGTAATCAACAGAAGGGTTGTGACATTCGAGCAATCAGAGTGTTGCGATTTGAAACTGAAAGGAGGTCAGAGGGCTATTCTTGGGTCGAAACCAGAAGGAAGGAGCCGGACGGACGGTCCCGAAACTGACCCCCAAGCGCAACTGTGATCAGGGGCCTTCTCTTAAACACACAGCACGGACGCCTTCACAGCGCGCATCAGCATACACGACCGACTTTTTGGTGCATCGGCCTACAGCTTGGGCTTCTTCTCATTTACATTTGGACTGGGTCGCGTTGAGAACGGATTGAGGAAGGTACGTGAGATGGTCATTCCCTTGGAAGGCACGATGGACGCGCGGTATGCGACTGCCAGACTCTCCCACGGCCCCCTCGAGTTGACTCTGCGTTATACGAGGCCTCTGTGGACACCAGAGCCAACTTGAGAGAGCCTGATGAGAGTGCTGGCAAACGCAAGGCGAAAGTGCACTTGCGACGAGACAAGAACGTTGGCTGACTGAGCGCAAAGTGTGTGAAGTGTTGTTGTCCTTCATCAAGACACCGATAATCACGCACGTACCACATATACTTCATCGACACCCGCACACTCCCATACGCATGATAGCAGCACGTCGACGCTGCTATAACAACAACACATCTGTGGCGGTGCGCCGAGTCCACCGCGCCTGACCGGCGTCGCGTCATCACGTGGGACCGTAAAATTCTGCCAGTCAGTAAACCTTGGAGTGATACATTGTCGAGCGCAAAGGGAAAAAGACTGTGAATGTCTCTGCCTTCGATAGGACAGGTGCTACTTTCACAGCCGAGAAAGAGAAGGGACTCGCGCGTGAACATGGATCTCAACACGTTGCTCAATACTAACAGACACGCTGTAACCGCAGGCGGACACAACAACATGCAATACGAGATACCCTTGCCCATGCAAGCCCACCACGATATGAGCGGTGGGCAACACTACTCGCAAAACCTCTATGTCCCCAACGGCCACTCGAGAATAAAGTCCGAGGCCGGCTCGGATCGCGGCGTATCGCCACACCCCTCCGATCCATCTTCACGTTACTCCTCCCAAACACCGCAGAATAACATCGCGTACCAGCAAATGGCGAACCAGCTGTCGAACGGGATGCGGTATCCCTCGCCCGCTCAGATGCAGAGCATCCAGGGTGGCAATGCGATGCCGCTCATCCAGCACAGCTACCACCCGAACGCGCCAGACCAGTCATATCAACAACAAGCGCAGTCTGGTGCGGTGCAGCCAGTGATACATCAGGACGAAGCATCATTAGAAGACACACCCAGGACGAGTTCGTTACCAAAGGCCTTCGCGTGTTCAACATGCGCCAAGGGCTTTGCAAGGAGGAGTGATCTTGCGCGTCATGGTAAGCGGAAAGGGCTAGATTTATCGATGGCGCAGAACTGACAGAGCGGCAGAGCGCATTCATAGCGGAGTACGGCCGCATATGTGCGAGCACCCGGGGTGCGGGAAGCAGTTCATTCAACGGTCAGCGCTTACAGTGCATTCGCGAGTCCACACAGGGGAGAAGCCGCACATGTGCGAGCGATGCGGAAAGGTTAGATGTCATGGTAGTGATGTGTATCGGACTGTATGCTGACATTCCGCAGCCATTCAGTGATTCGAGTTCTCTCGCCCGCCATCGACGCATCCACTCTGGCAAGCGGCCATACAAGTGCCCATACGCCGATTGTCAAAAGACGTTCACTCGCCGTACGACTTTGACGCGTCATCAGAATCATCACACTGGAACCATTGAGGAGTCGGAGGCAGCAACTGCAGCAGCGCTTGCATCGCGCGTGTCGTTGGCAACGCAGCGGTCGAGAGGGTCAGATGAAGAGGAGGCATACTCGGTGGATGGCAAGTCGCCTCTGCCTCATCCCAGCAGACCATCTTCGGTGTCGCCAGGGTCAGCAATGGGAGGCAGTGTGGCTCATCTCGAGCGTCAGAACTCGGACTACTACATGGCGGCGATGAACGGCGGCATGGCGCCTGGGCTTCCACCTCATCTGCGTGGAATGAACCCGACATCTCGCTCCGGGTCACCCGCGCAGTACTCGATGCCTCCGAGCGCACAGATCTCGCGGCCGCCTCTCACGTCCAATCCATCGTCTGGCTACAATCCCCCTCAGATCCTTGAGCCGCCTACGGGTCATCAGAATGGCAGTGGTCACAACAGCCCACATCTCAGCAACGCCATGGGCTGGCAGTCACCCCACAGCGGTATGTCAACGAATGGGCACGACTCGCAATATGGTTTCGGACCTGACAGCAATCAATATGCCGTAGCTCCTGGGCAGCCGATGTACTACCATCAACAACGTCCGCATAGTACTGGTCCCATAGACTATCAAAACCAGATGCGTGGACCTGGACCGGAGATGTGGGCACAGCATCATTCTTAGGAGGACGAACGCTCGAATATAGCTCCACTCGCGCCTGTGCAGGACGAAGCTGCGTCCGCTGAGCCCGTCATCAAACACGAGGAGACGGAGAATGCCGTAGATCCATCACTCATCTACCCTACGCTCGCACAACCGAAGCCTATTAGCCCAGACAAGATCCGTCGGCTGAGTGAGCTACTCGCCACCACCGAAGATCCAGCGAAAAACTCTCTAGATAATTGAGCGCTTGCTTGAGCACTTCCAGCACCTCTCTGGTGTGCGGCTCTGCAGCGCGCTACTCCACGGAGAGCTCGACCTGCACGCAATCCTTTCCTATGTCACCGAGGTCTCTCTAGACCATCACCACACGACTGAGCCTCTACACGGCTCCTAATCACCGGCGATGCGCGACCATACAGTTGCGCATCGTCCGCATAATGCATCGACTTTTCCCTCATCTCTAGCATGACGAGTGTACGACCCGGATGGCGCTGGTGTACTATACCTGCCTGGCTCTTTCAGGGGCCGGGCATTGAAAATTTTGGACGGGTGTGGGGCGTGTAATGGATGGTTTTGCAAAGGGTTAGAATGTAACAGATGGGAATCGAGGGCGTAATACCACTGGCGTATGGGAGTGCTTCTGAAAGCCAGAAGCCTGCTTGAGGAGACAGTGTGAGAGCATGGAAGCTTTAACCCATCACTGCGTCTCACTTGTCCATTGTTACCTTCAGCGTGGCAGTTTCGTGCGGTGTCCTGCTGTGATCGTGCCTTCCTCGCTAATAGACGCCTGCGTCCCTTCCAGCTTGACTTCAACCTCATGGCGGACACTCCCGCAGGACACTACCACAACAGATTAATCTGCACTTGCCACCATATAACGCCCACACTCGGGCGTCTCGGATCGACCGTTGGATTCATCAGAACATCATACAAACGCACTGCATCCCGCGCATCGTAACTCGCTACTTCCTTCGCACTTCCCGCATCAAGCCGCGTACCACTACTTCACGCAAACGCTCGACCAGACGGACGAATTACAGGGTCTCTTCTACCGCATGTCTCCTTGTCGAGTCATTTATTTACCACCCATGGTCGCTGGCCGCTCCAGGCAACAACGCGCGTGCTAGATTCGAGGGAGATGTCGGCATTACCAGGCTCACGTGAGGATACGATGGATTTGCCGTTGACGGATAGGTCACTACGCCATGATGAGGCTGGGAAGAAGCGCAAGACGAGGTCTTCTATGCATCCCGTTGGTGAGGCTGTCAAGAGGTCTAAGATGCGCTTGAGGTCACACACGGGAACAGAGAATCATGATGGGGTACTGGGGGTTGCAACCGAAGGGATGGCGGACGGGTTGATGAGTGGACCCTCGCCTGTATGTGGCAAGGGCAAAGGGAAGCAGATGGTGGAAGTGGAGGTCAAGCCCTTCAGACTCATGGACCTGCCGACAGAGGTGCGCCTGGAGATCTACCGCGCGTGTTTGACGCGACCTTACCCCATCATGCTCTCGAAAGAGCTGACGCCTGTCCCCAAGGCAACGGCTTATGAGGCTGTGGACGAGAACCAGCAAGCCTTAGCGAGGGTCAGCGATCCAGGATCTCTCACCGCTATGATGGCCGTTCCCACCACATCCACCGCGGCCCAACCCCGTCCTTGGCGCCGTGCAGTCCGCGCTCTGCATCGCGGCCCGGTAACAACTACCGGACACCCGAACAGCACGAATCCTATGACTGTCTACGCCGGCGTCCACCGCTCTTCACCGCAAAGCACCCCTGCCACTGCCACTGCGTCTGGCAGCGCCGAAGACCTCCTCAGCCCAGTCCGCGCAGCTCGTTCTCGAGACGCCGACCCGCTACTCGTCATGATCCTCCGCACCAATAAGCTGGTCTACAAGGAAGCTCGCAACATCCTCTACGGCGACAATGTCTTCACCCTCGACCTCAACACCGCGCAATATACCCTCTCAGCCCTGCACCAGCGCTCCCGTGGCCAGATCAAACGCATTCACGTCACGATCCCAACGCACAATGACATCTTGGAGCGCTTCGCCGAGGTCGTGAGGCTGAGCTTCAGGTACTGCTGGCGCTTAAGGCAGCTGTGCATCAACATGCCTTTCGTCATTCCAGGCGCGGACGGCAGTGGGACGAATGGTAACACTACTGTGTATGCGAACGCCTTTGACATTCTGAGGTGGTTGCCGAAGCAGTGCGAGATTGTGCTCAAGGGGAATGTCTGTGAGGAGGTAAGGAGCATGTTGGACAAGAACGCCAACCTGGCGAAGGACCTTGATGAGGTGAGTTTGGTCCTATCGTATCATGTTGGAGAGCTAGACTGACGTGATGGTGCAGGTTGCTTATGCCAGGCGGCAGCTCATCTCGAACGACAACGACAGGGCGCCGAGGGATGCGCACAGGGCGTTTCGATGTTGAGAGTGGTTTTGTCGGTGTCTCGTTGAACGAGAAATGTGTTATGCTTTCACGACCAGGATGATGGCCATTGTTGATCACTACTGAGGCTGTGCGACGGCAAGCATTGTCGAACACTCTTGCCCGCAAGTCTTACTATGTGTGGCGATGGCCTCGCCATGACGAGCGCGAAATGGAGGGCATTGAGCTGTTGAACAGAGTGCCCGTTGGTTTTTCCGAGCAGAACGATGCTTTCGCCATGACGAGCGCAAGACGGAGGGCATGAACTTTTTGGACAGAGCAGCTCTTGGGTTTGGCAGAGGAATGGAAGGCTTCGGACTCACGCATGGCGCGAAGGAAGACCTGGGCACCCCTGAGCAGTCTTCACAGGGCGCAACGACTGCAAGTCGTACGAAAGCGGTAGGCGATTACCTGCCTTGAACGAGAACAGGACTGTATGATACAACAGCATTGACTGTTGGACTTTCGGTCTAGTTGGAGATTGAATACTGCGTCAAGCTTTGACTGTTCAACGGCAGCATACCGCGTTCCGCCCGTGACCCATGTCGCTGATCAGACGATACTGGGGATACTGCTTCCCTTATCAGACACATGTTCCTGTACTTGCATGATAAGCCACTCGGTTGTAGTAGGCGTGGCGCTGTGATATCTCTCGGGTGTGGAGGGAAGGCTCGTGCCGTATCGGCTAGGCCGTATCGATCGACAACTGTTCGGAGTACTGAATGGTGAGTTGAAGAGCGAACTTCTGCAATCTCAGCATACCACTTCCTACTCCATGGATGGGGCATGGAGCCCTTTGCTTTCCTTGGACATTTCTGGTCCATACTAGAAGCGGAGGCCTCTTTCGAGAGGTATCGCGCGCATAGTGTCGATGGTGGCAAACCAACATACACACCAACATCTGGGACGTCACATCTGACTTCGCCCACTCCATACCATTTCTTGGCTCGAAGTGAACCCCACTTCTCAGTACCTCTCGGAGCCCAGACCGTTTAGCGTTGCCGCGCACCCGGAGAAGTTGCAATGATGACTGTGCCACTATACGACAAGGCTGCTGGCGAGCGTGCATGCATGCTGCCCATGGGCAGAACCGGACTCACTGCGGTCGCACTCTAATCTGCTTATCACGCCCAACGACCAATTGCGGTCTTATTCGCAGCAAGATGGAATCCAGAACACGAGATCGATGACCATCGGAGCTGTGCGCTTCCGGTTAGCGAATTACTTGGCTTGACAGAACGCGCAGTAAATCTTACCGATCGCGTGGGAGAGAAACCCTGAGGCTCGAACCTTTGGTAAGGAACCCCGCCTTGTCAGTACCATGCCATGCAACTTTTGCAGATCCAAGCCACGCACATCGCCGCCTTAGTGCGCAAAAGAAAGGCGAGAGGATGCGGTGCCAGGCCGCAAAGCAAAGCTAGTACTGGTCGAGTCGCGTGCCCTGCCCGCTCGACGCCTCTGCCCAGGCCCCGTCGTGACATCAAACCTTACTCCACCACTCCAGCTAGCCTGCATCCACCTCGCCAACCCATGTCTCTCTCAAAGTCAGCGGTCCCGTGGCGTAGTACTCTGCTCTGAGATTCTTTCTGAACTTCCTCTTTCTTTACTACACCCTCCGCGCATTGCGCACTTTACCACTAACCCGACCTCCCGCCATATTTTGGCGACACAAACACCATGCCTTTCTGGGACAGCAAAGACAAGGAGAAGTCCGGCGTCTATGCCGATGGCTCGCCGGACTACCATGATAGCGACATCATATACACACAAGAGGGCGAGATAGCAGAGAACACCGATCAGCTCCAGCGCCGTCTTGGAAATCGACAGATCCAGCTCATCGCCATTGGAGGTTCCATTGGCACTGCGCTCTTCGTCTCCATCGGCGGTGGTCTCGTGCGCGGAGGACCTGCAAGCTTGTTCCTCGCCTACCTCGTCTACGCATGCTTCCTCGGCCTGGTCAACAACTGCATTGCTGAGATGACTGTACTCTTCCCTGTATCTGGTGGATTTATTCGCTTGGCAGGCCATTTCGTAGACGAAGCTTTCGGATTCATGGCCGGATGGAACTTCTTCATCTACGAGGCGCTTCTGATTCCCTTCGAGATCACTGCTCTGACTACCGTGCTCGGATACTGGAGTGACCACATCCCGGCCTACAGCATCCCCATTGCGTGTATTGTGAGTACACTATCTGAATATGTTCCAATCTCAGTTGTTCGAATCGGGAACTGACGCATTGCATAGGTTTTATACGGGTACGATCTCCCCATATGCGGCAACTCCCAGTGCGACTCTTTTCAGAGAAGATCTCTTTAGCCCGGATGATTGCCCCTCCCCCCTTTACGCGCGTTGTCGACCAGCGCTATTGCGTCCAGAGCACCATTTCTTTGAAGTGAAAATCTCATGAGCGATAGCGACCAGTTTCCTTTCGTATCTATTGATGCAGATTCAACTGCGTGTGTGCAGCCAGCGGGCGCACACTCTTTTATAGGCTGGTTGCAATTTGCTTGATTTCGGTGAGACAACACGATACTCAGAGCTGACACGTACAAAATAGTCTTCTCAACGTCCTAGCAGTCAGAGCATACGGAGAGGCCGAGTTCTGGCTCTCAGGTGGCAAGGTCATCTTGATCTTCCTACTGTTCAGCTTTACCTTTGTGACGATGTGCGGCGGCAACCCTGCGAACGATGCGTACGGTTTCAGGTACTGGAAATCGCCCTTGGCGTTCGCCGAGCATCTGTCGACCGGAAGCATTGGCCGCTTCGAGGGCTTTCTTGCAGCCCTGTGGAGTGCTTCCTTCTGTGTCGTCGGCCCGGAGTACATTTCGATGGTCGCTGCTGAGGCCAAGCGCCCCCGCATCTACATCAAGAACGCATTCAAGACTGTGTACTGGCGGTTCGGTATCTTTTTCATCGCTGGCGCCCTATTCGCTGGTATTGTTGTCTCTTCCAAGGACCCGACTCTTGTCGATGTCGTCAATGGCACTGGAACTGGTGGCGGCACTGCTGCGGCCTCGCCCTACGTTATCGCCATGTCCAATCTTGGCATCGGTGTCTTGCCCCACATCGTCAACGCCCTCCTCGTGACTTCCATCTTCAGCGCTGGCAACACCTACACTTACTGCGCCACACGCTCACTCTACGGGCTTGCGCTCGAGGGTCGTGCGCCGAAGATCCTGCGCCACTGCACCAAGGGTGGTGTACCAATTTGGTGCTTCGCCTTCGTCATGATCTTCCCTTGCCTGTCGTTCCTGCAAGTCAGCAGTGGTTCGAGCAAGGTCTTGGGATGGCTCATCAATCTTGTCACTGCTGGTGGAGTCATCAACTACATTGTCATGTGTGTGACATACATCTTCTTCTGGCGTGCTGTCAAGGCCCAGAACATTGATCGTCGCACGTTTCCATACAAGGGCTGGTTCCAGCCTTACTCCGTATGTTTGTGATCATTCTCGCATGCTGTTTCCCGTCGCTAACACAAGATCTCCAGGCATACATTGGTCTCGGCTGGATGCTGTTCATCGTCTTCTTCTACGGCTACAGCAGTTTCAGGCCATGGAGTGTTGAGAACTTCTTCATCTACTACACCATGTTGATCCTCGGTACGTTCCACCACTCCTTTGATTCAGCTCAACAAACCATGAACTAACTCATTGCAACAGCACCCATCTTCTTCTTCACCTGGAAGCTTATCAAGAAGACCAAGATCGTCACGCCGATGCGTGCTGATCTTACCTGGGAGCGTCCCACTGTCGATGCGTACGAATCGACTTTCTTGGACCCGCCCGTCGGTTTCTGGACCGAGATCATCCAGATGGTCGGTATCAAGAGGCAGAAGGGTGGTGTGGACAGGCGGAGGAGCAGTGTCGCTTAGATGCAATATACCAAGGTGGATCAGGCGACTGACATGTAACGAAACTGTGTACAGTCTGTGGGTGGTCAAGTGAGAGGAATAGCAAAGCTCTCACGAGACAATGACGAAAAGAAGTGTATCAAGCATCTTTCCCACAATTGAGAGAAGCATCGTTACCATAATGCCCCTTCAAGTACGGAAGACACATGCGGACTATCGCACCGTTCGATGTAGAAGGGCGAAGGTCACGTGGACCCGCCGTGACGTGTAACAGGGCGTGAGAGATGCTCAACCTCGAAAGTGGTTGGACTTCCAATACGTTGTACCTGAGAGGAGCAGTTGACAAGCCGCTCACGACTGGGAAGACAAACAGTAGCATACGAATACGCTTCAAGTAATCGCCTCGACATCTCAGCATCACTCAGCCGACACACGAACATTGGGACTAAGCAGCTAGCGGCTAAGCGGCCCTTGACTGCTGTTCACCTTCCACTTCTCCTCCAGTCTGATAACCTTTCCTTTTCTCTCCAGCAAATCTTTGACTTTTGGCTTAGATCAAGTGTAGCAAGTCGGCAATCTCTTCTCCACCAGTATCGCAGCACGCTGACAATCGCTCAGTACCTGGTCTTTTCAGTCCAATCGCTGAAACTCGACCACTGTCGATTTACGATTATCATCATTTTTCGAACCCACGAGGTGCTCACTGAGCTTGCTCACAGCAGTCTTGCACCGTGTCCTTGGCCTTGCACTGCCGCCTTGTGACGCGAAGAACGCCTTCCATCATGGCTGTCTCGCACCGCGAGACGGCGTGGAGAAGAGGAGTATTGTGCTTTTGCTCATACTGGTGAAGCTGGAATACACGGCTGACAACGGCCAAGCAGCTCAACGGCGTGTTCGCATACCGTAGTCATAAGGTACTCTCAACACGCGATCTGCTTCGATGCCCCTCATGTTCTGTGGAATGCCCATCTACGTACAACAAATGCTTCTCCAGCTCGCTACTTGTGCGATACCGATCCTCGAGGATCATTCTTGATTCACACAATCACACCACAGCAGCTGCAACAGCGAGTAAGTCAGCAGGAAGGTGCAGCTCAGAGCATGCAGGAAGTCACTTCCGAGATCCCACATGGGATTTTTCTGCAGTCGCATCAGTTGGGCCTCAAGTTGGCCGAGACTCCAGTGGAGCAGATCTAGGCTCACGCATCATGAAACGAGCGACCCGCTCTCCATCATCGAAGTAGCAAATTAGTCCTTTACTTCCCCAAGCCTGAACATAGTCTCTCCGCAACTGTGTAAGCGGCTAGGTAGAAAAGAGGATGGCCTACATCGCGCGACAGCGAACCCATTGATCTGAAGAAAGTTCGCTAGCATTATCACGTCATGTATCTCATTCTCTAATGCGAATACCACGCTATGCAATCAACCATTCCGCATCGCAAGCCCACCACAAACCGGTCCGCTCAACCCTTCGCATTCCACCTATCATTATACGCATTCACCGACACCGCAACCTGCTTATACAACCAATTGCGACTCCCCTCATCCGCGATAGGGATGAAAGGCCCGTTTGTCCCTCCCTTGAGCATGATGCTCATACCGGTGCGCTCCTTCGAGATAGTCTGCACATCCTTCAACGGCACGTCCCACTCTGTCGTGAGCTTCTTGGCCCGCACAAGCATGATGCTGTTATACGTGACCAGCACCAACATGCTTGCCTCGGAAGTCGAGCGGCTGACAGGCGATTGCGGGTCATCGCCCTTGGAGCCGGCGTTGAGTTCGAGATGAGCGATGTATGACTCGTTGAAGCACTTGCCGTTATCCATGGTCTTCAGCCAGAACTGGCCGAGAGCTTCGCGCTGGGAGTATGGGCGCACGATGCCGTCGCTGCCGATGAAGCGAGTCAGACGAACGCGGTCGAGGCCTTCCTGGTCGAAGACTGTGGTCGTGTTCTTCACCCCCTCAGCCATGTTCGATGCGAGATCAAAGGCACCGATCGCAGGCTTGGTCGCCAGACCGAGCAGACCTTTGCCGACCCCCTTTACAAAGCCAGCAGCACCCTCCTTCTCAGCACCTTGAAGCGGCTGTCTGGCCAGCCCTCCGATGCCACTTGCCAGACTGCTAGCAAAAGCATTGCCGCCAGATGTGATGCCGTACAAAGCGTGCTTCGGTCTGTTGCGCGAGCGGGCATTGCGACGGGAGTCTTGGAACTCCTTGTCCATGCTTGCAGCTGCCAGACCTTTGCTGATGCTGCCAGTGAATTTCGAGACGGAGTCCGAGATACCGAAGACAGACTTCTTGACGAAGCTACTAGCTCCTTTCGCGATGCCGACGCCGAGATCTTGTGGCCGATCTGTGACCAGTCCCTGGTATGGTTCATAGAAGATATCTGCGACGCCAGAGCTGATGTTGTTGAACAGACCTACCGGGTTGCCGAGGAAGTCGGCGGACCCAATGACAATGTGCACTTGTCGTAGCGACTCTTGCACATAGTGGCTCTTGATATTACTGATCAGTGCATTTACGGAAACCCGTGCGTTCTCGAGCATTAGAGCGTTGTAGCGGATTGGTGCATCGTTGACATTGCCGATCGACATGGTCAGGACATTGACCGCAAACATAAAAGGGTTGGTCGATGAGCTGCCAGTATCTTCGGCGTTGATACGCTCTGTACGCACGAAGGACAAGTCGAACTGCATGGGTTGCAGGTGCAGTAATTCGAAGTAGATGTCTTGTCCAGACTGCTCTTGCTGAGGCTCTGGTACATCCAGCGTCTCGGGCACAAGCTGCCCCTCCTTCTCCTCAGACCAAGAAGCTCCAGGAACTTTCGTGAAGTCCAGCATAGCAAAGATGAAGTCCTCGTCGATCTCAATAGTCATCTGCTGCATGAGGAAGGTAAAGTACTTGATATACAGTACACCGTATGAGTCGTCCTTCACCCGAGTGATCGCGGATCTGAAGATCGGATGCGCCTCCATCTCCTTACCGGTCTTCGGCACCACACTGGGGTAGAAGATGAGTGGGAAAATGCCGCCATAGAGCTGATTGTCGATCTGTATCCATTTAACCGTCAAGGCCACGGTCTGATACAGTGGCGAGTCGGTGTATTTCAGCTCAATGTCCCTCCAGGTGACGTAGACCAGCTCACGTAGCTGGGAGTTGACAAGCGAGATGCCTATACCAGCGAAGCGGATACCAGCCTTCATCGTCACATCATCATCTTGATCCTTGACTTCGAAGCCAATGCTTGTAGATGCACTAGCAGACCCAGCTTTTTGCTTGTACAAGCTTTTGGATGGCTTGTAGTTCGAGAATACAAGCGTCTGAGTGGGTCCATCCGCAATCACGTTCAGATCAATGATCTTCTGTCGTTGCTGACCTCCAGTCGCCTGCGCCGGGATGCGGAACGGTATCAGATTGCCAATCTCAGCGATCTTGACATGCCGCTCCTTACCATTCGCACTGAGTATGAGATTCTTGTTCTTCGAAGCCGGATAGTCCCATGCGTACGGCATGATGCTGCGTGCTGGCAGTCTATAGCGAATTGGCTTCCAGCCCGACGACCGGTCCTCCTCGTCATCGTCGACGTTAGGATTTGCTTGCCAGAACAGAAACTCCTGATCACTCTCATTGCGCATCGAGAAAGGCCAGTGCTTTGTCTCCTTGCTGAGATGAATGAAGATGGCTGAGTCCTCCATCAAGATCTCGATGCGGACGAGCTGCTGTCGCTCGCCAGCCTTCGCGATCTTGACGTGCACACTGCCAGTATTGTCGATGTTGAACGGAGACGACCAAGTATTGTTCACTCCAGGGTAGCAAAGACAGAGCTGAGCGCCTGTGCTCTGCTTCAGGAAGCGAAGTGGGTGTAGCTCGCCAGGTTTGAGTGATGTTGCCTCGGAAGAGCCAGGCTCGCGGATCTGAATCGCCTCACTAAGCTTGTTCTTCACCACGAAACGCGGTGTGATTGTCACCACTTTGGTCAATTTGTATTTGCCAGCGCCCTCAGTAACAGTCAGTCCAGCGTGCATCTCCGATCGTCCCGAGTCTGCAGGGAGCTTGACGTCTATCGCAGCGCCGATGGCATCGAAGCTCACAGGTTGACTCCACGAAGAGTCGCCGACCTTCAACAGTGCCCGATTCTTCCTATCATCGCTCGGGAACGAGAACATGAACGGCTTTGGCTTGCCAGCATCGGTGTCAGTGTCTGTGAACGTTGTCTGACCGGCGGCTGATTTGGCGCCTCCAAAGTAAGCTTTGCTCCTAACATCTAGCTCCAAGCCAGTGCGATTGAGAATGACATATGGCGCGTAGATCGTGATCTTAAACGCACCACCACTTTCAGGAATGTTGTAGTAATGCAGCTTCAGTCGTAGGTCAAGTCCGCTCTGATCCTTGACTGTCACTGTGCGCTCACGACGGAAGTCTTCGTTGTTGGGCGAGTTGATGATGGCGAATTCGCTGGCTTTGAAAGGTGTGTCTTGCATATCGACGCTCATGAGCAGCAGATGGGACAGCTCCACGACGTGCACAGGACTGACACCGCCCTTGCGGAGAAAGTTGGTCCAGTCTTTCTTAGTGTTCTTGTCGTAGATTCGATACTTGAAGTCGTAAGGCAGCAGATTCTGGACTTCTACAGGCGCCGAGACGCGAATGCGCATGTAGGGGTAGATTCTACAATCAAAGTCAGTAGATTCAGCACCATCATCAATGACCCTCGATACGTACGCTGTCAAGGGGTTGTTCTTGTCAAATGACGCCTGCATCTGGAAGTAGAACGGCGGTGAGCTGTCGTTGGACTCGCCCTGGCAAGTCAGTGTCCTGATTGGCCTCTTCAACAGATCTTTCCAGAACAGCTTCTCGTTCGACCAAGTATATCCGAAGCCTTGATCCGGTCTGAGTACAAGCGAGTGCATGAAAGCTGCGCCGACAGGTGCCGGTCTCGCCTCTCCCGGTGCAATCTTCTCGATCTTGAGCAGGTGACCTTCGTCTGGACTATAGACGCCGAGCTCCAACGGGATCTGAGTGTGATTCTCTACAAGCAGCGGCGAGCGCAGGGTGATGTACTTGACATTATCCGCACCCAGAGTGATTTCAACAAGCATGCGATGCTGGACCTTGTCCTTGCGCGGCTTCAAATTGTACAGAGATTCGCCCTCGCGATTGACCGGTATGCGATCGATGCTGTCGAAGCCACTGCCCTCGAGCTTGATACCGATGAGACCAGTCTGACCTTCCGGCGAAAGCGTCTCACGAGTGGTGGTCGGGTCCTCGAATCGCCAAGGCTTCTCTTCGCCGTCCTCGAGCTTCGCAGCTTGGCCATCCTCATCAGCTTCGCCGCTGCTCCACACGTTTAGCTCGAAGCCCGTGTAGTTGCGAATGCGGTATGGAGCATCATTGCCTCGCGGCTTTGACAGCACATCTTCATCCGATGATAGGAACTGCGCTGACTTTGATGCCAGTGCGATCGTGGAAGATGTGATAGTCAGCTCAAGCGACTTGCGTGAGTACAACTCAACAGCCAGCTTGTCCGGGCCTGTCTCCTTGGTCATGTGGAAGCCCAACTGCCACGGCTCGATCAACGGCTCCCAAGCCGACTTCGAGAAGTTATACACATTGAAGAACATGTCGATGCCGGTATCCGCGCTCATATTGCCAGTCCAGTCGCGAACGTCGACATCGAACTTCTTCACGCTCCAGTCCAGCATCGGCAGCTCATGCAAGTCGCCGATGAGCACCACGCGGATGCCGTCCATCTTGATCTTCATCTCTTCACGCTTCATCACGGCCGAGCCAGCAGCCTTCTTGTCTTCCGGCTTCTTCGTGCCAGTCTTGGCGGTACTGATAGTCTTCGCCTGAACCTTCGAAGTTGAGGCAGCAGTCATCTTGGTTGACTTCACATCCTTCGGCTTCGTCGAGGTGCTCTTGATCTGTGCCAGCTTCTTCGGTCCCTCATCTTGAAGCTTCTTATTGTCGTTGCTCGAGGACATGGCTGATGCCCTGTTGACGATCTGCATCGCAAGTAAAATGTCTCGGAGTGACAGGCGCAGCACGAGAGGCTCGATGTCAACATGTATGCTCATGAGTGAAGATCCCTTGCCTTGCGACTGCATGTCCAGTGATGTCTGTATGCTAAAGTCGTCCAAGATGCGCAGCCTCGTGTCGTTCTCGCGGTCCATGCGGCAAAGGAACATGCCAATTTTGTCGACTTGAAGTGTCATCGCATGCTGTTGCGAGACAAGCACCTGCTTGGTGCCGAGCACGATTGCCTCAGAGTTGCTGATAGCAGGGTTTGCAATGAGCACGACCTGCGCATCCACAACGTTGATTCGGTAAGAGATGCTCATAGCGCTCTTATCGGTGGGTTTGGCGTCATCTTTCGCCTCATGCAGTTCCGTCTTGCGTTTGACAAGCTCTTGCGTTGACACGCTAGCAACGTCACTCTCTGGCTCTGTACTGTCCTCTTTCTCCTCTTCGACGACCAATGGTGCTTCCTGCTCGAGACCCTTATTGACGAAATTGAGCACCGCGAAGAGATAGTCGAGTGCCAATATGACCCTCGGACTGTCGACAGTGAGCAAAGCAATCAGGGTCTTCTCATCCCCACCCGAGATCGACACGCTGGCCATGAATTGCTGCTTGACATCCGTGTTGATGAGTGACATGATCTTGCGGAACTTGTTCTTCTCGGTCGTTCTCGTGTCTGTGATCGTGAACGACTGCACCAACAGCTCGCTTTCTAACGCGCCGTCACTGATCATCCGCACCTTCACGCTCGTCTCGTTCAATGAGAATTTTGACAAGCTCGCCGCTTCAAGATCACCGATGGGCGCATCTACTGGTCCAGAAACCAGTTCCAATCCCACAGCGCCGATTTTGAAGATGAAGTCCAGCTTCGTCCATGTCTCGGAATCCGTTCCGAGCTCGGGTCCAAGATGTGACGGCTTCTCTGGTTCAGTCTTCTTCGATGCTGGCTTGTCTTCAATTGCCTTTGCAGGTTTAAGAACAGAATTCGGGATCTCCTCCTTGACTTCCTCCTCGAGTGCCTCGTCCGATTCGAGCGCGAACGCCGATGGTATCGATCGGGTGAGCTCCATGATGAACCTCAATTGCCCCTCCGTGATGCGCAAGTTGATGTTGCTCATCGCACCTTCGATCTCAGTGTCAGGCTGCTCGCGCCCAATCTTGTGGTCAGCTTGGCTGATGTTAAAGTCGAGGTCAACTTTGTCTATGAGCTCAAGCTCTTCAGACTTTTCGCCATCGTAGTGGAAGCTGGATGTAAGTCGGATGTTGTGAATCCCAGCGGACAGTTTGTTTACAGTATCGGCGTCTTTCGAGTCATCGATAGGAACGAACTTATTACTAGCATAGATCTCGCCCAGATACGCCGTGAGCAGGTCGCGCTCTGGGCTGTCAGTCACAATCAGTCTCGGGAAGGACACGATTGGTGTTTTTACCAAGATATCGAAGTGCATCTTGCTGGCTGACTCCTGGACCTTGGTCGCCTGGTTCGCGGCAGCATCTCGAGCAGCATTGAAAATGGCCTGCATCTTGCCGAACTTGACTCCAAATTCCATGATCTTGCGAAGAGGCTCCGTGATGAAGTTGACCTTGAGAGAACCAGCTCGGAGGAAGATAGCGGTATCGTGGCCGGGGTACTCCTTGGCTGCGGCGTCGAAAGTCTCGTAGCGGAAGTCGGCGAGATCGTCCCCTTGTATCGACACGATCTGGCGAAGTGCAGACTTCTCATCCACACCCTGGTTGATGTCGTCGACCAGTCCGAGATTCCCGAGCTTCGCGGTGACACTCATCGACTTGCCCATGAGCAAGACACCGACTTCGGCCGAGCTCAAGCTGAGTGTCGCCAGGCGAATCCCATCGTTATTGAGGATCACGGCCACGCGCTTGAGCTGCGCCTTGATGCGTATCTTGTCCACGTCCTGCGGCTTCTTCGGTTCGGATTGTGCCTCATCATGACCCTCGATCTGCTTGGGCTTGCTGTCATCTGTTTGTGTGTTGTCACCGCCAGCGAAAGTGACCATGACGAAGTCCAGTAACGTCAGCAAAGTCTTGCGTGTCACTAGCAGGTTGATGGTAGATAGCGCAACGTCTAGATTGGTCGCAATGCCTTCATATTTAGTCTTGAACACCGGATGATCGTTGTTGACCTTCTGGAAGTGTACAGTGAGCAAGTCTTGCATCTTGTCAGCATCGGAATCTTCACTCGAGATCAGATTTCTGAACTCCGGTTGCGGTGATGCCTCAACATGATCCTCGACCGTGAACGTTCGCAGTTTGACATCAGCAACCATGTCGTATGCTCGTTGATAGAACTCGAGGCCGAAAGTCTCTGCGATGAGATCGACCAGAAGCTGATCTGGCTTTTTGCCATTCGGATCGGATCGGTACAGCGAGCCTTGCAGTTTGTCGACCGTGAACTTGAACTCGAAGTTACGCTGTTCGGGGTTTACCTCTCCCTTGCTCTTATCCTCGTGCTTCGCAGACGATGACTGTACTGCTTTGTCGTGATCGCGCTTGCGAGCCACTTCGCCTGCCTTCTCACTGGCCTCAAGCGAGTCGTCATCGGTCGACGAAATGCTAGATTGCCTGGGTCTTCCGCCCTGATCCATGATGCTCTTCTGCCTAGGACGAGTTCGCTGGCCTTCTGGGGATATAGGGCGGGTTTCGTCAGCCGGAGCGTCATCCGTCTTCGGTATCGCAAAGTCGAGCAGCTTCATCAGCGACTTATACTTTGAGTCAGAAATCATGGCGTGGAGCACTGGAAGATGACCCGTGATGCTGAATTTAGTCAAGTCTCCTGCTTTGGGTATGATGCATGCTGCGATAGTCAAGTCCATATTGATACGGTCGACAATGTGGTACGCGCGTGAGTCGTTGTCGGGCTCCAGGGTCTTACGCGTGTCTTCGACAGTATTTCCAATAAGTACCTGAGTGTCCTGCAGCTTCACCTGGAATTTATCGTACATGAGGGTCTCGAGTTGCTTGAAGTCCTTGTCTGTGTATTGTTGCTTCTGCTTGCTCTGTATATCGGCCAGCGTCTTCTTGTCGATCAAGTCACTTCGGACGCTGATGTGACCTGCGTCAAGAATCAGGCAAATCGAGCTCTTCTTGATCACCGAATCGGGGACGATGATCAATGGAGCTTGCAGGTCCAACTGCACATCTACCGTCTTATGCTCCGTCAGTGCGAACTCGAGGCCAGCACGAGTCTGCTGCCGCAAACCCTCGACTGTTGAGCCCGCAGACTCCATGAGGGCATTGATCGACTCCATGTGTTGTGTTGGAGGTTTGAAAAACTTCGTCACCTGTACGACAAAGTTCGGGTTGTAGATGATCTCCATGGCTTTTAGCTTGATCGTCACAGCTGTGTCCGCATGCCCATCAATCGGGTTCTGCTCGAGTTGGAGCGCGAAGAAAGGATCGTCGTCCATGTCCTCGTCCTCGTCAGACTCTTCCATCTTTTCGTCAGTATTGTCATTCTTAGGCTTGCCGTCATCTCCGAGCTCCTCGATGCGTTTGCCCTTGGGTACTGGGCTCGCGTCCTTCACTCGCAGCATCTGTTCAAACAGATTGCCCTCTGTGCTACCATCAAATAGCCGCATGCCGCCGAGACTCAAGTCGACCAGAGTCGAGTCAGTCCGTTGCACAAACTCTGTCGAGAAGTCATCGAATGAAAGGTGTAAGATGTCGGTTTTCTTGCCGTGAGGGTCCCTTCGTAGTGTGAAGCCACCAGTCTTAAGATTCATATCGACCTGCAACTTGATCGCTTCCTTTGGCATGTCGACAGCTTCCGCGAGCTGCTCCTTCTCGCTGAAATCGATGGCTTTGTAGAGTTCGTTCCGTTGCTCTTCGGTCATCTGACCGTCATCTGCCGAAGTTTCTTCTTCCTTCTTGGCTCCCCAAATGTACGAGCCCCACGTTGACTTCGCAGGAGCCTTCTTGACACCAACATTCTCTTTGCGCAACTGATTGCGAGCCAGAGATCGCCAGAAGCGCAGGTCCTCGTACGAGAGTTTGCGTTCAAGTATCTCTAGCTCTTTTGTCTCCTCTGGAGTGAGCGGCGTCTCCTTCTTTTTCTTCTTGAACAATTCAATGTAACGCTTGCGGTCATCCCGACGATTAGCAATGTTAGCCCAGCTCCATTGCTTATTGCGATCGTGGATACGGTCAAGCACTGCTTTGCCAGCGAATTGCAGCCAGGCTTTGGGGTCCTCCTTTGGTCGCTTGGCCGGCTGGAGCTTTCTGTACTCTTGATGTCGAATGAAGTAGTGGAAGAGATCGACCAGCATGAGCACATCTCGGTACTGTTGATCATCCAGTACGAAGCCGAGCTCGTTGAAGAGCAATCGAGCTTTGGTCTTGGGTCGGTCCGTCTTGCCACTTTTGTCCATTTCGACGCCAGCTCGTCCAGAGACTGGCTTCAAAATGTACTGATGCTCGGAGATCCCAGGATCGTCACTCTTGACAATCATGTCGCGGAACTTCTTCAGGATGTCATCATGATCGATGCCTTGGGCTTTGGCATCTTGTTGTCCTGTGCCAGTGCCGAGCAGCTTTGTGTCTGTGTCCCAGTAGAGTGCCAGCGAGCCAAGTGTGGCCAGCTTATGTGTTGTGTCACTCGTGCTTTGGATCCACGTTGGCCGCCAATTCTCATCAGTCGACACAGCGCTCAGCTCCTGGAGTGTCAGACCTGCGGCGAAAGGATGGCCCGGCGTGGAGATACTATCTTCATATCGAATGTGCACATTCTTCACCTGGATTTGGACGTTGTCGATGATAGTCGTCGTCAAGGCAGCGGTGAAGGACTGATTTTTCGCCTGCTCCTCCTTTGACATGCCCTCTGTATTGCGCTCCTTCAGCATCTCAACAGAGTCCAGCTTCTCCATTTTGACACTGTGCGCGCGGTCCTCTTCTTCCTCCACATTGTACTCCTCATCTTCCTTCGGTGCGGCGAGCAGGAAGATGTCCTCGATATTGATCCGCACTGGCTTCCCTCGCAGATTGGACAGAGGTATCTGCAAGACCAAGGAACTTATGTGGCCCTCTATCACGTTGAGTGGTAGATGGAATTGATCCAGCGCTTCTCGCCGTAGCTCCAGGTTCGTGAGCTTCACCTCACCAGACCAGATCCCAACATTAAGTTGCTTTGGATCGAAGTTCCGGACGTACATGCCCAGGAACCTGTTCAACAGGTTGGCCACCAGGCTTTCCAACACCATGGCGGCGGTGGATGGCCGTCACCCGGACTGTTGTGTTCTGTCGCTCCCTCGAGCTTGTAAGAGGATTCGGGTAGTTATATCACCTCATCATTGTGCATGCGCGCCAAGTCGTAGGCTACCGTCTCAATTTCGAGTAACGTAGCAGATGGCCACGCTCGTGGTCCCGCTGGTGGCAAAATTTCGAGGAGGCTGTACTGACCTCTCCTTGCTGTTTCACGATCAGTATCTCGAAACGCGCAAAAGAACAGTACAATCTCAAGATGGTAGAGAGTAAACAAGAGGCAAGCCACGATGGAGGTAACAGAACGAAATGCAGCCCCGCGTCACGAGGAAGTGACGTCGCCTTGCTTGTGGCTGGAGCTGTCTACAGGCCGCGGCTGCGACAGAGAAGAGGGTGTGCAGGAGATGTGCACGAGTGGAAGAGTGAGCCGTGGAAGGAGAGGACCTGACGCGTGACACTGTACTATGAGAAGCTGGAGTACACACGTGTAGTGTTAATAAGAGTGAAGTTAGACTCGAACGCGTAAGGTGAGCGAACCAGATATCATTGAGGCTCGAGCTCCCATGGCTTGGCAGGGCATTTGAAGGGAGCTCGCAAGACCTCACCAGAGCTGCGTTGGTGAATCTGCAACACCAATTTCCACTCTATTGCCATCACTCACAGGGTCACCATACTCGAGAACCTCCGCTAGGTATACCAATACCGTCCACGGGAACTGCGACGCCCACAATGCTCCGCTCCGGTGCTCCCCGGAGCGTCCTACGCACCATCAACACCAATGCTGCGCTGAGAGCTACCAACAACCCCTTCTGCAAGCAATTCGCGTCACAGATCTGGACTGCTTCGCGGAGACCGCAGCTTGCTCAAGTGACCACGGCATTGATTGCGACTCGCACGGCATCAAACATCACGGAGAAAGTGAAGAGTGCATTGCCCGACATTGACATCAAGAAGGAGGCTCAGATTGCGAAAGACAAGCTTCGTGTGGACCCAGAGACTGTATCGACGACTTCCTCAATTCATCCACTTATGAGCGAAATCGCGACTCCAGAGAAGGAAGAGGACACGGACATGATGGCCGGGGTGAAGAATGATCTGGTAGGGCTGCACAAGAAGATGCTGCAGTACCCACGGATGCTAACATTCTGTGCAGCGAACGATCAAGGAGACCTTTAGCCTTGACGAAGTGCCCAGACAAGCCTTTTACCTCGGTCTAGCTGGTCTTGTCCCTTACGTAGCAACCTCGCTCAGCACCGTCTACTGCGCGTGGGAGATCAATCATGTCCACGAGACTGGAACTGGTCTTCTGATGTCAGACAAAACTGCTGAGCTTGCCTTGCATGTCCTCGAGCCTCTGCAGATTGGATATGGCGCAACGGTGAGTCTCTGTCATCGTTCGTTGTACAAGACTGAGTACTGATCGCGCATCCCAGATCATTTCCTTCCTCGGTGCCATCCACTGGGGTCTCGAATGGGCCGGCTACGGCGGCACACACGGCTACCCACGCTACATGATCGGTGTTGCAGGTGCAGCCCTCGCCTGGCCGACGATTCTGCTCCCAGTTGAGTACGCGCTAATCAGTCAATTCTTGCTCTTCAACTTCCTCTACTACACCGATTCTCGCGCCACCAAGCGCGGCTGGGCACCCGCCTGGTACGGTGTATACCGTTTTGTACTCACTTTCGTGGTGGGTGCATCGATCGTGATCTCATTGATCGGTCGCGGCCAGATCTCGCACAAGATCACCAAGCTGCCAAGCGCCACCGACAGGATCAAGGCACTGCGTTCGTCGCAGGACGATGGCTTCGAGAGCGAGGAGGAAGCAAGGCGGAGATATTTGAAGAGTGATGAGGATGAGGAGGAGGAGGAGGATGATGACTGAGATCGCAAGGTTGTAGCAGGCTGCTAGTGGCTGTGTAAATATGGAGTGCGAGTGTTGAGCGCCGGTGGGGGCGTGCATCGGATCACTGTACGGTACTTGTATGTACGTAAGCTGATCCCGAGGATTGCATGCTAGCAAGGCTCGAGCTGTAGTCATTTACCCTCGTCGAAAGCTCGTCGTAGAGCCTCGGTTTCTACGTTCTGTGCGTTGAATGAGCAAGTGAGGTCGAGGTATGCATCACGAGCCAAAAAGCTTGGCATTCATTCGAAGGGAAGCGGCGATGGCCAGAGACGTAGCATAACATCTTGAGGTCTCACATGGCTGATGGGCGCGACTCGAAAACCACCTCGCTCCCACAGCTTCGCTAAATCGATTATCGTGTCTTGACTCGGGAAGAACACCATACCCATGCAGCCGGACGGCTGGAGATGCACGTACGGCTATATGACCTGTCACATTTCAATGTTTTCAGGGTCTTTGCTGGCCGTGTAGGCGGTAGACAGTACATGAGAAGAATGAAATTGTCATGTTTGCCAGGTCGCAAAACCTTGCCACGGTACTAGGATGTTGACTCGTCAGCCCTGGTCTCGGCTCGTGGCTCACGGCTTGAAGTTTCGCATCGGTATGATTGCCGGCAGCGCTAGCATTGTCTCAGTCGTCAAGCGAAGGATCCTGTGCATCGCGAGACTGGGTGCCGATTTGGAAGGCTCGTCGTTGTCCGGACTTGACCGCGGTCTGAGTCTAGAGCCATTGCCGAGGCGAATCGATCGTGCTCAGGATCGTAACAAGATCGAGACGTTTGAAAGCGTAAACAGATGTTGGCGTCGCCACCGCTCTGCTGGAGAACTCGGTACGTGCATCCACCGTGGCTGTGCGCACATGCAGCCCTGAACGCGCACGGCCGGGGTACTGTGGACGCCATCACTAGCACGGTGATACAAACCTGATCGTCAGCAGCCGGGCTGGTCTGGCTGGACGCCGGCAAAATGGCAGGATCACCCACAGGGCCGATGCTCTACTCGACAACCAACCGGTGAGAAGTAGGTTTGATCATTGTCCTGCGGAGCTGGCCAGACTATCCTGATAGGACGGCGGCCAATGATTTGCAGACTCGTAAACCTGTGGCTCAAGATCCTTGAGGCAGTTTCCAGACGTTGCTGACCCGAGGCTCTGGCGCTACATGGAAGATCCGATCCACGAGGGGAGTAACGACCACTGCCAGGCGGTCAAGCTAGTCTTATGCCGCGAATGACAGCCTAGGGGTGGCATGATTGCGTCGGGCTCGCTCCATTTCGCCCTCAGATCGATCAAATTCTCCGTACTCGCTGCTAGCGTGCATCACGGACTCGGCTCTTGTTGAATCTGATCTCCGGCACTTTCTTCAATCCAATCTGCAATGCCGATGATGCGTGCTAAACATGGCTATGGACCCGACAGTGCGGTTTAGTTCTTCTCCTAAAGCCACCCTATTCATATTGTCTCAAATCGTCAGCGTGGTGCGATCGATTGCACAACTCAATCCCGGCGTCACATTGGAACACATCAGATTTACCCCGGCCGCCTCTGCGGCTGTCACTGCACACGAGGAGTACCATGTACGACCCTTGAGGTTTCAGAACTAGATAGCTAGGCTGTCCTGGATCCCTGCGGAGGTCAATCCTGGTCACTACCGCATTGTTCGCTATCGCACACTGTGAGGCATGCTATAGTCGAGTGGACATCAGTCCCTCGAATAACTCAGATTTCCTGATCGCTTTGTCTGGTGATTCACACTCAGATCCCTTCACGTTACTGGCACCACTCCAACCGCAATGTGCGATTATACGCAGGTGGAGTATGCGTGCGGTCACCTTCGCTTCACTGTCCGCGCTTGGTAAGTCCGCTTTCGGTACTCATATCAACAGTCTACTAAGTATCGCACAGGTGTAAGACAAACAAGAGTAAACGTTCTCTCCACAAGAGAATTAGCTGACGCTTCACAGGCGTCAAATACCAAGAAACACATAAGCGCTGCGCGCCGAATGTTGTTGCCATCGAATGTCGGTTGACCGAGAAGTGTGGTCAGTGTTTCATTTCGTTGGAAGCTCAATTCGGCTCTGACACGACACAGGTGACTGCAGGCAGTCGACCTCACCTCAATACACGATGACTCGGAAGACGAATACCACGACCTCGTCAGGAACGGGTACCACGTCGTCATGATTCTCGACGTACTTTCGAAACGCCATCTAACGATACTGCGAATCGAGGTCGTGGAAGTCAATGACTGCAAACCAGGAGTTCCTTTAGATGCTGGGACCACAAAATTGCATCATCTAGTTGGTAGTGAAACCCGCATACTGCCATAGTGCGCTCAACGACCAACGCTTGTCGTATACATCCCACGGACACCAATGATGAAGTTCGAACTTTCTCGTGCCACGCGATCGGAACTTATATCGGGACTCTTGGGATTGAAGCAGATACCGTGCACCGACGAGTCGGGTTCGCCGCCCCGACCCCAATCAATGCGGAGGTCGCACGGCCACAGGTTTCATCTGGTCAGGCTCGTGGTGCACAATGTGATTATGGGCACGAGCACACTTCCCGGCCAGTTTGAGTGGGAGCACGATCTTTGGAATGTGTAAAAACCGGGGAGAGCTACCTTAGGTGGCGTGACACACGCTGCAGATGCGTCCGTGGTCGTAACCGCGGAACGCTTGAGCGGCTAATCGGTACCAACGACAACCCCCTAAGAAGCATCCACAGGATACCGATTTCATCCAAAACAATCAAAAGCCTTCGCAGAGAAGACCGCGTGACCAGCGACCTGCCCGCCACTGGTATCGAGAGTGCTGCACGCTAGTCGCCTTGCGAACTTAAGTCGCGATGTGATCTCACCGAGCCCTGAGACTGGAATGCGATAGATCTGCACAAGTGTCCCGGTACACAGGGACGGGTCTTGTCCATATTGCAGTACCGCGTTGCGTCGAAGACCAGGGCCGTTGTGCACATATGCAGCCTTCCATAGCGGCTAGACGCATAGGACTGAGGTCAGCAGACGGGGTCCACATAAGACAATGCAGGCGAATTGTGCCGTGTTGGCAGACGGCGACAAGGCTGAAGAGCCACAATCAAACCTTCGCGAAGTAGTCGGCGAAGTAGGCTCACTGCTTCCGAGACCACAATCCAAACTTCGATGGGTTTCTCATCAGATCACGTGTCCGCTTTGCCCGTCGTGCCTTAGTCAGCCCTATCTCTCACCTGCAGGCGCATAACAAACAACCAACATCACCGTCCCATTTCACATCTGACATCCGTTTTGTCTTGGTGTCTGATCTTACAACGACGCGTCAGCTGATGACAGCGCCATCAGTCTCTTTGTCTGGCGCCATGGCCAGACTCGCGGCAGCTTCGATGGTTACCCTTCCCCTCCGCGAGAGTCATCGGGGAATGTCGGGCGCCGCGGCTTTGAATGCCTTCAAGGCAGGAACGTCACCCAATGACCATTAGTGTCGACCTTGACATTGCGTTTGCTGCTAAGACAGTAGTAAACCGTGCGAATGACCTGAGTACCTCTCTTTCACACTCGTTCTCTTCCTCTTCTGTACCGCGTCGCGGCATCTCATACACTGCCTCGCTGTGATCTCATCGAACTGGAACACATCCCTTGCACCGCCATTTGCGCGTAGCAAGAACGACATAAACGCCGACAACGAATATACGAAAAGCCAGGTCACGGCATCATGAACTGCCCTAGCCGTACAGATCCAATAGTTGGGGATGGCATGAATCAAAGTCCGTCGGCCATGGCCTCGGACCTCACAACACGGAGCGATTTCGGCCGGATAGCGAACGCTCGATCGCTGAGAAGTCATCGATTGGACGAGAAAGATCAGGATGCACCACGAGAGGAGTCAGTCACACTGCGACCGCCTTCGCTGGCGGGCGAGAAGGGGGAGGGCGTGAGCGTGAAGCGCGATACTGGAAGATCCGGAGGCAGGGGCAGCACTTCGCCTTCTGTCAACGATATCGGACATCCCAAGCCTCTCACGCCACTCGACCACCTTCGCTCTTCTGCCCGCTCTCTCGCCTGCATCCTCACCAAATTCAGCAAATTCATCGGTCCCGGCTTCATGGTCTCAGTAGCCTACATCGACCCCGGGAACTACGCCACGGACGTCGCAGCCGGAGCGTCCTACCGCTTCCGCCTACTTTTTATGATCCTACTCTCAAACCTCTTTGCAATCTTCCTGCAATCGCTCTGCATCAAACTCGGCTCAGTCACAGGAATGAATCTAGCCGAGATGATTAAAGCTCACTGTCCACCATGGCTGAACTACGTCCTCTACTTCTTCGCCGAGTCTGCAATCATCGCTACTGACATAGCAGAGGTAATAGGCACAGCCATCGCCCTAAACCTCCTACTCAAAATTCCACTCGTAGCAGGCTGCGCAATCTCAATCGTAGACGTCCTCTTCATCCTGCTCTTCTACCGCCCCACAACTGGCTCCTTACGCGGTCTCCGCGCCTTTGAATTATTTGTCATGCTCCTAGTCCTCGGCGTCGTAATCTGCTTCTGCTTCCAGCTCTCCATGATCGACCGCTCGATGACCTCGGCACGCGAGGTCTTCGCCGGGTATCTCCCCTCCAAAGCGTTAGTCGAGAGCAAGGGGCTGTACCAAGCCTGCGGAATCTTGGGCGCGACAGTAATGCCGCACTCGCTCTATCTTGGCTCTGGCATCATACAGGCACGACTGAAGGACTTCGACCGCGTGCACATGCCACCGGTAGCCGCGCCGGACGCAGCACCAAACCACACCGAGACCGAAACCTCAACAAACTCAAACACCGACGAAAACGAACCCAAATACCGCCCTTCCCTCACAGCAATCCACAGCTGCCTGACCTACAGCATAGTCGAGCTATCCCTCTGCCTCTTCACCTTCGCGCTCTTCGTGAACTCCGCCATCCTGATTGTAGCCGGCGCAGCGCTCTACAACACCCCTGGCGCCGAGGACGCTGATCTCTTCGGGATACACGCGCTGCTAGCCTCGACACTGGCGCCGGTCGCGGGCACGGTGTTCGCATTGGCGTTACTGCTGAGTGGCACGAGCGCGGGGATCGTGTGCACGATTGCGGGACAGATGGTGTCAGAAGGGCAGTTGAATTTGAGGATAAGGCCGTGGTTGAGACGGCTCATGACACGCTCCATCTCAATCGTCCCCTCCATAATCATTGCCGGCGCGGTGGGCGGCAAAGGTCTCTCCGCAGCGTTGCAAGGGAGTCAGGTGGCGCTCTCGGTCATTTTGCCCTTCGTCTCAGCGCCGGTGATCTACTTCACGTGCCGGGACAAGTTCATGAGCGTCGAAGTGCGGGAAGGGGAGAACGGGGAAGTAGGCGGGTTGGTGAAAATGCGAAATCATTGGTTCGTGGCGGTGTTGGGAGTGGTGATCTGGCTAGTCGTGGTGATCATGAATGTAGCACTGCTGGTGCTCGTGGGACTGGGCGTCAAGTAGCTCGGCCCTCTGGCCAACAGAGTACAGAATACAGAATAGTGACTGGGTAATTCCCTGTTTTGCCTCCAGCGACGCTACTACGCATCTTACCTACCTCCACGCTTCTAGGTAAAAGGAGCATATGCTACCATCGTTTTAGCTACGAGTGTCGTTCTGCTCCCGTTGCGTCGCTGGGAGCGCGACGGTCTGGCGATGCATCGAAACGTCTCGCAAATGGGCCACTCTTGCAAGGGCATTTGGACAGAGTATTCTTTGTCGTGGCGCGCTCGGTAGGTGCTTCGACTAAAAAGTCGCTCTGTAGACGTGTTCGGACTTCTGGCAGAACGTAGGCTGCAATGCTCGAGAAGGCGTCACGAATGAGATCCAAATTCACCATCACACCGACATTGACGTAGGGTAGGTAGGTAGATCTTGATTTCATCACACATAGCCTCGCCTCTAGCAAAGTTCTCTCGCCTAGCTAGTTGGTCTCGCGGGTCGAAATCCCTTCCCGACTCTTTCCCGCCAGATTCAGGAACAAAGTCGCGTCTGTCATCTCATATCATCGTTCATGCATGTCCTTCGCGTCCCTCAAGCAATGTCTGTCCGCCCGTCTCGCGTGCCAATGTCGTTCACCGTTCCACGCTTCATGAAATGCGCCGACGGTTCACAGCTCATCTCACACAGCAGTGAATGCATTGCCAAGCCTCAAGAGTGCCACGGCCCTTGCTTGGCTTTCAACCAGGACTGCCCATCTGCCGTGATTCTTCATCGTCGTGGCGTGACGACCGAGCAGCCGCCTCACTGCGTGAGCCATGAAGTCTTTCCTTGCTCATAAGCATCCCATCAATCTACTCCTCCAAGCGCTGCATCATCTCTGACAAAACAACTCCACCTCCCCCATCCCCATCCCACTCCCTCCCTCCCCACCATCCCCGCCCTTCGTCCAACTCTCAAACGCCTCCGCAACATCCTCATCCGTCTGAATAGTAACATAATCCTCATCATCAAGATACTTCAACTTGACCACATTCTCCCCCGTACTCTTCCCCGCCCCACTCCCTAGACTCAAATTCGTGCTCCGCTGCAGCTTAGCGTCAATGCGGTCTTTGAGACTCTGGTAGGAGATGTTGACGGGCACGACGAGGGTGAGGACTTGCGCCGCGGAGGGCGCGTGGACTTTGACTTTGAGTTGGGTTGGGGCCGGAGGGCCGGTGGAGGAGGAGGGTGTGGTGGTGCGGGAGAGGGGGGTGCTGCTAAGTGGATAGTTCGGATAGGGACCATTCGTTGGACTGGGCTCTTGATGCGAGCCTTGTCTGCCGGAGCGGACCATCTGCGGGGATTGCGAGGGTGCTCGCTGCTGCTGCGCGAGCGAGGGCGAATTTGATTGGCTTCGGGGCAGCATGTGAGGCGGGTAAGGTTGGTGATTGTAGGCTTGCGGCATGTCGGGGACTGGAGGCTGGGGAGCACCATTACGAGCGCGTTGTTGTTGGCCTTGAACGTCCGGTGAGGAGGCCGAGCGGTTTCGAGGCGCGGCGCTCTGAGCCGAGTGCATGCCTGCGCCTGGGCGGGGAGGGTTGCCACGCATAGCTTGCGGCGGGTAGCCGTTACTCGCATTCGGTGGAGGGCGACACATGGCAGGTGCTGTGAAACGTGATTGGTTGTGAGGATGTGCTTGTTGCTCGTCGTAGTAGCCATTATGGGCTTGTTGTGGGAGTGGCTGGCGTGGGAAAGGATACATGCTCGAGCTCGAGCTCGTCCGCGCACTTGACATTGGCGATTCGGGTGTTGGTGAGAAGTACGAGTCGTTTGGTCCGCCTCGCTCAGCTGGTGATACCATCTGTGCTTGCAGCTCTCTTGTCCGCAATGACAGCTGGGGCTGTGTTTGCTGCGCCAGACTGCCGGGCTGGAACCGGGGAGGAGGCACCCGAGATTGTGCTGCAGCGCTCAATGGTGGCCCTCCCGAGTCTCCAGTCGTACTCCGCGATCGTAGCGAAGTCTGTGATGCGTTCCGAGACTGCGAGAGGCTGCTTGCGCTAGAGTGATACGGCGCCTGTGAGCTGCTAGCCCAGCTCGGCTGCCCGCTAGCCACCAGCGTCTCGGCATCGTCTTCGTCCTCCTCAGCGTGTGTCGCATAGGGATTCTCGAGCGCATTTTGGTTGCGCATGAACTCGAACTCCGTCTGACTCGTGCCACCAAATCGACTGCCGTCCGAATTTCTTGCCGAGCGCCCTCTGAATTGACTTCGCTGCACTTCAATTTGCTGTGCCCATTTCTTCATCATATCTTCGCTCACAAATCGAATGATGAAGTTCTCGATGCCAGGGTCGCCTTTCCAGAAAATCTGGCATGTATATGAGCCTACGCAAACAAACGAAGATCAGTCTCATGCTCAAACAACATACCCGTTCGGTGCTCTTTATCAAGAGATGCGGGTCCATACCTGGTTTGCACAGTGAAATCAAGTCAGTCACGTTTTGCATGAAAATGCGGCCCTTGAGTTGGAGCTTGGGCTTGCCGCGCTTGTCGACCATGGGCTTCGAGGCGAGCTTGTTCTTGGGCTTGCTGGGGTCGATGTCTTTGCAGCAGAGTAAGATCGTCTCGAACAGGTAGACGTGGTACTGCCAGTCTCGTCAGTGGCGCTCCCTGTCGCTCCCTCCGCAACACTAACCTGCCGCTCCGCGTCCTTGCCCACAGCCAGGTTCTCGCTCTTCAATACAGTAAATGTGCCATAGAGTAACAACTCCCCGAAACCCTCAACCCGATGACCCTTCCAGTCCTCAACCCTCAGCTTCAGCTCCTGCACAGCCTCCGCCTTCTCCTCCCGATCAACAGCATGATTCGTCCGACTGAGTACACTAGTCGCCGCCTCCTTCCCATCAAGCAGATCATTCCTCCTCGCCTCATCTAGATCACCCTTCTTATACAGGTCCTCGAGCAGCAAAGGATACTTGGACAGCCGTTGGAAAGGCTTCATCAGAAAGCCGTATAATGCAGTGGAGCTCTCGACCATCTGGCGCATCTCGATGCTGCCACCTGCGTCTTTGAGCTTGTTGTACTCGGCTACAACGGTCTTTTCACATTTCCGTTGATTGGCGATATAAGGTTCGTAAACCTTGAAGGCGTCCATGTAGAGCAGGAAGAGCTTGCCCCAGTTCTGCTCCTCTTCGGGTAGTGCGTTCGTCTGTTCGACTCGGATGAGGAAGCGGCGTTGAAAGTCGAGAAGAGGCTTCAGGTTCAGGAAGATGTCGTGGATCGCATCTCCAGGGATAATGCCCTTTTCCTCGACCAGATGTCGGAACGACTGCAGCAGCTCCAGATGCTGCACATACGTCCTCTCGGTCGTGACCAGCTCACTGACAATGTGCTGCCGTTGTGTCCGCTTCAACGACTTATTCGCATTCTCAAAGTCCGTCGCCGTAGGCTGCACATCATCGATCAATCCTCGCTTGACCAGCATGTCCAGCACTCTGTTTACGACTCTTGTCACCTTCACAAATCCCGATGTGTCATCCCCATACAAGTCCATCACAATAAAGCACTCATCCTGCGGGAACTTGAGCTCATTCATGCAAGCCTGCAAGAACTTCAGCGTCGCAGCTTTCGGCTTCTTCTCATCTTTCAGCGTAGCATTGACCTGCAATGGAGCGCTGATTTCCAGCGCATTGTACAAGTATATGAGCGGGAAGCCGCGTCGAAAGAACCTCCATAGCAGTGTCACGGGATCTGTGTCTTCCCCCGCATCGGCCTCCTCGTCCATGAGATCCTCCTCAAAGCCAGGGACTGCCAGCAACCGCTTGCGAAGTGCAACTCCGACCTGAAACAACGAGGCAGAGGCATGCGCAACGCTGTTCATGATGTTCACCGTTGGCGTGACATCATTCCCATTCGGCCCTCCGCCGTTACTCGTAGGTCCTGATCCGAGTGGCGGAGGAAAGAGCGTGCTGTTCGTGGTACCCTGGGTCGTGTCGCTGGATCGCGATGACTCCTTTGACTGCATGCTGTGATTCGACGAGGTATGCGCGCGCGAGAGGATGTGAGGGTTCGGTGGGGGGTAGTTGCCGTTCATGTTGGATGTCGGCTTGGCGGGGTTCTGCAGACCTCGCGAGGGCGCAGTGTGAGTGCGCATCAAGTAAGGATTGCCATATGCTACTTCCATGTCGCTTGCGTTGTGTGGGTGTTACGGTGATTGGTGGCTCAGGTGGGTGCTGTGGCGGGTCCGGCCATGTAGGTGGTGGGCTTGGCCGTGTGCAATGCTGGGTGCAGGGTGACGAATGAGCCAGGCGATGCTGTGACTGGGACTGAGGGGTTGTGGTGACGGCGGTGGTGTCGGTCTTGCAGCCAGACAGAAGGTAGGAGAGGGTAGATGGGGCGGAGAGGGGTATCGTCACGTCCGGGCCACTGCACGGGGTGGCGGCGACGAGTCGTTGGCGTTCGGCGGCACGTTTCACACCGTGCAACTTCGGGTCTGCACTGCACACACTGGGCTAGAGTTTTGTGGGGAGAGGCAGCGGCGGAAGGTGTGTTGAGTCGCTCGGTCCGGTGCGTGTGGAAGGGGCCAGGGGTCTAGAAGGAGAAGCTCGTCCCTTGCCCAATCTTGCACAAAGAACTCGATCTTTGGGGTACTTTGCAACACAACACTCGGTATAAGCAGCAAGTCAAGCCATGCAGTCGGGGGAAATGGTCGCGTCGCAAAAGGCGCTGCGGGTGACAAACGCCGCTTCGGCAGTGTGCGCCCTTTGCATACAGCATCTGCATCCTGCACGCCACATCGCACACCAATCCGCGTCCCCAGCAAAAGCAGCATCTTCCAGGGACGAGTCTTTGTCGCCATTCCCCTCGGCCCGCGGCGCCTGCTCCCCTTTGCACCAGCGAATCATGGCATTCTAGATGCGCCAATGAGCTTGCACGAACGCTTTTCACGAGACGAGTTGGCACTTGCACATGCAGCTAGGATTGAAACATGCCTTAGCAGATATGCGCCAACTGCTTCTTGCTGCTTCTTCTGCCTTGCCAGGTGGGGATTGAGATTGAGATGGGATGAAGTGAGATGTCAATCAACGATGCGAATCTCTCTGTCACCATGTCTTTCACGAAGCATATCCGCACGTGGCCGCACAAGCGATCGTCGTTTGTATGGGACTGTGACCAATAACCTCCGCTCCCCAGGTCATCACGCGGGGCTTTGCAAGCATGACCCTCTGTACGTGGGCGCTCACTACAGACAGCTCTCCAACGAGACCATCGCCGAGCAGTTGCGCCTTGAGAAGCACGTCACCTCAAGATCCTCCAAGTGATCGTTGACTCATGCGATGCTCGGGTTTCAGCTTAGGCACCAAATTCTTGTGCCCCCCCCCGCGGACGGTTGATCAGTAGTACCATCGCGGTCCTTTGAACTCCATTTTTCAATGTTCGTTTTGTGCGTCTCGTGTGGACGTGTTCTAGTGATCTCGTGCTTCTATCTTACTGCCACCTCGCCGTTGCCTCGTGCTAGCTTCGCTGCGTCACTGCCACGATCACCACCACCAGACGGCTTAGCGCTTCGCTGTAGCCTCGCCGTCGTCCCATCGCTCAGCTCTTCAACCCGATGCCACGCTCGCACCATCACCGCACTCTATACACATGAACCGCTCCGACACCTAGACGATCCTCACATACCATCCTAAGTCATACACAGCGCCCTAGAGTTTGCCTCGCCGCTGCCTCGCCATAGTGTCCAACCTTTCCGCCAGCCCTTAACTCGCAATAAGTCTACCTCCTCCTTCACCTTAAGGGATCTATGGTAGACCTTGCTAGACGCCGCCATCAACGCGCCATC